>CM057848.1:96428589-96475626 GCA_030068395.1 Apalone spinifera
CCCCCCCCCCCCCAGCACTCCAGGGGGCTCATCTCCCTCAGCCAAAGATTCATGAGCTGCCCATGCCCAGAATGGTGGAAGCCCTTTATCCTATGAACTGAAAAGAGGTTACCTCTGGCTAATGAGACACCCCCAAGCCCTATTATGGGCTGCCAGGGACCTTTAGAAAGCCTCTCTTCTGGCACAGAATAGAGGGAGGAGGGATGTGAAATAAGCTGCAGTAAGGTGAGTGGCAGCAGGGAGAAAAGTCTTCCCTTGGATGGATGGCTGCTCTCTTCCCTAAAGGGGAAACAATCCAGTGAACTGCTGGCCAACATAGTAATGCAACTCACATAAAGAGGGCAAGGCAAGGTTCTTCCTTTTTCATGTTTGAATTTATTTCTTTTGTTTGGCTTAAGAGTACTACTCAGGCCTACCCCATGACCCCCTTTTGTAACATATTGAAAAATACACAAGAGCGAGGAATTGAAAAACTTTAGAGTGGGATCAATTTACTTCAGGCACCTGCCACCAGAGGGAGAAACACTGAGACTCCACAAGGCAAAGGAGGGGTCTTGTCACAAGGATTATAGAACCATAGAACACTAGAACTGGAAGGGACCTCGAGAGGTCATCGAGTCCAGTCCCCTGCCCTCAAGGCAGTACCCAGCACTGTCTAGACCATCCCTGATAGATGTTTATCTAACCTGCTCTGAAATATCTCCAGAGAAGAAGATTCCACAACCTCCCTAGGCAACTTATTCCAGTGTTTAACCACCCTGGCACTAAGGAAGTTTTTCCTATTGTCCAACCTAAATCTCCCTTGCTGCAGTTTAAGCCCATTGCTTCTTGTCCCATCCTCAGAGGCCAAGGAGAACGATTTTTCTCCCTCCTCCTTGTGACACCCTTTTAGATACCTGAAAACCTCTATCACGTCCCCTCTCACTCTTCTCCTTTCCAAACTAACCATGCCCAGTTTTTTCAGTCTTCCTTCATAGGTCATATTCTCTAGACCTCTAATCATTCTTGTTCCTCTCCTCTGGACCTTCTCCAATTTCTCCACATCCTTTTTGAAATGCGGTGCCCAGAACTGGATAATACTCCAAATGAGGCCTAATTAGCTCACAGTAGAGTAGAAGAATGACTTCTCATCTCTTGCTCACAGCACTCCTGTTAATGCATCCCAGAATCATGTTTGCTTTCTTTGCAACAGCATCACACTGTTGGCTCATATTTAGCGTGTGACCCCTAGTCATAAGATGCAAGACAAACGGGCAATAAAAAACAGGTGGGTGAGAAGAGCAGGTAGAGCAATGGGAGTAATAGGAGGAGTGAAGAAAATCAGAAAATAAGCAATTGCTTGGATAAGTCAATGGTAACATGGCCAGTCAGGTAATACATCAGAAATTAGGTTATGTCTAACTTGCAGCCTACTTCAGAATAGGGCTGCAAATATAGGCATTCGGAATTGCAAATCAAGCCTGGGATTTAAATAGACAACAGATACATCAAAAGGTTGTATGCTGACTGCCCATTCAAGGGTGGGGAGATAGAATCCATTCTTCTCCCATAGGCTACTACAGCAATGCAAGGGGTCCAGTGACAGCCAGGCATGCTGTGCTCCTCTGCTACAAAGCAGGGTATTTAACCAGCCAACCTCTAGCCAAATCCCCCCCCCACCCGAATTCACCCCCAAAATGGAGGTACTGCTCTATGGCACAGGCCCACGGCACAGAGGGCCCCTGTGCAATCTCTCAGCACCCTGGCACTTCCTATGCAGAACTATGCCAGTTCTACTTCTTTCGGGGCTTTTACCTAGGCATGCTTTGCCTTGGTAATACTTTCAGAGGCGTTTCCTTTGATGGAGCATGGTTTTCTACGGCTAAGGAAGGAAGAATTACTACCAGTAATAAAACTACATGGTAACATATGGATTTCTAGCTACAGGGGAAGCCTCAGAGGGATAAATATGCAACTGCAAATGCAAAGTTGTTTTCAAAAGTGATTTGTCTGACTAGATCTGTACTTTGTGAGGGTAAATACCAAGAGACTCCCCCCTCCCCCACATAAGCAGGCACGTGCCAGTATGCTGGAAGTCTGCGGAAGCTCCAAAGCATGTATTAGTCCATCAAAAGGGAGTTGTAAAATTGGGTTAAAATCCAGTTTAAAGAGATGACTGTCATCCTACTTGTAATTAGATTGCTGCAAGATGTTCTCAAGTGAATCTGAAACTCAATGAGATACCTGGCTTTGGGCTTCATTCTACACTACAAAGACAGCCTGAGATCATCTGGGTTTGTGAACCTGGATCATTCTCTGGGGTTGCATCAAAATCAGGGGAAATGTGGCAGTTTTTGCTCCACTTTCAGATTACGCATGAATTTCAAAACTCAAAAAGAAATTAAGGGCGCAAACCCACACTGAGAAAAACTGAAAAACAAGGTCACACAAACCCTACAATTTGAATCCTAAAGGTCGGCACAGACCTAAAAATTGTGTCCTTTTTGTTAAATAAAGGAGCAGGAATGCCACTTTCTGGAGACCATTGACTTTAAATGATATTATTATGAAGCTCTGAAGATACATACATATCAAATGACAACATCATTCAAGTGGATTGAAACATGCTGGTTGCCATCTCTTATTCATGTTAAATACTAATAACACTAATGAAAAGAATTTCCCTATCCACAACTGGCACCAGAATTTCATATTTGCTGCTCAGCTTCTACGTAAACAGCTAAATTAAGCAGACAGATTTTCAAAAGACTTCAGAATTAATTTGAAAGTTTGACCACCACTGCCAATGGGAGCTGAGCACTTCTGAACGTATGGCCATTATTTAGGTGCCTTCAGAATGAACCAGGATTTGGAATGGTTAGCCCCAAATGTGGATACTGAGTACTTGAATATCTAGCCACAAGCTTTTTTGAAAGTTTGCCGCATAGTAATGAATTTGTCTAGGCTTAAGTACAGCTACTTAGGCTATGTCTACACAGCAGTGTTATTTTGGAATAACTGACATTATTCCAAAATAACATAGTCCACATCTACGCAGCAGGCAATTATTTCAAAACAATGTTGAAATAATGTCAAGCTGGAGGACTTCTTTCTCCGACTCCTGTAACCCTCATTGTATGAGGAGTAAGGGAAGTCGGACGAAGAGTGCTCTAACTCAGACTTCCTGCTGCGTAGACAGTGCCAAGAGCCAAAATAAGCTATTTGACCTAAGCTACGCAATTGACGTAGCTCAAGTTGCATAGCTTATTTTGGCTTCAGCCCTGCTGCGTACACTTGCCCTTACAGCGCCTGCAAAAAGGTTTCTCTGGTTTGATTTGGGATTGTATGTAACCAAGGCCAAATTAGAAACCAAGCTTCGTTTAGGAATACACAGAGGACTAAGTTGTAGCTGGTGCTGCACAGCTGTGCAATACAGACTGGGGAGGAGGTAGACAAAGAGCTTTCCTACCTTACACCTAACATAAGGACCTGCCCATCTTTTGGTTCAACTGTACTCCTGTTGAAATTGCTGGCAAAAAGGGGCACTAATTTCATAGGCGCAAATTCAGGTGTCTCGAATGCAACTGCTGCATCAGTGGCTGACAGCAGGATTAGTAGGGGGTATATGCATCTCTCCTTCCCGCATAGGAGAGCAGAGCAAAGCTAGGATGCATTGGGGTGTGGAGCAGGAGGAAGGGCACCCTGAATGACACCCCAAAACATGCACTTCAGAGACATTCTGTGCATATTGTCTCTTGCTGTACATGGCCTCCTGATATCTGTCTCGCCAAATAAGGGCTGTGGCTTAAAAGCCTAATTATAGCCCTTCCTAGTTCCATTTGGTCACAGAGTGTACACTGCATTGCCTGCTTATGCCCTCTCTTCTCCCAACCCCTCACAGTTTCGCTAACAGAGGTATTTTGCTGTACTAAAAAGTAGTGAATAGGAAGACACTGTCCAGGTGACCCATTTCTCAAGAAATCAATACCTCTGTTTTGTGGCTGCTGTTGAGTGTGTTAATCAAAGTGGTTCATGTGTTGCACATACAAAATCTATATTTCATTTTTAGCATTCTTCTGAAGTGCTTATTCTTTACAACATTGCCAAATCCTCTAACAAGAACTTTCTTGATCTTGTTACACATTTTGCTCTTCAATGCCTGCCTGTCTATCATAGCTCTACTTGCACAGCAGTTTTTCCTCATGATTTACTTTTCTTTCAGGTTTTCAGATCTTTTCTTCATCTCAGGACTTTCAGTTCTGTCATTTCCACAAATATAAAAAGGAATGGAGTAAAGCAAATAAGAGTTTATTATAAAAAATAAGAATGAACTCATAATTGAACAACTTCTTCTGCGTAAACCAAAAGGATAGCAGATTTGTGGTATTATTTGGATGCCAAATTAAGACACCAGAGTGTGAAAAATACACACACACAGAGTACCCCTGCCTTTGAAGTCAATGGCAAAACTCTTAATTAACTTCAGTAGGTAAACAATTGGGCCCCAAATTGAGAGAGTAATTTAAGCTTTAGTGCCATACTTTAGACATCTAAATGTTTATTAGGGCATCTAAATAATGGATAAGCTGATTTTCAGGTACTTTTATGCTCCCAACCTTGAAAACTTGGAAGTTATCTTTCCCTAAATAATTATGTTATGGACAAAAAACTTTTGTAATATGTTGGTACAAATGCAGAATTAGAAGTAATTGGAACAAAATAATTTTTTCTCGGAAGTTACTGTGATTGTTTTAACTAATGCAGATATTTGGGGTTTTCTGTGTGTCCATTTTTAAACTGAGTCATGCCTGAAAAAACGCATATAGCTTTATATATCTACCCATCTACATATTTATATTGCAACCATTAATATTATAATATCAAGCTGCTAATTTTTTCAAAGGTCATGACCTACTACCTAGGAAATTTAATTTGTCCAGAATACACTTGTATTCGGCTCCACTGGGCAGTACTTTCCTAAAAATGTCTAGGTTTTGCATCATGAGTCGTTTGGTCCAAAAATTCATCGTATGAGCATATTTTCTTGAATGTCATTGTCTTAATTTTGTTCCAGTGACTTAATATTTATGCTTAGAAAATAATTTAATTAGCATGGCCTTTTGAAGGTTCATATGAATGGCAACTGAGCAAGAGCTTGCATATAATTCAAAGTAAAACTACTTCAAATTGTGTTTCATGGCTTCTAACAGCTATAATTACTCTGCTATTCAAACTGCTCAATATGTTTCAAGGAGTGATAAAGAATCTTCAGTTACTGTATTAATGAGTCTGCTTTTTACAAAGAGCAAATCCATACGCAGTAGAGCAAGTAAATTAACAGTGTGCAAAGAGCTGAACTAAATAAATATTACCCAGTAATTTGCAGTTAAGTTGACTTAGTCTTGCAACACTAAATCATTATCCTTCTGTATATTCATCTTGAAAAGTGAAAGATAGCCACGTAAGAAGGTATGGATCTTTGTTAGACAATGAGAAACTATTAATCAAAAAAAACTTATAACCTTTGCTCTTTTTGACATATTGTTCACAATCTCAAAAATAAAAGTAAAGGAAAGAAATCAAAATTAAGAATGTCAAAGAATTTTTCCTTTTCTTTGTTCATGAATTATACTGCAGAAGTTCTCAAAAAATTCTAAAATGTATTCAGTATTTGAAATTTGTTTCAGTCAAATGAGAATTTTGAGAGGCTAATCCCAGGAGTCAATGGGATTATTTCAATAGAAAGAGGGTTTTACCCTTAGTCTGGCAAATCATTTCTGAAATGTTCATTACAAATATTTTCAATTTGCATTTAATTAGATATACCAGGTGATATTGTTTCTGTTCATTGAGTGGAAAAACTAACCACTACAAAGAATACAAATTCTGCAGTCAGATTACTGTATTTAATTTAGATGAACAGAAAAGATTAAGCAGCAAACTCCTATCCAAAGCTTTAGACATGTTTACCAACATACTAAAACAAACAAACAAATTCACCAACCTCCACAAAGCCAAGAAGGAAAAAAAAGCCACTTCAATGTATTCAGATAGCTTAGACTCAGTGCAAATTCACTTTGGGAAAATATTTAACCTAAAAATGAGGTTTTTATGAGAATTTGTGCTAGTAAGTTTCAAACAACATTTGCTGATCATTTTTCCATTAGATGCTCAGCCATACTAACAACTTACTCCTTCATTCCATAGGCTCTCAAAGCATTCTAAGGAGTGCAGGTGACACTCCCATTGACTTCAATGGGACAATCATTTCACTCTCTATATGCAAAGGATCCACCACACGACTGAAAAGCAGCCATCTCTAAGATGGAGGGTAGCATCCAGATAGATAGGCAATGAATGAAATGCTGCAGCACAAAACGGGGACACATGATTCAGGTTCACCTATGCTCTCATAAATCACCATGGAGTCTAACTTCTATGAAGGTAAGATCTCAGTTTTATCCACCAGATAAAGATAAATGGCCAAGTTGAGCGCAATAGAATCCAAACTTGTACAAGTTGAGCCTCTCTAGTCTGGCACCCTTGGGACCTGACCAGAGAATTTGCCAGACCATTTCAATACTGTCTAGCAGCATTACCAATACGTCCACTGCTTACAGGGCTCTTAGAAGACATTTGGGGATAAATTAGAGCTAAATAACAGCACAGAACAGTGAGGGCCAGGACTAGGGGCTATAAAGAAACTTTATGGGACCACAGGAAACTTGGCCATGCCCATGATAAGTGGACATCTGGCTACCTAAAAGCTTGCCAGACCATGGATGTTGCTGGACCAGAATGTGATGGACTAGCAAAGTTCAACCTGTAGTTCCAGTTTTTCCAAAACTTGCAGTAAGGCTCACTATGGCTTTATCTACACTTGAAATGGTTAGTTTGCGCATACATTTATTTAGAGTCAATTTAGTGTCCTCAGATCATCATACAGGAGTTCAAATACAACAAAAGTGCACAACCCTTTTTAAAACAAACATCTGAAAACCAAGTTTGTTTGTTTTTTAAACTAAAGCTTGAGCCGACTTGTTATAGGATTAATCTCTATGAATGTATATGCATGTGATATGTTTGAAATAAGACTTACTATAAACAAAATATGAACCTTTTTCAATCTCTAGTCTTTATAAGTGAATTAGATAAGATCAACAGATGGTCCTGTGGCACCTTAGAGACTAACCAAAATATACAGAATCATGAGCGTTCATGGATAAAATTGACTTCATCAGATGATTTGGAGTGGAAATAACAAAAACCAAGAGATATCTAACAGCAGAAGTAATGGCTGTCAGTTGTAGGACCCATATTAATGATGCTAATTAAGTGGGCTGAACGTGTCCCATCCATAGCTTTTGATGTAGAAATGCAGATGTTAATGGCAGGAGAAATTGGTTTTATAATGAACTGACTAGTTAATGTCTTTGTTGAAGCCCAGGATAATGGAATCAAATCTGTATAAAAATTCCAGTTCTGCAGACTCTCTCTAATTAGCTGGTGAAATTCCTTTGTAGAAGAATGGCTACTTTTAAATCCATGATTGAATGACCAGGCAGGTTAAAATGTTCCCCTACAGGTTTATGTATGTTACCACTTTTAATGTCTGATTGATTCTTCCAATTCCAATGGATCAGCCACTCCCTCAGGTCAATATAGATACCAAATATAGATATTTAGATCTTACCAAAATACCATGCTTATAGTCAAGAAAGTTATTAATTGTTTAAAGGAATCTGATACACCACAATTCATTTCAGAGTTTGCCAGTCAGGCTAATAGCAGTGGTGCTAAACCCGCTAGCTTGAAGTAAGTCTCTCCAGTTCACCCATTAGATTGGGGGTCATCAGTCCATTGTTCAAAACTCTTTGTTAGAAATTATGTCCAGAGATGGGGAGCAGGAATTAAGACAAAGAAGTGATGTCACAGTCTCCTTTTATCCTTTCAGCCCAAACTGCATGGAAAGTTACTGGCAAAAGATGAAGTGTTAGATCAGGATCATGGGATAGATACTGCCTCAGTACTCTCTGAAATGTCTCCAGAAGGGGCTCATTGGGTGAATGGATTCTCCTTAATGGGCCAGCAAACAAGGCTGGCCAGTCTACAGTCACCACTGGTGCTGGAACAATTTTTAGGGTGGTGATGCTGAGTCAGTCCCCTTAACCTGTTTGTGTCTCCCCCATGGTTGCCAATTCTCCTGGACCGAACCAACTGGATGCCATTGATGGCAATGGTGTACAGTCCAGAGGAGTTAGCAACCCTAGCCCCTTCTCAAACCACCCCCACCCCAACCCTCACTGGAGCTGCAACTGGGAAAAACCATTGAGCCCTGGGCCAAGGCCAGAAGCAGTGGGACTCCATTCAGCTACTAAGTCACCAGGACTGGTGGCCTGCACTCCAGGGCCAGGGGGCTGTGGGGCCAATGGAGAATAGGATCCTGAGGGCCAACAGAGCCCACCAAGCCAGTGGGACCCTGGGGTTGACAAAACCAGTGGGGCTGGCAAGACTGCATGGGGACTGCCTGGAGACTAGGACCCAGGGTTGGCAAAGCCAGTGGCAGGTCAGCAGCAGGCCCAGCCCTTAGCATGGGGAAACCAGGTACAAAACCTTGGGGTGTTGCAGCACCCCCCTGCAGTCCTACTTTCCAGGTCTATGGATGTCACCCAAGAAAACAACATGTTTCAGATACAAACACATAACAAATATTCATAACTTCACATACAAAGATGACACATGGATTTAAACAGTGTATGTACATAATATTTAGCAGTTAATTCTCCATGATCTCACATGCTGTGCTTTGTATCAGGTATACTGCAATTTAGTAACAGTGGCTATCTTTCATTTTCAATTTAGTTTCATTTTATACAGCGTCACACTTGCCTCATCTAGAATTTTTCAGTTCCTAGCTTTACCATTTCACAGCACAAAGAATGATGAGTGAAAGTAGCAGGGCATTGCTCATAGGAATAGCTGCGGATCTTGAGTGGGTGCTTCTTCCTCTCTTTTCTAGAAAAGCGAATGAATAATTGTGTCCAGCTTACCTTCAAGAGGTAATGTGATTAGCAAATTAATTTTAGTGAATATATTGATTCATGATCCATGTATTTAATTTCAGTTATAGAAGGATGCCATCCAAAGACTGTCCCTTACAACAAAAGCTGTAATGAAAAGACAATTCCCACCATACCTTTCATTTTAATGCAGGTCAGGCTAGTCTAATTAGTTCTAAATTAGGAACACCCAGAAGACTTTACTCAATTATAGTTTAAGTTAGTCAGGCAATACAATTCATTTAACTAATTTCATTATTTAGAACTCAGAACACTGTGCATGCCCCTGAAATGACAACATTCCTTTTCTCACAGCCACAAAGCAGAGAAGCCTGGACTTAGAACTGCACACAAATACCTCTTATTTTTCCCCCTCCGAGCACTTTGTTTTATGTTTGTTTTATACCTGTCAATGAAAGCAAACTCCCCATAAAAAACCCCAACCCACAACCCACTGTCTTGTTTTAGATCAAGTAAACAAACACTTCTCCACTTCACCTCAATTGCACAGCCTGACACCTAAACATTTTTAGGTAGCACAATGAATTGTGATGAGATTCTAGCCAAACAACTGAAGTGTCTTCTGGCTGTTCAATGATATCCACATTACACCTCAGCTATTAATTTATTTCTGAAAATGGGAGTTTTGCATTTTGTCCCCTCTCATCATCCCATTACTTAAATTAAGAAGAGAACTTGCTGCCTACCTCAGAGCCCAGTTCTGCTGTTTGGAGCAGCCATAGTGCTTTAACAAAACACAAGGCTTGTTCTCTTTGATAATGCATCTTCTCAGTTGGCCCCTATTTTGTTGTTTTAATATCTATCCTCCCTTGCAATCTTTGTAATCATCAGTTTGAATAGCAGGACCATTAGTTGCACTGGGGATACTATTTCAGACACAAAAATAAATTGTACTGCTCTCCACTTGCCGAGTACACACAGAAAGTCCAGATGATATGGTATCTCAGACATACTGTACAAGGGGCCTCAATGCACAGACAAGCCCTCACTGTGAAAAGAATACAATAATTTGTTTCTGCCTTCACATGTTGCTGCATATTGGCCCTTTCAGGTAGAAAGAGGACTGATATGATGATAGAACTACACTTTATGCTCTAGCACTGTTATTAAAAAATTCTGTAGGATTTAGGCAATGCCCACTGAAGTGAATGTAGGTCTTTCCACTACATTTCTTTTATATTCTTAAGTTTAGTTTTCACATTGCAAACATGTAGATCCAAAGTTTAAATGCAAATGAAACACTGAAGTACTTCACAAGTCAAGATTCATTCTTCCATAGGTACTAGGGCCAGAAGGGGCCATTGTGATCTCAGGCTGTTAAATTTTGTTTAATCAACTAATCGACTAGTTGATGGATTTTCCATCAACCAGTCAATTAGTTGATAAGTGGGAGAGCCATAGTAGGGTTAGCTCCCGGCTGCAGGCGTTAACTCTGCTGCGGCTCTGCCTTTTAAATGTATTAAGAGTCTGCCAGCTTTTAATACATTTAAAAGGCTGAAGAGCAGCAGGGGGGACCCTGTGCGAGCTGAGACACTTGATTCCCAGCTTGCACCGGATCCCCCTCATTGAGCTTCTGATTTTTAAATGTATTAAAAGCCAGCAGGCTCTTAAAACATTTAAAAGGCAGAGGTGCAGCATCTGGGCCTGGGTGCAAGTCAGGAATCAGCAGATTCCTGGCTCACACTCGGTCCCTGCCACCCCTCTGCCTCCCCTGCTCCCTGTGGAGACAGTGCTGTGGGGAATCGCTTTTAAGTAGCCTCCCCCAGCACCAGTTTCTGGTCCTTCCCCCCCACTTGGACAGAGGCAGCAAGGGGGAGGGAAGCGACTAGTGGAGGGACTAGTCGACTGTCCAATAAGCTTTTGCTTATCAGATAGTCGACTATTTACTTACATCCCTATTGTGATCATCTAGTCTGGCCTCCTACATAACACAGGCCATAGAACATCCCCAAAGTAATTCCTAGGGCAATGTGATGCCCTCCCATGCCTTAAGAGAATTGACTTGTCAATATGAATATGCAGAATTCAAAGACAAATGCCTCATGTAAACTATCAATTTTAACATTACCATCTGTCAGCTCTGTACATCCTATATTGGCACATGTATCATTCTTATATTTGAAGTTAGAAATATGAAGTGTGAACCTGTTTATAGTTATAAACATGTTAAGGAGGGCCATTATTTGTGCCCAGAAACTTAATGACTGTGATCAAATCAATGACCTGTGACCAACCTTGTTTCTTCTGTTAGCCCAAATGGTGGGTGGTCCTAGAAAGACGTATGACCATGCTACCTGGTCCTGGGATCCAGCTTGGACCTGGTAATTTTCCATGGGGATGGGAGATGTAAAATAAAGGATTCTGGCCTGGGGGAGGGGGAGGAGTTTATTTAAGCAATAGGAAGCAATCACTTTGTCTTCAGCTGGCTTGTGAAACTGCCTGGCACACCCTAAAAGGAAACAAAGAACTTTGAAGAAGCTGTTAGCCCACGTCAGAGTAAAAGATCAACTCTGATTTAAAACTTTTACCTGAAATAAGAACAGCTATTTAGAGTAAGAATTTGCATGTAACAAGTTTCTTAGTGGATTAGAACTAGCTATGCATTTTTTATTTGTTTTAAGTCAGTAACTAACTTTGATCTGACTGATTTCACTTGCAACCACTTAAATCCTACTTTTTGTACTTAATGAAAACACTTTTGTTTCTTGTCAGGCCAAGTGTAAATAACTGTTACCTGGGGGAAGCAACCACTGTGCATCTCTCTCTTTCATTGATAATGGCTAACCTTATGCGGTTTCTCTGTGTAAAACTTTTACACAGAGTGAGATGAATTTATCTGAGGTATTTGTCCTGTCTGGAGGTTGGTTTCCTGGGTGCTGAGCCCTCAAAATCCTCCCAAAGCTGAATTGGTTCAGGGTCTGCACTGCTCTGTAGGGGGACAGCAGCCTTAACTCTGTGCCTTGGCTGGGGGTGACCAGAGGTTCTTGTCCAGCAGGACAGGGTGGTGGAGAGCCCCAAAGAGCAGGCAGGCGAGTATCAATGGCATGATCAACACACCCAGGGGGACAACCTAAGGGGACTTCTGTGATCGCACCCCATCACAAGAAAATCTTTTAGAAAAGTATCCAATTAAACATAGTTAGTGGTGGAGCATCTGCCATGACTGTTGGTAAATGGTTCCAATGGTTAGTTACGTGAACTCTTATAAATTAATCTTATTGCTAGTCTCAATTTTCCTAGCTTCAGCATCCAGCCATTGGAGTGTGATTTACCTTCCTCTACAAGGCTAAAGAGCCCATTAATAAATATTTGTTGTCCATGTAGGTATTTATAGGCAGTATTCAAGTATTCACTAAAACCTCCTCTTTGTTAAGTCTTGCATCTCTCTCTATAAGGCAAGTTTTCTAATCTTTTAATCATTTTCTTGGCTCTTCTTGGAACCCACTCCAGTTGATCCAATGTGGGTCTCATTTTCTTTCTTTCCATTGCAAGTGGCATGTATTTTAATCCCAGCTCTGTACAGTCTTTCAGTGAAGGGTCCCTCACTCCCTTACGGTGGACCTCATCAGCATTTTCACTGGCACATCATAACAAAGTCCTTTTAGAAACATTCAGCTTTTCCAAAGTACTGCTGTAACTAAGCAATAATTGTCACAGTGCAGGTCCTGGGGATTAATGACCAGTGGGCAGGAGGTGATTCTCCAAAGACAGTCACTTAAGCCATAGGAGATTACCTCTGCCAGGGTAGTTATAATTTGGACGGGGGGGGGGGAGGAGCGGGGGGAGAAAAAAACTTTTCCTGATTCTCTCTCACTAAGGACATGACGTGCTTCTGAGTCAGCAAGGTCTACTTGCAAGGGGATTAATTAAAGCATGTGCTCTCGTGCCTTAATAATTTAGGGTGTAAAAGCCTAATCAGACCAGATGACAAGAGTACTCTGCATTTCACATAGCTAGTCCCCATTACTTCTGTGCTGCCTTCAAAGCGGGCTGGTTAGAAACAGGTGGCTGCTGGCTAAGGGTCCAACTTTACAGGCAGCAGCAGAGAAGAAAGAATGGTAGTCAGTGTTCCCTATAAGCCGTGCACTTGTATGACTGCTCAGAAGAGATTCAAACGCTGCCCAGCTGATTCACAGAGCGCTCACAGCTCAGTTCTTTGTTTCTACTGCTGCTGCACATTTGCACATGGTTGCCAAACACGTGATTTTAAGGAGGACTGTTCTATCCTATTATATACACTTTTTTCCCTATTTCAGTTGTTGTAAATGATTTGAAGCAAAATGTGATTTTCTTCCCTTCTTCAATTGAAACTAATGATCCTGGAGGTGTTAAATAAAGTGTTTGAAGGAGATGTCTACAAGTGCTTAAGAAATAGTGAAAGATACCTGAGGGGAGCAAGCAGAAAGTCAAATAAAAAGGAAGGTTTTAAGACTGAATTCAGCATTAGAGATCTCAATAGGTGAATTTTTGTGAGTGATGTAGTTCTCATAACCACTCAGATCCTGGCACTACTTGTGATTACTGTTCTATCCACTCTATTCCTACCTGAGTCTCTCCAGGAATCGTTTTCTGAATGCAGATGAAGAGAAAGGGTTGACAATGTGCCTTGTCTTCAGATTTCCCTATATATTCTGTCATTTAATTTAAAACAAATTGGCTGGTTTTATTTCCAGTATTTATATACTTTGGCTACTATATAGAGAGAAAGACAAAGACAAAGTCTCTTTTTTTTTAATATTCCTTAATACAGATAAGCTGTAGGAGTTCTCTTCCCAGTTACAATTTTAAGTAACAAGAATATAATTTACCTATTTAGAGAATTACTTGCAAGAATAGAATAAAAACATTATGGTCAGACAATTACTACATATTTTATGTTTCTCTTTTCTGTAAACCTCATAGGGTTCAAAAGACTATCAGATAATTGAATCCTAGCCAAAATACAATTTCATGATTGAAGGTGTTTTTATTTTTTTTAACATATACCCAGAGGTTAAGTTTTCAGCCATCTCTTGAGGCTCATATAATAGACAGGGAAAAGTGACAACTACTCTTAAATCTGCAATGCAGAACTGCATGCGATAACTGCACGTGCTCCCCGCAGTGCTCTTGCTTTTGAAGTGTAGGAACAGCCCTGGGGCTGTTGCTACACTTGAAAGGCGGAAGCATCCTTATCGACTAATCAAATTACAAATTGATTGTAAAATCAAAATTTTACATCCCTAGCCCAGGCTCGAAGACCCTTCCCTCTCCCAAGGTCTCTGAGCTTGAGCTCAAGCCTCTAAATTGCGTAGCCAGAGTTGTCAGCCGAACCACACCATGGGTCTTATTGTAGTGTAGACATACGCAAGTATCCAAAGTGGGGGGGAAAGATCCTCTGCCAGCTCAGGTGCTGATTTGAAATCTCAGATTCTGATATTGCCTGAGGCCTGCAGAAGCAATATATTCTATGTCACTTTTGGCCAAGAGCAGGCCAGATTTTATATAGAAAAAACTGGCCCAAACCACCCAGCAAGCAGAGTGGCACGTGAATGTATACCAATGAAAATCAGCACTAATGCACACAGCCCCAATATCTGTGTTTATGGCAGTTCTGTTCCTTGGACACTGAGGGTGGAGGAGGAGTGGGGGTAGGAGCAGATAATCCCATGCCCCCAGTTATTGTCACAGGAGAAGGGAAAAGAAGAGTAGTGCAGGATGGCTGGCTCCTTTAAATGAAACAGGTCAAGCTGTCCTGGGTCAGAGCAGGTGTTCCCTCATTAGCCATCTGAAAGGACCATGAAAAGTCAGGGAGAACGAGGGGATAGTGTCCTCGCACAAGAGAATGGGGCCTGGTGAGTCAGGAGAGGAAGGGAGCGAGAAGGCTGAAAGCACAGTGTCATAGCCGTGGAGCAAACAACCGAGGGTAAGCGAGAATTGCCCAGGATGGAATTTGCAGAGAGTAGAAAGCTCTACAGGCCCTCTCTGAGAAGAGGGAGGAATTGGCTAGGATGCTTGTGGAGGGACGAGCCAGAAGCTCCTCCTGAGCCAGAAAGCCAGTGCACAGTGGCTGAACAATGCTGGGGAAACTGTTTGCAGTGAGGGTTCTATGGACTATATAATTGAATAAGTTATGCTGAGAGGTGGAATTTTGAGTGGACATTGGGAAAGACTGTTCTTTTTATGTTTGGAGCACAGGGAAACTGTAAAGCCATAGCCTGCCACAGGAGGGCAATCCAGGCAGGCCACCCTCAGAGAAGTCAGATATGCTCTCCAGTTCAAATACACAGAGTAACTATTATATAGGTCTATAGCCAAATATGGTTGTCTTTTCTTCGGAGACAAAACTTTCCTCTCTGTGACATGGCAACAGATGTCCAGGGCTTTGTAGTTTGGCTTGTCGGTGGACTGGTGAAGAAATTAGTAACACAGAGACTGAATATTCTCTAAGCATAACTAGTTTTGCTTACATGTATATACCAGTGCTGAAATGAGAAAACCCATAAGCATGGTGTGTCTTTCCAAGAGTCAAAACTTGCTTGCACACAAAGAAAAAGAACTTGCAAGACAATATCTAACAGCACCACCTAGCGACACTTGCTATAATAATTCCCAGATGTGTGACCTGGAAGGAGATATTGGTGAAGAAAGGGCAAAATCTTGGCCCCGTTGAAGTCAATAGCAGAAGTAATTCAATTGAAGTCAGTGGGGTGAGGATTTGACTCAAGATGCTTTCCCCAAAAGTAAAATTTGCATAGATCTATGCAATCTTGACATTTCTAAAAGATGTTGCTTAAGAGTTTGCATTTCCCTTCATACTCTCCTCCGAGTGGTATCTCCACTACCTCTGGGCCTGCAACCTATAGTACTGTGGGGGATTTCACCCTCTTAATTTCTCTTCTACACCACATGCTTACAGAAATCTTTGGAAACATTGCAGCTAATTTTTCCAGCTCTCTGCCAGGTTCCCTTCCAATTGCAGGATTCAGTAACAGTTCTTGCCAGGGACTTGGTATTCTGCCAACATTATGTACGAAAAGGTGTGACATGCATGGTGCTGGTAAGAGATTGCTATTTCCTAGTCCTGATTACTGGATCAGAGTTAGTATCTCCCAGTTCCAGTGTCAACTGCTACATCGGCTGATTCTCTACATTTCTCTCAAACACAAGAGGAGGGGAAATCAAAGTGTATGTAATGGGGAGGGGGGCGGTTCTCTTTCAAAGAGCCTAGTTGTGGATGTTGCCCCTTAACTCCTGGGCTGTGTCTAGATTGGCAAGTTTTTCCGGAACATCAACCGCTTTTCCGGAAAAACTTGCCAGCTGTCTACACTGGCCGCTTGATTTCCGCAAGAACACTGACATCTCATGTAAGATTGTCAGAGTTCTTGCAGAAATACTATGCTGCTCCCGTTCAGGCAAAAGTCTGGTGATCAGGGCTTTTTTGCGCAAAAGCGCGTCTGGATTGGAACGGACGCTTTTCTGCAAAAAGTGCTTTTGAGGAAAAGCGTCCGTGCCAATCTAGACGCTCTTTTCCGCAAATGCTTTTAACAGAAAACTTTTCCGTTAAAAGCATTTGTGGAAAATCATGCCAGTCTAGACGTAGCCCTGATGTTTTAGTGCCAGAATGTTTCCAGCCTCCAGTTCTCTCTGGACCTCCCTCTCCTTCACCGTATTTCCCAATCCTGCCTCTGCTCCTAGTGTAAGAATTTTCGTGATAAGCACGGGTGATATAAAGAGAATTTCATAGCTGGGGAAGGAAACCTCTGGATTCAGAATGGAAGAAAGATCAGAACTGAAAAGGTGGAGAAGCATTCAGAAGATTAGCCATGGATCTCTTATCCAATAGGAACCTTGCTATCCTTTGAGGGCTATTCATTACCAGGCAAGTGATGTTAGGCTCTGACGGATCGGGCCAGGTCTGGGCACAGCTGAGGGCGTCCGCTCAGGGCGAATTGCTCAAACTCGGGGCTCCTTACAGCCCCTGACTGGAGATCTTCCCAAATAGGCCACAAACCAGTCACACCGAGCACTTCAGCTTCCAATCCGGCCAGCCAGAAGCCTCACGAGCAAAACCCTTCTGACACCCCAGCTCTCCCTGTGCCCTAATCGGCCCCAGGCCTCACACACAGGTGAGGGGTATAGAACCTGATCTCACCTTCCCCGAATGGGTTCTTCCGATCCCAAGAAACCAGCCACAGATCCCGATCAATTTACACTCTGGATCTTACCCACAAGATCACGCTGAGCCCATCCTTTAGAATCTAAAATCTAAAGGTTTATTATTAAAAGAAAAGCATGAGGGTAAGGTTGTTAGAGGCTAATACATTACATGCATCGACTCACCCAGTTCTCGATGCAGGCTCTTAGCAAAGATGTTATAAATTGCTATCTTAAAAATCTCTGGTGTACATCCTATATCACGATGGGTCCACAGTTCTTTCCGGCTCATGGTTCCCTGCAAGACTGCATCTGGGATCAGGAGCTAAACTGAAGACAAGATGGAGGGTGCCACATGGCACTTATATACCTCTCCTGGCATCCTCCTGGCTAGAATAGGTCACATGGTTCAGGGATCTATCCTTGTTTCACTTGCTTGCAGCCATTATGCCCTGGCTGGTTTGCATGTTCCAGTCACATTCCTGAGGTGTGTATTGGTGCCTACAGATTCTTTGTCTCTGTGGCCTTGCTAGTTAGCATAGCCACTGGCTGAACATTCTCTGCCCATTGCTCTGCCTCAGACAGAGAACCTTCCAGCATCAACACAGATTACATATTTATAACTCCACATACAGATATTATACACGTACATGAACAGCATATACAGAATCAGTAGAATGTAAGCTTTCATGTGACACCTCACATGACCCACTTTGTATACACTTTGGGGCATATACCACCCCCACCTCGGGTGCAGCAATGATCTGGCTGCTCCCCTTAAAATCCAGTAACGTGACACAGGCATCTATTTTAAAAGCGGTTCCCAGTAAGAATAGATTATTATACTTTTTGGAACATTTGTTCTAGGAACAGATTTATCATCAAGTAAAGGAAGAAATGCTAACTAAGGTACTCTTATTATATGCCTCCCCGCTTTCCCCCTGCCCCCCAGACCTGTAGGACATGACTACCTAGCAAATTTTAATGTATATTTTCCTCAGAGTAACCATTTTACACAGAGAAGTGATTTTGCCACACTGGAAGTCTGTGATGTAGCTGGGAATTGAAAGTAGGTGTCTCAAGTTCCAGGCAGATGCCTCAGTTACTGGCTCATCCTTCTCTTCTCTACAAAGGCGGCATTTACAAGGAGTAGAAATGGCTGGTGGGAAGATGGCAGAATGTGAGAGATGGAAAGAGTATGAGGAGAAGTAGTGATTTTATTCTATTTTAACAGGCATTTCACAAGTTCTCTTTTCAGTCTTCATTCTACCTTCTCTGTTTGGGTGCATCCACACTACACCTTTAGCTAGAAATAAGCTATGCAATTTGAACTACGCAAATTGTGTAGCTTATTTCAAGTGTATTTCAAAATAGCTTTTTTTGTTATTTGGCACTGTCTACACAGCACCAAATCTCAAAATAAACCGTTATTCTGAAATGTCCCTTAATCCTCGTAAAACGAGGTTTACAAGGACATCAGAATAGCATGCCGGAATAATTCAAAAGATATTTCAAAATAATGGGTGCACTGTCAGGACACAGAATAGCTATTTTGGGATACTGGAGGTATCCTGAAATAGCACCGCATTGTAGAAGTATCCTTAGACATTTTATCTCTACAATTCCCTTTAACCACCACATTTAAACTGATAATATCCAAATAAATGTCTCTACTGACTGTTAATAACCACTCTCAACCATTACAAAGATAGCTTCTCCAATTATCACCCCTAATGTCATTACCTCACAGACACTAACCTTCCTTCCTCACCTCTCCTCTGTTCTTAAATCTGATTCATCAATTTTATGTGTGTTCACTTTTTTTTATTATTATTGTATCACATTGGTATATATGGTTGTGCCAATTTTCTTCCACATATCGATCTGAGGAAGTGGGTCTGGACCACGAAGGCTCATCACCTAATAAACCATCTTGTTAGTTTATAGTCCTGTCTTTTGCTTTCAGCTAGACCAGACAAACACGACTGCATCTCTATCACTCATGACAAAAGTTACTTGTCAAACATGTCCCACCATCCTTTTCTCAGGTCTCCCAATAGCTTTCTTGATACAGAATTCTTCCTTGATTCTGAACTGATGTGTATGTGGCAGTGAATAAGGACAACACAGAGATGGATTTTCATCAGCAGACTGTAACTTTATTACACTTCACACGGGGAAGGGTGCTTACTACCTGCCCTGTCATTCAGACTCTCACCTACTGGTATTTTAAATAGTTCCAATGATGATGTTTCTATCACATAACTTGGGTTAAATGTTCCTCAGCTTACCCCCTAGGACTCACAAGAACGAGGGCCCAGCAGATTGTAATAAAAGGGGGAATCTCAGGGGACATTGTGGCTTTCATCATTTCTTTCATGAATGCAAGGCCCATCAGTGAAATCCCAGGTTATTTATTTCTGGGAACTGTTCCTTTTAACTGCACTGGAAACTGGCTGCAAGTTGTGATTAAATAAACATCCTTACTAAGTACTAGAGCTAATTATTAAATCCTATTCCTATTTATGTATCTGTGCCTTCACAGTGCTGTGGGAAGGGGGGAAATTCTTCAGACCTCGACCAATTTGGTCATAGGGGAGGCAAAAAAAAAAAATCTTTCTTCACCTTCAAGCTGGCAATCAGTCGTACCCGCAGCATTCACAAAACACAGCATCAGGGCTAAGAGTGCAAGAGGAGGTGGGTGGCGCTATGAAATGGAGCAAAGAGAAGCACCACAGGGGGCAGATTAGGGTTTATATTAATGAAAGGGGAGAAGAAGGGACCAATCAGCTCCCTTTCTCCCCAAGCCAGCCAATGGTGAGAGACTCTATATGGGAAGGCCAGCCCTGTGTCCCTTCACATGGGTTCTCCTTCCATTCTACTGCTGTCCCAATTGCTACTGACTGGCCACCTCAAGTTTCCCACCCATTTAGTTGGTGGAGAGGCATTTTCCCACTGTCCCACGTGGCCTGTCTGCATATTTGGATCCAACACATAGAATGTGAGAGCTTCACATAGGTGCTGAAGCTAGGGATGCTGGTGGAGCAGCTGACCCTGGCCTGAAGTGGTTTCCATTATATGCAGGTTTTACAGTTTGATTCAGTGGATCCTCTCACCACCCCCACTATACAATCTGTTCCAGCACCCCTGCAGCTTCAATTCAACTTCCGTTGAAATCACCATAACTTGTCTATCATCTTTATCACTGTTCCCAGAGGGTAGTTATTAACGGTTCACAATCCTGCTGGAAAGGTATAATAAGTGGGGTTCCACAGGGTTTTTGGACCGGTTCTGTTCAATATCTTCATCAACAATTTAGATATCGGCGTAGAGAGTACGCTTATTAAGTTTGCAGATGATACGAAGCTGGGAGGGGTTGCAACTGCTTTGCAGGACAGGGTCATAATTCAAAATGATCTGGACAAATTGGAGAAATGGTTTGAGGTAAACAGGATGAAATTTAATAAAGACAAATGCAAAGTGTTCCACTTAGGAAGGAACAATCAGTTTCACACGTACAGAATGGGAAGCGACTATTTAGGAAGGAGTACGGCAGAAAGGGATGTAGGGGTTATAGTGGACCACAAGCTAATAAGAGTCAACAGTGTGACACTGTTGCAAAAAAAGCAAACATGATTCTAGGATGCATTAACAGGCGTGTTGTGAGCAAGACATGAGAAGTCATTTTTCCGCTCTACTCTGCGCTGGTTAGCCCTCAGTTGGAGTATTGTGTCCAGTTCTGGGCACCGCATTTCAAGAAAGATGGAGAAATTGGAGAAGGTCCAGAGAAGAGCAACAAGAATGATTAAAGATCTAGAGAACATAACCTATGAAGGAAGGCTGAAAGAATTGGGCTTGTTTAGTTTGGAAAAAGAAAATTGAGAGGGGACAGGATAGCGGTTTTCAGGTATCTAAAAGGACGTCACAAGGAGGAGGGAGAAAACTTGTTCTTCCTGGCCTCTGAGGATAGAACAAGCAGCAATGGGCTTAAATTGCCGCAAGAGAGGTTTAGGTTGGACATTAGGAAAAAGATCCTAACATTCAGGGTGGTTAAACACTGGAATAAATTGCCTAGGGAGGTTGTGGAATCTCCATCTCTGGAGATATTTAAGAGTAGGTTAGATAAATGTCTATTAGGGATGTTCTAGACAGTACTGGGTCCTGCCATGAGGGCAGGGGACTGGACTGGATGATCTCTCGAGGTCCCTTCCAGTCCTAGTATTCTATGATCTCTCATCTTGACCTTTACACAGAGAAGCTAAGTGACTTTGCCACAGTAGAAGTCTGCAGTGGAGCTGGGAATTGAAAGTAGGTGTCTCAAGTTCCAGACAGATGCCTCAGTCACTGGCCCATCTGCTGCAGATGCTGGCAGCCTGCAGTAGGCAACGCTCACTTGCCTTCTTCCCTGGCTCTGTCCCAACTGAGCCAGGTGCTCCGCCTTTTATACTTCCTGCCCTGCCTTACAACCTCCAGTGAGAGAGATGAGCACAGCCTGACTCAACCCACTTAGGAAGAGAGAGTTGCTCCTCCCACTCTGCCTCAGAGGGATGAAACACTGCCTAATGACAGTTGCATACTGGGGTACTACCTGCCCTGTTGCAAATGGGCAAATAGCATTAGCATTTTCCAGTTAGTCCAGCTCAAATACTTTTCAAAGGTTCCAGAGTTAACTAGAAAAAAAAAAAATTAGCTGAATCTATTCTAAGTGACTCATATCAAATTGATACCATAAACCTCCTTAGTAAAAATCCTACTGCATTTTGATACCCTACTTTTCATGTGACAGAATATTAAAATGGATGCATTCATTCATTATCTTAAAGATAATAGAAATATTTTGCATCTACTTTGATGTAGCACAGAGGCCTTGCTCAATTTTTCTATGTGGAGGCCAAATGCATATGTTCTCAGTTTCTCTTGTACATCGTATATAAACTAAAGGAAGAAGAACTAGATTTTCATGTAACAATTTAGTCAAAAGAAATCAATTTTTGAAGCAGCTAGAGGAAGAAAACAACGTAGCATCAAGCCATTTGAAAGATGCTGTAGTGTTTAACTGGCACATTCAAATACAAAATAATGGAGCTCCCATTACAGAAAAGCTTCCATTGTGTCTCTTTTTGAAACCAATAGCATTTGATGGACATTTTGCAAATAGTCCTAATGGAAGGAAGGCAAAAAGACAAAAAAAATTGTCGATTGCAATTTTATATTCTGGTCTAACTCAGCTCTGGATTACAATATTTGAGGTAAATGATGAGTGAGTTTTATTGCAAGACATCGAATTAGGGGGTAACCAGGCTCTGGCCAAGCTTGATCTAGTAATACAATTTAATAACTAGACCGATATCACCAAGGGAAGAGTGCACCCATGGCATAGAAAATGAATAGTTTAGAGCTTAATTTAACTCTCCATTCCACACCCATCTGGTCAGTGCAGGCTGTCCCAAATGGCATATCCTGGATATGCGGTGTAGACTAAGCACCAGCCACACAGTTGTTGATCATGTCTGAGCCAACCGGTCCACCTCTTCAATCCAGTGGAACAGTCTCAAGCTGTGAAGAGCCTAGTCTCTGAACAGCCTGATCTATCTCAGTGCTAGGGTTCCTCTGCTTGGAGGAGCGATTCAAAGGCAAAAGTAGTTTCTCCAAGGGGAGTTGATTTTTCCCCTTTGTCCTTACATTGTAAGGCACAAGCAAGCTAGGAAACATCCCCTGAAAGCAAAGGGGCAGTGCTGCATCTATTACCTCTACAGCCCTTTCTAGGGTATCCAACTCCCAGCCAGCAGGCCACCCTCAGTCCGAGAGATTGTACAAATTGGCCTGGGATCTTTGGTGAGGATGTTTATTTCATCTGCAGGTGGGGGATAGGCCTGTCCATTACGAGCCTCAAGCCCCACCCCTTCCTGCCATTGCCCTGCTCCCTCCCCCAATCATTGCACCCAATCTCCTGAGGATGCAACTTCAGGAATCACCATCGGGGCCTGGTGTAGCACAGCAGCAGAGGAACAAGGGAATATTCCTGGCAGCCTCAGAGAATGCATCTCCTGCATGCTCTTGTTATGGAAGCAGGGTCACAGGAGATTCAGAATTAGCAGGGGCTGGGACCATCCACATGCACAGAGGTAAAGGAACCATAGAAAACAAGCTGCCCATCTGCCCTGGCCTGGGTCATCCATGCTTCTCCTAGCCCCACTACCTTCAAAACCATCTGCACAACAACCAAACCCTTTTCAGAGACACTGCTTCCCAAGATAGAGCCCTCCAAACTGGGACTCCACCCTCTGCTGTATGCGTCTGGATGGATACATTTATGGTTAGTTATATTAAAATGAGTATTTTTTGCTTGCCAAGTTTACCAAGCAGTTAAGGTCGCTCTACATCAGTGACCTGTCCTCTTCATTGTTTACCAGTCCCCAACTTTTGTGTCATGTGCTAGTTGGATCGGTGATGATTTTATGTTTCCTTCCACATCGTTGATAAAGATGTTAAATAATGTAGGGCCAAGAACTGATCCCTGCTGGCCCCCACTGGAAACAGCCCCAGTCAATGGCAATTGTGTGTTTACGATTACACTTTCAGATCTATTAGCTACTCTGTTTTACTCCATTTAATGTGTGTCATGTTGGTTTTACATTATCTAGTTTTTAATCAAAAAATGGTGCAGTATTAAATCAAATATCTTCTCAAAGTCAACACTATCAATCAAATTTATAATCTATCAAAAATATATCAAGTTAGTTTGACAGACTCTCTTTTCCATAAACATATGTTCAACCTGAGTTTCTGGTTTGGTTCCATCTCTCATATTCCTCTAAACTAAGCTAAAATTCATACACTGACTTGTCTGATAACATAAGTATGTACTTTCTTGGTCTGAGTTTGCATTTTATCTTACCAAAAAAAGGCACGCGGAACTTTAAAATGACAAATACTGTCTAATTTCTACAAGTCATCATTCCAAGGTGACTGACAAATAAAACAAATAAAGGAAGTTCTTCACACAGCGCATAAGCAACCTGTGGAACTCCTTGCCTGAGGAGGTTGTGAAGGCTAGGACTATAACAGGGTTTAAAAGAGAACTAGATAAATTCATGGAGGTTAAGTCCATCAATGGCTGTTAGCCAGGATGGGTAAGGAATGGTGTCCCTCGCCTCTGTTTGTCAGAAGGTGGAGATGGATGGCAGGAGAGAGATCACTTGATATTACCTGTTTGGTTCACTCCCTCTGGGACACCTGGCATTGGCCACTCTCGACAGACAGGATACTGGGCTGGATGGACCTTCAGTCTGACCCAGTATGGCCATTCTTATGTTCTTATGAATTCTGCTTGTGTTTGTTGAGGCTGATTTTTAAATCCAGGAGTGGTGACACACAGAGACCCAAGACATGTGTATGGGTAGCTGAACTCCATACAGAAAATGCAATTAATGGCTCAGGAATGAAATTTCTAAAAATGGGCAATAAGAAGATAGACAAACTGGCATGGACATCAGAGAAAAGTGAATTACTCACCAACTTTAAACAGCATGTTGTCTTGTTCATTAACAGAAAAATAAGCATATAGTTTACAGTGTTTCATAATTATTTTCTATTAAGTGGGGAATTTTTCTTGAATAGTACAAACGGATGATTGAAATAGTATCAGTTACTTAATTCTCAAACAATGTGACAGGGCAGGTTAGAGGGCTAGATTGTGCATGGAGGGTGGGGGAGGGGGAAGTGTTACTTCAGGGTAGCCAGGAATAGCTGACCTGGGGCTATTAAGGGCAGAATGGAAACAGCTGGGATTGGGCTGCTATAAATCAATTAAGGGCCAGCTGATCTGACTTTAGGCAGACATGGGGCCTTTTAAAAAGCCTTCCCAGCAGGGTGGGCAGGTGGAAGAGGAGCTTGGAGTTAAGTGGGGAGGAGCTATAACTGACAAGAAGAGAAGCTGATACAGTGAACAGCAGCGTTGCCAGAGACAACAGGGGAGGGGCGCTCCAGCAGGGAATGTTTGGATTCTTACCCATGCAGCCTGAGAGCCCAGCCAACAGCTGGGGAGGATTGGTTACCCAGCCCAGGCTCACCAGGAACATCAGCCCCAACACCCTTTTTAGCCCAGGGACAGAAGCCCAGATGCTGACATGGACAAGCAGGACCTGTGCTGCAGTACTTAGACTACGAGTATGTGGACTGACAAGAGATCAGGGGCCCAGGAGCAGGATTGACCCTGCTACAACAAATTACATCCAAAATATTTTATAATACCAAGACAAAAGCCAGCCTACCGAAGCCAGGGATACTCTACATTGTAATATCCAAAATATTATAAAATATTTTGGATATTACAATGTAGAGTATCACTGGCTTTGATAGGCTGGCTTTTGTCTTGATTTTCTTGTATTATGAGGTTTTGTGTATGTAATAATCTAATGCTCATTTCTTAACTTGGCTTGAATCAACAGCATAACAATCTATTCTCTGGGTGTCCAAAGGTTAGTGTCAGATTAGTGAGTATGTGACAAAAAATACAATGCACATCTGAGTCAAAAATTTCTTTTTAAAATTAGGATGTAGGTTAAAAGAGCCATAGTTACTGAAGGTACTAGTCAATTATGTTTTCGTCGTTATGCTATGAAATAATCTAAAGCTCATATTGTTCATTGCAATTGACTGAATCAACTAGGTCAGAATTTCAAGTAAATCTGCACTCAGAGCAAATGTTTGAGAGTGTATTTGCATTTGTGTTGGTATGTTTTAAAAGTGCCAAGTTTCTGTGATTTTGTTACTGCATCTCCATCACGTTAAGGGAGACAGGAGTGTCTGGCCAATGAAACTACTTAGTATTGAAGCTAGCAACTGACCTATGGATCAGATGTTTTAAGGACATTTCCAAACAATGTATTTGGGGGCTTCATGGCTGAACACAGTTTTTTTGGGGGGGGGAGGGGGGGAAGGATTAGGTGAAATGGTGCAAAATGGAAAAAGTGCCACTTTCCTGACAACTAATCAAAGAGTTAATGTTTCCTAATTAGTTATCCACCATGGGGATAGGAAAGCTGAATTCTTCTGATATAGAAAAATCTGAAAGGTAGGCTGGCATTTCAGACCAAAAGATGTATATGGGGAGAAGAAAGCTCTCTGTTTTTAAAAATAAGGCTTTGGTTCAGAGAATGTGACAAATCCATAGCTCCCTGACAAGGCCCCCACATCTGTGTGTGTTTGGTCTCGGAGACTTTTCAGATCTATACATTTGCCAGTATTTTGCCGTCACATTACTTAAACAAGCTTTTTTTTGGGGGGGGGGCCTGAAATTTGACAGTGAGGGGTGAAAGAGGAGGTTTATTGCATTTCTGCATATTGAGGTCAATGTGAATTGACTTATGATTGAGAATACTAATTTGACACATTTTAGTGCACTGAGCTGTATTGTGTGTGACAAATGGAGATGTCAAAGTGCAGGAAAAGACATCCATTTAATGAGTGCCATCCTGATGTTGTGTTGTTCTAGTGGCAGATGGATGGATGTTTCCCACTGTCTAAAATAAATGACATCCTTCTCCAAATGTCACTCCCCCTTGAATTTGTGGCTGTGCTAGTGTCAGTCTAGCACAGCCACTGACTAAACGTTCTCCAGAATGAATGGCATCCAGAGTGAGGGGATAGGCAGAATGCAAACAGATCCTGCAAATGCACAACTGGTGAAGTCAGGGCCAATTCTGATGACAGATGCTGCTTATTAGACACATGATTTGTAGGAAAATACTTGAAGATTTAAAACTTGCCAAGACAGAGGGAGAAAAACTTCTGAAAAGCCAGGGGTCAAGGTGCTCTAAATCTTTTCTTTCCTGTTTTGTCAAGGTGAATCTCAGACATGTTCAAAGATCTCAGGAGATTTGCCAGAAGCCAAGGGAATGCAATAGAGCTCAACCCTGCAATCTTATTACCTTTCAGTCCGCATACTGCCAACATCTAAGTTCAGTCCTAGTATAAACTAGGAAATCAATGAGCCCTATCTTGCACCCAAATTTTTATTAGCAGTAAATGTTGTGAAAGGCAGACAGAGCTGTAGGAAAGAGATCTTTATTTAAGGGTGCTGAATGGTAGTCATGCATTCTGAGCCTCTGTATTCTTGTATGTTACGTCCATTATCTCTACCTTTTCTTTAGTGTATTTGGGTTGTAAGCATACCAAGGCCGGCATGCTGCTTTACTCTGTACAGTACCTAACAAAAGTTAGGCCAGACAGCAAACATAAATGATGAAAAAGCCATATACTGGATGGATCAGCAATAGTGGGGACCAAAACCAGAATTTCTACAGCTTGAAGTGTAGGCCTCTATTGACTTAGTCAACTGCAAGAAGGCTCACCAAACCTCTAAGGCAAGGGTATAGCAGGCTCAACCTCTACACTTGGTCCAGCCACCAGAGGAAGAGACACTGTGTGGTATGGATTATAACCGATAAAATACTGCAGATACCAGCATGGGCACTGCTTATATTACTGCTCCTCTTGCTGACACACCAAACTAGGTTCCGCTGGAAACCTGAGTGTCTTTCTCCAGTTCAATTCATCATACTACACCTCTGAAGTCAACATCAAATGGCCTACTCAATGGCGCTAAAGGGCCAAGTCCAAGTTGCACCCACTTATCCCATAGTGACTGGTTATTAGCTATGGTAGTATTCTCAGCCATATGTCATGAAATACTGATCTAAACCTGGGCAAGTTAGCTCTGGGGGTGTGACCACAATGCTGGCTGATGTGCCAATGAAGCAGACTGGCTACCTGGTGTTTGCTCCTTCTTTGTTCCCACTTGCTAAGCTATACTGAAAGAGGCTAATAACTCAGTAATTATATTTACCAGTACTACTTTTCCATATAATCAATTGCTCTAGTTAGCAGGTTAAGCAATTGCCAAGGAGTTTGGGGAGAGGCGGGCCAGGTAAGTCACAAATGGCAGAGGAAATATCCATATGGCAACTTAGGTATGGTCAATCATGATAAAGTCTGAGAACCCCACCATCACCACTGCACATATAAAAATAGAAGCAACCCGATAATTGCAACTCCTCCCTAGGGAGTAACTGTCTAGAAAGACAGTTTCTCCTGCTCTGTGGCTGTAGTGATTATTCCAGCCAAAAATGCTGTTCTTCACCTTACACCTGTCACACCCTATTCTTATTTACAGCAAGATAAGCGAAGTACAAAGAGAAAATTGGCTTTTAATTATATTCAAATTATTTTAATAATCATCAGTGTTAGAAACAATAGTAGGGATATTAATGATAAAGGATTTTTGTATCCCTTTAACAAGTTGCCTTGCAAATACTACACGGCTGCGTCTAGACTGGCCAGTTTTTGCAGAAAATCGTCTGCTTTTCCACAAAAACTTGACAGCTGTCTACACTGGCCACATGAATTTCCGCAAAAGCACTGATGATCTGATGTAAGATTGTCAGTGCTTTTGCGGAAAAACTATGCTGCTCCCGTTCAGGCAAAAGTCCCTTTTGCACAAAACTTTTGTGCAAAGGGGCCAGTGTAGACAGCAGACATTTCTTTTCCGCAAAAAAGCCCCGATCGCAAAAATAGCAATCGGGGCTTTTTTGCGCAAAAGTGCGTCTAGATTGGCATGGACGCTTTTCTGCAAAAAGTGCTTTTGCGGAAAAGTGTCCGTGACAATCTAGACGCTCTTTTCTGAAAATGCTTTTAACGGAAAACTTTTCCGTTAAAAGCATTTTCGGAAAATCATGCCAGTCTAGATGTAGCCCAGGTGTCTTAAGTGACAACAGTAGAAATTGTTTGAGGAAAGTTTTCCCCTCCTCCCTTTTCACTGAACATTCAATCCAAATACAATGGCCAGCTGTGTTCATGTAAAACAAAGATTCAAAGTAACCATCAAATTGTCTTGGTGTCTGTAACTTTATATTTACTTACAGGAAATTGCTTGATTTTTAAAACTGAGAAGAGACAGGAGGAGCTTCTGCCAAACCTTTTCCTAAATGCTGATTGAATTGGGCCATCTCTGCTTATATATAAACACATTCAAGCTTATAATGGCAGCCTTTGTCAGTTTTGCAGATGCATAGCTGATCCACTGGGTGGCATCCTGATTCTAGTTTCCATGGAAATGTTAAAGGCATGCATGATTGCAGCTGAGACGTTCCTATGGTAACAAATTACGGGCAATGTGCACAGAAAGACAATGCCCTCTCTTTACAAGACTGGCATGTGTTCATAAATAGGATTCATGGCTATTGTTTTATAGACCCCCTTTTAAAGACATCAAACGATGCACAGCTAATAAACTACATAGAATAAATCCTTGCAGTAGATTAATGGTGATTAAAAAAACACTGTACATACCAGATATTTATGCACAGGCCATATACACACACACAAGATTGCAGAAGTACTCATATCTGCTACCATGTTACTCATAAGACTCCAGTTATGCAATCTTGAATAAACTGGAGAGTTATTCTGTATGAGAAAACTTTATCCAAGGTATCCCTCTACAGAAAATATAATTTGCCTTTAAGTACCATAGCAAAGTTCATAAGTTCTATAGAAAAGTTTTATCTTTTTCTATTAAATTCTAGAAATATAAAGAATATCTAAAGAATTTTCTCTCTATATATAAATGAAACTTAATGGCTTCATCCTTGTTAAAATTCTGTATTTTTTTTCTCATAAAGGATGTTATGATTTCCATTTGTTGAACATCTTTCACTGCCTCATCTGAATTGCTCAGAGACTCAGACACAGGTCAATGGTCATCGTCTCAGACAGGCATCATAAATAAATAAGCCCCTATCTTCCCACCAAACTTTCACTTGTCTGATGTGCACAAGAAAATTTGTTCTCTAGGACAAATGGCAACATTCTGCTCCATTATCTCACAAGCTGAGAAACAAATGGGCAGTATAAACCATTTTTAAATAGTGATTCCCATTCTTCCAGTGATAGTGAACTTTCTATCATATTAGAAAATCACAGCCTCCTATAAAGAACTTAAACAGCAAATAGTTCTGCAACACCTCAGAGGGACTAAAGAAATGTAGATGGTATTGTGATCAGGGTTCTCCCTGAGGTGCGCGCCTGCGCGGCTGCACACAAAAAGTTCTAAGCCCGCTCACCTTCTCAGAGCTGCACAGCAGCACTCACCTTTCTGCTAGACCTGGAAGTTGAGTGGCATGGCTGCTCCCATGGCTGGAGCCGTGACCACATTGAGGGGCAGCTGCTCTGGTGGCCAAGGCTGCACTGGGGGGCTGCTGCCAGGGCTGAGGCCATGGCCGTGGGGAGGTAGCACAAGAGCTAATAGGAATCTTGTCATTTATGGACTATGCAAGTGGTAGTCCATAAATGAGCATAACACTGCTTCATCACAGTACTCCATGGATTAACACGCTACCCCTCTGATACATAGTACTCATTATTTTAAAACTCTGTTTATAGAAATGGGATTTGTCTGGCTTAGTGTTATTTGGTTGTTACTGGCCCCTGCTGAAGGAAGGGCAGCGGATCATGTGAGTTAATGGTATAATGTGGTATAAGTTCTACAACACATCAACCCATTCATCATTTTATACTCCTGGGCTACGTCTAGACTGGCATGATTTTCTGCAAATGCTTTTAACAGAAAAGTTTTCCGTTAAAAGCATTTGCGGAAAAGAGCGTCTAGATTGGCACAGACACTTTTCCACAAAAGCACTTTTTGCAGAAAAGCGTCCATGCCCATCTAGACATACTTTTGCGCAAAAAAGCCCCAATCGCCATTTTCGCGATTGGGGCTTTTTTGCGCAAAACAAATCTGAGCTGTCTACACTGGTCCTTTTATGCAAAAACTTTGTGCCAAAGGACTTTTGCTTGAATGGGAGCAGCATAGTATTTCTGCAAGAACTCTGATAATCTTACATGAGATCGTCAGTGTTCTTGTGGAAATTCAAGCGGACAGTGTAGACAGCTGGCAAGTTTTTCCAGAAAAGTGGCTGATTTTCCGGAAAAACTTGCCAGTCTAGACACAGCCCTGGTGCTCTCAAAAATATGGTGGGTGGGTATGCAAGCCCCATACAATCCATTTTGCAGAAATCTCGACAGTCCATGCTCATGCCAGAGTTGCTTTCCTGGATCTTGTCAATAAGAGGAAGTGATCCAAGTGTCTGTTTCAGAACGTTTAAAGGCTTCACTTTCTCTTCAAACAGCTTTTTTGAACAGTGATCAAAAAAATGTTTGAAGCAAAAATGGAACTTTTAAAGCTGCCAAAGCAGCCATGCGGAAGAAGGGATGCATGCAGTTTGGTGTGTTGATTAGATTAATTTCTGTATGACTTGAAATCTTCCCGAAATATTTTTCTATCATCTTTAGGCATGATTTTTGACAGCTGGATATTTTACATTTAATTTTTGAGTTCCTTTTTAATAGTGAAGTTAGTTAATTCTAATGAAAACAATAAATATTGTTCACATCTTTTACAACTTTCACCCATTTTAAAAATCAGTATCTCTACCTCCAAAATGTTCAGTGTGCCAAAGGTTATATTATCAGCCACATTAAACACTGGTAATAATTTCATGGTTATCAGTTGCAATACACCTGGGATGAATTTGCATTTGTATCTCCAGACTGTATTTCCATCAGTGAAAGCCAATAAAGAGAATCTGCAATTTAGGAGTCTATTTTACTATACTTCTCTTACAAACTGAAATGAAAAGTTATTCTGTACCAGAAGACTGGACTTTTGTATTAAGAAAAGGTCAAAATAACATGGATAATTTCAAAACTTTTCCATAATTTTACAAGTTGAAAAATTACTTAAAACTGACCCTTTCCTGCAAACAATGAATAATATTCCATCACAAAATTCCTCACCAATTCTACCACCCATGATTTGATTCTGGACGAGGCCTCTGATTTTCTATATATAAGATATTTGTTAATAACTTAGGTGCCATGGTGTCACAAATCCGATCAAGCGCACATGACCTCAATATTGGTGCACAAGACAAAACTCACTCTGTTCATGGATAGAAAATCTTAGAGGGAACACTGATCATGAGCTTTTGTGGGCACAACCCATTTCAGATGGCAACAAATATGGTCTTTTTTTCCTTCTCTTTCCCTCCCCATCCCCTCTCTTTCTCTGCTATTTATTTGTACCTTGGACTCCTTACTCGATTCATCTGAAGAAGTGGGTTGTGGCCACGAAAGTTCATGGTACCATCTACATGTTTTATTAGTCTCTAAGGTGCTGCTAGACTATTCGTTGTTTTTTAAGTTACAGACTAACATGGCTAATGCTCTGAGTCCTGTAAAAAAGAGCTATTGGAGGCAACTTTGGTTCAGAGGGATAGCCAAGTTAGTCTGTAACAGGAAAAACTTAAACAACAAATAGTCTCTAAGGTGCTACAAGAATAACAAAATATGTAGATGGTATCATGAGCTTTCGTGGGCGCAACACATGAAAGCTCATAATACCATCTACATGTTTTGTTAGTCTCTAAGGTTATGTCTAAACTACATCCCTTTTTCAAAAAAGGGATGTAAATTAGACACTTTGAAATGGCAAATGAAGTTGGGATTTAAATTTCCCATGCTTCATTTGCATAATGATGGCTGCGGTTTTTTTCGAAATGGGGCTTTTCGATAGAAAAATGGCAGTTTAGACAGGGATCTTTCAAAAAGAAAACCCTTTTTCAAAAGATCCTGTACTCCTCAAAAAATGTGGCAGAGCCTGGAATAAATCCATATGAAAGCATTCCAGTGCAGTGCCTCAAGACCATCCTTTTCCCTAGTATTTATACTCCCAGTGCAAACAGAATGGAGGAGCCAAGCACAGGCAGTTAGAATTCAAGGGAAAAAGGCTAATGCTGGGCAAAGGTGGGGCTAAATTTATTTCCCTTCCACACCAGCCAGCAAAGCTGGATGGGGACAGTGGAAAGTACATGTTGCACTCTTGGGGGGAGGGAGGAGAAGAAGAGAGGGGGTACTAAAAGGAAACCCAGCAATCTCACTGCTCTCATGATTTTATTGTGATTCTTGAGTTTTTTTCCTTAAAGCGCCAGCCTGGAGTCATGTGATTGTGAGAAACTTTCAGCTTCCATTTAAAAACATTTGAAGCCCTTGTGGTTGCAGAGAAAAGCCTCAAAATACAAGCCCTAAAGGCTCCAACTAAAAGGCAAATAAAAGAAACCCAACTTTTTCAAAATTGCAATGTTGAGGGAACCGGCTATTTTGGAATGTTTGGGCTTGGCAATACTGCAGTTTAGTGCTCAACTTGATGTTTCCGCTTAAAACTTCTTGATTCCCGACCCCCTGATTTCTCAGATCTTTAATGGTCAGTCCTCCAGTTGTTATGCTCCCTGAACTCCCACTGAAAACAATGAGAGCGCCCACTGCAGAATAGCTGAAGAACCAGGCTCATGTTTGCTAGCCTATAGTGCCTCAGTTTCTAGTGCTCTATGACAAAGTGTCACATGGTCACTTTGGGACATTCCTGTCCCCCATACTGTCAGACCTGAGTGGAAAAAAGATCATATAATCTGGTTATGTAGAGGGGGTCAGCCGGTCCCATCTATAGTGGAACCAAGTTTCAGCCTGGAAAATGCATTCCCATCCTGTTTACAATTAGTAACAAAATCCAGTGGACCCATGCAATTAGGAACAATGACCCAAAGCTTTGAATTTGGGTGCCTTTTAGGCATTTATACCCAACTATTTGGACATTAAGAAAACCCCTAATTTTCAAAGATGCTAAGCATCTGCCCCTCATTAAAGTAAGTGGGACCTGCAGAGGTGTAGCCTCTGTGAAACACAGGTCACCTGATTAATAACACTGTACACAACCTGTGTCACAGTCTGGTTACAAATCTGTCATGATGGACATGTTGACTGACTAGCAAACTTGACCCCAGCAGGAAAGACCATCATTCTGCAGCAATTGCTTTTGTCAACTTAGGAAACTAATCAAAGGAATTCCATCTACCTGTCCTTTAGTCTACTCTAAGGGAAGCTGCTGCAACATAGAATCTTTTGTAAGAAGTATATGGGCAGTCCCCCATGCAGGACTACAGGGAGAGCAGATAGAGGTAGGGAGTGCTCATCAAACCAAAGTAACTTTAGTAAAGGTTTTAGCTCTTTATTTTTAACTAACAGAATTGCTTATGTTGTTTTTACAGTGTTTAAAGGGGCTTACACTGAATTTAGAATTCTGCAGTCATTACAGAAAGCTTTGTTCTGCTTTTATAGTTGACAGCATTTTAAAATGCAATTAATTTTCTTTAAAGCCTTTAAACACCTAAAAATAACATGTCATACTAGAGACTTCTGCTCTGGATGTTTATTTTTATTCATGCTGAAATAATTGCTTGTCAGACCTGGCGATTTACTTGCAAGTTGTCTAGTTGCATGTTGCTAAGAAGATATTAAAATTTGGGGGATGGAGCTTTATGTTTAGGAGCTACAGATGTCACCAGCTTGACCATTGTCTACAGGAACTACTTTCTTCTTCTCCCGGACTTTCCCCATCTTTGTTGCAGTATTTTCAAAAAATACATCTGTGATGTTGGCAGGCCAGATGCCAAGTCTCAGCCAGGCTGCAGGCATAAGTTAAGAACTAACAAACTCCAGTGGAGACCAATCCAGTTCATCTGTATATTAGTTTTGCTCAAAATAGCTATTAGTCTTACAAGAATGTATTCAGTGTTTCGATTCCATGAAATGCTTACAAGTTGCCAGATGCATTAACGTCACTTGCAATGTCTATATTCCATGCAATGTAACTTTGAAAAAGTTGCCTCTGAACTTATGAATTTGAGCATGGGAATCTGCCCATCCAGAAGAACTAGCAAAATCAGATGGATCATAAAGGAACATCACAATGCACAGGATTGGTGAATGGCCCTATCTCATCTGCGAAATGCAACCTGCAAGGAAGCTCATCTGGTAGACTTGGAAGGCTGTATGAAGAAAATAAAACAAAGTCAAAGGAAAAATGTTCATCTTTTTGGCTGTTTGAACTCTGAAGGGCCAGAGACTCTAAAGTGAAGCTGGAGGCCCTCAGCGCCGGCATCCTGGGTGCCCCAGAAAGACACTTGGAATTGAGAGACCATCACAACTCTGTCACACTTTGGATTTAGATCGTAGTTCATGTGTTTATATAGATATTTGTTCTATGTATTTGTTTGCTTCAACCTGTAAATAACTCTTTTGTTCCTTTTCCCTAATAAATAAACCTGGAAATAGTTTATTACAGAATGGGCTACAGTCATCATCTGATGTAAAATCTCGGGTACCAACTGATCTGAAGTTAAGTGACTGGTCTCTTGGGACTGGAAGCAATGTGAATGTGTCCTCCTAGGCACCCTGGAGCCCACAATCCAGTCAAATGATGTTGGGTCGCAGGCTTCAGACTTAGGGTTGTGACCCAGTACCAGGTCGTGGAATGTCGGGTACTGGGTCTCATTGCTGCAGGGTGATCAGATGACCAGTGGGGGTGTTAAGGCTGCTGCCTGCCTGTCTTGGCACCGCAGACTAAGCTGAGCCCCAAAAGCTGCCAGCAACAGGCCCAGCCCCCAGGTGGTGTGCAGGAAAGAGTGCATATGGCTCTGCCCACAGCCCCTGCTCAGAGCACTAGAGCCACACTCCCATTGGCTGGGAACTTGCTGTAGGCCCCTGAAAGTAAGTCCCTGCTGGCCCAACCTTGAACCGCTCCCCAAACCCAAAGCACCTCCTATGCCTCAAAGCTCTCATCCTTGGCCCCATCCCCAGAGCACACACTCTAATCAAATGATGTTGGGTTGTGGGCATCAACGATTTTCTTCAACTGAGGCACGAGAAAAAAAAAAGTTTGAAGACCCATGATCTAAGGGAGAGTCCGACTCCCTGGTAAAACTGGTATAGTGATCTAGGAGTTCACAAGTGTTACTGACTTGGTGAAGTCCCACTAGTTTGGGTGGCTTGCCCAGTTTTTGATAGTCTGATCCAAGGTAGGCATGCATGGTCATGAGCCACTCCAGACAGCATAAGCACATCTTTCAGCTAAAATAACCCACCAGTTAAGATATTGTAATAGCACTAGCCAGCTGTATTTCTAATGACCAGCTGTGAATGAGGCTACCTACAGTGCCTGCCCCTTGGCTCTGCTCCCTCCTGCATTCCAATCCTCTCCCTAGCTCAGAACACCCTCCTGCACTCTCACTCCCTCCCAGAGCCCTCACTCCAAACCTCCTTCCGCACCCCAACCCTGACCCCCCCCTCAGCTCCCACACGCACAGCTGCAGATCACACCTCAGCTCCCTGCCCCAGCCCCGAGTCTGCTTTTGCACTCCAAACCCCTTGGTTCCAGCCCAGAGCCACCTCCTGCACTCCAAACCTCTCATTCAAAGCCCGCCCTCTCCCAGAGCCCACACCCAAGCCCCTGCCACAGCCCAGAGCCTCCTCTGGCACCTGAAACCTTCATTTCTGGCCCCACTCTGGAGCTTATAGGAAGCTCTGAAGCTCTGCCTCCCCCACCCCCAGACTAGGTATGGCCCTGTTTTTCTTTCTGTAGGTCAACAACCCAAAGCAGGGGGTCCCCACCCTTGCTCTATTTAATGCCTACATAAGTAATACGGTTGCCTTTAATTTCAGATAATATTGTAAAACCACACCTTTAATACTATTTGGTTAATTTTTAATTGTGTTGCACTAAAAGGTAGGACCCTGTTGTAACTGAATTGGCCAAGTGTTGATCACATTTTTTAGAAGGCATGTGAGCATTTAACAAAAACACTTGTTACAGTACCTCAGTATGCACTTGTGCACTTCACCGTGTATGTTCCTTTGGAGCAGAACCCAAAGAGACTTTCAGGTGCACCAGTGACACATGGAGGAGTGTTTTTCCCCACTGCATTTTTATCTTGGTAAATCACACAGCAGCCTCCAGATGGCACTATTTCTCCTTCCCAAATGGCAGCAACTCCTGTGAAAGGTGCTAGTGTCAAGATATCTGATAGTGATAGAGATGCAGCCGTGTTAGTCTGTTGTAGCTGAAACAAAAGACAGAAAGATGTAGCACTTTAAAGACTAACAAGATGGTTTATTAGGGGATGAGCTTTCGTGGGCCAGACCTACTTCCTCAGATCAATATGTGGAATATTCTTCCACATATTGATCTGAGAAAGTGGGTCTGGCCCACGAAAGCTCATCCCCTAATAAACCATCTTGTTAGTCTTTAAAGTGCTACATCTTTCTGTCTTTTGTTTCAAGATATGATGACACCAAAGTGAATATATCGTTAGACACGTATGAAGGGGTCACTAAAAATGCTCACTTCTCCCTTTCACAGGCAAACTTAGTTGCCATTGGACAGTAATCAGTCTTGGAAGCCTGTAGTGGAAAGCTCAGTATAAAGCTATTGTGATTAAGAAATGTGCTATTTCCCATCATTAGTAATAGTTTCTGAACAGTCTGCTGCTTCCCCACCCCTCCTTAGGAATCCAAATCCCAATCTATTGTGCAGTGGCTGAATTTAACTAATAGCTCTTTATCAATATTTAATATCATTTATTGAAAAAAACAGGTTTTATTTCATACACAAGGAAAAATTAAGCCGCATCAGTGGGGAAAAAATCTTGAAAAAAATACTAGCTGCAAATAAATTTCTCTTTGAATTAACACAAAAATACCCTTTACAGTCCAGGGTTATACTGGGAGCATGATCACTGCTAAAATGTATTTCAGGTCTGCACTTAAATAAGCACTATTCCACATTATTAACAAGGTGCACACTACATGTTGTAAGCATTGCTGGGCCCCTAGAAAGACCTAACAGTATAAACCAAGGTTTGTGAACTAGAATAGGCCTGGACTTGGCAGAATAGCAACACACTGAATATGTAAGCACATTCCTGACCTGAGAGGATGATACAGAAACTGCCAGAGGTCTCAAGTAACTGCGTAATCATATTCCTAGATGATGGTGTAGTGACACACAGACCCCTCCTCGGATAAGGAGGAATGACAGGATAATGGTTGAGAATGTTCTGTTCAAACTAGCAGGTACTAAGTATAAGGTGGTAATTAGCATCTACAGTGCAATATGTAACATGTTTGTGCCAGTCTATCAAAGTGGAAATCACTGATATTTGGGGACGTCTAAACTACATTCCTCTTCCGAAAGAGGAATGTAAATGAGCCTGATGGAAAATGCAAATGAAGTGCGGATTTACAAATCTCATGCTTCTTTTGCATAATCACGAGATGCAGTTTAGATTGAGTTCTTTCGAAAAAGGGGTTTTTTAAATAACCCTTACTCCTGAAAAATGAGGTGTACATGTTTTCAAAAAATATTTTTTCCAAAAGAACTCCATCTAGGCTGCAGTTTCTTTTTTGAAAAGCCCTTTTTAAAAAAGCGCTCTCACGTGATTATGCAAATGAAGCACGAGATTTGTAAATCCCCACTTCATTTGCATTTTCGATCGGGCTCATTTACATTCCTCTTTTGGAAGAGGAATGTAATTTAGACATAGCATTTGTAGTGGCCTAAGGAACGGCATTTGTTCCATTGATGAGATGATACTTAGTCACAGCCACACACGTCAATGTTCCTAGAACCACTGAGCTGGGGCACTAGGAGCATGCTTTGTCAACCATAAGCTTGGCCAAACACCTTAGCCACCAAACCAAGCCTGTGGTCTTTATGAATCAGGAAACCACACGCTCTGATGGTGTCACGTACACAGGAGTTTCTGAGACCAGCAGCAACACCACCACACATCAATGAGCAAATTTGTTCTTATCAGTATTTCCTTCACTACAAACATGTCTGCTTTTCAGTGCCTTGTTGTGCTATATTCAAAATTTGGCACTATCAAACTGCTTATTTTCAACCTGGTCTGCTGCGAAGCTAGCTTTTTACAATTTATAAACATACAATAGCTTAACAAGTCAAATAAATGCCAACCATCACTAACCTTTAAACAAATAGACTGTGAAAAGGTTAAACTCAGCTAAAAGATTTACCTTTCAGTCCTGAATGTAACAGGATATGACACATACACAGTATCAAAAGAAGTTTCTTCTATCACCTTTGGCCTTTTGTGCTGTAGGTAGAATGTCGACTTGAGGCAGAGCTGTCTGAACTATTGAACTGGTTAGGTTAGCCACCTAGTTACTGAAACTGGGGTTGTTACATTCTGAATACAAACTCCAGTTGCAGGTCTGAGCGCAAGATAGAGGTAGAGAGCGCACAGGATTATTTCCTAGCATTTCCCATGATGCAGCTGGGGATAGCTGCAGCTAAAGAGGAAAGGGTAGGTTTGAGCTAAGGAATCAAAGTGTGGATGAGCTAGACCTGAGGAATCCAGGGGAAAATATTTTTATGCAGGGGATTTTTAATATCGGACCCCCTACTGTTTGTCATGTCCTGAGAAGGGTCAGCTTGCCAAATAACCACCTCACCTATGCCCTCAGCTGGACTTGGTCTCTAATGGCAGAGTGAGTAAACCAGCTTCCAGGCAGACTTATCAGACAAGAAAATGCTACTGTTTACTGTTTAGATAAAGCAGGGAGAGCTCATTCCTGCAACTCGTGCACAGTCATAGCTCTCGCTGGCACCATTCCCAGAGCAGAATTAGGACAATCCCACTTCAGCCACTTGAAAATCCTTCAGAATTTTCTGCTGAAAAGATAGGCTAGAAGCCTTGTTACCAAGACTGTGCCTACCACCCAGCAAGCTGCTCAAAGCCAGCAGAAGTGCAGCCAGGCCAGTTTAAAATTAAAAATTAGCCTCTGTTGAAACAGTAGTGTAGAGTAAATATTCACACTGCTGGGCCAAGCTGGTAAGCTGCCCTACCCCCACTCTCCCTGCCTGCTAGCTGCTAACCCAAAGGGACAATATGAGACTTATTACTATCGTCTGATAGGGTCCCCAGAGCTTTGGCTACAGCACAAATGTCTACACCATTCTTTCATCTCAAGAGACTGAGCTCTGTGAGCCTGAGCCAGCAGACCTGAGCCATCTACATGTTTATCCCCGTGTAGATATACCCTGAATTACTACTCATAATTCTCTCTCAGGTATCTGCCGGGTGGTTCTTTCCCACGTGCTATGGGTTTAACTGCTCACAATATGTGGGGTTGGCATGGAATTTTACCCCAGGTCCGACTGGCAGAAACCTTGTTTGGTTTTGGGTTTTTGTTTGTTTTGTTTTGTTTAACCTTCCTCTGCAACATGTGGCATGGGTCACTTGCTGGTTTGAACTAGAGTACATGATGGATTCTCTGTGACTTGAAATCTTGAAAATCATGATTGGAGGCTGTCAGTAACTTAGCCTGAGGTTATGGGTCTGTAACAGGAAGAGGGTGGGGTGAAGTTCTGTGGTCAGAAATATGCAGGAGGTTGGACTAGATCAGTATTTCTTAAACTTTTTAAGATGGAGGAACACCAAACAATTTTTTTTAAATGAGGAACACCAAGGATTTTTTGTTGAAAGAAAAAAAAAGGATCAGGGGAAAAGTTTTTTTTTTGTTTGTTTGTTTTTTCCCCCCTGGATAAAAGAGTCTGGGGAAGTTATTGAGCAAAAAAAAGTTGCCTGCCCCTTTAAGGGTAGCCATTTTGAACTCTGTTCTCTGCAGCATACCTCCGACTGCAGTTTAAGAAACACTGGACTAGATGATCACAATGGTCCCTTCTGGATGTAAAGTCTGCGAGCTCTTTTTGGGAGAGTATAGATTTGTTGCCACAGTTGGCTCATAACTTGTAACTCTTTCAAGGGCAGCCTTTGATCCATTCTTGTCACCTCATGTTCACCAGCTTTTTCTGGTCAGTCTGACTGCATTACTAGATAATTTCTTACATTTTCAGAATTGACCAGTGACTTAGGGTGCCTTGGCTGAGACTTCTGACTGATTCTATTGGTCTCATAGCTCTGGGATTTGGACTCCAATTCCAGTTCTGACCTTCAACCCAGCTTCCTGGTTCTGACTCCATCTCAACCCCTGGCATGGGCCTTTGGATCCAATCCTATTTTGACCACTAGGCTTGGCCACCAATAACCTACTCTGCTGATACACCAATTTTTGGAATTGGGTCTGACACACCTAGTTTAACAGCTCCTGTGTTCTAAATCTTACTTATAAAATCATACCCAGAGTAATTGTAGCCAGACTGCTTCCTTGATTGCTATACTGTGTACTACAATTTGATAACTGTCATTACAATATATGAAGATATTTTGCTTTCTTAGAAAAATCCTACAAGCTTCAAGTTCCCTTAACTCTTGATGAGGCCAATAGTTGAGGATGCTCATCACAGTTACAACAGGTCCATTCTTCAAGAGCAGAAAACATCACAATGTGCAGCACTCTCAGTTGCATAGTGTTGTATAACCTGCTGGGCAAATCTCCAAAGGTTAGCCATTCTAGTCAGATAAAAAACAGCTAAAATTCAGGTGCTTATCTGGACATTAGCCAGACTACTGAGATTCCTTTGAGACTGTAAACTTAAACTGAAAAATCTTGCAAGAACAAGCTCTCATGAGACTTATGACACTTCCTGTTTTCACTTGGACTGAAAACAGCTTTACTGTCTTGGTAGAGAAGCTTTTCCCAGCCCCACAGTAAAAAAAAGTTCCCCCCCCAAAAACATTAAAGAAATCTATTTTTAAAAATTTAAAGCAGATTTAATTGTTGTTAGTCTCCTCCTTCCCATTTTATAGTCTTAAATTCTTTAAATGGATACTTTAATTTCTTAATTGTTAGTAGTCTTTCAGCTTTTACATATTTTTCTACTTAAAATGATCATCTGTGCAGACAAAGACAAATCCAAGAACACCCTGACTGAGAACACACAACCCAAAGGTGACAATGAACACGCCAAGTGCTGTGTTTGCCACCAGAACCATTTTCCAAAATACTGAACTTCTCCAACAAGTCTCAAGAGTTAGGAGCACTCCATACTGCCTCAGTGTTGCAGTTTGAAGTCAATAGGATTTGTGCACTGAAATTATTTGGATGTATAAATATGGACTTGAGAGCCTAAATTTTGGCCTGTTTGTAAAAATGTTCAGAATAACTTTGTCAGTGGATTCAAGGTCTAAATAACTTTTCTTTGTTAGCACTGTCACTTCACAGCAAACAGCCTCTAAGATTTTTATGCCAGTAGAAAGTTTTTAATAAAAATAATTTTAATTCCTAAGGCTTTGAATACCTATGCACAGGATTAATTTTAACCTGATGAGTAGTTTCATTAAAATCAAGGACATGCATGTTAATTGTTAATAGGATCAAGTCCTTATAAAAATGTCTCCTGGACAATGGCAATCCCATTGATATAGCGTACCTGGACTTTCAAAAAACCTTTGACAAGGGTCTAGCCAATGACTTTTAAGCAAAGCAAGCAGTGACATGGTAAGAGGGAAAGTCCTTTCGTGGATCATTAACTGCTTAAAAGACAGGAAACAAAGGGTAGGAATAAAAGGCCAGTTCTCACAATCCAGAGAGGTAAATAGCAGGGTTTCCTGTGGATGAATGCTGTTCAATAAATTCAAAAGTGATCTGAAAAAGGATGTGGGGGGAGGGAGAGGCGGTGAGAGAAACTGTGACATGGCAAAGTTTATAGTTGATACAAAATTACTCTGGTTAGTTAAGTCCCAAACAGACTGTGAAGAGTTGCAAAGGGATCTCATTGATTCAGTGACTGGGCAACAAAATGGCAGCTGAAATTCAGTGTTGATAAATGCAAAGAAATGCACATTAGGAAACATAATCCTGTCCTATCTGTACAAAACGGTGGAGTCCACATTAGCTGTTACCACTCCAGAATGATGTTGGAGTCATCCCGAATGCTATTCTGAGACCATTCATTCAATGTACAGCAGCAGTCAAGAAACCCAACAGAACCTTAGAAACCATTATAAAAAGGGATAGAATGAGACTATCTAAATCAACGGTTTGCCCCTAAAACTGCATGCAGTTCTGGTCACCCCCATGTCACAAGACACATTAGAATTGGAAAAAAGATTCAGAGAAGGGCAACCAAAATGACTGGGGTAAGGAACTGCTTCCATATGAGGCGCAATTAAAAAGATTGGGACCATTCAGTTTAGACAAGAGATGACTAAGGAAGGATATCATAGAAGTTTATAAAATCATGAATGGAGAGGACAAAGGGGATAGGAAATTGGTATTTACCCCTTCACATAACGTAAGAACCAGAGGTCACCCCATGAAGTTAATAAGCAGCAGGTTTAAATCAAACAGAAGGAAGTACTTCTTCACATGATTTGTTGCCAGGGGATGTTGTGAGGACCAGAAGTGTAAATGGGTTCAAAAAAGAATTAGGTATCAGGGATGCAACTTCATGCTCTGACTGCCAGAAGATGGGTCTGGACAACAGAAGATGGGTCACTTGAAATTGCCCTTATCGGTTAATTTCCTCTGAACCATCTGGCATAGTCAGAAGACAGACTACTAGACTAGATGATCCATTGGTTTGGCCCAGTTCTTTTTCAGAGCAGAAACTAATTTCACCTGAAGTTGATAAGGCCAAATGGCTACATCAGGAGTAGCAGGATTTATTACGGTAATGTCATCTTCATATTTATAAAATGAGCAGTAGTGTTGCTGATATGCACACCCCGGCCCTCTGGGTGCAGGTACCTGGGGTGTGAATGCCTCCTGGTCAATCGCCAGGTCATCAGCAATGTCTCTTAATCGGTGAAAAACGCCTCTCAGCTCGAAGATAGTACAACCTTAAGGCTATCGCTCACAGGGCAACCCTGAGGTCAGGGTAGCCCATCCCTATGGCCAGAGTCAAAGAAGTGGGATAGTGCTTTGCTCGGCACAGCATGGCCTACTGACCAGAGTCAATAGGGAGTGGCCCTTTAACACAGGACAACGCAGTCTAACAGCCAGAATCAATAACAGGGGAGCCCTTAGCTCAGAGCAGCATCAATAAGTTGGAGGCAACAGCCCTGGTAAGGGGACCTGGGCCCACCCTCCTCCACCGGATCCTGACCTAGGGCCCTGTAAGTAGCAGAGTGTTCTACCACTCGCTCGGCAGAGAGTCCAACAAAACATGCCGAGCTCCCCTGGCTGGGGGAGACAACTTTGACACCCTCCCTTGGTCGCTATTGGTGTTGGTGGGGTGTGTCCCATGTAGTTTCTGGGTCCTCTGGTTCCCCTGAAGCTGCTTCTCCCTGGAGCTCCTTTGGCGCTGGTAGCTCACAGTGGTCTTTGGGGTTCCTGGCTCCTGTCATCTGGGTTTGTGTCTGGCATGGCTCTCAAGCTCCTACTGGAGATGCTTCTTCTCTGGTGGCCAGCTCTCTTTTATACTGCTCCAGCATTTGAAGAATGCCCTGTCTGGGTGGAAGAGTGGGACTTCCTCCACCCACAGGGTTTTAAACTCCACCTGGTTTGTCAGGGCTGGCCTTACCATGAAGCAAACTGAGGCAGTCGCCTCAGGTGCCAGACTGTGGGGGGGCGCCACTAGGACCCAGAGTGTAGAAAATTGTGTCTGCTGCTAGAGCCTATGTATTCTCTCTGCTCTGGATGCACTGAGATGGAGGAGAGCTGTGCTGGAGGAAGGAGGGCAGAATTGAGATCTTTCAAAGTTTTGGCCCAAGAGAGGGAGCATTTGAGCTCCCTGCCTAAGGTACCAAAATGTTGTGGGCTGGCCCTGTGGTTTGTGCGGAGTATGCACACCCCGTCACAAGTAGATAGAGCCCTGTGCATGGTCTGTCAGGAACCATGGTCACACACCTTGACTTTCAACTCATGCATTAGATGTCTGATCTTTGACTTCAGTTCAGAGTTGACCAAGATGATTGTGGAAGGTCAGACCCAAGAACTGTCAGACCCAGTAAGACCATGTTATGATCTGAGACCTCTGGTCAACTTATTAGATCATGATGCATTCAGTGACTGTTGGGGCTTGCCCACACTATAGAAAAATTGAAAATTATGTTTGTAATGCATAGATCAACAGGTGATCTTTCCTGGCCTTAAAGTCTAGGATGTGAACTGGCAACACGCCCAGCCCTTCAGTCAATCATCATCTTATCAGGAAAGGTAAGATTACTTACTGCCAATATAGGGTTAGTTTAAAAGAATCCTTTTTACTATTTGGTAGCCTCTTTAATGGGTTTAGTACGGTATCCATCACTTTGTGCCTATAGTAATGGAAGTGTACGCTTCTGGGTGAAATGTTTTCAAGTTTATCATTAGGCATTAACTAATTTTAAAGTCCCAGGATTCTGATTCATCTACTGTTAATCACAACATTCACAACCACATTGAAAAGATATTCCAAACAAATGCTGCAAAAGAGGCAATTTTTAAAGCTCCCAGGAAGCACAGTCAAAGGAAGTAATATGATTCCCATATTGCCACTGCTCTGTCATCGTTACACGTCTGTTGCTAGACACAGTCAAAAGTAAATAAGTTAAAGTGGCATCATGATGTATCTGTGGAGGTGATAGAGGCAAAATTCCAAGCCAGAGGAAAATGAAGACATCAGGCACAGTTCTTAATTGCAGAGCGATTTATGGGTGAAACATGTGGAAACAAATGCACGCGCACGCGCACAAATTGAAAATGTGTCCTCCTCCATATAGCTGTTACTATACTGTTACTGAGTTTATTCCTGAGCTCGCAGTACAAAAAAAAGGCAGACAGACCGACCAGTGGGACTCTCCAAATAATGCCAGTGATTACAGCTCTCTAGATGGTGCCTCAGCCTGCCACCTGACCTGCTTTACCTGCTGTTAGTAGTGGAGCTTTTATTCTCACACCAGCTTCTTTTGTAAATCACAATCAAAGGGTAGCACAAACAACCATTCTGCAGCTTCTGGGAGGGGAAGTCATAGGCATAGCTGCATTGTTTTACCATTATACACTGTTTAGTCTCACAAGAGCAGAGAAATGTGACTTCTCTCTTTATCTTGCCTGTTAGGTAGGTTACAGGTGAAGACTAGCTTTTTTTAAAACAATATGAAGATGTATGGTGGAAAAAAGATTGATCTATAGAGGCCATTGGCTATAGATCCTTACTGGCAATGAAAGTATAGGACAATAAAAGCATCCCTCAAATAAAACAAAGCCAAGTAGAACTGTGTACATAGAAGTTAACATTTCTTATTTCCAGGGTTCGACAAATCGCTGTTTCTACTCGCCTGTGGCGAGTAGATTTCAGCCAGTCGCCCCGTTCACCGGTGGCGCGTGCATGCGCAATGCGGGTCTTCCGCATGCGCAGTGTGGGGCTGGCGAGTAGATTTCACCGCCGTTTGTCAAGCCCTGCTTATTTCATAGTCCCTTCCAAATCTACAGCCACCTGTATGCCACTGCTCTCATCTCTGAGCCTTTGTGTTGTTCTTCACACTGCCTTTTGTTAGCCATCTGTCCATGTGTCACTGTTACATACAGATATATTAACAGTGCAACACATACAACTGAGGAAAAACACAACCCTAAGTTCTGAGCTCAGGAGACTGGATAGTTGCTTAGCAACTGAACCAGCATTGTACCATGATTGGAGGTGAGGGCTTTATACATCCGGGTCTGTGTTCTCATTGGTACATTTTTAAGTAAATTAGCTACCATCTTTTACTCTGTATTTGAGAAATGTGCTTCAGTGAGTCCTTTTGTTCAAGAACTCTTTCCAAACAGTAAGGGAACCACCAAATTTGGTATGCAGTTTCCTCTTATCATAGCTTATGGCAAGATAAGAGTTTGATTGTGCCAGGATAATGGGATAGGAGTGGAATTTGATTGTTTCTCATAACATGGAAAGAGACAGGTCTGGTAAGAGGGTGAAACAAAGGAAAGGACTATGCAGCACTTTAAAGACTAACAGGATGGTTTATTAGGTGATGAGCTT
>CM057848.1:96475726-96494736 GCA_030068395.1 Apalone spinifera
CTGCTTTTGCGCAAAAACTGGCCAGTCTAGACACAGCCATAGTATTTTATAAAAACAATTCCCAGAGTTTTAAAGCTTTGTCTAAGGAGCCTATTATGAAAAATGCTATACATAAAATAAAATCCACTATTATACTATTTCTCCCACATACCCCCTGGAGATGTCCTGCATACTGCAATTTGGGAACCCCTATATCTCAGAGTAACAGCCTTGCCGTACCATCCAACTGATACCCCTTCTCTCATGGGTGAACACCAATACTCACAGTCCTGTGTTGCACTCCCACCACATGCAATAATACTATTATAATCTTGCTACCTTTCACCCCCAAAACTGGCATTTGCCTATGTGGGGATTACTCCTGCCAACCTCCTCCCTCCTCCCAGGGTTGGATTAAGATATGCTAAGGTACTATGCTATTCAAGTTAAGAGGTCCCATAGTATAACCAAAAATGTGTATTATTCTAACAGAAAGGACAACGAAAATAGAAATAAAATTTTATGTTTGCATATCCATGGGTAATGGAGATATATATAGATATAGATATAGATATAGATATAGATATAGATATTTTAATTTAGAGGCCCTTCAATCTCAGGCCCTAAACTGTATCTTATTTTGTGCATAAATCCAGCATTGCTTCCACATCAGAGAGTGTCTCCCACTCACTGACTCAATACTACACCCCCCCGAGCTGCTTCATATTTACAGGAGACTAGAACTGAACTCCTCTACCAACATGAGCAATAAGTGACCCAGAAACTCTACCACTGCCTCTACAGCAAAGTTTTCATGAAGGGTGAGGAGGAAGATGCAAATGACACCACTAAGACCTTAGCATTGCTAGGTTTGTAATACTACAATGATTAAGGTACTACTACTTATTAAATCCTCAGGCTTTGTAGGCCCCCCCAACAGTCTCTGAGGCAAAGACAGCTAAGGCTTTCTGAATAGCCTATCCCTATTTTCCAATGTGACTTGAACATCAAGACAAGTTTTTGTACATACTGGAAGAAAGGTATCAGCCTGGGATGTGAGAGTCAAGGTCTTTTTACAGTAAGCAATAAAAATTCTGGAATGAGTTGCCAACTTTCCTTGATCTATGTAGCAGAACGGCATATGGCTAAATTGGTCTCCCCGATCATGGTAGTGGGCATTTAAACAGCATCCGTCACTCCTTTGTCTTTGGCCTTTCTCCATACCCATTGACCTCTTCTAGCACCTCGTCTAGAAAATTGTTGGCTGATTTCTCTGATCCCAGCACCTTTTTCTCCCTTCCCCCAAATTCTCCATCTTCATCTCAAAGGTGAAAGCTGGAGGTAGTCAGTTTTCAAATCCAATCTCAAATTAGCCTCTGAGCAAAGCAGCACACTTTCACCGAACATATTTCATTGGGCGAGGGAGGAGGAACCAGTGATCCATTTCTCCCCACAGTATGCTTTGGATATCACTCCTCTTTGTACAGTCCTTTCTTGAAACTGGCATCTTGAGCCATTAGCTTAACATTTGTTCAGCTGTGCCTTTGGCACCAGTACCCACATTGAGGTACGGGGACAGTCATCTATGCAGACTCTGCTATTTAAGCAAATATCTTGAAATACATATGACACAGTAGCAGCATTTGCAATTTATTTCCATCATATCCAATTTACTGAGTCAGCTCAGCAGAGGGCATTCTGAACTAGCCCTTCAACTCTTCTCCAATCTGTGCTGCAGTTAAAGGAGTAAGGAGAGCCACAGGAGGAAGGTGATGGGCCGGGTTATTTCCTCCACTCTTCATTATCAAACTATGGCTGCTGAAGCTTCAGACCAACCATTTGTTTCATTAGCCTCTCTTCATATGCCTCTGGACTGGTTCAGTTTCTGCGGGCCCCTGGGTAAGGTGCGGGGGGGTGGATGGCTCTGTCCCTGAAAGTGGTGGGGCCTTAGGCAGACAGGCCACGGGTGAGGCAGCCAGCCCTCAGTGCCATCCCTCTCTCCTCCCTCCACTCCCCCCACTCTGCCCCAGGCCATCAGTGCCACCCAGAGCGCATGACACAGCACTCTAGCAGGAAATGTAAAGGGCCTGGGGCTCCAGCTTCTGCCACGAGGAGCCCCAGGTCCCTGTGGCAGTTGGCCCCTTTGCCCCCCTTGTCAACGAGCCTGGTTGAAGGTTATTTTTTAGTTCACAGCTTAATCCATGTCAAAGGGAGGAATATCTCATTTTGCACAACATTGGAGTAGTTTTGAAATGCAGTAAAAACAACTTGTGACTTTCTAGCACAAGCAACATTCTTTTTCTCAAGATCCTGCCTGTGTGTTATCTAGTCAGGAGAAGAAAAAGAGAAAGGAGCTCTTCTTTTTTATTTAAAGCCATTCTCATCTCCTGTTTTAAGGCTACCCAGTCTTCTCATCACACACACACACACACGAATGTGACCAGGTTCACGAGCTCAACAAGTCAGCTTTAAGTTTTTAGGAGTATTGTATTGGAATTCCTTCTGCTCTGACAACACCCTGGACACAATCACCTCCCCCTCTCAAAATCCTAACTAATATCGATGGCAAACTTCACTACTCTGGGCTACAGCTGATTGAAAAGAACAGCCATAGGAATTTTTCCAAAGGGTGATGAAACGAAAAACACTGGTAGTCAAGACATTTCAGCCAGCTGTCTTGTGGGCTGAAAAGCTTTTTCAGCTAGTGAAGGATGGGAAGGCCAAAAATCAAATATGCAATAAAATAAAAAACTTCAAAATTCTGAAAGTTTTGACTTGCTCTGTTCAGAGCATCACCTTCTATTTCTATTGTCTAAGATCTGTATAGGCACAGTCAGAACCCCACACCATTTGGCTTTTCCATCATGTGACTGAAATTGTGCCTTTCTTTACAATTTGTAGCACTGAGGAACCCATCTGAGATTGTATATCAGCATCCAACAGCCCCAAACAAAGAATCCCTGCCATAACAAGTTTACAATCTAATTGTTAGCCATTCCTCCAATAGCTGTCCACAATTTTATGGGTCCAACTGCATGACTAAAATGGCATATAGTTTTTCTAAATCTATGGTGGCATGTAACAACCCCCAGGAGTCTAAAGAAAAAGTTATATATTAGGCTGTCTGTAAATCAGGAATAGAGTTTGATTTGGTCATCTCACTTTGCTCTTAACATACTGATCTTGTCATCACCCAAGTATATGTTTTCATAATAACCGGATTAGATTTCCCCTTCTCATGAGGGCCTCCTTCCCATTCCCTGGAAGAACAGATGTCTAGTCTTTCCTCTTAGCAACAAATGCCAGCTGAATTCTATCTGCAGGGCACTGAACTGACAGATTCTAAGATGGAGTGGAGGGAAGGAACCAGTTCTGGTACTGCCCTTTTATACTGATTTCACTGATTAGAAACAGCATGGAAACCAAACAGATTTCTAGGTGTTGAATAGCAACAGTCACTCGCTCAGCCTTGAATCTAATGCCTCATGATCTACAGTTTAAGCTTAGAAGATGTTTGCTAGAGATGAAAATTCAAATAGTTCAACATGGTTTAAAATTGTCCTTGTAAACACATTCTATTTTTTCCTCCAATCCTAAAAGGACTAATCATGAATCACTAAGAGAGGGTACCTGTTTCCCTGTTCATCACTAAGACTTTGGGTGTATGTAGCACCTTTCCTTCTCAAAGCACTGTACAAACATTAAAGCTCACAACACACCTGTGAAGTGGTTAAAAGGACACCGCTCAAAAGAACCCACTTGCTCATAAAAATATTCCATTTTCTTGTAACGAGAGCCCCACCAAAGTATAGAAGAAATATTTTTCTTGTTTTGAAGGTTGATTTACTTTGTGCAGTTGACAACACTTTGTACATAGGCATTTCTCTGCTTCCTCTATATAGTCAAACATTGTCTCCTGTGGCCTACCTCCTTCACAGAGCAACCACGGGAAGAAAAAATATTTTTGAAACAATAGAAAAATAGGGGCTGTGTTTTCTACTGTGCCTTATCTTGTGCGGTCACTGACACTACAGAGTCTTTGTGAAACTACCACATCCCACCATTACATTTCACACTTAGAAGGTGTGTCTACACAGAAAAGTTATTTTGGAATAACGGTTGCTATTCCAAAATTACTATGCAAGCATCTATACAGCAATTCCATTATTTTGAAATAATATTGAAATTACAGATGGCTTATTCCGACTTCTGTAAACCTCATTCTATGAAGAATAATGCTTACTCTGAAATAGCTATTTTGAAATAAGGCGTGTATAGACGCTCCACTTCTGCTATTTCGAAACAGCCCCTCACCAGGACCATTCTAAGTTATTCCTTCTAGAGCGCTAAATTGAGGTAGCATGTCTACATTAGGGAAGCCTGCCCCAGACTAATTTTGAGTCTTCCCTGCAGTGTAGATGCGCTATTTCGAAATAAGCTATTCCAGAATAGCTTACTCCGAAATAACTGTGCAGCGTACACGTAGCCTGAATCACACAGGTGCAAACAACATCATAAGGTATCAAGCAATGAAGAATCACGGCCAGAGATTGCCAAAAATGTACCTTTAACACTAATTCTTCCTGTCATTTTATTGTAAAGATCAAAACTCTTATTTCCATCTTCTGAAACTGATGAGGTTCAAGTTGGGTTTCAAGATGTATAAATGGAGGCGCAAAAAAAAGCCTTGCTCATGGTCACTGTCATGGTCATAGCATGACCACGATAGTCACATTCAGTCAGTGGCAGAGCAAAGAAAAGAACCTAGGAGCTATACCATCTCCCCACTGTAAAGGTTCTTTTTAAGGGCAGGAACCTCCACTTTCCGTTCGGGGATTAAAGGCCAGGGAAGAGCTACAGAGCAGTGATTAAACTTAAAAAGAATAATAAAAATCATATTTCCACAGAGAGAGAGTAAAGAGACTGGACAGGTATAATACAGAAAGTTTCTACAGTAGTATTTTAAAGACAGATGGAAGCAATATCTCTTTAAGAAGGTTAATTTCATGGAGTGGTCTGTAGGGTTTTTTATAAAGCTATAATTCCAGGTCCCTTTAAAGTGGTTCTTAGAAGATACTATGATTCGGTCTCAGTCTGAGGACCAATTAAATTTAAGATGCTATGTCCAAATTACTAGTATCAATATGCTGAATCGTCACAGCAGAGGTGGGCAACTGAACTACTCCATTAGGTCACTTGGTCTGAGGTAGATATGCTCTTTGAAAGAATTACTGAAATATAACAGCGTATCTTGACGGGGATGGAGACTATCAGAGCGCATTCTTTTCCTGAAAGAAGTCTAGAAAGCTGTATTTAAGAGGGTGTTTTCAGAGAGGACTTACACAACACAAAATCAGGGTTTAGAAGCAAAACAGAAAATTTGGTTATTAGAATGTGTATCAGAGATATACGTACACTTTCTCCAGATACAGTCTTGAAACAGTACCCTTTGCCCTTTCACAGTGAGGCAAAATGACTAACTTAGGTCATTCTATCTTCTCTGTGGGGCTTTGAAAATACACTTTTTTCCTTAGTCCCTACCCAATGCGTATCTAAGTCTACACAATCTGGAAATTCTCTTTGATATATCAGTTCAAACACTACACAATATCAAGCCATGACTACGTACAATCATATGAGTTAAAGGAAGAGCTGGGACAAATAAAGGGCTTGATTTTAAAAAGCCTTAATGCATTCAAGGAGCACATACCTAGTGTTGTAATGTTATTGAACATCTCACCAAACTGGAGAGGTCACCAATTCAAAGACTCCTGGACAGAAGGACAAAAGCCTTCCTACCAAAATAACAAACCTCTGAACTACACCCGGGTTAATTAATGGTGCCTTATCCAAGAACTGTATGCCAGGAAACTAGAACAGAAGAAAACCTTTGACAGTGCTGAACAATTGCCCCCATTGTCAGTGGGGCAACTGAGAAGCTTTAGAAGAAACAACTATACCTGTGCGTGATGGCCAGTCCTACAGGAGAAGAGACGACCACGAGGGATGTTAACTTTTTTTCTTGAAGATATCAAAAATGCTATTGAGGGTGCACTAGCTCAGTGTCTCCAAGCTTTGTAACCACAAGATCATTTTTCCATTTTAAGTGCAATGTAAGAATTACTTCAAACCCAAATGCCCTTGTCCCACTTTCTTCCCGCCCCTTCTTTATGGCCCTGCCCCTGCTCCACCCTTTTCCACTCACCATGCTCACTTCATCTCCCTTCTTCCTCCATCCTTTTTCACCAGACTGGGGTAGAAGGTTGAAGTGTAAGATCTGGTCTTGGGCCACGGTGTTTGGCTTGTGGAAGGGGTTGCGGACTTAGCTCAGGGAGTGAAATTGGAGTCCAGGAGTGGGTTCAGGGTGCAAGCTCTGGGAAGGAGTTTGGGTACAGGGGGACTCATGTCTGGGGCAAAAGGTTGGGTAAAGGAGAAGGTTCAGGGCTGGGACAGGGATTCAGGAAGCAGGTGCTGGCTGGGCACCATTTAACTGAGATGACTTCCAGGTGGCGGAGCAGTGCGGTTAAGGCAGGCTTACTCCTGCCCTGGTCCTGCACCACTCCTGAAAGCAGCTGGTGCCATGTGCTGCCTCTTATCTACAGGCACTAAGCCCACAGCTTTTACTGGCCATGGTTCCCCATTACTGATCAATCGGAGCTGCAGGAGGGGTGTCTGCAGGCAAGGACAGCATATGGAGACCCCCTGCTCTGCGTCTCTCAGGGGCTGCAAGGACATGCTAGCCACTTTCAGGAGCACAACTACCACAGGGATAATGACTTCAGCCAGGACAGGCTGGGCATTTTAGAACTCACTGCTCAAATAATTAAATTTAAGCATAAGAGAAATGAAAATGATGAAATGCACAGACCAGTCAAAACTAAAATAACCCATTTTGCAAGCAGTAAAAGATGCAAAAACAATCCCCCTATGTATGTGCTGGGGCCAGAGATGAGAGGGGAGGACAGTGAGTGTGTTTGTGAGAATGACAGACACACACCCAAGTGCAAGAGAGTGACAGATTTGCATTGCCAAGCTCCCTTCATGCTCTTCTCTCTGTGTGAAGACAGGGTACAGAAGTGGGGGGAGGAGGGACACCCTGACATCAACTCCCTGACATCACCTCCCACACGCTGCACAACAAGCAAGAGGCTCCCTAGGGGCAGCTCCAAGGGAGACAGCAGGAACAGCAGGATGGTGGGAAGAGGGGCAACTGAAGTGCCAGTGCTTGAGAACTTCCTGGCCAAACCAGTCAGGATCCCCTGTCAGAGGCTCCAAAATCTACTGGTTGGTGACCACAGCACTAACTGAACTGGCATATGCCCACCCAGTTGTTAACAAAAATCAACAATGCAAACATTTGTCTTTTGGGAGGAAGTTTAGGAGTAAAAAGGATGCAAATTTTAGCCAGTCCTGCTGACCGGAGTAAAAGGGCTCGACAAAAGAGGACTGTTATCTTACCCCAAATCTTTTCAGTGATCGCTCTATTTAAAAGTCAGATCATATTGATGTGCCTATATCAGAAATGTAAATATCACTATTAACATAGTAAGTAACCCTAAATGTAACATTTCAAATTAAAATTGGTTTGTTCCTTCACATTTATTTAAAAAAAGGTGCAGACTTGTAGCTTAGTTATAGTTCATTGAAGCCCATACTTTGTATAAATAGAGAAATTATTGACACTAGTCACCCTAGATTAGAGAGAGAAGAAAAGGAAGCAGTCTTTTCATCTTGACGTTAACAGTATCTAGCTGAATCCTTGCCTGGTCTAACCCACTGAAGTCAATCTCCCGTACTAAGATTTGGCACTGATGTTCTGCGAAGTAATTAGTGACTTTGGAGTTTTGCTGGCAGAGAATAAATAGAAGACTCCAACAAAAATCTTGTTTTTACAGTCTGTTTATTTAAGTGTAAGCTCTGCCAAGAACAGCCAGAATGTAGCTACTGTCTGTTTTTGTTGTATCTGGAATACAAGGTCAAAATAAATAAGATGTAAAAAGCTGAAGGCAAATTCTACCATTCCAAGCAGCTTGGGCTGCAGGTTACTTTGAACATAAGAACAGTCATATTGCATCAGACCAAAGGTCCATCTAGCACAGTATCCTGCCTTGCGACAATGGCAGACACCAAATTAGGGGGAATCAAATCCCCCTGCTTCAGAGGGAATGAACGAAACAGGGCAATTCTTGAGTGATCCATCCCCTGATGTCCAGTCCCAGCTTCTAGCAGTTAGAGGCTTAGCAACTAGATCGTGAGGCTGGCTATTTGCCAAGTTGGCCAGGGACGCATTGTTGGACATAACCTTTTATCCAAACTTAATTTTTTTTTTAAACTCAGTTATATTTTTTGCCTCCTGATGACAAGTTTCACAGGCTAACTCTACATTGTGGGAAGGAGGACTTCCTTATGTTTGTTTCAAACATGCTGCTTTTTAATTCCATTGGATGATTCCTGCTTCTTGTGTCACGTGAAGGAGAAAATAACACTTCCCTACTCAGTTTTTCCCCACCATCCATTATTTTATAAATTGCTATCATATCTTCTCTTAGTTGTCTGTTTTCCAAGAGGAACATTCCCAGACTTTATCATCTCTCCTCATAGGGAAGCTAGCTGTTCCACACCTTAATCATTTTTATTGTCCTTCTCTGCACTTTTTCCAGTTCTAATTAATCTTTTTTGAAATGGGGTGACCAGGATTGCACACAGTATTCAAGGTATGGGTGTACCATGGATTTATAAGCTCACATTGTGATCTTTCATAACGGTTCCTAACATTGTTAGCTTTTTTGACTGCAATGAACATTGAGTGGATATTTTCAGAAGACTGTCCACAATGACTACCTTGTTCTTGAGAGGTAACAGCTAATTTAGACCATGTTGGTTTATAGGAACAGTTGAGATTATGTTTTCCAATGTGCATTTCTTTGCATTTATCAACACTGAATTTCATCTGCCATTTAGTTGCCCAGTCACAGAGTTTTAGGAGATCCCTTTGTGACTTTTCACAATCTTTGAACTTAATAATCTTGAGTAATTTTTTCTCTGCAAATGTACTTCCTTAGTGTTTACTTTTCTCCAGATTGCTTATGAATGTGGTCAACGGCACTGACCCCTGAATCAATGTTTCCTCTATTTTTTCTTTCCATGTATGGAATAAATTGTGTTATGTGCACTGTAGCATGTGCAGATGTGCACCATCAGTAGAAACATGTTGCCAGATGTGGTAGGTTGTGGGTGCTCTGCTAAATCAGCTGAGAAGCATTTGAATCTCTCCTGGGTGGCTGTATGTAGAATGTATTAATGCATTTTGGCCCTGATTCAGTGAAGCCGTTAAACATGTGCTGAGGCCCTGTTGAAGTCATAAGCTTAACTGCTTTGGTGAAGTGAGTGGGGGTCTTTATCTTTACTTACTATGTCACAGCAGAATCTACTCCAGTCACATGGCTGGCAACACGGTGAGATACATTTCAGAAATAATGGCCATGACAACCAAATTATGCCTTGCATTGAGCTTGACAATACATAACTGCCACCTCCTCTTCAACAGCAATACTAATTTAACAAATATTTTAAAGCAAAAAATGTAGCAAGGTGATGAACATGTTGATGCAGAGTGAAATTCTGAGACAAAGTAAAGATGATGGATTTTGCAGCTCAGGTTCTCTGAGCCTTTTTTATTAGGAAGGTGATCTTTTTATGCTAACAAATATTCTGCTCAGTCATGGTTTGTAATGGTTGCTATAGATTATGAAGCAACATGGATAGGTTCCTTATAGCAATGTATGGATTTACTTTCCTTGTAGAGCTGCCAGGACACTGAGACTATGTCTACACTGCAAGGTTTTTGCACAAAAATCCATGGAGTGTCCACACCTCAAATGCACTTTTGTGCAAGTAAATCAACAGAACAGATGACTTTTTCCAGCATAGATAAACCTCCTTTTACAAGGCATAATTCTTTTTTGCACTACAGCTATTGCTCAAAAAGGCAAGTGTGGACGTTACCGAGGGAAAAAGCACAGGTGCTCTGATGGCCATTCTGTGAATGGCCATCAGAGCTTTCTTGCACAAAAGCATCCATGCAGTGTGGATGCTCTCTTGTGCAAAAGCACATCACTTTTGCGATGTGCTTTGAGGTGTGAACGTGCTCTTGCACAAGAAGTTTTTGCACAAAAACTCTTGTGCAAAAGCCTTCTTGTGCAAGAAGCATGTAGTGTAGACGTAGCCTGAAAAATTGAGAAATTAAAAAAGCGTGTTTCATCATTAGCCAAACAAAGCAGAACAGTTCTGACTTTGAACACATTTTGTTTTGATTTTTAAAACTCTGATGGTAAAATGCAACTGCACCTTTTGCTGTGATGAGCTCAGTAGTGATGCAAAGTTAGGCCTGGTTTTGCTTGAGAAACCGCAAAGAAACACCAACGTACTGAAAGAAGTAGGGCTGGCAATGTTTATGCATGTTGGAAGGGGGCATCGTAGTACTGGAGAGCCTCTCTTTTACACTGGATGTAAGACAGCTCTTGTGCCTGCTTGTGGTTATGAAAGCTCCTATGAAACTTTCCGCCTATTAGGTAACTCCCATTTTTCTGTTCAGGTTCCACTGCTTTCTTCAATTCCCCACTGCATTTTCAACCAGACAAAGGTGTTCCTCGCTATCATAACTAAATCAGCATTTTTAAGCTCCCTGGAGAAGGTCCTTTGGGTGTCATGCCAAATAGGATCAGGTGCAATTCTTCATCAGCATGGTTCCACTGAACTCAATACAGTGCAGAATCAACGGCATTGGTTTAGTCACTGTGGCCATGTCTAGACTGCAAGCCTCTTTTGAAAGAGGCTTTTTTGAAAAAGCCTCTTTCAAAAGAGAGCATCTAGACTACAACCAGTAGTCTAGAAAAAGCAAGCCACTTTGAGAGAGAGCACCCAGGCAGTCTGGATGCTCTCTTTTGAAAAAGCACAGTTTGTATTACATAGCATCTTTTTTTGAAAGAGCACTTTCGAAAAAAGGCGTTATTTCTCGTAAAAGGCTTTCCATGGTCGAAAAAACTGCTGCGTTCTTTCGATTTACTTTCGAAAGAACGCGGCAGCATTCTAGATGCAGGGGAAGTTTTCGAAAAAAGGGCACTTTTTGAAAAAATGCTGTAGTCTAGACACACCCTATATGAATCAACATCTATGACACACACAAGTATGTTAAAAACAGATTTGTGAATTTTTCCTTTTAAACACCTGCCCAGACATCAATACTGAGGCAACTAGATATCTGATCCCTGTATATTTCCATTTCTAAAGCATTTTGGGATAAAAGACATTATAGTAATAAGATCATTATCATAACTACTCACATTATATGGGTGCTTTTCACAAAGCTCAAGTTCAGCATGATTTCATATTTCAGAACTAACTGTCAGTACAATTTTTTCAGCTACATTTATTATGAAAATGCATAATGCCCCATGGCATATCATGAAGAGCATATTTTAGAAGCAGAAGGAAATGATTACAGTAGTTGGTTACTGGTACTACCATAGCTTAAACATTGTCTGATTTAGCTCTTCTCCTCCACCAAAGGAGGATAGCTAAAGCATTGACCAAACTTTTTTTAAATTGCATGCAATTAGTCTGCAAAATGTACTTAAAGAGACATATTCAAGTTATGAGGTCAAAAGAGTATGGCCCAGATCCTAAAAAGTTCTTTAGCATCAAACTTCCATTTCAATCAATGGGCTCCTAAATGGCTTGGAAGGTCTGCTGCCTAATTTTCCCTCAAAACAAAACAAAAACCCTTAACACATTCCTAGAAATTGAAGTGGCTTCACTCATTTTTTAAGCAAATCATTTTTCTAAACCGAAACTACTGATCCTGAAAACTTAATCATTCAGGACCCAGTTATACAAGGAACCTAACATGTGTCTACCTAAAAGCATGAGAAGCAGGTTCACTAATCTCTAAAAATGTAATATTTCTCTTCAATGCAAAGAGCTTACTAAAAAGCTTTGAATGAGAAGTGTGCTTTAGCACATTGGAAATGTAACCCATAAGGCCTTCTTATAGTCAAAATTATAGACTGCCATTAAAATTGTGAAGTACAGGGGAAAAAATGGATAGCTCCTTACTGAGGATAATGCTGGTTGATGCTGCTAGTATATAGTTTATTACTTAAAAAAACAAAAGGCAATTTAATTCTGTATCCAGTTAATTTGACTGCTCTGCACTATTTTTTTTTTAATTTGCTCTCCTGGCATAGACATATTCCATTAATTGAGTATGAATCAGACACTATAGTTTTATGAGTAAAGAGCAACACAAAGCAACTATTTGATCCACTTTGTATGTTAGATGAGCGACTGAAGTTTCTTTTTTGAATGTTCGTGCTCAGCTATAAAGCTCTCCCAGGCTAAATATTGATTTGGATTGTAAAATAAATATTTCACAATCAAACAATGAGATTCAGACTCCCAGACATCTTATTTCCTTAGAAGAGGACAAGAAAAAATTTGTAAGTGATAGTCCATGCATTAAAATGTAGAAGATTTTCTTTTCAACCTGAAGAGCTGGAGGCTTATGTGTCTTTGTAAAGAAAGCTTACATTCTGCAGCACAACAGTTGCCTCAAAGAAAGCATGGCAAGGCAGCCCTGTTCCACATGAAGTACCAAGTTGAATCTCTGAGAGTAGGAAGAAATTACTTTTATTGCTAACATACAGCAACTTAGATGAAATGTTGGGATTTACTCTGTCTGGTGTACTTAAAGGTTTGTTTCCTAACAGCAAACAATGCACTAGACACCCCGCCCACAAAGAAACCTAGAGGATGGAGATATAAAGATCAGAAAATTGCATGATTAAGTGGTTTTGACAGAAACTAACCTTATGCAACTGTACCTGCTCCATACCATAGGCGTTCCCAGATCAGGGACAAGCAGAGTTTAGCAGTTGCGGTGTATTTCCTAACCTGCAAAACACACTTATTACAGTAGTCATGGCTGTTTGCCAGTCAAAATGTGTTTGCAGGGATCTGACAAACTACCATGAAGAAAGAAATGACAGCTATATAGTACATAATTGGACAACACGCTGTATTCTTGACAAGAGAGAGAGACAAGACAGAGCTTCAGCCCATCCTCCATTTGTCACCGACATAGGAACTATGCAATATTACACCCTCTGAGGTTCTCACTCACATCTCTCTGACAACGATAAACATGACCACCAAGCTATGCACATGACAGGTCTGAAATCAAGCAGTCACGTAAGCTATCCCATCAAAGGTTCGGTCACATGCACATCCACTAATGTCACATGCGCCAACCTGTGCCAACAATGCCCCTCTGCCATGTACATCGGACAAACCGAACTGTCCATATGCAACAGAATAAATGGACTCAAAGCAGACATTAAGAATGGCAACATCCAAAAGCCTGGGGGGAGGGAGGGGCACTTTAACCTCCCTGGGCAAACAGTTTGGGACTTGCAAGGTGCCATGCTGTGATAGAAAACCTTCAAAAACAGACTGCAGAGGGAAACCACTGAGCTGGAAATCATGTGCAAATCTGACACCCTGAATCAAAGTATAAATCAGGGTTCGGCAAAAGGGCCTCCGCAGGCTGGATCTGGCCCGCCAAGAATGCTGATCAGGCACATGGAGATCCTGGTGCCAATCATGGCCTAGGGACAGGGGAGTGCACAATGCTTAGAGTCAACCCTGGCAGTTGACTAAGTGCCATGCACCAGAGGACAGGGAGTGAGACACTTCAATGAGGGCTGGAAGGGGAGGAGAGGGGGGAGTGCGTGAAGTCTCCTCCCACCCTGCCAGGGGCTCAGCACTTAGAGTCAACCACCAGCTGCTGTTCAACTGGTGGGTGACTAAGCACAGTCCTCCCTTGCAGGGTGAGCAGCAGATTTTGCACGCTCCTCCTGCCCCCAGTCCCTGATTGACCTCAGCACAGGAGCAAAGACTACACACGCTCCTTCACCCACACCTTAATCAGGGTCTGTGGGCGGGGAAGCATGAAGTGTCCGGGCCCCACCCCAGACCCCACCGCTTCCAAGGCAACCTGGGGCCACTTCAAAATTTTCTGAAGTGGCCCCCAGTCAAAAGTTACGAGCACGTGTATAGTGTCTAGCTCAGTGGTCACCCCTACATTCTGCTGCATTAAGCAAGGCAGTAAGAAAGGCAAATGTCCATTGCTGGCTGGGGCGAGGTCACATTGTATAGGCACTGGAACAATTTTTGTAATCAGGTCGCTGAAAGCCGTTGAACAAACACTGTAAACTCTGTATATGATGGAAACCACTTCAAGCCTGGGAGTGCTACTGCAGCCCTTTACCCCTGCTTCCAACACCTGCTACAATAAGGAAGTCAAGTGTCCATTGTTGGCTTTCTGGGAGTAGGTCTGATGCTCACGGGGTCATAGTATCTACTGCCCAATTTCTTTCTACTTTGACTAGCACTTATAAACAAGTGTAAAGGCCTCAATAAAATATAAATCAAATTTGAATGACTTTTTTACATGCGCTCAGTCCTTTCCTGTTGTGCCCATACAGATTCTCTGCAGAGCTTATCTCCCTCAGCAGCGGTTGATGGCTTGTCAAGTAGCCATGAATGTCTTTGCAAGTGGTGTGCCTGAGTTGCACTTTACAAGCAGGATACCTTTCAGGAGTGCAACAGCCAGAAACAGCTTCGAAGTAAGAGTGGCAAACCAGTCAACTTGCCCGCCAGGAATTGAAGTTCTCAGGACTGATGCTGGGAAAAGGACAGGCAAGGAAAACACAGGCATTTGTTCAGAGTTCAAAACTATTCCTGGATGAAGATTGGAGACAAACCCGGATCAATGGTAACCCTGTTCGAGCTCGCCATCTCCCATGCATCCCTTTGGGCACGTCTAGACTACGTTTTACTCTTGAAAGAAGACATGAAAATTTGATGGGAATTTGCATATCTTCTTCTGATCGCTTTTTTTGAGAACTTTTTTTTGAAAAAGCAAGCAGTCTAGACGCAGTTCTTTCGGAAAAACCCTTTTTTTGAAAGGCCCCTCAAAAATTGAGGTTTACAGATTGTTTTGAAAAAAGGGTTTTTTCCCCCTCAAAAGAACCGCGTCCAGACTGCTTGCTTTTTCAAAAAACTTTTGAAAAAGCTATCAGAAGATATGCAAATTCCTTCCAAATTTGCATATCTTCTTTCGAAAGTAAAACAGTCTAGACATGCCTATGATGGCCTAAAGAGACATCACAGGAAACCTGCCTTTTGAATTGTACAAATAAAACTTCCCTTCCAACTGTTTGTTGGTCAAAAATACCTTTATTTGACACTAAGCTTATTAATATAAAATAAACCTAAAGTAACACTCAAAACCTGCAACGTTCATTCCTAAATCCACATAGCAGAAAGTCTCCCTTCCTCCTCCCAGGCCTCTCTGCCTGGACCAGCTGTGCTAGTCTCAGGGGCTTCCCTGCAGAAGCCATTCATCAGTCCCTGCAGACTACCACAATGTCTTGAGATTCTCCCTTCACTGTGGCAGACTGTCTCCCTGGGTGGGAAATTCTGTCATCCAACCCAGATGTGCCTCATTCTGTAATCAGGATTGGCTAGCTCCAGGTCTTTCCACATCTCCTACTGGATCGTGCCAGCTGACTCAGGCTCACAGTGCTCCCGGGTAAGGGGTAGATTAACTGTAGTGTAGCTAATCTGGGACTGGCTGCAGCCTGAGCTCTGGGGCCCTTCCACCCTGCAGTCGGAACCTGAAGATCTACACCACAAGCAAACAGTCCCTCAGCCCCAAGAGCCTGAGTCAGCTGACATGTGGGTTTTTAACTGCAGTACAGACAAGCCACGTGGGGCAAACCACCCTGGGTACGTCTCCACTTGCTCCCTAGTTCGAGCTAGGGATGCAAATGTAGCCAACCAAAATTGCTAATGAAGCAGGGATTTAAATATCCTGCACTTCATTAGCATAATCTCGCCCATGCGTTATTCTTCTTGGTTTGAACTAATGTTATTCCTCATTTTTTGAGGAGTAACGTTAGTTCGAACCAAGGGTTTTGATTCAAACTAACACGTCCCGGAGCACACTTCCTGGCTCGAATCAGCTGTTGAGCGGAATAACGCGTGGACGAGATTATGCTAATGAAGCACAGGATATTTAAATCCCCACTTCATTAGCAATTTTGGTTGGCTACATTTGCATCCCTAGCTTGAAGTAGGGAGAAAGTGTAGACGTATCCCCGATACAGACTACCGAACAGGGCTCTTTATTGTAAGCTGTAGGTAGGTGCAAGAAAGGCAATCGCTTCTGAAAATTGCTGCAGTTCTTGTCTTCAGATTTATTTCACATCAAATGCACCATGTTAGACATCTCTTACCTTTATTTAGACAGCCCCTTTCATTCCAAACTGTTTAGCAATCTGTATACAGGGATCATTGCACCCACCACTGAAATGCAGCCTCTTCTGGGGTGACATACTGCAGCCAAGTAGACCATGGGAACACTATGTAACACCTGAGTTCATGAAGTGAAGAACAAGAGATATTTAAAGCGAGTCCCTCAACTCTAACACGCAAATGCTTTTAACACTAACTGAAAAGAAGCACCACATTCTTTCATGGCAACAGATTAATTAGCATCCTAATTTTGCACTGAACGCAGACTACATGCCTCATTATGTTAATCAACTGTGTTAGTATTGCAATGTGGATTTTCAGAAAAAACAAAATGTACAGACATGACACTTGCCTCATTGAAGTGGAATTTGGATTTCAGAATTTCCCTTGCCACTTCTCTAATTAACGTATTCCATTATAGTACACGACACCTTACCACCTCACACAGTTCATGTTATTCCAGGCATCAACAGATTTCACATGTTTATTTTATTTTACATACAAGAAATTCCTACTGAAGCAATTTTCGACCAAAATTATAATGCAGCAACAATAAGCACTACTGAAAGTCACATGGAAAGACGAAAATAAAGCTGACTGAAAAGGAATTTAGAAAACATTACTTGATGTAAAATTATGACTACTTGTATGTCTGCCTCAAGATGCGTTAAGACGAAGGCTTTTAAAACTGCTATTAGAATATATATAGGAAATCCTAAAATGCTGTATTAGTTTCATATTCCACAAAAACAGATCTGATTATACTTAGCTGCAAACACACTATCAAGCACGTTTGAAAGCAAACACATGTTAAACTATTGCATAAATTACTCTATTGTTCCCATTGAATGCTGCAGGAATATCAAAATCCCATGTCATCTTATACATTTGATCGACAACTAGGTAGAATTGAAGTTTTCACCTAGGAGCATAAAACTACAAACATGAGGGATCCAATCCAAAGCTCAGGGAAGTCAACACATATTCTACTTCCCACCTCCAGCATCCTTCCCTGACTCTTGCACCTTCCACACATCCCAACCGCCTGCCCTGAACCCCTAATAAACCCCAACTCTGACTTCTGCACCCCCACATCCACAAACTGTACCCCCAACAGCAGATGTCCCATTAAATAATGTCTGAGTACAATGTTTCATTTATGCTGTTATCAATCAAGTCAATTATCAGTAATATTAAATTGTATATTTTCGTTCATGCAAATGGGCATTCTTATACTGGCTCTTTGTTCTGAATTTTGATGTAGTTTGGCTCTTTAGTTTGAAAAGGTTGCTGACCCTTGGTCTATTATATTCAGTAGCTGGTATGTGATGATTATTAAAAAAAATCTTTTAAGCTCAGGTATGCTTAAAACTGTTTTTTCTCTAAGCTACTGTAGCCATTGTTTTTGTCCAAGTATTGGCTTCTCAAATAGAAAAAGTAGTACTTTATTTTTTGCTAAAGCTGATGCTTTTCACTATCATTTTTTTAACCCTCCTTAAAGGCCCAAGTTTCCCTACCTGGAGATAAAGACTGTTCAAAATGACTCAGCATATCAGAAGACATTTAGAACAGATTGATTACAAAATTGGAACTCCACTTCAGAAACCAACAAGTACAACTACCCTCCTAGGAAGCACTGGAATAGAATAGCCATATGCACTATAGCGGTAGGTTGTAGGGAAACAGTAGGGAAGTTTTCTTTGAGCATTAAATAATAGCAACAGTGTTAAATTCGACTTTATCAAGTCAGATCAGTACAATAAGGTTCATATATGGAAGGTCTCCAGAGTTTACCAGACCCACATACATACACATGTTCATGTATACACCAGGGTGGGTAATAATTTTTGACAGGGGACCACTCCAAGATTTTGGAAAGTGGTCAAGGGCCACACTCTTCCAGAATATTAATGGAGGAATTCCGGGGTCTGGGATGGAGGTTGGGTGCAGAAGGGAACCTTGGGGAAGGGATTGGGGTGCAGGAGGAAGAATGGTGTCGAAGGGAGTTTGGGTGAAGGAGGCAGTTGTGACCCAGGGCAGGGGGCTGGGATGCAGGAGTTTGGGATGTGACCTAGGGTAAGAAGGGATTGGGATCTGGGGCAGGAGATTGGGGTGCCAGATCTTGGAGGCGGTATGGATGTAAGAGGGAGCAGAGGATTTGGGAATGTGGAGGGAGACAGAGGGTTGGGAAGGGGACAGGCTGGGATGCCAGAAGCAGGCTCTGGCTGGGAGGCAGAAACCTGAGGCAGACTGTCGCTGCAGGCTGCTCGCTGCTCCACCTGGCTTCGCTCTGGGCATGAAAAAGAGGGGGAGGAGGAAGAGAGAAGGCTTCCTACTCTGCCCCTGCACTGAGCAAAAATTTTCAGCTCCTATTGGCTGGAAACAGAGATTGGTCAATGGGAGCTAAGAGATTTTGCTGGGAGGCAGGAACAACATGAGAGGTCTCCCTCCTTCCTCCCCAGCCGTCCAGAACAGAGAACAGCTGACTCAAGTGTGAGCTGTTCTCTGCTTAAGGGTTCTAGCAAGGCATTGCAGGCTGGATCCAGTGGTCTGGCGGGCTACTGGTAGCCCCTGGTGTGTACACACACACACACACACACCCTAACTGAACTTTGCATGATGCAGACACTAGGGTTACCAGATGGTTTAAAAAA
>CM057848.1:96500131-96523137 GCA_030068395.1 Apalone spinifera
ACCACCTGCGCTCCAAACTCCTTCACCCGTACTCCCAGAGCCCTGTAGTCACTCGATCTGCTCAGTGTCACACCTCGCACTATCATTTGTACCCACATTGATGAGTAGCATGGGGTAGTAGTCAGAGGGCCGAATAAACCTCAACAATGCCTCCATAACATCTCAGAAACAGGCCCCTGCAGACAGCATACCTCCAGAGATGAAATGTCAGGGCGACAGATGGGCGCCTCCGTCCCCCTCAGAAGAGAGTCTCTGACCACCACTACTCTACATTTCCTATTTGCAGTGGTAGCAACAGATCTCCCAGCCTTGGGGGTACGAGGCTTCTCCTTCTCCATTGTAAGGGGTGATTCCTTATCTCCTGTATAAAGAAGAGCATAATGGTTTCCTAGTACCACGGTGGGAGGGTTCAGAGCAGGAGTGGAGCAGTGCCTGCTGCCAGAAGGAACCAGCTACCAGTGTCCACCCTGAGCCGTCTCCTCCTCCACCAGTGGTGTGTCTGCAGTCCTATGTACTGGGAGAGCTACCTCAGCTGTCTCCTCATGAACACGGTCCAGGAATTGCTCATGGATTCGGGTGCTCCTCAACCTAGCCACCTCCTCCTGTAGCTCTCCCACTTGCTGCCTGAGAGATTCCACCAGCAGGCACCTTTCACATTGGATGATCTCCCCAGCCTGGATATCAGGAAGTGCAAATTGCAAGCCACAGTCCCTACAAAACCACACCAGGATCTGAGTAGAGGCATCCATGCTCAGGCGCTCTGTCTGGCTACAGGCACAGGTGGAGGAGACAGAAGCAGCGATGGCACAGGTGTTATGGGTCTTCCTGACCATAGTAGGCCTCCCTCTGTCAAACTCCCTCTTAAACTCCCCTGTCTGCAGCTCCTGTCCACTTCCACTCCTTAGTCACTCTGCATCTGGCTTTTAAAGCCTATTTGCCTAGGCCAGGCCTGCCCCCTCGTGAGTCACATAGGGGAAGGCTGACCAGATGCAATCAAAAGAACAGTTAAGGGAACAAAAGGTCAGGCACTCAGTCCCAACTGCCACAGCAGCTGAAACTGAAACTGCAGTCAGCTGAAATCAGAATCAGAATTCAAACAAACAAACAAAATTTCAAACAGTGAGCAAACTCACTCACACCAAAAGCGAGTACTCTACAAGATAATACTTAGTCCTGCCTCAGTGCAGGGGACTGGACTCAATGGTGTATCGAGTTCCCTTCTAGTCCTACATTTCTATGATTCTATGCCACAGTATGTTACTGAACTCAGCTCTCTTAGCATTTCAGGAGGAAAGAAAAATTTATTAGAAAAGGAAAAGATATTAGAAATGTAATTTGTCAAACATTGCCGGAGTCCCTGGACATGCCAACAATTTTCAAATTGTTTGCTGTTAACTAATAAGCAGTGTCATTTTTATATTTTTAAAACCATGCTGTATGCATGAGAAATATCATGAGGCGCTCTCTCTCAAACAGAGAAATTGTAACAAATGCATCAGTGTGATTACCAACTATAAATGTTACTTGCACCTTAATTTTTTTTTTTTAAGTATTTGCTCTTTTAGGAAAATTATGTACAAATATAAATAGGCATATGAAAGGGGGAGAACCATTAATGAATACAGTTAGTTTTATTTAAACTATTTTTCAGATTTTTTTTAAAATGTTTGATAATTTTGTAAATTATTCAACCAGCACTAGAAGCTGTGCCAATAACGGATTTATCCCCCAATGTATTAAAAATGTTAAAAGTCATTGAGTAGATGGCTCAGTAATTTTATGCAATTAACTCTCTCATTCATACCCCCCCACCCTCCAAAAAAAAATCACACCACAAAAATGATTATTATGACATGGCTCTAAAATTATATTGTTTTTCTAGACACCTTTGCCTTCTTCATCTGAACTCTGCACAGTGGGGACTCCAATATCACATCTTTCTGAGCAGCTTCAAAGAGCTGTTTTTTAAAAATAATTACCACCTCCGCAGCCTCCTTTTCCTCAAAATACAGAATGGATTCTCCACAATGAAATTGGTCTGAAACACCGATTGGTAAAGAGTCCTTGATCAGGGATGGATTTATGGTCCTATATCTTGTATTTGGTGCCAAAAACTGTTCTAAAGTGGAGATTCCAAGTGGCCCAATCAATATCTAACCTGCTCTTAATTATCTCCAGAGATGGAGATTCCACAACCACCCTAGGCAATTTATTCCAGTGTTTAACTACCCTGACAGTTAGGAAGCTTTTCCTAATGTCCAACTTATACTTCCCTTACTACAATTTAAACCCATTGCTTCTTGTTCTATCCCCAGAGGCCAAGGGAAACAATTTTTCTCCCTCCTTATGACACCCTTTTAGATACCTGAAAACCACTATCATGTCCCCTCTCAGTCTTCTCCTTACCAAACTAAAAAGCCCTATTCAGTCTTCCCTCATAGCTCATGTTCTCTAGACCTTTAATCATGCTTGTTGCTCTTCTCTGAACCTTCTCCAAGTTCTCCACATCTTCCTTGAAATGTGGTGCCCAGAACTGGACACAATACTCCAATTGAGGTCTAATCAGTGCAGAATACAGCAGAAGAATGACTTCTCGTGTCTTGCTCACAACACATCGGTTAATGCATTCCAGAATCATGTTTGCTTTTTTCCCCCCCCAACAGTGTCACACTGTTGACTCATATTTAGCTTGTGGTCTACTATGACCCCTAGATCCCTTTCCGCCATACTCCTTCCTAAACAGTCGCTTCCCATTCTGTATGTGTGGTACTGATTGTTCCTTCCTAAGTGGAGTACTTTGCATTTGTCCTTATTAATAAACTTAATTCTGTTTACCTCAGAAACATTTCTTCGGTTTGTCCAGATCATTTTGAATTCTGACCCTATCCCTCCAAAGCAGTTGCAACCCCTCCCAGCTTCGTATCATCTGCAAACTTAATAAACGTACTCTCTATACCAATATCTAAATCGTCAATGAAGATATTGAACAGAACCAGTCCCATAACAGACCCCTGTGGAACTGCCCTTGTTATGCCCTTCCAGCATGATTGTGAACTGTAAGTAACTACTCTGAGAATGGTTATCCAGCCAGCTATGCACCCACTTTATAGTAGCCCCATCTAAATTGTATTTGCCTAGTTTATTGTTAAGATCATGCAAGACTGTATACAATGCTTTACTAAAGTCTAGGTATACCATGTCCACCGCTTCTCCCTTATCCACAAGACTCATTATCCTATCAAAGAAAGCTCTCAGACTGGTTTGATATGATTTGTTCTTTACAAATCCATGTTGGCTGTTACCTATCATCTTATTATCTTCTAGGTGTTTGCAGATAAATTCCTTAATTACTTGCTCCATTATCTTTCCTGTCACAGAAGTTAAACTGACTGGTCTGTAGTTTCCTGGGTTGTTCTTATGTAGTCTAGGGATAGGTCATTTGGGAAGCTTTCAACTGCTTGTTTACAAGACAGATATTCAGAATGGTACTGTAGTTCAGTGACTCAATCAGCCACAGGGATTAGGTTAGTTCACATAACAAGGGTCTAGCATTACAGTTTCATTTGACTCATCTGTGCTATAAGAAAAAAACCAAGGGAACTGGAGTTTAAATCCAGCTCACGTGAAAAGATCAGGTTGGGAAACGCTAACATGTTCCTCAAGTGAAGTAATTTCATTTGTCAGTGACATTCAAGCAAACAGACTAGTTTTGTGTTGATCCCTTGTTTAATGAACAAAGTAAATTTCAAATAAAGTAGGCCAACTTTTGAGAATTCATGTTTATTAAAAAACGGACAGGCTACTAACAGGAGCCAGTACAAGTGGATGAGAGGGAAGACACTGAAAAGACTGATATTTAGAGATGTTTGTCAGGTATTATGTAGAAACTTAAGGTAGGAAACAGTTCATTTCACAATGAAACAAGTATTCTATATACTATAGCCAGACCTCTAGTGTTTATCTTCAGATCCTGCCTTTTGTATATGCAAGTCACAATGTGATTCCTGAGATAAATATATTTGACTTACTGCTCAATCTTTTTGAGATTTCATGAAACCAGAGCATTTACTATTGCTGCTTGGTTCTTTGAAATCTTAAAATGCAGTGTACACGCCTGACAAGCATTGTAATAATTGCGCCCTGGGGAATTATGAGGAAAGCCTGCCATAAAATCTTGTAGGATGTGATTACTAGAGCTCTACCAAGCCAACTCAGAATTATTCATTCGCCTATTTATCTGCCCTGTTCCCTTGTACTCCCCTGTACTTATTATACTTATCCTTGAATTCTATCAGCAGGGAAGAGAGAAAACTCAAATCTTATTTAATTAACTTAGGCAACTGACGTGTTTAGGAACAACCCCCATCTACCCAGTTGTTAGGAAACAAGTCAACACTGAACTCTCAAATGTATGAAAGCGTTATTTTAAAAAGTGCTTCCTCGTATTACTAGTATATCATATGATGATACAACATCCATCGACTGTACTACCACAGCCTTTAACATAAAACTCCACATCAGGTTAATAAAACCAACATACAAAATGAACCCAGATGGAAAGAGGCATTTCAGGCTCAAAGGGTTTTTTTCCCCCTCTTTGGTGGAGGGTCAAGGGGAGAATGGGAGGGAAGTATGGTCGCGTGATTAAGTCTGCAGATCTGGATTCATTTCCTAGGTCCATCAGAGCCCTCGTGTGACCTTGGGTAACTCACTTAATTTGCCTTGGTCCCATGCACTATTTTTTGTGCATCTTAGTTGTATTTATTGTAAATATCAAGGCAGGCACTGTGTTTGACATGAAGCCTTGCTCATACATGGAGTTTCTAAATGCTACTGTAACGGAAACAAATAATATCACCACACTTTTCCCCACACAAAAAGAAAAACACGATGAAAAAAATCAGTATTGGCTATACCCCTTACACAAGGGCAGCTCAGTTTGTGTTGCCATTATTTTAGTAAGAATAGTCAGAATTAATGAAAAATGACAAAACTTCCTGGGATGTCCTTGCATACCAATGGTGGTAATAACCTCAAGAAATACAAAAAGAAGCATCATTTAAGGCAGGGGTGTAGAACCTCCAGCCCACATTCCCGACATGGCTTGTCTGGGTTAGCCACTAGTGGGCTGCCAGACAGTTTGTTTACCTGAGCATCCACAGGCACGACTGTGGCTGCAGTTTGCTGTTCCTGGCCAATGAGGGCTGGGGGAAATGGTGGCCTGGCCCATTCTGCTTCCTGCAGCTCCCGTTGGCCAAGAACTGCGAACTGCCAGCAGACGGCCTGCCACTGCCTAATCCTGACAAACTGCATCCAGCCTACGGACCAGAGATTCTCACCAATGATTTAAGGGAACGTATGTGTTAAAAAAAGGGGGAGGGAATTTCTTTATCTGATGAACATGAAAATACCTTTCAGTTCCAAGGATACTGGTCTCTGTTTCTTCCTATTGAAAGCTTTGCCCTGGCATGAAAAAGTCTGCTGCACTGCTGATTATTGCAAGCAACCTGTTCTCAGTGCAGAAATAATGAGTCTAGGAAAAGTACTTTGTGACCAAGTTCAACATAATACCCTGTCAATAAAACTGGGGTATGACACATACTGGGACAGAAGACTATTTTAGGGGGCTTCTGAAGAAAGTCTGATATTGCCAATGGCTGTTGATGAGACCCCTAGATGGGGAAGGCTCTGAGTTGCTACCAAGAATTCTTTCCTGGGTGTAATAAGATGGAGGCCTAAAACAAAAGCCCATGTTAGCTAGGCCTCAAACCAGGCCTATGCTACAACGGACAAAACATGGCTAGCATAAAGCAAAGCTAAGCTGTGAGCAAGAGACAGGCTCCAGCTTACAGAACTTGGCACGAACAGGGCTGAGAGCACAAAATGCTAATGGGCCCAGATGTGGAACAGTAATTGGTACAGATTATAAGTTGAAAGCACACAGTACCACCAGCTCATTAAAAAAAACCACTTTGGTACAAACTCCCCACGGGTATAGACCCAGGTTCAGGAAAGGGTCTGAAATGACTCCATGATGGATAGAGATGATCTAATCAAACAAGGTGCAGAGTGATGGGTGGTATCTAAGAAGTGTCAAAGGTGACAACCTGACACTTCAGCAGTCATGTGTAACTTGTTAGCACCTGTAGAGGGACAATCTCTAGGGAGGCAATGGAAATTTCCCACAGAAATTGAGTCATTCTATTCTTATGGGGTACATATGCGTAATGGTTCAGTAGAATCTACTGACAATTGTACTTCGCTTAACAATAAACCTGGCCTGGCAACTTCAATTCTTATCTGATTTGTGGTCTTGGGGGGCTCTCTTGGGGTCTGCTCTGGAGAATAAGTGCACAAGTCAATCCAGCATACATCACTGAGCACACAAAAGCAACCTTCTGGTTATCACTATCAGTGGAGCCAGAGACCGGCAAGGACACCTCCGCAGTAAATCCTGACCCCTCCTTACTAAGTGCACCAGGTATATGGCTGACAGGTGTTACCTACATACTCAGGGTCTAACGGATCACCATGTTTGGCTTCAGGAAGGAAATTTCTCCCCAGAGTCAAACTGGCAAACACCTGAGGGGAGAGGGGGTTGCTTTCTTCTGCAGCATGGGGCCTGGGACACTTGCAGGTTTAAACTAATGTAAATGGTGGATTCTCTGTAACTAGAAGTCTTTAAATCATTATTTGAGGAGGCATGTAACTTAGCCAGAGGTTATAGTCCATTATAGGATTCTGTGGCCTGCAAAGTGCAGGTGGTCCTTTCTGACCTAAAGTCTACGAGTTATGGAAACTACTCCCTAGCACACAACATAAAGCCAGACATCTTCTCAGGTGCTCTGAAGCAGCAATGACTGAGTACTCCAGAGCAGAATCTTTGGGAACAGCTCATCAGCTCAGTGGCTTCATTGAAGTTACACAGTCAAACAAACCCAAACCACCATGGAGTGGGTGCATAGGAGAACTGGCGTATGATTGCTTCCCATCTGCATTAGATGCTCCAACGCTGTCATCTAGGAGACTAGAAACAGGTAGCCAGTGGAGGATGCTACATGGTCATTGGTTACTTCCCTCTGGAAAGTCTGCTTCAGAGAACTCTGAACTGTTAGACCCATGATTGTGATGTGTATTGCAGAATGGGGTTTAGCCCTCTCCTTCAGGTCTTAATTTATTGGACCACTGAGGCAACTGAAGTATTCTCACTTGGACCAAATGTTCTCCTAGGAACATTGAAGTCTAAGCCACAAAGTGGATCATCAAGTAAACATAACATTAAAAGCAGCTTAAGGAATTAATATAACGGGATCATACTACCTTCCACCTACACACCATCATTGGCACTAGTCGCAGAACAATGCATGAGCATAAATGAATTATGCCTTGCAACTCCCCATGAGCTACCACTGTATGCAGACAGAGAAAAGTTAGAGAAGTCAAGTAACTTTGATAGATATCTAGTCAGAGGCACAGCAATGAATAGAGCCCATAAGTCCTGACTTCCAGTTACCGACACCAGTCAGCAGACAAACTCACCGACCTACTGTATTTCATAGGTATAATCATAAGAACATAAGAACAGCCATTCTGGGTCAGACCAACAGCCCATCTAGCCCAATATCCTGTCTGCCAATACCAGATGCCCCAGAGGGAGGGAAAAACAACAGGTAATCACCACATGATCCCTCCTGTCACCCATCTCCAGAGAAACAGAGGCTAGGGACACCATCCTGGCTAATAGCCGTTGATGGACCTAACCTCTATGAATCTATTTAGCTCTTTTTTGAACCCCGTTAAAGTCCTAGCCATCACCACATCCTCTGGCAAGGAGTTCCACAGGTTGACTGGGTGCTGAAGTAAAGAAAAACTTCTTGTTTGTTTTAAACCTGCTGCCTATTAATTTCATTTAGTGACCCCTAGTTCTTACATTGTGGGAATAAGTAAATAACTTTTCTTATTCACTTTTTCCACACCAGTCATGATTTTAAAGACCTCTATCATAGTCCCCATGTAATGTCCTCTTTTCTAAGATGAGGAGTCACAATCTTTTTAATCTCTTTTCATAGACAGGTGATTGTGGTCAGGGACTCTCTCCTAAGAGGGACTGGGTCATCCATCTGCTGTCCAGACCTGGAATCTCGAGAGCTGTGCTGCTTATCGGGAGCTCAAATTCAGACTGTGACAGTCTTACGAAACTGATCAAACCTTCGGATCACTATCCTTTCCTGCTTCTCCATGTGGGAACTATCGATATGACCAAGAATGACCTTGAGTGAGTTACTGCGGATTATGACTTCCCCATATCCACAGAGCCAGTTACCTCATCATAGAAGCTATCAGATTGGTCAGGCACGACTTGCCCCTCATGAATCCATGCTGACTATTCCTGATCACCTTTCCCTCTCCCAAGTGCTTGAAAATGGAAGCACTTTGAGGATCCCCTCCACGATTTTTCCGGGGACTCTGGTAAGACTGACTGGTTTGTAGTTCCTTGGATTGTCCTCCCTCCCTTTTTTGAAGATGGGCACTACATTTGCATTTTTCCAATCATCCAGGATCTCTTCCAATCTCCACAACTTTTCAAAGATAATGGCCAAAGGTTCCTCAATGACATTTGCCAACTCCCTCAGTACCCTCGGATGTATTAAGTCTGGACCCATGGATTTATGTATATTTAGCTTTTCTAAATAGTTCCTAATCTGTTCTTTCCCCACCAAGGGCTGTCCACCTTCGTCCCATACTGCATCACTTAGTGCATTAGTATGGGAGCTGATCTTGTCCGTGAAGACAAAGGGAAAGTTGGAGTTGCAATTCCAATTGTGCTTTCACATTCCTGATAACTCCCTTGCATTATCGAGCGACACATTTATACCCCTCCCTAGTCATCTGTCCAAGTTTCCACTTTTTGTAAGCTCCCTTTTTGTGCTTAAGTTCACCAAGGATTTCTCCAGTAAGCCAATCTGGTCTTCTACCATATTTGCTTCTCTTGCTACTCGTTGGAATGGTTTCTTTCTGTGCCTCAATAAGGCTTCTTTAAAATACTGCCAGCTCTCCTGGACTCCTTTCCCCTTTATGTTAGCATCCCAGGGGATTCTGCTCATCAGGTCTCTGAGGGAGTCAAAGTCTGCTTTTCTGAAGTTCAAGGTGTGTATTTTACTACTCTCTTTTCTTCCTTTGGTCACGATCTTGAAATTTACCATCTCATGGTAGATGCTTCCCAGGTTATCACCCACCTCTACTTCCCCTATTAGCGCCTCCCTGTTTGTGAGCAGAAGGTCAAGTTGCGCACAGCCTCTGGTTGGATCCTACAGCACTTGTACCAAGAAATTATCCCCAACATTCTCCAAAACCTTCCTGGATTGTCTGTGTACTGCCGTATTGGTCTCCCAACAGATCTCAGGGTGATTAAAGTCGCCCACGTAAACCAGGGCCTGAGATCTGGAAACTTCTCTCAGTTGTTGGAAGGAAGCCTCATCTACCTTATTCAACTGAACTGGTGGCCTGTAACAGACACCAACCACATCATCACTGCTGTTGCTTACACCTCTAAACTTGACCGATAAACTCTCAATAGGTTTTTTCCTTCTATATAGTGGAGTTCTGAGCAATCATAGTGCGCTCTTATATATAGTGCAACTCCTCCTCGTTTTCTCCCCGCCTGTTCTTCCTGAACAGTTTATACCACCGTTCCATGACAGTCCTCCAGTCATGTGAATCATCCCACCAAGTCTCTGTTATCCCAATCAAATTGTAGTTCTTGGACTGGGCCAGGGCCTCCAATTCTTCCTGTTTGTTTCCCAGGCTTCTCGCATTGGTGTACAAACACCTTAGATAACCAGTTGATCGCCCTACCCTCTGCATTCGAATCAGGGGTCCACCTTTGTTTCTCGTTCCTCCTTGCATTTCTTCACGGTATTCGACTTTCCTACTCACCTCAGGGCTTTGGTCACCGCCCCCCAATGAACCTAGTTTAAAGCCCTCCTCGCTAGGTTTGCAAGCCTGCCTGCGAAGATGCTCCTTTCTCTCTGTTAGGTGGATCCCATCTCTTCCTAACAATCCTTGTGCCCAGAACACAGTTCCATAGTCGAAGAAACCAAAGCCCTCTCTCTGACACCACCTGTGCAACCACACATTTACTTCCTCAATTCAACAGTCCCTTTGAATTCCAGCTACCCTCTAAATGCCAGTGAAAACAAGCAGGCCATCCTAAGAAAGCAGCATTTTGCAGTCCATTTGCAACTAATTTAGTATTGTATAAGCTACACTGGGAGCTACATTACCTCTTCAGTACCCTACAGGCGTTTGACATATAACCATAAAAATGATCCATATGAGCAGATCCTGTTGCAGACTCAGGACCTTCTGGGTATGGCTACACTGCAATAGAACACCCACAGCTGGCCCATTTCAGCTGACTTAAAATCACAGAGTTTGTGCTGCGGGACTGTACAATTTCAGTGTAGACATCCAGGTTTGGGGTGGAGCCCGTCTCTGGGATCCTCTCCCCTGATGGGATACACCCTTAGACAACAGTCCTGAAGAAACTTCTTCACATGCCCTGCATATTGCAAGTTGTCCCAACAACTTCAGTAGGACCACTCATGCTATGTAAAATTAAGCACATGCATAAGTCTATCCAAGTACCTTTTATTTCATGATTGCGATTTTGGTTGTCAGTTGTCTATTGTACACTCTTTTGGAGCATAGGAAAATCTAGTTCCTCAATTACATCCATCAATTTTTGTTTGAAGTGGATAAATGTATCTGCCATGATTGCTCAGTAGAAGTACAAAGGTCAGGCTTCCAACCAACAGTGACACACAACACGCAGGAGACATTCCTAGCTCCACTTGGACTAGCCAATTCTTCATCACTATGACTGAAGTCTAAAATACACTATACAGCAAGGGCACCAGTCAGAGTGGAAGACTCACTGCCAGGTCTTTACACTTGCTGGGCTCTTTTGGACGGTTCAAAATATTAAATTTTGACCAGCCAGGTGTAAGAAGAAGGCTGTTAAGGAAGAGACACTCAAGATAGCACTGCATTAGTATCAACTCTGAAGCATTTCACGTATTCGATAACAGAGCACGCAAATTCTTAATATGACCAGCAAGCGTCCTGGCTTTCTCTCCCTGTCGTCTTGGGCTTAAGAGACAAATCCATACATAGCTCAAGTTGTTTGCTCTTGTTTTTACAGCTCTGCTGGGACATCCTGACATACCTATAAGGCAGGGGTAGGGAACCTCAGGCTGGGGGTACAGCCCCCAGCTTGTCTGGATCCAACCCATAGGGCTTAGGGCTCCCCCCAGCATTGGGCAGCCCACATTGGCACTCCAGTACTCTTGCTACCCAACCCCCACGGGGCTGGCACACACAAAATACTAGCCTGGGCCTCCCAAGCTCTGCTATGTGAGGAAATGTGAAGAATATCTTTCTTCTCAGTCCTGGGCCACGTCAGTAAGAGTTATTTTTTTTTTTTTTGATTCTCACTTGTATGCAGCCCCTGACTGATTTCTCTGTGGGTCAGCAGCCCCCACCCCAAAAGAGGTTCTGCTATAGAGATCAATTATCCCTCTTGGATGACATACTATTTACAGCCATTGTAGCTGCTTCTGGCAGTCTTGACTCAGGCAAAATTCCCCCAGGCTGTAATGAGTGTGGTCAGTGACTCAGGAGTGCAGACTCTGGCCCGTTCTGCACTACAGCATGAGGAGTGCCCTTCTTAGCAATTTTATCCTGGTCCCTACAGATGCAATTGCTTTTCTTACTCAGGTCTACCAGATTATGCTTCTAAGGTGATTCTCTCACTTGTCTTATGGAACATACTTCAATTGGGAGAGTCTATAGCTCAGAGATTAGGGGACTCACCTGGAGTGGAAAAGACCCAAGTTGAAGTTCCTGCCCCAAAGTACAAATAAATAATCCAAATGGAACAGCTTTGTCAGGAGAGATTGAGATCCACCTCAGTAGGGCTGGCCCTACCATAAGGCAAACTGAGGCGGCCGCCTCAGGTGCCAGATTGCAGGGGGGGGGGGCACCACTAAGACCCAGAGTATAGAAAATTGTGTCTGCTGCTGGTGCATATTTAGGTAGCAGAGCAGTACCATGAGAGGAATAGAACAGGAAGGTGACAGAATTGAGACCTTTCAAAGTTTTGGCCCAAGCGAATGGGGGTGTCATTTGAGCTCCCCACCTCACATGCCAAAATGTTGTGGGCCGCTCTGCACCTCAGAGTACCCAGCAGTTAGGGCACTCACCTGGGAGGCAGGAGGCCAAGGTTGAAGCCATTGCTCTAGAGTGCTACCTCCCAAGTGAGTGCCCAGTCACTGGGCTATTAAATAAAGAGGAAGGACTAAATGCACAGAAGAGATGATTATTCAAGAGATTTTTTTAAAACCTAGAAAGTAAACATTTAAATTTACCCACAAGGCTGAAAATGTTCAGAATGGGTTGAACCAACTTGTGAGCAAATATGACTGTAGTTTGCCTAATAACCTTCGCCCATTCACACCTGACCTAGGGCTGATAATGCAATGTGTGTTTATACCATAATATTTCCCCTCATCATCTATCAGTTAGAAAGTGGATTCCCACTTTTATCAGCATGTGTTAAGATAAAACCTTTAATGAGCCTGGGAAAGTGAGATTTCAATTCTAAAAAGATCTACAGGACTAATAATGAGAGCTAATGAAAATCCTTCTATTTTATTCTTCACTTACCTGTACAGATAGGTAGATTAGGTTTAGTATCTTATTCAATACATCTCTATTAGCTAGCTAGTATTCCTACGAGTTGTGCTTTATGTGTGAAGTAAGGTTAGATACGGATTTTTCTCCCAGATAGAAAAATCCAAGCATCAATATCAAAAATTCATACTGCATTGATGCTTGATAATTTTCCTATTAGGGATGTTATCAATTAACTGGCTAAACATTAGCTTTACCTGACATCTAACCAGTTAACCAACTAAAGCAGGATCCAGGTCCGGGATCCAGGCTATTTACAAGCGAAACTGATGCCCATTTATATTGCCTGATTTATTATTCAGAATTAAATGTACAGCTCAAAGCTGATAAAATATTTTATTGCCCTTCATAATTTAATGACACCATATAAACCCAGCCACGGTATCCTTTGCTTTTGACTAAACACTTGATAAATGGCCAGCAGAAAAGGTTATTGTCATGCACTGGTTGTCTTTTATTAAGCAGATTCCACAAAAAGAAGCAGGGCCATCTTATGTTATAGCATTTCATGGCTTGGGGTTTCCCAGTGGCTACAAAGCAATGTTGTTTCAGAAGATGACTCATGTCTACAGTTTATGTTGCTTTGGCCAATTGCCTGTTAATATGCTAGGAGAATGGCACAGGTTAATCCAGAGGAGGATTCAACCCTCCACATGACAATCTGAGATCCAGGTACAGCTGAATATGATGAACTGCTTGTGTCATCACCATTGGATGTCTTAGATTCTATGGATGAAGATGTCATCGAATTATGGTTGATGTTTCATGCCAGCAGCCCAATATCTAGTGCAATGGTTCCCAAATTTTTTGGCATCATACCCCCTTTTTTATTTGAGAAACCCTCAAACACCATCCCCCCAAAAAATCGCAGCAAAACTTGAGGAAAAAAGTGGCCTTTTAAGAGCAGAGCAGGCATTGCCCTTTTAAGGCAGCCATTTTGAAGTCTGCCCCAGCCAACCTGAGCAGATGGACAGACTAGGCTCTTTCTGGGGGGAGATTGATGGGGTGGGGTTGAGTCACCTCGTACCTTTCCCCCTCCCTCGGTATTCTTCACGCCCCCTCATGGGGGCGCACCCCCCAGTTTGGGACCCCTAGTGGAGGGAGAACAGCCATTGAATCAGAAGGGAAGAGCATGAAAGGGAAGAATGGCAATAGGTGCAGGGGAAGCCTGGAGGAGGATAAACCGAAGAAGTTCAGAGCTAATAACAAGAGAACTAGAAATTATAAAGATGACAACAGAAAGTTCCCAACCGCAGAAATCAACAGTCCCAATGTTTACCTCTTACATCAGTACTATGCAAGCTCAAACCAAAAACGAACTTAGCATTTGTAGGTCCCTCCTGCTCCCCAGTCAGAGCAAGAGTCTCTCTCCCTTCCTCCCTCCTGGAGCCTTTATCTATACAGCCCACAGCTGCTTGCTCCATGGCTCCAGCCCTCACCCAAGGCTGGGTTTTAACCCCTAAAGGGTCAGTGCAGGGCAGATACCCCATCACAGGGAATAGCAGTCTTAAGTAGAGGAGCACTGATCATCTGCAAGTCAATCATTCATATCTAATTGCTCTCTGTGATAAAATGTTGGGTATTCAAGTGTTGGCTAAAGTCTCCTCTTATCTTAAGAAGAGCAGAGATAATGAAAGGGAGTCATTCATGCACCAGTCTGTTCACGACCAGTCTGTTCACGAGTGGCACTGGAAAGCTCAGGGGAAAGCTGCTTCCCTGAATATGGTCTCCAACAGGCCCGGCCTTTGGCCAAGGCAAGTGAGGCAGTTATTTAGGCCCCACGTTGCCCAGCTCCCAGCCTCACTCACTCACTGACCTGACTGGGAGCTGCACAGCCATACTGCTCAGCCACGCTGTCTTGGGCCTGCAAACTCTTTGGCCGAGTCTGGTCTTGAATTGCTGTAATTTTGACAACAGCACTCATTACCAAGGGGATGCAGAAGAACCAGTTCTTGTGTCATTAAGACAATATTGTTAATTGATTCAGAAACAATTAACAATATTTCAGAAAAATGCCAACCCATGTAATATTGTGGATGGATCGAAATAGTGAAGCAAGGAGTTCAAACATAAAATACCATCACTTTAGTCTGTTGCTACTTGTGCAAAGACTAGACCTGTCAATACAGAAACATGCTGTAACAAAGCCGATCCCCTAAAAAGCATGCTACATAGCAATGCTTGCCTTAATGAGACTTGTCACTCCTTTCTTTCATCTCATGGGAAGCTGCTCATGGATCAAATGCAGTCAGAACTCACCGTATCTCAATGTAACTTATAGATAGATACATTAAGGAAGTTTTATTTGAGTTTGACCCCATTCTTTCCCATTATGCTTTTTAAAAAATGGTACATATGTACAATAAAGGCTCCTGTATAGAAAACTGCTGTCAAACCTCTTGCTCAAATCAAACCACCAGAGATTAGTAGAAAACCAAGAAGGATGCAATTCCCTATCCAAAGCTTTCCAAAACCATTTCAAACCAACCAATGAAAATTTATTAGTTAGGCTACAAATTTCTTTGACTTTCATTAGGAGGGCTCAAGAACCTGGAGAAAAGAGAGTTACAATTTTCTGTGAATCTCTTCCCTAATGGTTTTGTTGGGGATCCATTGAAAGTGTCTCTTTCTGGCCCCAACTCAAGCAAATCTCTCTATTCAAACCAGCATATAAGAGCACACCTAAGGATAGCCACAGGTACATGCTATATGCTTTCATAAACAGGGATTTAGCTGTGAACACTCACTGTAGCTAAAATTTGGCACATGAAGGACACTAGAATGAAGTAGGCTTGTCTGAGATTTTTTTAAGCAATCAAGAAAAATAATGAGTTCAGCTACAGTAGGATTATTTTTCCCTTGGGTCTATTTTTATTAGCTATTCTCTTGCACACAAATATCTCATATGAATATAATTGTCAGCTTTTACTACAGAAAACACTAAGGCTACCACTAATCGCAAGTATCAGAGAGGTAGCCGCGTTAGTAATCCCAAATATCTCACCCAAAGTAAGAAGGACTTGCCATCCTTTTTAGATGCAGTACACCCACTGGGATAACCATAAAGTGAATATTTGAGACAATGTCTCATCTAAACTTGGAGGGGAGGGATTTGGTTTTCTAAATTCACACACAAACCCTCATCCAAATTTTTCATGTAGGGCCTCTAATGAGCCATAGTGGAACCCCAAATCTGAACGCACCTCAACTTTACAGAGTGCTTGAAATTGGAACCCAAACCTTGACAAATTTTGGCTCCTGATCAAGCAAGCATTTAAATATGTTGTGGTGTCATCCAGCCTCTCTGTTGAGGATCAGGGCTCTAGCAGGGACCTGTGCATCCCAGAGATGAATGTATGACCGGGCTTCAGCTCCCTCAACCATGGGACGCTGTTCCACAAAACTGGTCTGCTGGGAAGAGGTGGTGTCCATCTAGCCATGAGGGGAAGAACATCTTCCTGCACTGACCTGCCAACCTAGTGAGGAGAGCTTTAAACTAAGTTCAAAGGGAGAAGGGAACAAAAAATACCCCACAGGTTTATATTAACCAAGTGACCTGAGCAGAGGGTTAGACGTTGGGGGGTTGAGGGACATGGAAAATGACAACAGGGTCTTGAGAGTGACAAGACAAATTAGTGCAGACATCTGCTCAGCTTCTTAGATAACTATACATAAATGCAAAGAGTATGGGGAATAAATAGAAATAACTGAGTATTCATACAGAAGCTGAATTCTGACTTAAATGGCATTAGGGAGACGTGGTGGGACTCTCTTTACAACACTTCTATGCCTTCAAATAAATCAAAATGCCGTAAGCAATGCAAATGAACAGTTAAAGGATCCAATCTGTTCCTCAGTCAAATAACCCCTTCACTACCATGGCCACATGATAGAGTCACACAAGCCACACAATCCTAACAAAAACAATCCACTGGAAGTTCAGCATAATACCTTACTTAAACTCCCATTTTAAAAAATCTGCTTGCCATATACTCTACCACTAAAACGTACTGTAACATTGCTCTCTCTATGCACCATACAAAACATTACACTCAGTGGTACTGAGTTTGAGATGCAAAATGACAGCAAATGTGAAGGTAAATTTGAATGATTTGATAAAAGTAATATCTGCTGAAGAGGAAGTAGGCCTACAAAAGCACCTGGAGGCCCTGTTAGAGATTTACCGACAAACTATTTGATGCTGCTTAACTGATATACACATCACTTATTCCCCACAATTGAGGTTAGTGTTAGTGACAGACTGACAAAGGGGAAGGGGACAATTTATAAGCAAAAATGTTCTTACAGGTCTACAATTTAGGTTTCAAAATTCACAGAGAATATGGGCGGTAAGAGGGGGAGAAGGGTTGTCGTCCCCCATAAACACCACCACAGCGCATGCTTTTTCCAGTGTTCCAAAAGCATTCTGAAGACCAACAAATTTCTGTAGTGTATACAGAATACGTGGAGACAAATGCAGTTTGATGGACTGGGTTATGCATGGAAGAGAGAAGAGAGGCTCCAGGCAGAACTAGGGATGGCAGAGCCATAATTTACCCAGCATCTCATTGAATCAGAGATGGAGGCATGAATTCCAAGAGAACGTCAAATTCTCCTCAAGGATTTTCATGATGTACCTCTCAGTGCATATTGTACTTGTGAAGCTCTTGCTAGTATCCGCAAAGTTACTGCACACAGAATGAGTGGAAAATATGCAACAGAAAAATCCACATTATGAATTAAGAAGGCAAATTTGCCTAAAGGATACATTTTGTGTGTACAATAGGATGCTTTTTATCATACACATGCTAGGCTCAATAAAGCCCAGAGTAAGGTTATTCCGCCAATGTAGGTATATTTAAATCCTAATTCATCTGCAAGTTGACACTAGGGTTAGTTTATGACCATCACAAGCAATACTAGTCTCATTCCACAGTAGCCTTCCTAAAGCCTTTGACAAGGTCCCTCACAAAAGGCTCTTATGCAGACTGATCAGTGATGGGATAAGCGAAAAGGTCTCCTCATGAATCAGTAACTGGTTCAATGATAGAAAACTAAGGTAAGAATAAATGTTCAGTTTTCAGAACAGAGAGAAGTAAATAGCAAGATCTCTCTCAGATCTAGAACTAGAGCTTTTCAGCATATTCATGTGTGATCTGGAAAAGGGAGTGAACGATAAAGTGGCAAAGTTTGTAAATGGTACAAAGTCCCAAGCTAACTGCAAAGAGGTACAAAGGAATCTCACAAAACCCAGTAACTTGGCAACAAAATGGCAGAAGCACGTCAATACTGATCAATGCAAATTAATGTACATTGGAAACAATCCCTACTATATATAGGAAATGATGTGACCATGCAAAGACATCTCAGAGTCATTGTGGCAAACATGTCTGAAAACATCCACTCAGTGTGCAGGGGTAGGCAAAAAAAGCTAACAGAACAGTAGGAACCATTAGGAAAGATATAGATAGTGCAACAAAGTACCAATAATGCCATGATATAAATCCATGGTACACCCACACCTAGAATATTGAGCACAGTTCTGGTCAACCCATCGCAAATATATACATTAGGAAAGAGAAAGAGAAGGGCAACAACAATTGTGAGTCGTATGAAACATATGGGGAGAGATTAAAAAGACTGGGACTGTCAGCTTACTCATCTCTTGTAAGAGAAGATACTAGGAGGGGTAAGGATAGATGAATAGTGAACAGACAATGTGGATAGAAAAGTGTTATTTACCCCTTCGCATAGCACAAGAATTAGAAGTCACCTGATAAAATTAACAGTCAGCCAGTTTAACACAAACATAAGGAAGTACTTCTTCACACAACAGACAGTCAACCTATGGAAGTTGTTGCCAGGGGAGGTTTTGAAGGCCAAAGTGCAACAAGCTTCAAAAATAATTAGGTAAGTTCATGGAGGAGAGAGATGACAGGAACACAACCCCATGGTCCGGTGGCTAACTCCCTGATAGACGGACTCTGGCACTGGACGACCGGGGCGGGATCACTTGAAAAAGTTGCCCTGTTCTATTCATTCCCTCAACATGTATTTTAAGATGTTTTTCCTGATTTTTAGATTATTTCTTTGCAGATTTTCATTCCATTATTATTACCCTAAATAATTCATCTCCTTTATTGTACCCCTCAGCTACTGCAGATTTATGCTCTCCCCAGTGTCATAGCTTAGCTGAGCTATACTTAGTTAGCTCTTTATAGTACTCTATAAATTCATTCCTCCAGCCACTCATTCACATTAAATTTCTCTTTGAACTCACTCCGACTACATCTTTCTAGGTAACTCACCCAGACCTGAACACAATGTTACAGATGTGGGATAACTGTTCTGAAATGTTTTTCAGAAACTAGACCAGATTATAAACCCTACATCTTATTGAATCAGACATATTTCTTGCAAAATCTTTATATTTGAGAGAGTTTGTCCGTGTGTGTGTGTGTGTCCGTGTGTGTGTCCGTGTGTCCGTGTGTGTGTCCGTGTGTGTGTGTCCCCGTCCGTGTGTGTGTGTCCAAGAACTCCTGGACAGTAAGAGCTAGGACCACCAAGTTCAGAGCACAACTTCCTCTTATAACTTAAGGCAAAATAAAGGTTTTGCTGTGCCTGGAAAATAAAGGTTGTGAGTGTCAATCTATACAGAAAAGACAATCACCGGGCAGGTAAAAGGGGCTGGCAGGGGAGCAGCCCCACCCCCATCTGACAGTGCACAAGCCCCAAGCATCCCACCCCCCCAGCTGCACTTTAGGGAGGGTAGAAGGGCTGAGGTTCCCACCCTCCCCACCCCCAATTTGTATGGGAACATTGCTGGCTATTTCCCCTTGCTCCCTGATCAAGGGAAGTGCAGTTTACTACATCTCTCACTCTAATGGAAGCAGGGGGCAGAGCTAACCTCGACTTACCCCACCTGGAGGACATGCATTCTCTCCATGGCTGCTGCAGCAACAGCAGGCACAGTTTTTTGGGGGTTTTTTTTGGGGGGGGGAGGGGGGAAGCTTCTCACCTGAATCCAAGCTGTTGAGATGAGAGGGGGCTGGGGGAATCCTCTGTCCTCAAGGCAGCCAGCCTACTGAACCCCTCTGCCCCAGCCCCTCTGCAGAGCAGTGATTTAAATGAAGCATGCACACTTCCTTTATTTTCCAAAAAACAAACATTAATTGTTAATATTAATTGCTAGGTAAATCTTCTAGTAAATAAATACATACATAGATAAATACCCTAGTTCCCATATTAAGGTTCAAGAAATTAAATCAAGCACTTTGCAGCCAAACTTGGCCTCAGATGTGACAGTCCTTCATTAGAAATTGTGGGGAGTCAAGGCACAACCGTAATACACATGGGCTATGTCTACAGTCGCGGCTTCTTGCGCAAGTAAGCATGGAATACCACTGAGCCTCATTTGCATATCTAATGAGCCATCATTTTTTTTCAGAAGAGGCTCTTGCGCAAGAAGGAGCATCTACACTGCCCCTTCTTGCACAAGAAAAACCCTCTTGCGCAATGCCGTTCTTCCTGAAAATTAATAGGTGTAACGGCATTACACAAGAGGGTTTTTCTTGTGCAAGAAGGGGCAGTGTAGATGCTCCTTCTTGCGCAAGAGCCTCTTCTGAAAAAAATGGTGTCTCATTAGGTATGCAAATGAGGCTGGGCGATATTCCACGCTTAGCCTCATTTACATATTACTCATGCAAGAAGCCGCGAACGTAGACATAGCCATGGTGTATCACTTCAGGTCACAGTTTCTAGAAAGCCCCAAACTCACTCTAAAGAAGTGCTCACGGGCAGGAGAAGTTACGTACCTACAGTGAACTGGGTTCTTCCAGATGGTTTGTCTCTATGGGTGCCTCATCATTGGATCAGTGCATAGTGCACTCTCAAGTGGAGAATGCAGAGCAGCATCAACGGGCTTGCACCTGTGCAGAGCAGCACCACGTTCCTCCAAACGAGAGCATATAAGGAGGCGGAGCACCCATAGGTACAACACACCTTACACTCAACCTCTCTTGCGTGCGGGTAGGAGACTCCCAAGCAAAAAAAAAAAAAATCACAGAGCATGCTAAGGATGCAAGTCCAAGACAGTTTGGTGATAGTGACATTCTGGATGTGGGTAAAACAACATAAGGCTTGGTCTAGATATGGAGTGATGACCAAGCTGCAGTCCTGTAGATTTCTGTTACATGGAGGCCTTTCTGAAGAGCTCTAGATGTGGAATGAGTAATTGTGATCATGTGGTTACTGTCAGTGGCCTGCATCTGAGAGGAGTCCTAACAGATTAAAATACAGCCCATAACTTACTTTGACAGTCTGAGTGGAAACAGGTCATTCCTTTGTCTACTGTGCAAATCATACAAATAATCCTGGGGGCAGGTGGGCTAAAAGGTCTTAGACCAATCAAAGAAGAAAGCAAGAACCCATCTGACATTGAGTATGCGTAGGCTGCCTGGTCTCTCTGGGGGCATAAGGGTAAAACACATAGGTAGGTGGATATGGTTTTCCTCAGAGACCTTAAGAAGGGTACCATATAACCTTATCTCTACTGAATACAGCAAACAGCATGACAATAGGAAGAGCACCAAGCTCCCCCATTCATCTAAATGAAGTGATGACTAAGAAATGAAGTCTTGAGGGAGAGGTGGAGGAGAGCAGGCAGAGAACTGGTTCAAAGATGGATTCTCTCAGGGCACCAAGAACTAAACCGAGGTTCAGCTGAGTACTGTACAATGTGAAACCAGCTGTGTAAGCCCGTGAGGAATCTGTCGATATTGGGGCGGGCAAAAACACACAAGCCCTTGATGAATTCGTGGAAATATAATAGTGGCCAAATGTGTGAAGGCTGCAATCACTTGATCTCCCCGAGGTGTTGAACCATATTCAGCCCAAGAAATATTAAATTGACAATTATTTTAAGTGATACAGATTAGGTATTAACTATTCACTATATATAAACCATGAAAACAGATCACCTTGAACTGTTATATATGCCAATAAGACTGATAAAAAAGAATTAGTATTAATAGTTAGAATGATCTTTGGGGGGGGTCAGTGCCAGCTTGTAGTTACCCTGCTCAGTAGCAGGGGTATTAGAGTGGTATTTATGGTGAACAGGAATTCAAAGAACCAAATGCAGAAAGTAAATATAATCCAGATAATTTATTAACGCCTTTGTTACAATTAAAAAAAACAACCTGCTTTCACTTTTTTTTCCTAGTAAGTCTTTTCAAACTGTAAAATACTCCATATTCTAGAAGCTACTCTTAGCAGCAGCAATGATCCCCTTTATTGACTAAGAATTACAAGCCCTTTCAAGAATGCTGAAAAACCACAGAATGTGTGTTGTGTGTGTTAAATGATTCTTTATAGACAAACAGCAATTACTTATCTTAATTCCTACAATAAATTAAAAAAAAGTAAACATGATTTCCCCAGGACTGGGTGCAAAACCCAAGCACCACAAAACTATTCATGCTATATGTATCATTCATGATCATCTACAACTAGCCTAGCATTCTGTTTGTTTGCCAATGAAAATCTTTAACCATTTTCTTTCCAGTCCATGTAAATGTTTATCAAAACCAGCTGCCATTTTTTCATTACATTTAAACACAAACATTTTCCCAATTACCCATTTTATGCTGGGTAATTTTAACTCCTTGACCTATTGCTTAGTTGCAAAATGGCTACAGTAGTCACCACTGAAAATTCAGCAATAACCATACTAGACACTAAGATGTCACGGGGTTTTCTTTATACTGAGATTAGGAAATAGCTGTGGGATCTCAGATGCAATAGACTGATAACAGCTGGTAAATGTTGCCTTTGTAATGGTGACAACCGTGTTTTCATATTTTCCCTGAAAGCCACCTTTGCATGAAAGCGGAGGCTTCTTTACATGTCAGTTTTCAAATGGTGAGGGTGGAAGTTGTGACATTTGATGGAGTTTTCAAAAAATTAATACCAAATAAGGTGTGTCAAATATTTTCCATTTCAATGAAAACTTTTTGGATTCATCCCATTTAACCCCAGGTTTTCTGCTGAAATGACAAGCTGGTGCATGAGCTACTGCCCCTGCAAATACTCGTATTCAAATTCACATAAGGCTTTTAATAGATTTTTTTTCCATGAACCATCAAAAAAATCCACTGTAGCAGATTCTCCAAGGCTACGTCTAGACTGGCCCTCTTTGTTGGAAAAGGCATGCAAAGGAGGCCAGTCGGAATTGCAAATGCAGCGGGGATTTA
>CM057848.1:96533244-96549524 GCA_030068395.1 Apalone spinifera
GTTTGGAGCATAAGCTTTCGTGGGCAAAGACCCACTTCGTCAGATGCATCTGGAGTATTGTGTCCAGTTCCAGGCCCCCCCACTACAAAAAGGATGTGGACACATTGGAGAGGGTCCAGCGGAGGGCCACCAAAATGATTAGGGGGCTGGAGCATATGACCTATGAGGAGAGGTTGAGGGAGGGGGTCTGTTTAGTCTGCAGAAGCAAAGAGTGAGGGGGGATTTGATAGCAGCCTTCAACTTCCTGAAGGGAGGTTCCAAAGAGGATGAAGAAAGGCTGTTCAGTAGTGACAGATGGCAGAACAAGAAACAATGGTCTCAAGTTGCGGTGGGAGTGGTCCAGGTTGTATATTAGGAAAAACTATTTCACTAGGAGAGTGGTGCTGCACTGGAATGGGTTACTAGGGAAGTAGTGGAGTCTCCATCCCTAGAGGTGTTTAAGTCTCAGCTTGACAAAGCCCTGGTTAGGTTGATTTAGTTGGGATCGGTCCTGCCTAGAGCAGGGGGCTGGACTTGATGACCTTCTGAGGTCTCTTCTAGCTCTAAGTTTCTATGATTCTATGTATTGAATAACTCTAAATTATAAGCAGCACTGGATTAAGTTGGGAGGAGAACATTGGCTGACAAAGATCACAGGATTCCCTGGGGAAAAAAAATTTCTAGGACAAAAATAATATGAGCGTGCAACAATAGCTGCAAGGGAGAACATTTATGGAAAAACAAACATTGTGGAAAAACAATATCTGTCACCTCTGACACCCAAAGTAGATAATATCAAACTCAGTCTTTAAAAAAAAAAGCCCTCTGGAAACTTAATACTGATAATGCTGCCAGGTTTTAATGATATGTGGTCGATTATCTAGAGAAGTTGCATTTGGATGGTTTGAAGAGGTTCAGTATCTTCCAAATACACTAAAGTCCCACTGTACCAATACCTACACTGAACTGCATTTCAATTCACCCACTTAGAAAGAAAAGCAGAAAATTGTTAAACTTCAAAAAAATTACTCATCACACCCATGAAACTTAAGTATCATTTCTCACCTACTATAAAATTTTAAGTTATGTGAGAGGGCGTGCACATTCATGGACGTGGACTTTGGCATGGAAATTAAGGACAAGAACAGGGAAAGTATTTGCATCAGCAGTCCCCCTACTTAAGTATTCATGCTCATAAAAGAAAGCTTTATTAAAATCCTCTGCCAATGGTACCTCTTTCCCCCACTCTTTAAAGTTAAATACATCTATGCTACAGAGATGGGGCAAATCCTGGAGAGAGTGTAATGAAACATGCAGATTGTGTCATGTATGATGGACTTGTCCAAAAATTAGGACATTTTGGAAAGAGATTGGGAAGTTCAGTGTTTATGTTTTTTTTAAAAAATCAATGCTGTAGAGCTTCAAAGGAGCCGATTACCTGTTTCTTAGCCACAGCACAAATCACAATCACCAGTTGTTAAAAGACAACTCTAACACAATTTAAAAAAATGTTGTGATTAAAATAGCTGACCCAGCATGTCAGATTTCCACAAACTGTGGGGAGAAGGAGTTTACTGAGAAATCTGTTTTTTACATGTAGAGAAAGGGGAAATTTGTTAAACTAACCCCTTACTTTAATTGGTGGAACTGTGAAGATGCAATTTAAAAATATTTCTGTAATAATTTCTTGACTCCACTAACATAATTTTTAAAAATTGACAGACAAAGAAAGTGTTATAAAGTATAACCTAGAAAAATATTTCAGTTTGTTTTCTAATATAGCAATATTGATAGAAGGTCCAGAGAAGAGCAACAACAATGATTAAATGTCAGAGAACATGACCTATGAGGGAAGACTGAAAGAATTGGGCTTGTTTAGTTTAGAAAAGAGAAGACAGAGGGGACATGAAAGCAGTTTTCAAGTATCTAAAAGGGTGTCACAAGGAGGAGGGAGAAAAACTGTTCTCCTTGGGCTCTGATGATAGGACAAGAAGCAATGGGCTTAAATTGCAGGAAGGGAGGTTTACACTGGACATTAGGAAAATCTTCCTAACTGTCAGGGTGGTTAAACACTGGAATAAATTGCCTAGGGAAGTTGTGGAATCTCTGTCACTGGAGATATTTAAGAGCAAGATGGATAGATATCTATCAGGGATGATCTTCACCAGGAGTGGACAAGTGGCATCTAGAAGGTTAAATCCGGCCTGCCAAGGCACCAGATACAGCCTGCATCCGCCTCACCAGCATGCTTACTACAGAGCATCTGCAGCCATTTAAACAGCAGGCTGCTAATTGCTATGCAGTCTGGGCAAGGAGGAGAAAGCTTCACACGCTGTCCCCACCCAGTTTCTGGCCAAAAGGAGCTGAAAAATGTTGCTGAAGACAGGGGCAGCAAATGCAATTTCCTCACTTCTCCCTGCCCCTCTGTGCTGGACCAGAGCCACATGGAACAGCTTACCCAGTACACAGGCAGGGAGCCTGTCTCAGGTTCCTGCAGAGCTGCTGACTGGAAGATGTCTAGGTAAGCACCTCCCAGCCAGAACCTGCCTCTGGCACCTCACCCTCTCCTGCCCTCCTCCCCCTGCAACTACCTGCCCTGGGCCACCAAGCAAATCCTCTGTATCCTCCTCCCCACTTCCTCCAGGTCACAATTCCTTTCCTTCTTCCTAAAGAAGGGACAGTTGGGAAATATGGATTCCATATTTATTCATTTATGGTCTTCATTGAAATACACTCCTTGCCATGTGTGTCAAATGGTTGCTGGCCATCCTTTGAAAATTTGCCCTCTGAGTTTTCCTTTTTTTAGCCCATAGAGCACACACAGGAATGAGCACTATTGTTCCTATATAGTATTTCTTAAAGTAGTGGGTAAGAAATTTGGAACTTGTAACTCCAGAGAGCACATTTGAAAAAGCCGACTAAAATTTGCAGATAAAAACCCATGCATACCCACAATAAGAACTAAGCAGTTCCATGATTTAAGCATGTGCAGCAACATACTGATGATCAAAATGCTTACTTTTCAATGTGCATGACTGTCCTTTGCACTTACAGTCATGTGCCCCCTCACTGTCACATGGCTCCTTTCAGGTTTTCAGAAGAGACACTTCTGCAAATGACAGGGAAGGGACATGATAGCGCACTTAGGGACAATGTGGGAGTGCATCCAAATCTGCTCAGTGCCTGCTGATTTCAGGTAAGGTGTTGAAAAATTATCAGTGTTCCCTATCATCATTAACATAAGAACAGCCATACTGGGTCAGAACACCAGACTATCCAGTCCAGTATCCTGCCTGCCAACAGTGGCCAATACCAGATGCCCCAGAGGCAGAAAACACAACAGGAAATCCTCACGTGATCCCGCCGCTGTCACCCACCTCCAGACAAACAGAGGCTAGAGACACCATTCCTACCCACCCTGGCTAATAGCCATTGATGGACCCAACCTCCATGAATCTATCTAGCTCTTTTTTGAACCCTGTTGAAGTCCTAGTCTTCACCACATCCTCTGGCAGGAGCTCCATAAATAAATGAAAGTAAAGTACTTATGGGAGCTGCAGCCTATCCCCATGTTCTTGCTTTTTCACCAAAGACAATGCTGTGTTATCCCCAACAGAATACACATGGTGATATTTAAATTTGGCAATAGCAATATTCCACATTAAATCAGCGTTAATTGTTCAAAGTACAGTGCAGACCTTAATTCATCCCACCCTGGTGAGAAGAGCGTTAAAACCCTTATTTACACATATAGGGAAACTGACTCAGGGAGAAGTGGCTTTTGTGACGTCACTCGGTGAGTCGATGGTATAGTAAGTTGAGGGTCAGTAACATGAAGTCAGCAGGCCTAAATAGAGGCCTGTAACATGAAAACAGCAACTTCCCCCAATACCAGTGTGTCCAAAACCCATGATTTCATCATGAGTCTGACATACTGAGTTTGTTTCTTAAAGGCCCGGTTCCTGTAGGCAAGTGATTAGAGAGAATCTTCTCTTTAACAATTTTCTAGCCCGCTTGGCCACAAAGAAAAGCTTGACAATCATAGTACTGGAGTGGACCTTGAAAGATCATCAGGTCCAGACCCCTTCCCTCACAGCGGGGCCAAGTACCGTCTAGATCATCCCTGACTGGTGTCTGTCTAACTTGCTCTTAAATATCTCCTGAGATGGACATTCCACAACTCCCGTAGGCAATTTATTCCTGTGCTTAACCACCCTGACAGTTAGGAAGCTTTTCCTAGATGTCCAACCTAAACCTCCTTGACTGCAATTTAAGCTCATTGTTTCCTGTCCTATCCTCAGAAGTTAAAGAGAATAATTTTTCTCTCAACCTTTTCAATACGATGTGATCTAAGAACACTCTAAATGTTCAAAATCCAAATTTAAAAAGTACCTCAAGTGGTTTTTAATGTATGTAATGATCTTTAAGACAGTCCTTTCCTTCTTGTAGATCTGACTTGTGATTTTTGAATGCTTAGGGTAGAAATTCTAGGAGGCCCATAAGGAAACATAAGATTGATATAAAAACAGGGGAGATGGTGGAAGAGTCTACCAGAAAAGTACATTTGGAACACTCTCCATACTTATGTTTGGTGTGTTTCTCACTTGTAAGAGGGAAACAGCACAGACCCATATTGAGCAATTCCACATGGACTTCTGCCTTTGTTGGTCACTTGTGTAAATGTAACATAGAAAATAGCCACAGGAACAAATGATACTGTATTAGCATGAATAGAACCTGCTTATTCATTGACATGTTTCTTATGCTAATAGAAATAAGTAGTTTCCTCCTGAGAGCTTTTTTTTTTCATTCAATGAGATCTGCAAAAATGGATCAGGTACAGTGCCTCAAATACAATCAACAGTACAATAAGGTGATATCAGAAAGAAACAATCTTTGTTATAATTGTAGAGGGCATAAGATGGATGTAGTTCAATGTACAAATACATCTGTGCACCATTTTTCAGCAGGGAGATATGCTTGAAAAAGCAGCAATTACTTTCTCAACCCTCCAGCATTACCAACTGGGTGAAAATAAATTACACAGACATTGGCTCATATACCTTGTGTTTCTGAAATTTTTCATAAGGCGGCAAGTGAGACATGGAAATATGTTTCTTCCCAAAATATAATACAGCAAGCAAAGAATCTAGACAGACATGAGTACAGCACACATACTGAATGCAGTGCTAATAAATAGCAATAGAGACTTTCCTGTTTTCATGTGTGACAGTGAATTGGCTAACTGACTCTAAAGCACTAAACATGGTTAAATCAATCGCACCGCCACAAAGGAAACACATCTAAGACTATTTCTCTTGAAATTTCTGTTAATATACTAGGAGATGAAGGTAGAACAACAACTGCAAAACTTGGCATACACAGATTAGAATCAAGTATGTCAGTGCCATGACGCCGTTACTTAGGACATGGCATAAGAGATGAAAAAGTGTCTGCTATCTATGGGGGAGGGAGAGAAGGGAGATCACCAGGATTACATGCATACAAACACAGCGTGTTGTATAACCCATCCTTTCAAATGTGTGTTTGCACAAATATATCTGTATACACACATTCCCTGTCTCCTCCACATGATCTCGGATACATTGTGAAACATAAAATGATATGCATACATTTCTAGTGATGTATATTGGAATTTCAGTCCAAGTTAAGGAGGTACACACTATGTATGTATGTCTACACCATTTAACCTTACAGATAGGTAACAGGGGTAGTATTCAATGCATTGTTTTTCTGTTCAGAGACCTTTCAAGGATTATTTCTTAGATTGTTTTTGTCACACTGAAGCACTGTGGTGACAGTCCTAAATCCAGCCCAAAGTATACAATTTACAAATTTAAAATTGTTTTTAAGTATGCAGAGGGTTTTTATTTCAAGCTAAGCCTTAAAAGACTATCAAATCACAATCATGAATCATGCTTAATTCTCTTTGTGCAAGTTACCTTGTATCCACATAAAAAGCAAATTAATGGGACAAAAAATTATCATACATTCTATGGTTAGGAAGACAAAAATGTAAATTAGTGTATCTTGACACAAAACACAGTCTAAACCTTTCTAACTGCCTCATTGTGGGCACCCGGAACAGTGTTTTCAGCTCTGTGTTGCACATTTGCGATACAGAATGTTTCCGATTTCTTGCCTGAAAGTATCACTATTCCACCACAACCTAGAACATCTGAATTCCTTGCAACCTGCACATCTTAGGCTCTATCATTTTTAATGATGGAAAGTCCAAATATTAACTCTGAACTGAAACTGACAAGGTCTGTATGAACAGTTGTCATCAAATCCTCTAAGTGTGTTCTGAACAAGTCCAGGAAGTATCTGTATGAAAATAGCTAACCCCACATCAAATAATATAATTACCTTGTGCTACCCTAGTGGAACTAACCCCACTTTAAAAGAATAGGTGAAAAACATTCTAATTTTCAATGATCAGGTCTAACAGAAAGAGCCTAGAAGACCCGTATTTCTAAAGTAGGATTCTAATTTTCAAAGCAATAGTAGTCAATAATAATTGGAGTGTAATTGCTTTGCCTTGCTTATCAGACCAGAAAGAAGCAAGGTAAAAAATTAAAACGCACAATACCTGTCATAACTCCATCGACTGTACGACATTGTCCTGTTGCTGCTGACACCATCCATTCTCTGGATGTCAGCTACAGTGCTTCTGTTATCACCTGATTTTCCTGCACACAGCCACTGACTTTCTATGAGAATTAGCGAGAGGGATGACCAAGAAGGTTGTTGTTTACAAAAGATGACACTTATCTCTGAAAACCAGCCGATTGCAAGGATGCTGAATGATACCTACAGCTGTGCAAGGTGGGACCAGAATTAAATGCACAGCCACTGATTCAGTTGGGACTCTCAATCTAAGGAATGTACCATTGTCTTTTCAGGGGGGTAGGGAATTGCTCTCCAGCTGTAGTTTATGTTCTGTGCAAACAGGAGGATGTTTTCAGCAGGCTGTCAGGCTCAGCTGTGTTCAGGTGAAATCCATGTAATGATGCTAAGCTGCTTTAAAGATCCTCTGTAAATGAGGAGTAGAAGAAATGGTTCACGTACCTCCTGCTAGAGCACAATTTCTTTTTTATTTATTCTTGTTTCCACAGATACAGCTCCATCTTTCTGACATCACCCATCCTCTGTCCAATAGCCTAATCCCTGGATCTTTCAAACATTATCCTGCAGACAGACAATCAAATTCTCTGCATACAGAAGTACAGACCTCTAAACCTCTGTGGCAGCATTCAGTGTGTCAGTTTTGCAAGATCCCCCGCCCTCGCTGGCAGAAAGAGCCCAGTGAGTTAAACATATCTAAGAATGACAGCCTGATCCATTTCAGATGAGAAGAGCCAGTTTATAGGGTCCCTATCCAAAGTCCCTTGAGGCCAAAGGAGATCAGGCCCTCAATCAGTATTCTTCAGCTCTCGCCATTCTGGAATTAGAGTGGAAATTCTTTAAACATATGGCACATTACACTTCACTCACTTGTTTCATACAGCGTAAGCAGATCTTCCCATGTTTCCTATAGGACAGCATCAGCACATTTCTAGCAGGGGCTGCTGTGACTGCCTCTGGATGGAAAGAGAACACATTCCACCAGGAGATTCCATTTTGCAAATGTACAATAGATACAATTTACTCCAATGCTGAAGTCCCCAGCTGCAGAATGCATTTGCTTCAGGAAGGATTTGTTTCTGAAAGTGAGCCCCATCAATCGGGGGCATCTCACTCCTCCACAGGCTTGCTGCCTAACACTAAGTCACTGCAAGGAGTTGAGCTCAGGCCAGCGTGGCTCTCACAGCACTCATCAGGAAGAACCATTTACAATGAGCACTCTGGATGGCTTTTCCAAGCACACAGCATTTCTGCCCACCCCTTCAGAAGAGTGTGTAGTGCCAACATCATGGATGGTACCCATAAAGCTGGATTTCAAAAGCTAAAATGAGTTTGCCATGAACATCTTAATACCCTTCATCTCCAAGCAGACACAGCTTTTAGAGCCCCACTGCCTTTGAAATCAGCTTCCTCCATCCCCCAGGTTTTAGGGGGAATATTCCCAGCTTCCATGCCAACAGAAGATATGGACATCGCCTTGGAAACCAATTTAGTGCTATGAAAGTTTGTCCTTGAATCTCTCTCAAGATCACAGGCTATTCACAGTGTCCAGGGCTGTAGGACCCATGAAACATATGCTCCCAAGTCCCTTGGTTGTGGAAGAACCGCAGGCTGATTTACAACCGGGGGCAGCAGTGCCACCCAGATAACCAATGGTAACTGAAGGGTGAATGGGGCAGGATTGCTGCAAGCTTTTTCCCTGCTAAGCCAGCTGCTCTACTGAGCAATGAACATGGCTTGTAAGCACAATTTGCAAGGGGCCAACATCATGCAGTGGACTAAGCATGGGGCTGGAAGAAAGAACTTGTGCTGTTCAGTTCAAGGTCTGACTTCCTTGATGGAGCGGACACATTTTGAGGGATCACCCAGACCAGGAAGGGATTGTGTAACTGCCAGCCCTGTCCCCCGGCTGCTACTGTGCTTTGTAGCTTTGGCTCTGAGCCTTGACACCACGAATGGCCTCACTGTGCCTTCCACAAGCCTGTTGATTGTTTAATTTATCAGAGCTCATGGGATCTTTCCAGGAGCAGATACATAGTGTCTAAAAAAGTTGCAACCTCCTGCCCCACTCCTCTCCCCACAGATACAGGTCTCAAAGCCCAGGTCAACCACACAGCAAAAAATAGCAGTTATAGCTGGTCCCACTCAGGCTGGCATTGGGCCCCTGAAACAGGACAGTCCCAGAGCCCAGGACCCAGTCCAAGCCTGAACATCTGCATGGCTAAAAACAAGTAATCCTCTGGCACCTTAAAGACTAACAAATCCTATATATGTATCATGAGCTTTCAAAGCTAATGATACTATGCACACACTTTATATACGTGTGTGAGTGCACGTGTGTAGTATGAGCCTTGAAAGCTCATGAGACATACATACATACATATTTATTTATTTATTAGTCTTTAAGGTGCCAGAACTACTTGTTTTTAAAGTTACAGACTAACACGGTTACCCCTCAGACTCATCTACACTTGCTGTTTTTAGGCCTGTAGCATCAGGCCACAAGCCAAGCTTAAGTCTTTTTAAGACTAAGGTTTACATTGCTCTAGCACTGCAAAGGAGTTTAAGGGTTGGTCTGCTCCCTATAATTTGCCCCCATTTTAAGGCCTTTTTATAGTGCCAGAAGGTTACAAAAGTGGCCTTAGTGCAAAATAAAAATCAAGTCTAACATTTTGCTCCTGCTCACATTCTCGGTTAATTCCAGTGGATGCTGCTAATTATTCTGTTCTGCAAGCAGGTCCATACCATTATGGCCTTTCCCTCAGATTACAGTCATCAAGTAATTCAAACCACTGTTGGATGGATCCAAGCCTGATAGAGTTAACATGATGAGTACTGGCGCCTCTGAGCAGTAATGCCTGAGGAGGCGGGAGCTGGCATTATTATTTCACATTCCTCTCTCTCTCACGTCTATGAATTTATAATTTGTTGCACTGTTCCACTTTTTTTCCTCCTGTTTAACTAGTGGGTTAAGTCTCTTTCTTTTTATCTCCTTTTAGGATGCTGAGAATTAGAGTGCACTGAAAAGCAATTTAAATTTTGACTTGCAACATTTGTTTTCATCTCTCCTCAGAACAAAGTCAACATTTTAAAATTTTCAGGGGAACAGAAACTGCAAGGCTTATGTTCAAAGACAGCAAAAGGTTTTATTTTGACATACTTTCCCAATCAAAATGCTTGGATAGTCCTGACATCAAAATATTTCAGTTCACTTTCTTGACATTATCCAAAAAATCAGAATAGAAAATTTTAAAGAAGTTTTGGATATTTCAATTTGCAGAAACTGCCAGTTCTCTTGCAAAATAATTCAGACAGAAAATTCCCCACGCTCAATGGAGATGAGTGCAGGTCCAATTATACAAGGAAGCGATACTGAAAGCAGCCTCCATGAGATTCAGCTTGTTTTCCGGCCACTCCCATTCCTGTCTCCAACTCATATAGATAAGGCTACAAAGCAGGTGCAGATCTCCAGCAGAAGCTGATGAGAGTTGATTATTGGGGCACAGAGAGATGAAAGAATTAAAGACATTTTATTTTAGGGAGAAGGTTGACTTTGCCTAATGGCATAATGCCAGAATAATCTTTGAATCTACAGATTATGGATTTATTCATGGAATAGATTGCTTTCTTTTTTTCCACTTTAACTTTTTGAAGAACTGAGTTTTGATTTATTTTGGCTTCCTCTCTTTTTTTCATAGATGATTATTTGAATTTATACTCTAGTTAGGATATGATCAAATTAGCCAGTGTTTCTTTATTATGTTGCTTTTAGAACATCTTCAATAAAAGATTGTTCAAAATGAAACATTTAGCCACACATTTATTTTTATAATAAAGGGTCATTCCTATTTTCTCATTCCTGCATTTCAGAAAAGTTACTGTTTTAAAGCTTACATCTACGAGATCAATGGTGGATGTGAATTAGTATAGAAATCAGACCCGGGAATGATCTGTTAGGTCAACTACTCCAATTCCCCCATAACATTTTAGATACTCTTAGTACAATACAGTGTATATAACAACATCAGGATTTTCTGGCAGTTCAAAACGCAGCTTGACTTCTGCTTTAATGTAAAACTCATCAATCAAGGAACATCTCTCATGCAGATATTAAAAATAAATTCAGATTTTAAATTTAGAATATTAGAAAATTACCCATTTAAAAAGCACAATTTCCTTAAAAATGAGTTCTAGTGGTGATTTTTAGTCCCACTGTCAGGCCTGTTCATAAAAAATGAATACTAATATCACACATGGGCTATTTTGTGACCCATGTAAATGAGTTGGGGCTTCCTGCTCCAATTCCTATTACAGGGATGTTTTGGAGATGGCATTAACTGATACCCTTATTAGCAGTCTAAATAAAGAAACAATGATCAAAGACTCAACTACCCTCATGTCCCTCCAAAACTTGCATGAGGCACATTGGCAGGGCAGTCTGCCACAGAGGCTTGCACTGCCACGGCCCACACCCTCTACTCATGAGCTATTGACCCAGTTCCTTGAGGGTTAAGGAGGAAAAATTCACAATCCCTAGATTAAGAAGCCCTTTCCCAAATCAATAGTAATGATTCTATGTTCGTTTATTCATAAAAAGCAAATTCATTACATGTAACATATCATTGGAAAGATCCTTAACCTTTCTCTAATTCCTCTTTTTATTAAAATAAGATGTCATTTGCTTATCTATCTTAAAAAACAACTGAAACCGGAGGCACAATTGCATCTTGTGAAGACTGCATTACAGCCTGGCCACAGCAGACAAGCAAACAATGTATATGAGGTATTTTAGTTTGCAAACTGACCCTGATAAGTTGTAAAACTCTCACATGTGTTAGTTATTCAAAATAAATAACCTTAAAGCTTTTAAATAAATAGTCATTGGCAAATCCTTTGTGAATATTTACAATTCATGCTGATTTGCGTGTAAATTGCATGGCTTTTTTTTCTTTGCCCCCTGATGACTAGCAAAACTCAGCAATTTGAGAAGCCCAAGTTTTACAATTGAATACATAATTTGAAATTTCCAAGGATCCTCACAGGTGGAACCTAAATACTTAATGCAGAAAGTAAATTCCATCAAATTGACATGCACTTTTGAACACTCTATTTTTTCCCCATTTACCACTATCATATTTGCTACCAAAATACCATGTGAACAATCTGGAAAATTTCTAGAGTTAACAGAGAAAGTTGCAAAATGTGGCAATATAGGTTTTACAAATGTTCCTCTTAAAAAAATTAAAGTTACAAACTAGATAATCCACAGATTAAAATAAACCTTTATTAAGCCTGTCCCAAATATGTGGTCCACATCATAGAGGAAAACTGAGCATTAAGAATGTTCCCAAACTGACTGCAATTACAAGACACTACAAATCCACCGATTAAGTGAAAGATAGCTTCTAAAAGCTATAAGGATAATTCAGAGGTAGAATTAGTCAGGTCTCTAAACCCCACGTTTAAGCACCTCAATCCTGGGTGTAGGCATCCAACTGAATAGTTTTGGCACCACAGCAGTCCATACATTCCTGCCAGCAGTCCATACATTCCTCCCCAAACCTTCTATGTGCCTAAATTCACTTGGCACCTAAATTTCTGCCTCTGGGCATGAGCGCAGCTGCCTCACTCATGACAGCCATGTGCCTTCTCCCACCTTAATCCCAGAGCAATCCACAAACCAGGGGGAGATAGGCATTTAGCTGCTTTCATTACAAGTGGGACTCAATCTGATAGGTAGCTTTTGAGTACGCCTACCAGATAAGGTCCTATTTGAAACCTGGCCACAGGTGGTGATGCCACTCTCCACCTTACAATTCTTAGCCCAGTGGGGCCATACACCTGGGCTGTGGGAGAGACCCTGAGTCAATTTCCCCTTTTCGTCAGAGGGCAGCAAAGGATTTGAACAGGGCTCTCCAACCTCACCACAGAGTGCCCTACAAGCTATTGTGACGCAGAGTTCCCTCAGCCTCTCCTGCTGAGGCGGTTCCACTGGCGATCAATAATGAAACCTGATTGGAGAAGGGGGACTAAATCCTGGCTCTGATAAATGGGTGTCCTAACAACCAGATCAGAGTCTCTCCTATTCTCTTTTGCCCAATGACTATTTATATATTTATCAGGAGTGGAACAGGAGAACCATGTAAGATATCCCACAGCTCCCTGGTAAAACTCGGTCTAGAGTCTCTCACTCCCTCAAGAGGGGGGAGACTGCAGCTTCATTTCAGATTTTGGTAGGGGTGGCCAACCTATGCATGTCATTATGGGGGAGATAAAAGCATGGGGGTGTGGACTGAGGACAGAGGCTTCAGCAGTGTTACTGAGCATGCTCTGTACAAGCCACGCACCAAATAGGGAGGAGGGAACCAACCCCATTTGACCTCCACCCCACATGCATCATTTCTATCCAGGAGCTACCAAGGTACTGGAAAAAACTACTTTTTTTTGGCAGACAACTTAGTAATTAGCTGGCAGGAGCACTGTATATAATTCCTATATAAAAAAGAAAATTAAATAAATATTAGACGCACTCAACTCTCACTAACAGTCTGACATCTTGTGGCAAGTCACATAAGGGATACTGGTTAGCCTTAACATTTGAATGTGTAGTTTTACTTTGTTACTAACTCTGTGGAGAGACACACCCCATCAGGACGCCTGGGCTCTACCTCACCTCTGGAAGGGATGTGGAGTCTGTTGGGTTACAGCAAGAAGGCAGATGCATTTCAGTTCTATATAAGAGCAAAGGTCCTTCTAGCCCAGTATCCTGTCTTCCAGCAGTAGCTAGTGCCAGGTGCTTCAGAAGGAACAAACAGAAGAGGCATCATCAAATGATCTAAACCCCTGGTGCTCATTGCCAGCTTCTGCCAAACAGAAACTAGGGACACGTCCCTGCCCATTCTGGCTAGTAGCTATTGATGGACCTTCTTAACTTATTTTGTTCTTATTGGAACCCTGTTACAGTCTGAGCCTTTCCACCATCTCCTGGCAAAGAGTTGCACAAGTTCATTTTTTCACAATCATTTAGTAAATTTGTTTTAAATCTGCTGCCTATAAATGTAATTGGGTCAGCTTCTTGTGGTGTTAGTGAAGGAATGAATAACATTTTCTTACTCTATTTTTCTACACCATTCATGATTTTCTAGACATCTAACATATCCCTCCTGCCACCCTTTAGTCATTTCTTTTCCAAGCTGAAAAGTCCCAGTCTTGTTAATCTCTCCTCATATGGAAGCTGTTCCTTACCTCTAATAATTTGTTGCCCTTTCTGTACCTTTCCCAAATACATCTTTTATTAGATTGCATACAGTATCCAGGATGTGGGCATCCAATGACTATGTAGGAGCACTATGGTATTTTTGTCTTATTGCATATTCTTTTCCTAATAAGTCCCAATATTCTTTTAGCTTTAGTTTTTAGACTGCCACTGCACATTGAATTGATGTTTTCAGGGAACTACCCACAATGATTCCAAAATCTCTTTCTTGATTGCTAGCAGCTATTTTGTATCTATAGTTAAGGTAACATTTTTCCATGTGAATTACTTTGCACTTAACAGTGAATTCCATCTGCCTTTGTCTTGCCCAATCATCCAATTTTGTGAAATCCCTCTGTAGCTTCTTGTAGTCATTTTTGGATTAGTCCTTGTCTACCCCTTTTTCAAGAACATTTGTAAATTTAACAGTAATCCAAATCCCTGCAGCACAACACTTATTCCTACTATTCCCCACCTATCTTTTAAGTGCAGTAACCAGCCATGTTTTCATGATGATCTAACAATCCTTCAATTACTGGAATGTCTAGCCTTTTGTTATTCTTAATCACCCACCTTTTTCTTTTTACAACAAACTCCCAGCTTCAAAGGCAAAGGTACAAGCAGCTCAGACTCTGTTCCATTTAAGAACTGCCTCTGGAATAAGGAAATACAGCTTTAAGCAGACCTGAAGTATAAAATCCAGTAGATTCAAACTTGGAAACAGGGGCTACTGCCCTCCTACGCCTCCTGTAAATGGCACCCTTGCAAGGGAAAATTGAACCTGGGTCTCCCACATCCCATGTGCATGCTGTAACTCCTGGGCTAAAAATTAGTAAGCGAGGGCTGCAGCCACCAACACCGCCTGCTCCTCCTCCAGACATTTTGTGTGGAACATAACAAGAGACTAACACATTGTCACAAGAAATGGTATCGATAACCCAGCAAGTATTTAAGGGATTGAAACAGTCTGGCATCATTTGCCTGTAATTCCCCTGTTAGCAGATACTGACTCTAGTGGAAAAGAATTAAATAGGTTCTTCTGATGCATTCAGTTAAAAGGGCAATGGTAAAGGCCCCTTAGGAAGAGGGAAGCTAGAGTCCTGAGAGAGCTAGCCCTAGCAGCAGCCAGTTTTGGGGAGAAAGACTTAGTAGCTAGTTTCTTAATAAAATCAAATGGGAGGAAAGCCTCAAGCCTGAGTTTCCATTATGAATGCACTAAATTTGTAGAGCCAGCAGATAAGCCCCATGATTAAATAAATATGAGAAGAAACATTTTCCTCGTTTTCACCTGATTTTTCTTATATCCCAAACTAGACTTAAATACCATCCTTTTAGCAAACTGATAATACACAGTTTAGCTCAATTTTGTACACCAGGAATCCCACTTCAGGTGCAGAAAAGCTCAAAACATTTCTCTCACTTCCCTGAAATCAATGCAAAACCACCACAGACTAGAAATGTCCGATGCAGCTTGGCATGAGCAAAGACTTCTTAAAATGTATTTTGAGCCAAACTGTTCTACTCACACAAAGCACCCTCCGGGCAGTTTTTGGCATCGTGTGTGCTCAGAATCAGTCATTTGGGCTCAGCCAAGGAACAGGAGCAGCAAATATTTTAGGCTACGACCAACAGATTTTCCAAATCAAACATCTTGCAGTAGGAATTTGTATGTATACCATAGGTACAGACACCAATCAGGTAGTCTCTGCAGGTGCTACTTTCATATTTCCAGTGGACATTTGAAAGCTTGTTTTGGAAAATTTGGTCCATTCAGTTCAACCAGTAAGATAGCTCTCAAGTGCTGATCTCAAAAGTTTAAACCAGCAGTGGGCAACCTGTGGCCAGCATGCGGCTCATCAGGGTTCTGTGTGCGGCTTGCAAGACTTAACTGTTGTCTATGCACAGGATTGCTGGATTCTACTCGTTTGTCAGTATGGCATTTTTTCCTATCAGCATTACTGAAGTGACACATACACAAAGCGAGGGCACATCGAGGTACGAGTTCATTGCATACAACACTGACAGAGTTGTGCTTCCTCTGCAGCCCAAGCACTGCTATGGTTCAATCTCAGGTCCATGCACAGGAATTTCTGAGGGGGGGGGTTGTTTTTGTAAATGTGGACCGCAAGGGTGTAAACATACTCCCCTCCCCTTGGTCCCTCAAGTAAGCGTTCTCCAGCCAGCCAAGAGAAGGCAGGAGCAGCATACTGCCCAAGCCTCCTTCCCCCATGCTCTGGCTGGCCCAGGAAAGGCTGGAGCTGATTCCCCCACCCCAAGAGTGAGGCTCAGCCCTGCCCCCAGCCTTGCTCCTGGGGAAGGTGGGGAAATCAGCCCCAGTCTTCCCCCAGCCAGCCAGAGCACCCTTGCTTGGGGGATCATGGGGGGAGGTGCGTTCACC
>CM057848.1:96549534-96561791 GCA_030068395.1 Apalone spinifera
GTATGGGTGTCAATCAGCACACCCCACAAATTCTAGGTGCAAAAGCACAATTGGCAAAACTACCCTGGCCCGGGAGACTGTCTAGGTTACAACAATCTTGTGGCCCACTGAGATGAAGTGGGCCACTCACTAGCCTAGGTTGCCCATCACTATTTTAAATTGCTAAACACATGCATTTCAGACCTGAAGTTTTCCCCTGGTGCAAAAATTCTAGACTGTGTTGCACTTTATTAGGTAAAAATGCTACTGGATTTATTTTCCTGCAGGTAAGAGAGCTTAAATGGCTTTCTAAATGAATTGAGGATGATCAATGTAAAATTATAACGTATTTGCTTTGCTATATTGGGAGACTGATAAATTATACTGAGGTTTCTTGATACTAGGCATTGTATACACATAGGGATGTTCCCTGCCTTGATTAATTTTGAGGATTCAGAAGGAGTTCAATTTTTTGGTCAAAAGCCCTATTGCATTTCAGCACTGGAAAGTTCTGATTCCCTTTCTATATTATACAGTTTGTACAGTGCCCTACACCAAGTATCTTCCTCAGTTGTGGGGCAAGCACTGTGCTAAATACTGAAGCAAGTCAGAGTTATCCATCATTTTGAAATTTCTCTCTTCCCAGAAAATACATCATCTTGCCTGGAAAATGAGCTTGACTTATCCGAGTACTGGAGATAATTAAACTGGCAGACAAAAATCAAACAGTGGACAGTTTCTCTTCATTTCCACACCAGTGTCTACCATACTGACGCACACACGATTCAGAGTCAGTGGAGCGTGGATAATGTACGTGAACCATCTGTTCGGTGCTTGATAGCAGCAAGGAGGGGAAGGGGAAAGACAAATCAGTTCTTGGGCTGTATATATTCCTGCAACGCCATGAAGTTTAAATCCCTCTCCCTATACATCCGCTAATTTTGGTCAGAGGAATGGCACGCCAGCCTCGACTAATACAGTCTTCTACTTCTCTGTGGACAAGGTGCCCCTCAGTCAGTGGCAACATACCCAGCAGTGTGGCTCAGTTCTGAGTTAGTAGGACAAAGCAGGGAAAGGATAGTGTGTCCCTATGCCTAGTGTACTGGGAAGGCTAACAAAAAGTGCCAATTAGACCTGATTACGGTGCTTGCTGGTTTTTGTGTGGACTCCTACCCAGCAGGAAACAAACGTACACCAGCTTGTCTGCGAGATCCCTTGGATGTTTTTCCCACCTGTAAAGTGCCACATTACCCCACGCAGACTATGTGCCAGCATGTGCACAGTTATGCAGTTATTGTTGGATGAGCAACAATCCACATGTAGAGTGTTCCAGCCAAGCCAGTACTTTAAGTAACACTGTGTGGTCTAGGTTCCTGCAGGCTAGGAACTCGGGGCACGTGTGGGTTCAGGAGCCTGAGTTAGTTCCCTTTGTTCACTAGAACTCACTTTCTCTCTCCTCTGCCACCTGGATACGTTATAGCTACTTATCATCACTGCTGCCACTTCCCCCCTGGATTCAGGAATGGAGGTGGTTCATATTCCTTTTTTTTTTTTTAAATAAAGAAATTACACCTACACACAGCATATCAGAGGCTCGGGCACTGCAATACAATCTGTTAAAATTGACAAGACACACGGAAGTTGTGCCCTCTATACAATACAAAAAAATGTGGAAATTTGGGGGAAGCCGGGAATTGCTCTAGCTCCTTTATTTACGCTAGGAACTTCAGCTTTGCCTACCGTGTTTCTCTGAGAAGAATAAAATTACTGACAAGCTGGTAGGGTAACAACAGAGACCATGCCAGTGAAACCTGAGCAAATGCAAGGGGAAAGCCATTTTCACATAGACTGTTTAAAAAAAATTTTTCATTGTTAGAAACATTTAATTCAAATGCCTACTGAGGAGATCCCTCTCTGCCTCTTCAAATAAAGCAGAGATACCACTAAGTGCTGCATCTGCATCCTCTAGCACTACCAGAGAGGAGCATTTCTGATGGTTCTAAACAAAGCAAAACCCCCAAACTATCCTGCTCTACAGAACAAAAATGCAGCTAACAAGGATACATATGCTTCATATTTATCATATTAGGTCACCTAATACAGCTTTGCTTATATTCAGAGTGGTTGATGTGACACCTGGCATTTTCAGTTTAATGGGTTTAGCTGTCAGGGTACTAGTAAGTATCCATGTGTTAAATCTCCTGGAAAAGAATTGCTATGTAAGTACATGACATGGGTGTATAATGGAGTAACTGACATAGAACCCCATGTCTCTGGCAGCTCTACTCCATCCAAGTTCTGCTCACCCATTTACAAACATGAATTAGCGCCTGAAAAGCAGATCGGGCTTGGTTTTTTGGTAGGCTGAGGTACTGCTATGTGCGCGCGCACACACACCTCACCCATTTAAGTAAAATCTTTTTGTACTATAACTGAAACATTAAAGGGACAAATTGTTGAGCTTCACTAACTTCAATTCAACTAAGCCCGGGTGCAATTTGTTCCATCATACCCACAGGTAATCAGAGTTTTCTGGAATATGAGCCATAGAATTGCTCATGAGTTGTGCAAGACAGTGTTTTTCGCATTAAAGCAGATTCCCTGTCACTGGGATAAAAAGAATCTCACGGTACAGCTTATCAGTCGAGAGAAAAATAAAATTCATGGGGCATTAGAACGTAGCAAGAGGCCAAACAGGAGAAGGGAATGTGCAGCTCATTTTCTCACTTTCTTTCACCACCAACTGCTGGTTTGGTCCTCACACGCTCCCTGCACAATTCCTCACTATCAAGCCATATCCCTACACTCCAAAAACAGCAGAAAAAATAACTCAAGTCCCACAATCCTTTGCAATCAGGACAGTGTGAGCGGATGGGTTGCCGATCAAAAGAGGTAGAGTTCACGGTTAGATGAATAAAATGGTATTTTAGACCACTATGTGATTTTTTTGGATGGGCCCAATGAGATGCTACTTCAAGAGGCTTGCATAGGTTGTCCTTCTCATCCAATGCACGTTCCACAGCTGGGAAATAACTCTAGCAGACCTATTATGAAGGGACTGAGAACCCATGACTCCCCAACACTGTCCTGAGACAGTGTAGCAAACTCATTAAAAAGTCCCTCTGAAAACAGAGTAATGGCTGATCAGGTGCAGTAGTGGAGCCTGGATGAAGGTGTTCAATTGATACACACATTGTCAGACTATGAATTTTTTCCTCACATCACAGTTACTATGCTCAAGCTCATTAGTGCCTGAGAGTTCTCTGAGAATCAACTAAGCCAGCTAAAGAAAAAAAAAAAGACCAGAAAACCTTATTCCCAGCAGATAAACATTGCAACATTTCCAGGGACTGGAGAGGTCAAGCCAGGGTGCCACACACAGGAATGAAGCTCTCCGCAGAAATGCCCAACAATAACTCATTATTGCCTTTGGAATGCCTACTACACAGCTAATTTTCTTATGTATTCAATATTTGACATAGCTAACTCGTATTTTGACAACCTTTTAAAGGCTGCTTCAATCCCAGCGGAATAGCCACGCAAGTTCCTGGAGAAGCATGAATGCACTCCGTTTTGCATGTATTCCACTTGCCTGTTGTGGAATAGATATGAGCAGTCACTGAATACACAAAGCTGTACAAGACAGTGAAATATTGGGTTCCTATAGATACTGGATTCACCAATTATGCCTCTAAATTAGATGGAGTGGCTCTCATGCAAATTAATGCAACTGCTGCCAAAGAGCATATAAGCAGTACTATTAGCAGCAGAAAATGAAACGGGTATAACAAGTCCTTCAAACTGTCAGTTCCTTTACTGTTTGATCTGCCACCGAAATGTAATCAATTATAAGCAAGCAGCAGGGAAAGGGGAAAGCAGGGGGAGAAAGTCAAACCAATGAAGGGGGAATACTTATGTTCTAGAAGGGAAGTCGATGAGGAAGGAATGGGTAATTCTAGCAGAGGCATGGAAAACTTTGGCCCTAGCCCTGAATGCACTGAGGACCCTCAGTGCTCATTGTTATCAAGAGGCTACTTAACTTGACTCAGGCACATCTACACAGTCTGTTCATACACAACAAGCCAGGTTGTGAACCTACAGCGGCCTGGCTGGCCAGCCACTAACTCGTGTGGATCCTATGTCCAAGCACATTTCAAAATGTGCAGGTCCAAGTGGCCAGTGAGTGTGCAGCAGGCTAGAGGACTGACACGTTACACTTCAGGCTTGTCCACTAACAGACTGCATAGACAATTCCTTATTTGTTGGGAGATATTTTGTGTTTCAGAGAACAGTTCCAAAGAGGAAAAAAATTAAATTCCATGAAATAGGAGCAATGCACTGTACACAAAAGAATGAACAGCATACTGAGAACTACCAAAAAAGCTGATAATAAAACTTTTTTTAAAGAACATGCAGGATCAAGTATTGTGGGCCTGTTGATCACCACATGGAATGGATGGATTGCAATGTGACATGGTTTGACTTGCCACATTACCTCACTCCAAGAAGGTTTTAGATAATATCATGAAGTAAATCTTATGAGAAAATAGCATGAGGCTATTGCATCAAAAGAACTCCATTTAAGTGGTATCCCTAGGGAAAATAAGTCTACTTCCATGTGAGAAATAACCGCTCTTGGCCACAGCCTTATGCACGATAATAAAGCAACACCCAACCTTGTACAGGCATTGCCCTTTGGTGTATTGCTTAAATATAAACAAGTCAAACTGAAACCTTCTCCCTTACCTGCACTTTTCTCATTAGCAATTTTATATCACCCTGGCAAATATACTGGTATGTTTCCAATGGCAGACTCAAGATTCCAGGCTGAGATTCAGTAAGGTACTTAAACATGAATCTAACTTTAAATATGACTGGCCCGGTTGACTCAGTGACACTACTCTCATGCTGAAAGGTAGGCAGGCTTTTAAGCATCTCGCTGAATTGGGAGCATAATGCAAATCAGTGATATCCGAAAATTATTAGTACCTTTTGCCAGTACATGTTGAACCTCTCTAATCCAGTACTCTTTGATCTGTGGTCCAGCATGATTTTAGTTAGCTTATGTCCACTTATCATGGGTGTGGCCAAGTTTCCCCACAGTCCTATGAAGCTGGTTTACAGCCTCCAATCCTAGCTCCCAGTGTTCTGTGCTGTCATTTAGCTCTAATTTACAGCCGATCCCTGAGGTGCGAACGGTCGACTTACGACCATTCGCAGTTACGACCAAAACTGTCGTAAATGGCGGACCCCAAGTTTATGAACACAATCCGCGCTTATGAATACCACAGTCGCATGTAACTCTATTGGGTCTGACTTACGAACAAACCAAGTTATGATCAATTGCTTGTCGGAGAGAGGCTGTACTCCTAAATGTCTTCTCAGAGCCCAATAAGTAGTGAAGTGTTGGTAATGCTGCTAGACAATATTGAGCTCCCATGATCCAACAAATTCTCTGATTCGGCACCGGTCAAGTCCTGGGAGTGCTAAACTAGAGAAGGTCAACCTGTACTCTAATTTAGACTCCAATGTGTTCAGGAGTTGCAAACGGCTTCTACTGGGCAATTTCCTTTGTGCATAATGTACTGTCCCCGCAGCATTGCAAACACTTGATTACACCAGGATGTGACATGTGTTACTTGCAAGTATTTTAAGATAATTAACTCCCTCATCCCAAAGGCTGCTTTTTATACACTGAAGCCTTTGCGGAAGACTTAAACAATGCTAAGCACATTTCATCTTGCTAAGAGCAAGACATTAGACAGACAGACAAGCTGCAGGGCAGAATGTTCTAAAACCCATCCAGCTGAAAGTGGGTAGCACACAAAGGTCCATGCTACTGAAGTATGTCTAGCCATAATTAAAAGCAATCTCACACTGCATAACAATTCGATAATGAAGACGACAGATTCCACACCACCTGGGATCAATGCCAGCTATTAAACCAAGCCTCTTCAAAAACTCTTGAATAATAAAATGCAACATAACGGGGAAAAGGGAAGAAGGGATTTACAATAAAAAAAGTAAGCCTCCTATTACATACGATAGTGGAAAAATCAAGTATACATCGATCATAAAGCTTTGCCTCTTATGTATATGAATTCTATGTATTTTAATAGCTATAGATAACAACTCTTCTGTTTTTAATCTTTCCAAAGGATGCTAGAGCCTACCGAGTTCCTGCAAATGACGCCCATTAGAATTGTCTAGGCTTCTGTTATAAATCCATTAATACATTTCATCCTTAGCTCTAAGTATTCATTCCAAAGGGGTGGTCAGCATCACTGTCCACTTTATACAAAATAGGAAAGTCAGGCTCAGGGTAGGGCAAGTCATGGCCCCAGGGTCATCCAACAGCCCAGGGACAGAGATGGGATTCCTGAGTTCTAAATGCTTTCTGCACTAGGCCGCACTGCCTCCCTTTAGCCTAAATGGGCCTTCGTTAATGGACATGTTTAAGACCATTGGCTCTGAGCTGCAGGTGGCACAACCAATGTTCCTTTGAATCCCTGTCTAGGTGTAGGGATGGGGAAAGTGTGCCCTTTTCTGTTTATGGGATGAGGGGTTATGGCAATACCCCTGACAAGGTACCTAGAAGGCCCAGACCCATTTGGGATATAGGCTCATTTAATCTCCTACCAAAACATCATGGGTAGAGTCAGTATGTTTTGGTTTTATCTGACTGTTTTAGATTTGAATTGAATTTGGCATAAAGGGATGGCTGGGCCATAGAGATAATTACTCATAAGGCGTTTAATGAAGTACTGTTTTTTTCTTAGCGATTTGTACCCCGTAAACTACACTGCATGCTAATAGCAAAGCACACACTTTAGCTGTCACAGTGATAGGTACTTAAGTCACACAGACATAAGTGTGGTGATAGGAATACATAACTTTGGGCACCATTATCCTGCAGGACGACACATTTAGAATACAGAATAGCCGCAAATAAAATGCAGGCTGTGCTTTAGGAGTTTGCTTGATACTGTGTTTGAAAATGTTACAGTCCTGATTTTTCTGGCGCTCAGACACATTCCCAATTGGACATTGTGCAGACCAAAATAACCACATGCCAGAGTCGTGACAGCATGAATGCAAGGTTCCCAACATTGACAAGGAAACCTCTTCTCACCTAGCTAGAGGTTATAGTCACAAGGTTTATTCAGTCCTTGACCTCTTAGGTAAGACCACCAAAAAGGTCAACGGACTTTGCAAATTGTGGTACCTTGTGGGATGTAGACAAGTCCATTGAGAAGTAGAGTGAAATCTACTGCTGTCTCACAGTCCAGAAAAAGTAACACATGAGATACAGGTTGAACCTCTCTCGTCTGGCACCCTCAGGACCTGACTGGCTCCAAACAAAAGAATTTTCTGGACCACAGGAGGTCAACATTGTCTAGCACCATTACCAACACTTACACTGTTTACTGGGCTGTTAGAGGACATTTGGGGTAAATTAGAGCTAAATAACAGCATAGAACACTGAGAGCTACGACTGGTGTCTGTAAAACTTTATGGAACCACAGGAAACTTGGCCACACCTAATGACAAGTGCTAACTAAAATCATTCTGGACAACAGATGCTTCTGGACCAGAGAGGTTCAACCTGTCGTAACTTTTGTTCATGACTCACCTTGGCCAGATTCAAGTCTGTGACCTAGGGGTGAAATGGTTTGATAGCTCAGCCCTAGGAACCATCCCCTACCCTGGAACACACTGCTGAGTGCCACAACCCTCATGTAGCCCTGCCCACAATGGGAGGCGCAAGCCTCTTCCCCAGTGCTTGCTAGTTAGAGTGGCTTCTCCCACCACCTCACATAGGCCAGCTTCTAGGTTGTTTTTGTGGTGCTTGAAGACTCCTCCCAAGGTGAGGGATTGCCCTAGATCCTCCCAACTGGGGTGTAGACCCCCTTGAATTTTCCCAACCTTCCTCTCCGCCCCCCCACCCCACTCACACACTACATGCAGTATTGCCAATTTAATTGCTGGTTGGAAATTTGAATGGAAACTGAAACATTAACACCCATTTTAAAAACATATATAGTATAGGAGAACATATTTGTACCTGAAAAAGCACAATGGGTTTGAAAAAAATGAACAAAGGTTAGCTTCCTCATACAGCTGTTATTTATGACATTGTCGTGCATTTGTTTCAGCTACATGGGCCTAATCATTTCACATTATGATTTGTAAGCAGGGTCTGACTGAGCTCTCCTCTGACAGCTAGCGGGTGAAGAGTTTTCAAGACTAGATTGTATTAACATGCGCACACCTATGCTGCCTCAGTATCCAGCAGATACTGTGCTGCCCAAGCAATCGGTTTGGGCTGGTGTTAGATTGCAAGTCACTTTCTCTACTAAACTTTATTACAATTCATTTTTACATAAGACGGGTAATATTAGGACAGACCAAGAATCCATTTTACCCCAGTATCCAACAGTGACAATTTCAGGTGATTGACAGGGAATGAACAGAACAGGGAACCATGGACTGATGTATTCCCCATTGTCCACTCCCAGCTTCTGGTGAACAGAAGCTAGGTACACAGAACATGGTGATGCATTCCTGCCCATCCCAGCAATAGTCATTGATGGACCTAACTTACATCAATTGATCTAATTCTTTTCTGAACTCTCAAATTTTTGGCCTTAACATCCCTGGCAAAAAGTTCCACTAGTGATTGTGTAGAAATACTTCCTTTTGTTAGGTTTAAACTGCCTATTAATTTCATTTGGGTGACTCCTGGTTCTTGTGTTAAATGGAGAGGTAAATAACACTTCCTTATTTCATTTTCTTCTTCACACTAATCAAGATATTACAGGTCTCTATCATATCCCCTCTTAGTTGTTTCTTCCAAGAAGAAAAAAATCCCAGTCTTGTTAATCTCTCCTCATATGGAATCTACAGTAACTCCTCACTTAACACAATGGTTATTTTCCTCAAAAAAATGCAACTTTAAGCAAAACAATATTAAATGAATCCAGTTTCTCCTTAGGAATTAATGTAAATGGGAAGATTAACTTCCAACTAATTTTTCCAGACAAAGGGCAGTATATACATAAATAGAACATTGCTTTAAATTGTTTAAAGTGTAGAATACAGTAGTAAGAGGAGAAAAATACTGTTTGCTGCAGGGCTGTGCTACTCCCTGCTCTGTGCTTGCAGCTCATTAGTGGGTGGATTGCGGGCACCCAGCTGAGGGAGTTGCCCCAGGAAGAGGAAGTTACTCACCTTGGTGCAGTAACGACAGTTCTTCAAGAAATGTGTTCCCGTGTGAGATCCACTGTTGGTGTCGGGTCATCCCAGTGCCAGATATTGGAGATTAGCTGTTGTCAGCCAGACCACGCATGCGCATTAGGTACCTCATGCCATTCGCACTATTTTTTTGAGGCACACTGTCCAGTTCCTGCCAGTTCCTCCTGATGACTAAGTGTCTGAAAAACAAAAGTAAAAACAAGCTCCAATGCGGGGAGGAGGACGACAGGTTGTGGAGCACCCATGGGGGGACACATCTCAAAGAGCCATCATTACTGCACCAATGTGAGTAACTTCCTCCTCTTCGAGTCATGTCCCTGTGGGTGCTCCACTGTTGGTGACTTAATAGCAATGTCCAGACAAGAAGGAAGGTGGGATTCAGAATTATCGTTTCACCACTGTGGATAGTACTGCGGCGGCAACTGCTGAGTCACTAATGACATTGTTATGGATAGCATAGTGAACTTGTGGTTAGAAGACCACATAGCAGCTCTGCAAATGTCTCATAGGGGACTCCCTTGAAGGAAACTGTAGAAGCTACTACTGCCCTGGTAGAGCGGGCTCTTGGTTTCTGGAAGAGGCTTGTTATGTATGGAGTAGCATCAGACTATGCATGAAACGATGAGTTTGGAGATAAATTGTGAGGAGAGAGACTCACCTTTAGAACGATCAGCCACAGAAAGCAATAGCCATTGAGATTTGCAGAAAGATCAAACTCTGTTGATGTAGAAGGCCAGTGCCCTGTGTACATCCAGTGTGTGAAGCATAGCAGTCTGTGGGGGAAGTGTGTGGTTTCAAGTAGACAATTGGAAGGATGATCAGCTCGATGTGAAAGTCAGAGTTCACTTTTGGTAGGAAGGCCAGTTGAGAGCGGAGCACCACACTGTGACTTGTGAACACCATATAAGGAGGTGTAGCGGAAAGAGCAACAAGTTCTCCTACTCTGCACACAGATCTTATGGCTAGTAAGAAAGCAACCTTGGTAGTTAATAGTGGTAGAGGGCAAGTGGCCAGGAGTTTTGAGGGGGGCTGTGTGAGGGCGTCCAAGACCAGTTCTAAGTTCCACTGTTGTAGCAGCACTCTGTGCAGTGGATAGAGATTCGCCAACCCCTTCATGAACATTTTGATGGTGGCATGAGCAAACACCAAATATCCATCCACTGTGTGTCGAAAAGCCATGATTGCAGCAAGGTGGACCTTGAGAGATGGCAGAGCCAGTCCAGATTATTTCAAATGCAGGATATAATCAAGAATGTGATAGATCGGAGCAGACATCGGGTCCAGACCCTTGTCCATGTTCCACAATGCAAACCTGCACCACTTAAGCAAGTAGGTAGTTCGAGTGGTGAGTTTCCTGCTTTGTAGTAGGACCAGCTTGACATCGTGGGAGCAACTCATTTCTTCGTCCCGGAACCAAATAGGAGCCATGCTGTGAGGTGAAGGAGGTCGGGCTGAGGGTGAACTAAGGTACCCTGGCATTGAGTCAGCAGGTCAGAACATCTGGGGAGGGGATAAGGTGGGTGAGGAGACATCCAAAAGAGGTAACAGAGCCAAGTCTGATGGGGCCAAAGGGGGGCTATGAGGATTACTGTTGCAGCATCCCTGGAGATCTTTTCCAGAATTCTCAGGATTAGAGAAGTCGGAGGAAAGACGTAGAGTAACTACCTGCTCCAGTCGAGGAGAAATGGCATCCTCCAGAGATCCTGGTCCCATTCCCACTCTAGAACCATCATGTGGGCATTGCGAAGTGTCACAAATAGGTCTATGATCGGAAACCCACAGAGGCAAAAATGTCTTGGAGTACTCGATGGTGTAATTCCTACTCATGGTCTGTAATGAAGTACCTGCTGAGTGCATCTAAGGGCAGTAGAAAGTCCAGACAGGCGCCAATGAACTCCAGGGATTGTTGCGGTATCGTGGAAGATTTCTGAAAATTGATAATGCCCAGGGCTTTGAAGACTGCTCTCGTTGTGTTGATGGATTGGAGCATATCTGTGAAGAACGGGCCTTTGACTCAGCAATCATCGAGATAGGAGAACATTATGATCCTGGTTCGACGCGGGTATGCCACAATGACTGCAAATGTCTTTGAAAACATCCTGGGTGCCGAATACAAGCCAAAGGATAAGATGCGGTACTGAAAATGCTCAGATCTGATGATAAATCTAAGGAAATGCCAATGCACCGGATGAATTGTGCTGTGAAAATAAGTGTCTCGTAGATCAAGGGACACAAACCAGTCCACAGGGTCAAGCATCAGGATAATAGATCCTAGAGTCACCATCTTGAATCTGTTTGTGAAGATGTTGGTTGAATAGACAGTCTAAGATAGGCCTCCATCCTCCTGGATCTCTTCTGGGTGAGAAAATAATGGGAATAAAAGCCTTTGTCCCTGAATTCTTCCAGTAGTCTCTCCACAGCTCTGATGTTGAGGTGGCGCAGAACCTCTTGTTTTAAAATGATCTCATGAGAGGGGTCCCTGAAGAGAGATAGAAAGGGTGGGGAGGGAGGAGGGAAGTAAGCGAAGGGAACTGAGTAGCCAGATATTACCAGCTCTAAGACCCAGCAATCGGTAGTGATGGCAGCCCATCGCTGGTATGGTCTTAAGCGGTGATGAAATATGTAGACATCATCTTGGCAGTGACCAATAAGTGAGGTGGCTTGCAGACTCTCAACCAACACATCGAACCTGCTGCCAGGGTTGCCAGATGGTTTCAACAAAAATACCGGACACTCTTGACATTACATCACAATCTACATTACATCTTATTTAGAAAATACCAAACATTTATATTTTCTCAATTTGTTTCCCCAAACAGAAAGCTCAAATACTCAGCTGTCCGGTTCAAAACTGAGAGAGCAATAAAGACTGATTATACTTGTCTACAGCCAAAATGCTTCTGAAATAGATGTAGTTAAACTTTACTAAATCTGGATCTCAATGAAAATGATGCTTAAAATTGTTGATCGGCTCTAGTTTTCAAGATATGCTACTGGGTCAGTATATACAACCCTTGACTTGG
>CM057848.1:96573443-96591457 GCA_030068395.1 Apalone spinifera
TGGTACGTGCACACCTTGAATACTGTGTGCAGATCTGGTCACCCCATCCCAAAACAGTTAAGTTGGAATTGAAAAGGGTACAGAGATGGGCAACTAAAATGATTAGGAGTATGAAACAGAAGGAGAGATTAAAATGACTGGGAATTTTCAACTTAGAAAAGAGATGACTAAGGGCGGATTATGATAAGGGGTCTATAAAATCTTGACTGGTGTGAAGAAAGTGAATAAGGAAATGTTATTTAATCCTTCACATAACACAAGAACTAGTAGTCACCCAATGAAATTAATAGGCAGCAGGTTTAAAAAAAAAAAAAAAGGAAGAACTTCTTCACACAACAAAGTCAACCTGTGGAACTCTTTGCCAGGGGATGCTGTGAAGACCAAAACAGGATTAAAAAAAGAACTAGGACCTATTCTCCAGGAATTTATCATCAGTGGCTATTAGCCAGGATGGGGAGGGATACAATACCATGCTCTGAGTGTCCCTAGCCTGTTGCCAGAAGCTGGGAATGGGTAACAGGGGATGGATTACTTGATTACTTATTCTGTTCATTCCCTCTGAAGCACCTGGCCTTGACCACTGTTGGAAGACAGGATACCGGGCTATATGGACTACTGGTCTAACCCAGTAGGACCATTCTTATGTAAAAATTAATTATAATAATAAAAATGTTTAGTACAGAAACTCCCCAACATAATGACCTCTCAAGATAGCAACGATGTGAGATAACCTTGGCAAATAATACATTTTAAAAATCTTGGCCTACTAGGAAACATTTATAAAAAAGTTTCCATTCCCAGTCACAAATCTAGCATTCTGGAGCAAAGTCACTAAAATATAAGCCAACAAACCAATGTTTATTTAACGTGCCCCTCATTTTTCCCTCCACCTCACCCTACTCACGGTACTGTCCTTAGTGAAGACTCAAAGTTCAGAGGTGCTTTCACTTGAGTACACCTTCCAGGTGGGGGGCAAGAAGAAACCTTGCTTGTTCCTCCAGCTGCTCACTGTTCACTCTGGCCACCGTTGTTCATTGTGCCCCCGTTCACTCCATTACTCTGTTACCAATGGCCCTGCACTGCTACCTTCTGCTGCCACCAGCCACCGTGACCTGGTCTCTTGAGGTTCCACCCAGCTCTCAGTGATTTCAGCTGAGCTCTCAGTGGGGGAACCTTGCTGCTAGTGCAGTCTGGGCTGTCTCTTACACAAAAACACTGTACCCACAGGAACACTGTCCCCACAGCAGGACTAAGCACTTAGACCTGATTACCAGTGATTTCAGATGTAGTGGTCACTTAAAAGACTATATATGGAGCCTAATCAGCTCTGTCTTTAAACAGAGGAGAGGGGCAGGTCAAATAGTACTTGTGACTCAGACCGACCATCAACCAAAACACCTGTCCACCCCCTTCTCTTGATGCTCTCAGTCAGTCCAGGTTAAGTTCAGTTCTACTGCCCTTTACTCATACAATAAGAACAACATATCATTCCAAGGTCAGCTCCCAGACTAATGTGCTAAGTGACGCAATATGGGACAAAGGTAGAAAGCCCTTGGTGGGGAAAGAACAGGTTAAGAACTATTTAGAAAAGCCAGAAGTACGTAAATCCATGGGTCCGGACTGAATACATCCGAGGGTACTGAGGGAGTTAGCAAATGTCATTGAGGAGCCTTTGGCCATTATCTTCAAAGAGTCGTGGAGATTGGGAGAGATCCCGGGTGATTGGAAAAAGGCAAACGTAGTGCCCATCTTTAAGAAAGGAAAGAAGGACGATCCAGGGAACTATAAGCCGGTCAGTCTTACCTCGGTCCCTGGAAAAATCATGGAGGGGATCCTCAAGGAATCCATTTTAAAGTACTTGGAAGAGGGGAAGGTGATCAAGAATAGTCAGCATGGATTCAGGAAGGGCAAGTCGTGCCTGACCAATCCGATTAGCTTCTATGATGAGGTAACTGGCTCTGTGGATATAGGGAAGTCAGTCAATGTGATATACCTTGACTTTAGCAAGGCTTTTGATATGGTCTCCCACAATATTCTTGCCAGCAAGTTAAGGGAATGTGGATTGGATAAATGGACTGTAAGATGTATAGAAAGCTGGTTGGAAGGTTGGGTCCAGCCGGTAGTGATCAATGACTCAATGTCAGGATGGCGGTCGGTTTCTAGCGGAGTGCCCCAAAGTTTGATTCTGGGACCTGTTTTGTTCAACATCTTTATTAATGACCTGGATGAGGGGATAGATTGCACCCTCAGCAAGTTTGTGGATGACACTAAGCTAGGGCAAGAGGTAGATATGCTAGAGGGCAGGGATAGAGTCCAGAGTGACTTAGACAAATTGGAGGATTGGGCCACAAGAAATTTGATGAGGTTCAAATGTAGAGTCTTGCACTTGGGATGAAAGAATCCCAAGCATTGTTACAGGCTGGGGACCAAATGGCTAAGTAGCAATTCTGCAGAAAAGGACCTCGGGATTACAGTGGATGAGAAGCTGGACATGAGTCAACAGGGTGCCTTGTAGCCAAGAAGGCTAATGGTATATTAGGTTGCTTTAAGAGGAGCATTGCCAGTCGATCCAGAGATGTGATTATTCCTCTTTACTCGGCTCCGGTGAGGCCCCATCTGGAGTAACGTGTCCAGTTCTGGGCCCCCAATTACAGGAAAGATGTGGATCCATTGAAGAGGGTTCCGCAGAGGGCAACCAAAATGATTAGGGGTCTGGAGCATATGACCTATGAGAAGAGGCTGAGGGAGTTGGGTCTATTTAGTCTGCAGAAGCGAAGAGTGAGGGGGGATTTGATAGCAGCCTTCAACTTCTTGAAGGGAGGTTCCAAAGAGGCTGGAGAAAGGCTGTTCTCAGTAGTGATGGATGGCAGAACAAGGAGCAATGGTCTCAAGTTGTGGTGGGAGAGGTCCAGGTTGGATATTAGGAAAAACTATTTCACTAGGACTGTGGTGAAGCACTGGAATGGGTTACCTCGGGAAGTAGTGGAGTCTCCATCCCTAGAGATGCTTAAGTCCCGGCTTTACAAAGCCCTGGCTGGGTTGATTTACTTGGGATTGGTCCTGTCTTGGGCAGGGGGCTGGACTTAATGGCCTTCTAAGGTCTCTTCCAGCTCTATGGTTCTAGGATTCTCTCCCCCCCCCCACCCCACATTCAAGTGATTTGTAACCCAACCCCAGCCAAAATCTATCACTTGGGCAACACAGCTCTGTTTGCTTGATACTTAGGTAGATTAGGTGTGAATGTAAATACAGTCTGGTTCTGAAGCCTTTCCCCCAGCCCATCACTAGCTGTTGTCAGGGAAAGATCATTTAGACTGCTTACAAATCATAATTTTAAATTATTAGGTTGGCCAACATCACCAAAATGAATACACTGACATGGTCATAAAAATAAACAGCTGTATAAGGAAGCTAGTCTATGTTCATACTTTTCAAGTCTATTACAATTTTTCACACACACATCTTATCATACACTGTATATGCTTTTAAAGTGTGTATTAATGTTTCAATTTCAATTAAAAATTCCAAACAATCACTACATTGGCATGTAACTAGTTCACAAAACTGAGGGGTGAGGGGCGGTGTTGGGGAAATTCAGGGGGGTATACACCCCCATGGGGGGGGGGTGTAGGGAAATCCCTGCTAGATAGTGCAACTGCTGTACTTTGATAATAGCAACTGACAAAACCAACTAAAAAACTGATCAATTCACACTTCTCAGTTTCACCCCAGGCTCATGTTTTGTCCACATGCAACATAGGAGACTGTGCTGTCACCTCAATTGCATTTCAAGGCATTTATCATTGCTCCATAGGATTCTGAAAATCCCCATCCTTTTAACTTTCTCCTGCACCTTTTCAAAAGGGCCCAGGATGGCCAAGCTTTTCGTCAGGCCAGAAAGTTAAGTTGTCACTAAGAATTAGCCTATTCTCATAGAGCCAAAACTCAGCCTGATTAAATAAGCTACCAGAAGGCGACACATGTTAGGCACCAACTTATTCTTTAAATATTCTGTGTTCATGTCCCATTCATGAATGACAGGATTGATAGCACTAAAGACTGAAATACTCTATTCACTCAAATTAGTTGTGAAATCATCCCACATCTCCTCACCCATGTGCCTCAATCCTGACCTGCTAAGGAGGAATGGTTCATTTTGTTTCCCTGCCATTCAACTTTGCATTGTCTGGCAAGACTGTTATCATGGGTTCCAGTTGTCAGTTAAGAGGCTGGTTTGCATTAGCAGCACCTCGCCAATAACAGGAATGAAGCAATGAAACACCTCAAAACAACGTCACTTGCGGAGGCCACAGTCAATGGCTGTCTGACAGTTACTTATTTTTTCTTCACATCTGTATTAGATTTGAACCCACAACCTTGCAGCAGAAAGATATTGGGTCACTGAGTGCTATGGATGGATATAGACCCCTGTTCAGGAAAGCACTTAAACACACGTTTACATGAATTGCTGCACTAAGGCCATGCACACAACTGAAAAAAATGTGACTCATTCTCCTGGCTCCCCAACATTCCCTGCAGAGAGGATGCTGTTTTAAATGGCAACTACAAGTTGAGGAAACTCGTTGACAAGCCTTAGCTGAACCTTCAAATGAATCTCAGCAGCAATATACATATCAGAGCCTAACTTAAAAAGCTGGAAAGAAAGGAAATAGTTATTTTTCCAGTTCAAGTGTTTGACCATTACAAGTGAAACTGAGGCTCATGGGCACCTGTGTCTAGTGCCAGAGGAAACTATTTTGAAAGGGTTCTTCTGTGGTGATTTCAATCCACTCAATATATTTAACCCTGACACCAAATTCTTCTAACAGATATTGCAAATATCATTCGCTCCAGACACACAAGTGCCTTCACCGCATTAAGACTCGTCATCAGTTTTTTCCCATGCTTTATGAAAATTGGCTTATGAATATGCATAACTCAAAGATGCTTCAGGTAAACTGCATCTAGGGTTGCCAGATGGTTTCAACAAAAACACCAGACACTTAACATTACATCTTATTTAGAAAAATACTCAACATTTTCTCATTTATATGTTCTCAATTTGTTTCCCGAACAGAAGGCTCAAATACTGGACTGTCCAGTTTGACAACCCTAACTGCATCATGTGACACTTTTAAATTTACAATTTGCTGATTGTATATTCTATTTCTGAACATTTATCACTTGTGTGTGTGAAGTCAGAAATATGAATTGTAAACCTATTTTATTAATCTAAGTCTTCTAGTGAATGCAGTTAGTGGTACTTAAAGAAACTTAAGACCCCTCCCCCCCCCCCCCCCCCCCGCCTGTTCTTGCACCCTCCCCTCTATCCAGACACCTTTTCCTCAACCTACTCCTGCATACTCCCTCTGGCCAGACACCCTGCCCCCAGCCCGCTCCTGTATCTGCCCTTGCTCCAACACCCTCCCCCTGGCCAGACACCCTACCCACAGGCTGCTCCCGCACCCTACCTCCCATCCAGACTTCACCCCCTGCACCCCCATTACTCTCACTGGCAGCCCTGTCCCACCCACTGAACCCCTCATTTTTGTCCCAACCTCAGAGCCCGGGGGTCCACAAAATCCACTAATCCTGGAACCCCAGAAGAGTAAGTCTGGCCTATGGGAAGCTCAACCTCAATCCTACCCTGTCCCTCCCCCTCCCCCAGTGGGGCTAGAGTGCCAGAGGAGTGAAGCATCTCTGTTGGGGGCCACATCAGTGAGGGTTAGGAGTTTTTTGCAGTTCTCACTTGTGTGGTCCTCAACTGATTTTTCTGTGCGTCAGTGGTCCCTGACCCAAAAAAGTTTTCCCACTCCTGCCATAAATAAATAGCGTGTTGAAACTTTGTTGGACATGAATTAATATTTTACGGAATTTAAAATGAAGTTTGATAAACTAACATGAGAAAGTAAAAGCTCTTAGTCTACTTAATTTAAATTCTCCCTAGCTCTAGTGCTAGCAAAATGGTTCAGGCATAATTATGTAATTCATGTGAATTTCCATTAGCAACTGGTGGGCCACAGAAAGGTTTGCATTGAGTCGGGTATGCCACGGGCCAAAAAGTTGGAGAACCACTGGTCTAGCTGAGCCTTCCCAGAGCTGAGCTAGTTCAGTGTCCATGTTGCTCTGCTATTACCCCAACTCTGCGCCTTGGCTGGGGGAGACCAGAGCAAGAAGGATGGTGGGGTGCCCTAGAAGGCAGGTAAGCAGGCTCAGTGACATGATCAGCACACTGGGCGACAGCCACAAGGGGGCCTCTGTGATCGAACCCATTACTGTGATTTTTTTGAAGTCCTCAGTGTTGGCCTAACTCTGGACACACTGAAACCAATGGTAGAATAGACACATCAGTGAGAGCAGAGTTCGGCCAACACGAGTAAGCTTTACCAGCACTATTGTTTAGCCAACTAATTTCCTATTTGAGTTTAAATTATATTCACTCCAACACTGTACAATTCCATAAGAATTTTCAAATCAACATCCACTAAATATGAAATCAAATTCCTCCATAACAAAGAGGGCCTGGGTAGATTAAAATTGCTTCACCAACGGGTGTTTTAAATGACTGTTACTTTTAAAAGTTCTCACAGGAGAGATGGGCTGCCATGGTTTCCATATAGGAACACCACCCAGCAGGCCAAGATGATCAATTGGAATGAGAGTACAGTTTTCCGAAGGGCCCAAGTCATACTGACTTAGTCTTTTTTTAAAAATCAAAAGTAGTACTTTGGACAATTTTACCCAAATATCACCTGGTCTATATGAGTTGTGGCTTTGGATATTATCTTGTTGGAATTGAAAGTTTTATATTTGTATTTTAGGATTAATAATATAGCAATGTAAGGTAACATCACATTTAATATTTTATTAACTAAGCCCGTTAGTAAGATATATACATATATATTTTTAAATTTAGTAAGTAAAGAGACAGGATCCCATATTGGGTCTATGTCAATGAGATTAGAGGAGTGCTGAAGGCCCGAGCCTTCAGTGTGAATTGTTTTAATTACAAAATTTAGTAAGGCAATTTACAATGCTGTTTGCTCTTGTTCAATATAATACTTTGCTGTTTGTATCTGTGAAAGATTTTTTGTCTGAATGAGATATGGTGTGATGGTCATCATTAGAGCCAGATGGTCCAGAGAGAAGGGGGAGAATGCAGGGTGAAGACAAACTGTAAGAGACAGACTGCGAAGAGACATATTAGCATCAGAGAAACCATCAGTGTGTACCCATGGTCAAGAATTGATCAGATTGGCAGATTGACGGCTCTAAAGGTAAAGGCATCCCTATTAACAACTGATTAATAATCCAGGACAGAATGAGCCTCTTGGAGATGTTTTGGGAATGATTAACATCAACAAGATAACAGCTAATAAGAAGGAACTAATTGTGATCACTATTTATGCATTGTTTGCATTATTAGTATACCTACCCTTGGTCGCAGCACAGCTGAGTAACAGGAGAAAGGTTTAGTATCCCTCTCTCCACCCCTGATTGCTGGGGGAAATTTGATTAAGAGGGGGGGCTGTCTGCCTAGGGAAATACCCCAAGTCAGATGTAAATACCCCCGGTTGTAGTAGAGTCGGGCAGTAGAAGGAGGATTTAGCGAGCCTCACTCCCAACCGGAAGATTCTAGGTACACACCCTTGGTCGTAGTAAGGCTGAGCACAAGAGAACTTAAACATTTCTCACTCTGATCCTGGAAGGGATTTATATTGGACTATGGGGGGCTTGCTGTCTGCCTGGGGAAATACCCAAGTCAACCATCTAAGTTTGGTGTGTGAACCCTCGGTGGTAATAGTGCCGAGTACTCCAGAGGGAGGCTTAGCGTCTCTCCCTATGGCTGTGACAATCCAGGTAAAGCAGGTTTCAGAGGGGGAGCAGTGTTAGTCTGCATCTACAAAAACTATGAGAGTCCTGTGGCACCTTAAAGACTAACAGATTTATTTGGGCATCAGCTTTTGTGGTATTTATCCTCGAAAGCTGAGGGCCACATAAATTGGTTAGTCTGAAGGTGCCACAGGACTCTAGGGCTATGTCTAGGCTGCAGGCTTCTTTTGGAAGAAGCTTTTCTGGAAGAGATCTTCCGAAAAAACTTCTTCCAAAAGAAAGCATCCACACTGCCAAAGCACATCAAAAAAGCAATCTGCTTTTATGAAAGAGTGTCCACACTGAATAGATGCTCTCTCACATTTAAGCTGTGGTTACTATGGACGGAATGGCCACCAGGGCACCTGTGCTTTTTCCTCTTCTTTAGAAAGAACTCCCTCTTCCCTGACCACACACACCTGTTTGCGAATGGGCTCTTTTGGAAAAAGGCTTCTTCCTCGTAGAAAGAGGACCACCAACACTGGAAAAAAATCCTTTGTTCTTCCCATTTTCTTTCAAAAGAACACGATTGCAGTGTGGACGTAACTCAAGTTTTTTCGGAAAAATGGCCATTTTTCTGAAAAAACTCTGTAGTGTACACATACCCTAAGTAAAACAGACAAGGTTGATGGACAGAGAAAACCATGAAGAGCTGGTAAAAGTTACATGGACACTCCAATGGAATGAACACTACTGCTTTTGGGAAGCAAGTGCACAACTGAGGAGCAACCAGATCCTGGCTTGCTCCTGGATGATCAGGAGAATTGAAGAAAAAAATCCTGGCAAGAAGTGTTACTTTGAATGTCGCAATTATCACCTAGACAACACACAGGAAGGCACTTGACACAGGGAAACACTCATTGAAATTATTTAGAAACTACATGGAGCATGGATCACATCCAGGGGCGGCCCTAGACTAACTGCCAGCAACTGGCGCCTTAGGCAACCCATGCAACTCCCATGTCCAAACTCCTCAATGATATTGTGCCACATTGGTGCCCCATTTAGCTTGGCACCCTAGGCGACCGCCTAGTTTGCCTATATGAACGGGACGCCCCTCATTAAACCAGTACTCTAGGACTCACAGTGGCAGGCAGGAAATGCAGAACACAAGGTGCTGGGTTTAACGCATGAAGCTCCAAAATATTGTTTGAGACCAACTACCTGAGGCAACACTGGAGCAGATGAGGTTTTCAGAAGTGCTCACAATGGAGCTGCCCTTCATCTAAAAAGGCAAGAAAACTTTTGTAACAGCCTTCGTATGGAATCCCCAGCTTCGGTGGTCACTCCCCTGACTTGGTCCTTCAGATTCTGTATGCTGCCAAACTCATTTATCCTCACAGCTACTTATCCCCAAATCCAGGGCAGGGGGTAACTTGTGGTGAGAAAGATTTTATTGTGTTATTTCCCACTTGTACATCATTCTGAGTGAGTTTTTAAATTTTAAAATCATAAGGCAATTACTAGCAGCACATTCCATTTATTTTTGCTTTAAATATAGCAGCAAGGGCTGTTCCTGGGATTCATTAAGGAGCAGAAACCCTAAGAAACAGATTTAGAACTGAACTTTTATTTCTTGTTCAAAGTCAGACCTTTTCACCAACAGCAGTAAGTACAAGTTGGAGATCACCAGTCCTCCCTCCCCCCTCACTCTCACACACACACACACACACACGCGAGAACATCATCCTCCGTAGCCCTGAGACCAGCACCTAGGCATATGTGGTAAGTGAAAAAATCCAAACACCCTCAATAAAAGTTATTTAATCTACCAATGCTAATTCACATGGGTATCTAATGTACAGGCATTTCTATGTATCTGAGCTATTTTATACATTTATTGAGATAGGCTTTTTCATCTTTGGTGTTTATAAAAACTAGTTAATTGACCACCACAGAACCAGCTTCATGTTGGGTACCACAAACCTCCTGGCTAATTGCAGGAGGACCTCCCAGACATTTAGCGACTTGAAAAGAAAATGGGCAAGTATTGCATTTAAAAAAAAACACTTACCTTTTTAGAACATAGCTGAACTTGCAGTTTAATTGTAACCTTCCATCTAGCCTCTTGGAGTGCACAGATTACTGCTGTTCACATGATTTTGTTTAAAATAGACCTATTAGTCTGTCAGAAGTCATTTTGTTAGAAATCATATTTTTTCAGGCAAAATGGAACCATGCGAGAACAAAAGTATGCCATGTTTGCCATCTCAATGATTTTTCCAATAATACAGATGCATAAAACTAATCTCAATTTGCTGGGCAATCTGAAAATTACAGCACTTATTCATCAGCCCTTAATGTTCAAGGAAGAAACACCTAAGCTTGAGAAGGCACTATTGAACAGAAAACTAGATTAACTGCATCAATCTCTGGCTTATATTTGCCTTGAAATAGCAAGACAGAGACATTTGTGATTTGTTGGAATTTTAGATGGGTTTTACAAACTCTTGTCAGTTGATTACCTTGTTTTTTGCCCATCTTGAAACAAGATGTTGATTTTCATAAGAGCTGAATTCCCAGGACTAACTGGCGCAAGGCTTCTATATATTCTCGAAAAGTTGGGCTTTGGAGTCTCAAGCTGAGCACCCAGAAGTTGAGACATTTATCACTAGCAACCTTTGAAAGGTACAGCTAGAAAGCCTCAATTTTTCAGTACAATACTGTCACTACTTGACTTGCTAATCATTTAGGGAAGTGTAGACATAACGCTATTTCGGTATACCAGAGTATCCCAAAATAGCCACCCCACATCTTCACAGCAAGCCTGTTATTTTTGGCTCGCTATTCTGACATCCCTGTAAACCTCATTCTATGAGGAGTAAGGGATGTTTCGGAATAGCACTATTTCAAAATTAAATGATGAAATAAGCTATTTCAAAATAGCATAGAAATAAGATACACAATTTGAGCTTCGCGAATTGTGTATCTTATTTTGAGTTGCAGTGCTGTGTAGAGGCACCCTTAGATACTTAGTGTTACTCAAATTTGCTAGTGAAAGACCTACCCAAGTCTGAGAGCACCTTTCCCAGTGCACGTATTTCAAACATCTCATCTCCACAAGGTGCTAATTGGAATTATGATCTTTACTTGGAACTGCAAGATCAGATCTGCATTCAGAAAAGGTCAACATGAGAGTTCATTTGTTTTCTCTTCATGACTTAGTAGTTTGAGGAACACCATTTTTAATCCTTGGGCAACGTTCCCTCTAATCTTTTCCATCCATGTGCAGAATAATTTTATGTGCAAATGTGCACCACTTATAGAAACCCAAAAAAACCCTAACTATAGGTGTTCTGCTAATCAGCTGAGTGACATTTGAAGCTCTCCTGAGCAGCCACACAGGTGCACAGCTTAATAGGAACACTGGCTCAGGGATATTCCTTTCTGCTTCTGGTATCCAACATTCAGTACTTTCTAGTTTCCACATAACGGTTCTTGTTTATACAAAAGGTTGTTCTGCTTAATCAGCAATTAATTTCTCAAACTATTTTCAGCTGTTCTTACATAAGTGATAACATTTACATTCCTGGAATAATTCACAAATGGTAACCTATTTTGAGAAAGCAGATTGTGATGAGGTGTGTGTGTGTGTGTGAGATATCCCAGCTTTGCGTGGTGCCCCAGCTCTGTGTACACTGCTGGCATAACAGACATCGAGTGAACTGCCCAATGACCACAAGTTCCATTAAGAGACAAAGGCACCAGGCCAGATTTATTATTGGCAAAGCATGGTAATAGCACCTGGCAGACAAAATACCAAAACATGTAGGCAGCCCAGTGAATGGTGGGAAGTTGCATTTCCCTCTTGGCTGGACAAACATACTCCCTTTGAGATACATCTTTATACGCTGATGCAAACACATTAGTACTGCCCTTCTGACATACTTGTTGCCCTTGACATTACTTTGTACAGGTTGCACCTCTATAAACCACAACTCTCTGGTCTGGCAATAGCCGATATTCCAGGCTCAGAGTCCTGGCACGCTGCAGGAAGTGGGAGGTGGTAGGGGGAGCCCAACACCCACGTGTATGTGTGTGTGTACCGGGAGCCTAGTTCACAGCCCAGCTGGGTTGTGGCACAGCTGGGTGGGAGGAGGAGGACGACCTGGGAACACTGTGCAGCCCAGCTAGGCTGATGGGGAAACCATTGAGCCTGGTGAGCAGCTCAGCTGGGCTGCTAGGGAGGTGGGACTAGAAATGACATCCCCTGGTTTGGCAAAAATCCCTCATCCGGGACCAGTCAGGTCCTGAGGGTGCCAGACCAGGGAGGTCCAACCTGTACATGTTGGTTCAATCAAAACACCTCTTACATATTGTCACCCTGACCTTAGCCAGGGTGTTCCTGTTATCCTTAGGGACTGGTTCTGTACCAGCCTTCATACTGGGATGCTTTGGTACCACTGTATCAGAATGTGTTTGTGAGACTCCTTTGTGACCAGCACTACTTAGGAATGTAATTTTGCAGTATCAGCCCTGTTCTTGACAGATTCTGTGAGCAGGCCCTGCCTCACTGCAGGCTTCTGCTGCAAGGGTTTTAGATCTCAGACTCTCTTCCTACTACACGGGGGTGTAAATGTATTTGAATGGTTCTGTTCAAGTCAAATGAGACAAGTGGCTAGAGTTACACCCATACCTAAACGTTTGCACGACTAGGGCCTTCGTGTCCAAATGCGAAACCTCAACTCATAAGTAGCCCCACAGACTTCCACAGGACTACTCACTGACAAGAGGCCATTCAATCAGACCACAAATCACTTCATGCACCAGCAGCACAGCATCTTAGTAGTAGTTTAACTGCACACACATCCCACTGTACATGCTTCAGACCAGCCCTCAATGTATGAAATCTGATAACAGCCCAAGACGGTAATGAAAACTACTGATACAGGTGCCTTTTGACAAAAAGACTGTAATTAGTAGCAAGACTGATGTTGTATTTCTCCGCTTAAAGAAGGGGAAGAAAGCAAAGGAAATTTATTTAATTTGGTAAAAGGTTATCAAAAATAAAGGGTAACAGCAAATACAAATAGAGACCCTTTAAACATTTTTGTATGTCTAGCAACAGTGACATCCAGTGGCTGTCAATGTAAGAGTCACAAGTATGTGCAGCATTTCTGGATATTTTAATACAATACCTACTTACTACAGGAAGTGAATTACATCAGTTCTCGTACATCTGAAAGAAAATTACAAGAGTAAGCTGGTCTGATAAAGAAATAGTCCTGCTAAAACTACAAGAAAATTTAACCTACCATTAAAATAAGTAAATCTATTTGAATACACAGTACCTAGTGTACTGTATGTATTCAGTTATTTTTGTGCCAGATCTTTTTTTCTATTTATAGATTCTAACTGTAGGCTGGTCTACGCTACCGTGGGAGATCACTCTGAGTTAATCAACTTCAGCTACATGAAAGTCATAACAGGAGTTGATGTACTCAGATACTTACTGTATCGTGGTGCCTTCACTACAGCATCAACTACAAATGCTCTTCCACTTACTCCAACTCAAAGAAGTGCAAGACTACAGGAGTGCGATCAGCAGGCCATTTATCATGCATATACTGGATGCAATAATTGTCCCTTGCTGGATCGATTGCTGCCCCATCCAGCCTGTAGTGAAGACATGCCCTGAATTTTAGCAACATAAAAGCTTCCTCTCCAATTACCCTAAAGAGCTGTTCAAAAAGAATAGGAAACAAACTCCTGTTGTATTTTGGCTCTGCCATTGATTTACTTTGTAATGTTAGGTAAATTAAGTTCTTTGCCTTAAAAGTTCATCTGAAATATAGGCATAATATCAATTTCTCAGGTAGTGTTTTGAGAATTAGGTAGTTGTGAAGTGCTTTGAGGGAAAGTACTTACTCCAATTACCAATGGTTATACAATTACTAGATACCTACCTTTTGGAAGATCCAATTTAAGGTTTAGAATCGGTCCGTCACTTTTGAGGCATTTTGCTAGTAACCTGCTTTCTCTCTTCTGCAGTGAGCTCTGACTGGGTCAGGAATATTGTTGATGGCAAGAATATTTAACCTCTCTCTATGCCAAGACTTCGATTGCTGCACTCTCTGCCACTTCTGACAGGCCTTTCCAAACAGAACTGCACCCATGAGATCTGAAGCAAACACTGAAGTGATTGTCACACTGGCACCAGGCTTTCTAAACAAAAGCAATGTTGTGTTTACTGTTCCTCATGAACTTTATGTTCTTCCTCTTGCCTTGGTTTACACCACTGCTCCCATTCCACATCTGCCTGTTCAGTTTTAGTCTCTCCCTGTCTCCATCTAACAGTCACTTCCTTCTCCATTTCCCTCACCTAACTGGGCCTTACTGTCACTCATCTGGGAAGTCTGAATGGATCCCAATCCCGCCACCCAGACTGCTGTTCCTTCCTCTCATTTTAATTCCCTTCATGATTTCTTCCAGTTTCCTCCCCAACTTACTGCTAAGTCTTCCCTCCACTGAATTCATTCCCCCCTCCCCCCAACATGCTCCTGCTTGGAGGCAATTGTTTCAAATCTGAAACTAATCAGGGAAATTGACTGGCTAATCTCACAGCAAGAGCTCTAATGAAAGATGAAAAAATTACAAGCAGGCTCTAGTATAACACCAGAAGAGACAATTATAATCTGACCTGATGAGTAGCACAGGTCATAAAACTTTAACCAGAAAACCCCAAATTAAGCCTGAACTTTCTGGGTAAGGTAGAAACATCAAGAAATCCACCCACTCTTGATTTAAAGAAACATCAAATGGTGGTGAATCCATGCACCTACTGAGGCAGTTCACCAGATTTAATACTCACTTAAAAAAGTGCGCGCGCACTAGTTTCTAGTCCGAATGTGTCGAACTTCAGCTCCAGCTATTGGATTCAGCTTTTGTTCATGCTCAAGTAAAAAGCCTTTTTGCTATGGGAAATTCTCCATCTAGGTGCTTACAGACTGATCAACTCACCTCTTAACCTTCTCCCCATTAAGGTAAATGCTAGATAGAATTTAAGGCAACATTCCTGCTAAAGAGCAGTAAGAAATGAAGACCACTGCTATAGTAGAGCTCTTGTGGACAGGAGTTAATCTAATGTGCTTATTTCAACATGGGGGGAAAAAAAACAATTTCTAAAAAGCTTTTAGTTGCTTTTTATCTGTTACCTTCTAACAATCCATTGTTGCTGTCTTAATGCTTAGAATGCTGTCACATGGGAAAATGGCAGAAGATTTATTGTGAAAGCGGGCAACTTTTGGACTTTTAACCCCAGAAAGCAATTCAGCAGTTCATGGATGCTTATTCCCTCCTGCAGCAGCATATCAGCCATGTAATAGTGCTTGCATGCATTTTATGGCAACTAATCGAGAGGATACTGGGGGGGAGGGAGAGACAGTTTCACTTACTGAAAATGCTTAGGGTACCCCTCTCCTGAGGCTGGCAATGCAACCAAAGAAAACTTAAGTAAATGCCAAGCTGCAAGGACAGTGGATTTACTTGCACAGCAGCAGCATGCTGAAGCCCTGGGGCCTGAAGCAAGGACTCCTATTAGCCTAACAGGGATCATCCCAGTTAAAAAGGTGATCCAGGAAAAGGAATAGTCTGCCAAAGTTCTTTAGTCAGATTTATTTTGCCCTATCTTTAAAATTGACATCGTCATCTGGGCTACAGGCAGTCCACCAATGCTCCAGGCAGGATAGTCAAATACCTCAATGCTGGAAATGAGTAGATTGAACAGGTAGAAGATGATCACCCACCCATTCCTTTGCACAGCTCTGCAATACTGTACAACAATGTGTTTGTTATTTGTAGTCTGGAGCAGAAAGGTTAGCTTGCCATAGTGCTAGGAACCAAACCAGAGCCAGGTTCCCTGTGGGAGGACATAGTGCTTAAGAGCCGAAAAACGAACTGCCACAGCAACTCCCGTTGATGTGAGCAAGTTGGCAGAAATCCCTAACCCAGTTGGTTCATTCACATTTTCATACCATGGCCCACTTTCTAATATGAGCACCTTGCAGAACAAGAACTAAAGGTGGCGGCCAGTATTTCTCACAGGGTTTCTTCACTAAATGGCCCCTCTGGGCTGAGGGGGTGGGGGAAACAACATGTAGATTAGCAGCACAAACTTGTGTTTTTGTGTCGCTCTGAAGGACGGCAAGGTAATGAGTGCATTTCACATCTCTTCACAGCATACAGAGCTTTGGGGCATGTACAAGTTCCTGGAGCATAGCAATGTTGCAGTTTCAGGCACACCTCAGAGAAAGCACCACCCCCTTGCAGACATGTGCTGCCATTATGGTAAAAATTCCTCCACGTTCCCCCTTGCACCAGCAATCCACTGTTCTAGAAAGGTCATGAATTCCCTGGGGTTGAGCTTCCATGAAGAGGCAGTGTCCTAAGACCAGGGCATTCACAGCTTTGAAAACAAGGAGCCAGGCCAAGTTTAACAAGGATGGAGAGTAGCAGTGAGTATGAAGTTGTTCAGGTGCCCAGCAACACACACATCATGGACCATCTTGAGGATCTGTCAACGTGTCTCCCGGAATCCGTGGACCTAACTAGAAGAGCAAACCTTTGGCAGTGTTTCCCTCTGTCCACTTCTAGCCTGCTGGAGTTGAATTTGAGCTCCACCTAATTATGTGATGATCTCAGCAAAATGTTAGATTAAGTAGTTATCAGCTGTGAACAAACAGTGGTTTGTGTCTATATATTAATGACATCTGAATTCTTAAAGTCAACCAACCACAAGGAATGACAAGCATTTTTAGAAGGTCTTTCCTCAACCCCACTATGCCTAGGTTGGCAAGTGCAGCATTATTCCATTATGAACTACTACAAGATTTACTGGGTGTTACTCCGTTCCCTAACTCAAAAAATGTTGTTCTTTTCAATCATTGCTCTGGGGCAGGGCTGGGGGTTCAGTATGCAGGCTACTCCAGCCCACTTACCTGGCTCCAATCGGCTGTGATGCGAAGTGCCTCTCCATGGCCACTGCAACTCCAACAGGCACAGCCAGGGAAGGAGGGTGCTTGCCCCGGCTAGGCCTGGTCCAGGTTTGTCTGTCCCTGGGCTCCCCCAGATAGAGTGAGGAATGCAGCAAACTCTGCACTTCCTCTCACGCTGATTAAGGGGAACAGCCAGCAATGTCCCTCTACAAATGGGGGGGAGGTTTGGCCCCCCTCCATTCCCAAAGGGCTGGGGTAGTCCCAAAGGGACATCTCAAAAAAGTGATTAAGACAACTTGGGGGCTATGCCCCCTGCTCACTACACTCACCAACCCCCCTTTCTCTGCAGAGGTCAGCAACCTTTTCAAACCAAAGAGCCAAACTACATCAAAATTCAGAACAAGGTCAAACAGCCATATGAGAGTGCCCATTTGCATGACTGAAGATCTACAACTTATGATTGATAATTGACATGATTAATCTCTCTCTACATAAAAAAGTGTCTTCCGGACAGAACACGACACTATGTCAGCAGCAGCAGCAGCAGGGCCCTGCCCACACTCCACCCGTACAATGCCTGATGCAGGTGTCTGGGGCTGGAATATTGTTATCCCCAAGGCCCACTCACCCTGTGCTCTTGGAGCCAAGGGGGTGAGAGCTGAGTGTCCTCCTCCCTCTGCCAGTGAGTGGAATAGGGATGGGGGTGCCAGGCCTGGGTGGGAGGTAAGGAACAGGATGGGGTGAGGGTGTCTGGCCAGGAGGTAGGGGGCAGGAGCAGGCTGGAGGTGCAGCGTCAGGGCCCGGAGGGGGTGGGGGGCACACAACTGTTCTCACACCGCACCCCCGCTGCCAGGCAATGAATGGAACAGTGGTAGGGTTGCCAGATGGTTGAAACAAAAATACTAAACCCCCGCACCCCCCCACCCGCAAAAAAAAACCACCAGGAAAAAATTGTTGTGGGGGGGCGAGGAGAGACCAAAGTTGAGGGGGGGAGGGGAAAAGGACTCAGACTTAAGTAAAATAAAATAGCATATCCCCTTTAAGAAAGTGCAGGGATAGGAACAGGGGAGCAGTTGAGCACTAATACCACTTCGTCAGCAGCCATTTTGTGCCGGCAGCCTGGCAGAACCAGGTAAGCATGGTATCTAGGAGTGTCGGGAGCCGGGGGAATTTGGGGGGGGGAGGGGGCACGCAGAGGCCAGGCACTGA
>CM057848.1:96597918-96637841 GCA_030068395.1 Apalone spinifera
CGGGTACCATATGAGGAGAGGTTAAAGCGACTGGGACTTTTCAGTTTAGAAAAGGAGAAGACTGAGGGGGGATATGATAGAGGTATATGGTGTGGAGAGAGCGGATAAAGAAAAGTTATTTATTAGTTCCCATAATAGAAGAACTAGAGGACACCAAATGAAATTAAAGGGTAGCAGGTTTAAAACTAATAAAAGAAAGTTCTTCTTCACACAGTGTGTAGTCAGCCTGTGGAACTCCTTGCCAGAGGAGGCTGTGAAGGCTAGGACTATAATAGAGTTTAAAGAGAAGCTAGATAATTTCATGGCAGTTAGGTCCATAAAAGGCTATTAGCCAGGGGATGAAATGGTGTCCTTGGCCTCTGTTTGTCAGAAGCTGGAGAGGGATGATAGGAGACAAATTGCTTGATCATTGTCTTCTGTCCACCCCCTCCGGGGCACCTGGTGCTGGCCACTGTCGGCAGACAGGATACTGGGCTAGATGGACCTTTGGTCTGACCCGGTACGGCCATTCTTATGTTCTTATGTCTTCTATGTTGGAAACATCTGATGCTAAACAAGCTGCCATTCATCAGAGAATCAATTAATACACAAGATTATTTTCAAAGGCACACGTAAGAACAGAGCAGATGACGACAAAGCCAGTGGGAGCTATGATGGAGCATTGCTTCATATCACTATGATGCTTCATTTCAATTCCTTCCCTCATGGAACTGCTTAAATAGGGAGAGCATCTTTTGTGGACAGCCAATTTTTAATAGATCTTAGAGATCCCATTCCTGCTAGCAGCAGCAGAGGGTCTGGACAACATGGATTGCTTCTGCTATCTTAGCTCAATTTTACCAGCTCACTGAATCTTGATAGGGAACTTGATACAAGAATCAACAATGCTGCTGTTGCCTCTGGCCAAATTACCTTACACATTTTCTAACCCTGAACACAAATGTGTCTGTTAAACCAGCCTTGCTCTCAAGTATGCTCCTCTGCAGTTATGAAAGCTGGGACAGGCATTCCAAGCACAAGTGGAGACTGAACAGTTTCCATCACTGATACCTTCGAAAAATCCTTATTATTTGGGACCAACAGATCACCTATAATAGATCCTTGAGAAAACTGATCTACAGACCATGCTGTCTACACTGCACATTTGCAGGCTTTGCTGGTTGGGTCATGTGGCACGACTGTTTAAGGATGTGTTCTATGCACATGACTCAAAGAAAGGCCAAAGGTCTAATACAGCGACAAGCTGAAGCAAAGACTCAAGATATTCAGCATTTCCACTGACAACTAGGAAAATCCTGCCCCAAAATCATTCAGTCTCGAGAAGTGTTCAGACTACAGTCCCCAAAAAGAGCCATCAGACAGCTCAGCAGGCAAGCTGGAAAGCAGAGTGTGCTTTAAATTCTGGACCTATAGCCACTGTAGAAAGATATGCCTCTTGTATTGGTCTCTTTTCCCAGAGCATTGCTAAGTATTATTGACAGACCAACTTTGTTGCATCTCCTTTCACCTGTCAAGATATTAGACAGCCACAAAGGGAGGAAGAGCAGATTTTTAGTGGTAAAGAAGAAACAGATCTTGGCAAAACACTGGCTACAAAGGAAGACCACCAAAGTTTACATTTTGGCCTGAAAGAATAGATATCAGTGCCAAGACAGTGCAGAAACACAGAAGTCAAGGAGAAAAAAATAAAATGTCATTTAGGAGAGATTTAACTAGATGTCCAGCTGCAATCTCAGAAATATCAGAAGCTGGACAGTGGAGAAGGGCGGGAATAAAGAGGAAAACTTATGGGTGATCAGCAGATAGTATGAGAAGTTAAAAATAATAATGCTTCTTAGATAAGTTACATCAGTTAACATGAAGAGTACAGAAGCTGAAAGAACATGCTTTTCACAGATTTTTTTTTTTAAAGGCCTGACCTGCTGTATACGAGGCCTTCAGTTTCCATCAATAATTCTTGCATTGAACCTATACTTCTGATTGGGCTACAATACATCTTTTAGAAAGATTTCAAGTGACAGATGTCACGTTCCCTGGTTAATCATCAGTGTTGAAATGTGTGCCTTATTTCTAGCACGAATGTGCCTAGCTTCAGCCATCAGATCTTGTTATGCCTTGGTCTGCTAAAGACCCTTCTCAACCGATCCTTTCCCTATGCAGGCATTTATAGACAATCAAGCCAACCTTCACCCTTCTATTGGATATGTGCAAGATTGTGAGTCAAGTCTGAGGAACTTTTCTGGATCAATTATTCCTGTAGATAATTTCCAGTTTTTCCACATCCTTTTTGAAGTGCTGACAATAGGATGGAACACTCTCTCAGCCAGTCTTGCTATTAACACAGCATGTGGCACAACCTCTCTACTTCTACTCAGTAAGCCCATTTACACAGTCAAAGCTCACTTGAACTCTGTCACAGCATCACAGTGGGAGCTCATGTTTAGTGGGCTATTCACCATGACCTTTTCAGTCCTTTTCAGAGCCACTTCTTTCCAGGAAACAGTCCCTCCCCGCACACCTTGTAAATGGGCCAACATTCTTTTTTCCATGAATATAAATACAGCCAAACACATGGGTCCTTTCAAATGTTCAAGAACAGTTTATCCAGCAATTTAGACTACTCTGACTCTTTTACTACTTCATCAATTTAGGTCCTCTTCATTTTTTTTCCTTTTTAATATCAGCAGTGATTTTATACTTTATTTCAAACATTCTAATGGATGCCTCAGTAGACACTGAAAAGTTCACTGGTTTCCTGGTTAGCTGCTGTAATCAAGTTGCTAACAATACAATATTGGCCCAAACCATGTGTAGTAGCTTTACAACAGCGCTCAGCTGGTACGCTCTTGAGTGCAATTCCCAGATCTGTATGTCTAAAAGGTAGGGCACACTAGAGTAGGAAGACAGGGCGTCCACCATTCAGGAATTTTCCCCCTTTGATCCTGCAAGGGCCCTCACTCAAGCTTCCAGCTCCCCCCACCTCCCTCCGATGCCTTTTGCGTGGAGACCGGCATCTCACTGCCTTCAGACCAGGACACGTGTCCAGGCTGCACAGCTCCCTGCCTTCGCTATGCATTTCCCAACAAAGATGGTCTGCCACACTAAATGGATCTGCTTGCTTTCTTTTCATAGGCTGATAACGGAGAGATTGCTGCAGATGCAAGTTACCACACGGTTCTTTCTAGGCACACCTCTTTATTTTGAAATGGAAACATGTCACAGAGAAAACATTTATTGAAAATAAAAGCATCTTACAAGCATGCTAATACACCTACTATGTATCACCTCACCAGGGATGCAAGCGAGTAGAGTTGTCTACTCATTCTTCCCCTCCCCTCCCCCCAGCTGCCTCTGTCAGAGGCAGCAAAGGGAAGGGTGAAGCAGGAGCCTGTGCTGGGGGAGCCAGCTTAAAAGCCAGTCTCCTCACCTCCCCTCCCCGCAGCCCAATCTCCATGGGGCAGGTCAGAGCTGCAGCTTCCTAGAGCCAGGCACTTACTACATTTAAAAACAGAGCCACAGTGGGGTTTAGCTTCAGGGGGCGGTGTGAGCTGGGACTGCTAACCCCACTGCGGCTCTGCAGTTTAAAGGTAGTAAGAGCCAGGCTACTGTGCACCAGGCTCCTACTATATTTAAATGGCATAGTAGCAGCAGCAGGGGGAAGGGGCGGGGGGGAGAGGAGACTAATGGAGTAGTATTTTGAAATTCCATCCACTAATCATCTAATTGAATAACTGCAATTTAACATCCCTACATCTACCCTAAGGGGGGTTGGCTTTTTTAGCATGGTTATAAGATCAAAGTTCCAGCACAGGATAAATATACAGGTGTATGAGACTTCAGTAGGTCCAGTCCTTCCGTACGGACTGGGACCCACCATGGACCGTCTTGGCCATCTGCTGAATCAGAAAGATGACCCCCTAGTCAGAGCGGAGGATAGCTCAATGGTTTCAGCATTGACCTGCTAAACCCAGGGTTGTGAATTCAATCCTTGAGGGGGCCATTTAGCCATCTGGGGAAAATCTGTCAGGGATGGTACTTGGTCCTGCCATGAGAGCAGGGGACTGGACTCAACCTCGCAAGGTCCCTTCCAGTTCTTGGAGATAGGTATATCACCATATATTAAACCCTAGGCTTTCATCTGAAGCTATATCTACACTGCACACCTTACAACACTACAGCTACACCAGTGTGAGGGAAGCGCTAGAGCCTTCTTTGCTGCCAGGAGAAGGTTTTATTTTGTCACAGGAAAAGCTCTCCTCCCAATGATGGTCAATAACTTTGTCCATCAGCGAGTGACACCTGTCAACAAAGCACTGCCCATGTGGCTCTTTTTGTCATTAAACTTTTGTTGTTTGGGGTTCACACCCCCGAGTAACACAAGATTAACGACAAATGTGCAACGCAGACAAAACCCAAGTCTATTATAGTTGTTCATAGAGCATTCAGTTTGAACTAGTATATGCACATACGATGCTACAGCACAAACAATTTCATTTTTATTGCAATGTAAACTGAAAGGTATTAAGTTTAAATCAATTCAATCAAAAAATATCAATTAAGCCCCAATTCAATAGTTTTTTTCATTCCATAAAGTTTTTTCAGAGTACTACAGGATGTTGTAAATCTGTCAACATCCTTAAAGGCACATGGCTTAGCTATTTATTCTGATTTTTACCTGAAGGGAGTATTATGAAGATACCTGTTGTGACTGGAGTACACAATGCATATCTGATGCTGAGCATCTCAATGGCAGATATAACAAGTTGAAGGAATAAAGGGATAATGCTTCAGTTACCATACAAAAGTGCTCTGAACATGAACATGGCTAACTTGTTCAAACATTTCATATTTTTGAACACAGGACTCTAAACACAGGAGAAAGACTGGGCTAACGTGTATTAAAGCCCTAATCTAAACTTACAGAGCCCTAGGGCTTTCCTACATAATGGCAGTTTGGTTTTTACTAAAATCTTCATAGCACTGCATGCTGTAGCCCCACCTTAGCATTCATGTAGCCCCAACCAACATGACCTCCATGCTAGGGCCTGTGAAGCTGCTTTATGGAATCTTCTGCAATGCTTTTACCAGAGGAATCCTTCCATAGCTCAAATCTGAGCTTTGAAGTTCCTTTTACAACACTGTCTTTTTACTAGATAAAGGGAATGACACAGTGAGTTTCCCATCCTGAGCTTTTACAGCTATACCAACAATACTCTATTTTCCTCCATCGTGACTCAAATTGCTGATAATCTTGGTAATTAAGATTTTAATACTTCTTTAAGTCTACAATAAATGAGTGACCTGAAGGAGTGAATGTATGTGAAAAAACTAGGTCAAAAAGCAGAAAAGCTTATAAAACATTAAAAAGTGAAGTCTAAAGAAAAAAGGATAGTACACCAAAAGAGATGACTAGTTTACTCTAGGGGATTTAATGGACGTTATTAGAAATATCCTGCATTGTGTTAAATTTAGTTAGACTATAATTTACACAAAACACTGAAACATCTTGTACCTCAGTAAGACTATACCAATTAGTAGCATGGACTACTGCATACTACAAAGCATATGTCTAAAATTATGCTAATACAATAACCTGCTTTTACTACTTAAATTTAAAAACTGCATGTTTAAGTCAAATTAAACAAATAATAATAAATACTCCAGTATTGCTTTTTATTTTATATTTTGCTGTAGCAGATGAATGTACAGCAATTGCTTAATATGCAAATAACTCTTGTAGAGCTTCTCCTAGACTAATTGTAGAAAAATACTGTCGAGTGGCTTAATATTTCTTAAATTGTGAGATTTTTAATAAAGTAGAACCTGTTTGGCAATTTATAAATGCTGCAAAGTGTGTCAATGTAGGACCACCTGAAAATGAAGCTAACCAATAGATTTTTCTTCCCCAAGTAAATAAAATGCAAGAAGCACACTGACATCAGACTGTTAGTAGTGAAAGGTAAATTAGGGTGGTTTTTTTTATTAAAATTATTTCTGTACAGGTGGAATCCCTCTAATCTGGCACTTTCTGGACCTGACCTGAGTTGAACCAGAGCATTTGCTAAAGAATGGAAGGTGAATAGTGCAGCATTGCCACCATTTCCACTTCTTACTGGGCTCTTAGAAGACTTTGGGGGTAAATTAGAGCTAAACAACAGCACAGAACACAAAGCCAGGACCACTGGCTGTAAACAAACTTTATGGGACAGTAGGAAACTTGGCCAAATCCATGATGAGTGGACATCCAGCTAACTAAAATCATGCTGGATCACAGATATTGCCAGACCAGAAAGTGCTGGACTAGAGTGGTTCAACCTGTACTAGCAGCATGGAAAAGCAGATTCTCTCTCAAAACATATTTCAGCAGACTGTGGATAATTTAAGACCACTGTTTACAGGAAAAGCTACTCTTAGCCACAAACCCATAACACTGACAAGCTTGCCAGAAGTAAACTGCAAGCGTTAATATTTCTTCTAACAGAAAATGCAGCTATATTCAGAAGGAGGCCAGGAGAAGGAGGAGAGAACTGTTTTTCTCCTCTTTTTACTACAATTTTGAAAGGCACAAAAGTGAATAGTATCTGGGGCTCTACTGTTTCCTTTATTCTTTAAAAAAAATCCTTGTTTGATATTAGATGCCATTGGTACATAATACTGAATAGTTAGCGAGGTAATTTCAGATAAAATTCAATATAACTTCCAAAAAGGAAAATACTAATGGGAAGGAAAAAAGGTAACAATCTGAAGCATGGAAATAAAATCTGTTAAACTGTTAAAAGCTGCATTGGTGTGAGCTATTGTCCTTTGCATGCAGACGCCATTTTTCTCCAAGTGTGAGGGAACATTAATAATACAGGTTGGACCTCCCTGGTCTGGCACCCTCAGGACCTGAACAAGGGTGTTTGCCAGACCAGGGGAAGTCAGGGGTCTCCTGGGAGTGCTGGCCTCCCAGCTGGCCCTTCTAGCTGCCTGCCCCACTCCCGACTAGGGATGTGAAGGACTAGTCAACTATCCAATAAGCATTTGGTTATTGGATAGTCGACAAGCTTGTCAACTAGTCACTCTCTCCCACCCCTCCCCCTCCCCTTTGCTGCCTCTATCAGAAAGAAGCAACAAAGGTGGGGAAAGGAAGAGGGTACTTCAAAGCAGTAGCACTGATGCAGCGCTGCCTCTTTGAAACACCGTCACAGGAGCCCAGCTTGACTCCCAGCATTTTAAAGCAGCAGTGCCACGTGGAGCCCAGGGTCAGCTGAGCCAGGCTCCATGCAGCGCTGCTGCTTTGAAATGCTGGAAGGAGCCCAACACTGGGCTCCCAAGGCGGCATTTCAAAGCAGCAGCACCACATGGAGCCCGGCATCATCTGGGGACTCCCTAGGGCTATTTCTACACTTCAAAAGCAGAGATGCACTATTGACTAGTCAAATAGCCATTCGATTAGTCAATTACCTGCAATTTAACATCCCTAGTCCCAACCACCAGGGGCTGCTAGCTGGGCTCCGCTGCTGGCTCCCAGGAGCTGCCAAACTCTCAGCCAACAGCCACTGGAACGCTCTGCTCCAGCAACATCTGAGGGTCCGTCTGGACCACAGCATCCTGAACCAGAGGGGTTCAACCAGTAGTCTTAGCTTTCTTAATACAAACATAACTGGGTGGCTGCTATGTGCATACTCTGAATGTATAGTCTTGTTATAAAGGACTCTGATAAAATGACATTCCACCATCACCACAATATTTGATCCAAGTTCAGGTAGTGAAGTGCCAGTAGCGCCAGAAGGGGTCATTGTGATCACCTAGTCTTGGGAGGGATTTTAATTTGACACGAGAGGGGCCACTCCGAGAATTTAGAAAGTGGTGAGTGACCACACTTTAGAATATTAATGGAGGGGGTGCAGGTTCTGGGATGCAAGTTGGGTATAGGAGGAAGCTCAGGGTAGGAGACTGGAATACAGGAGGGGCTGTAGGGTCTATCAGGATGTTTGGGTGAAGGAGGGGATGGTGAGCTGGGGTAGGTGACTGAGGTGCAGAATCTGGGAAAAAATAATTCTGACCTTGGGGAGGGGTGTAGAAGGGTGGTGCAGAGGGTCTGGGTTGTGATCTGGAGCAGGGGATTAAGGTGCCAAGTGTAGTTTCTAGTTGAGAGGTGCTTTTCATAGGCAGCCCCTGGCCAGCAGCATGCTAGGGCAAGCTCCCTGGCTGCCATGGCCCCACAAGCCACACAGAATGGGTGGCAGCTGGAGCCAGCATGTTTGCCTGCTTTGTGTGGTGCACCCCTTGTGGGGGAGGAAGAGCATCCAAGTGGGTTTCCATATGCTGCACACGCCTGCAAGCATGACCAATGAGAGCTGCTTGGGCCAGATCCTACCCACAAGAGCTGCAAGCATTGTACTGGGGGGTAGGGACAGCATGTGGACATTTCCCCCCTCCAAGGAGCATGCACCATGCAGAGATGCACACACTGGCCCCAGCAGGCAGCCGCTTTGAGCAGCTTGTGGGGCCACAATACCCAGGAAGCCTCCCCCCCTAGGATCCTGGTGAGCTGTAGGACATTGTAGCCCAGGATATTATGGCAGGCTGGATCAGGATGTTCAGCGGGCCTGATTTTGCCCACCCCGATCAAGTCTGTCATGTGCAGATCTTTTTCTTTCTTCCCATCCTCGCAGTAAGTTGTGCTGGGCTCTTTTTCCAATAGCGTAATAAACTCTGCATGCATGGTACTAAGTATTTTTTAGCAAAAGCAAGACCAGAATAGTTCCTCTTATTTGGGGCAGCAGGACATAAGGTTTGGGGAACTGAATTCCTGTGGAAATTCATTCAAGACTAGTAACAAGATACACTCTTGGAATTTTACCTTTGCTGTGAAGAGCGCCCCCATGCCAGGGAACACAGCTGCCATCTGCATACCAAGCCCTGGATCTTTAGCCAATCTTTCACATTAAGATCCCTGGGGACTTCATGTCTACCATTAAGCTCTGGATTAGGTCATTATAGGGAGAAGATTTCTTTGCAGTAATTTATTCATGTATTGTGTCTGGTGTTCGTTCTCTATCAGAGCTTTATACCCAAACAGAAGGTGACAAATGCTTGGCATGCTGCATTGAGATAAGCTCTCAAACCAAGTTTGGTCCTACAACAGTCAAACATTACAGAATGGCCTCATGAGAATATCTGCTCCTCCACTTTGTACATAACCCAAATCAGTCTTGCATGACTTGAAGAGCGCACAGTCAACAGAACATCTACCTCCACGCCCCCACAAACTAGGGATAATCTTCCCTTCCTTACAAGACACTAGCTGGACTAAAAAGAATGGAGCTCTCCGATGGTGTGGAGGTCCATTTTGCTCCATTAACTGAAACAAATCTGAAAGGACTGTATTGCCAAGCTATTCTGGATTCCCTAATTAATCCATAGAAGTAAAAATTCACACAAGTGTAACTAGTGTCACTTTATCCCTAATAAGCTACAGCTACATTTGTTGGTGGAATGTGGTGGCTATTTAACACACTAGTACACAAAAGTTCATAAAAAGTGACCAGTAATGTTCAAATGGAGTGAATTTAGACAGGAAAAATTTAGTTCCCTAAAAGAGGTCATCATGGTGCAGTTTAAGTCTCACCTCAAAAAACAGCGCCTCTGGCAGCACAGTGTTGTGCTAATGCATTACTTAAGTACTGACTCAGAGGAAAACTATCACCCTACTAAACCACAAACCACTTCCCCGCAGCACCCTGGATTTTCCTTGAAAGAGTTCCATCCAGAGGCTCATGAAGGCCTGACCCCATTTTGTTTGTGATTAGCAGCTGATAAGGCTGCCCCTATCATGTTACTGGAAAAAGCTGCTAAGTTAGGTACTTCATGTTTTCTTTCAACTCTTTTGAAAGGGAATCAATGTTATTAAAGTGACATTAATACAGCACTGAGAAATTACTGTACAGCATACATTTATGATAAACAAGCAGCTGAGAATAGAATGTTCACCTAGTCGTGTGCCAAACTGGAGGTATTTTTACCAAGCTGTGACTGGCTGTACTAGCAATCTGAAGACTTGTTTTGCAGCCTATGTTAACTACAACCTCTTAAATCCATATGCCTAGAAATAATGACCAGAGGACCAGGAATCTAATTAAGTGCATATATATGGCTGCCTTGGAACCCCCAAAACTACAGAAGGATCCAGTAACACTGCTGAAACCTCATTACTTACTTCACAGGGGTATTTTGTAGTTTCGTATTTATATATTCTTTTGTAACTCAAAAGTATTTTTTCTTCCTTCATCAGGCAGCCAATGCGGACATGTTTGTGTACCCTACCCACTCTTGCCACAGGTCTAACTCAATTAGCACTGCCCAAAAAGTCATTCAAACAGCTCAGTGTTACAGGACTGGTCTTTCCTCATACCCACTCCATCAATGCCTAGAGCAACAACCTACTGAGCTAGTGGTGTTTTATCAAGGTTACATTAGACCTCCTTGAACCTCAAAGCCATTTACCTGTGCAATAGTCTGAAAAACACTTGCTGAAAGCCAGATGCCACAAAACTTAGATTATTAATTGCTTGTATTTTATGGCACTGAAACTTTCCTGTGCACATCCCAAAATACAAAATGGGTTTTTATTAATGTAAAAACATGAGGTGCACCTATGTTTACACACAAAACAATTGCATGGTACAGCTAGATCAACTGAACATTAGCTGGGAAGCTACAGAAAATTAAGGGTACAGTCTAATAAGTACCATATGTTAATTAACAGCTGCCACTGATCGAAAGTAAGTTACTTTCTTACTTTTAGTTTACTTTCTCTGATATGGATATCAACTGTTCTATGATCCATTACAAAAAGGCTCTTCCTCACATTACAAAGAAAGCTCCCCCCAATGTCTTCTCTGTAAGGAAAACAGTCTGTCCAAAGCATTAATTACATGCAAGATGCCACAGAAACTACTGCAAGCTATAAATTCTGACATAACCAAAGGTTCTTGCCTGGAGAGCATGTTTCATAAAAATATAAGTGAACTACTGTAGAGTTCAGGTGGCATAGGCAAGTCAGGACACACTTCTTTGTAGGACAATGAAAATCCTGAGGATCATTCTTTTGATCAGATCGTCACGCAACATCCACAGAAGTGTCACTACTTTGGCTGAATAAGCCTGGGCAGATGCAGTATTAATCTAAACTTGACTTGTTGCCTCTCTTCCAATGAAGTCCCTATGCTCAAGGGGGAAAGGGGCATGCTCTTAACCTTAGACAGCTAATTCAAGATGATAAATCCCAGTGAAAACAAGGCAGTTCGTAATTGAGAAAATTAGCAAGTAGCATTAAAGATTCTCTAAGAACACTGCTCAAAATTCTTGGGCTATGATCCAAGAATCTGCCAGAGTCTAGAACCAGAGTAATTTCTTCTAGTAAAACGAGGGCTGACATACTGTTTTCCAACACCTGGTGAAGAGAACGAGTTAATCTTCCTGACTAATTTTCTCTCATATCTGATAACCATTTTATGGTTTCTCAGAATGATGTTGATATTTAAACAACAACAACACTGGACGCATCTACTGATAAGGGCATTTCACACACTGTAGACGTACTATCCCATCCTCTGTACATTCAGGCAGATATCTGTATTCTCTTTACATATCCAAAGTAGTCTTCGCCATCTGCTAAATATTTCTAAAGATATCGAAAAGACATAACTGGTGAACTTGGGAGAGGTGCCAAGATATTCTACCAGATAACTGCCCAATTCAAGCTCTGATAAGACCCTCTCAGTCTACTTCAGAAGCCAATCTGTTTGATGTGTATAATGTATTTTATTGGGGTCTGAGCTCAATTTTGGGGTTATTTCTTTTTGGAAAATTAAGTGAAAATGTACATGCTTCATTTACTGCTCTTGGGTGGGGCTGCTGATGAAAGGTTCAGTAGCAGGCTGCTCCTGGGAAAGAACTACCCCAGCTCTCTCACTGCAGCAGTTCGGGACCAGGTGAGAATCACCTGTCCATGGCCACTGCAGCTCCAGAAGGCACAGCACATCCCACAGCTGAGGCAGGTCGAAGTTTGCCTTCCCCCTGCACTCCCCAGCCAGAGTGAGGAATACAGCAAACTGTGCACTCTCCATCCACTCACTCCTTGATGGAGGTGAACAGTCAGCAATGTTCTTGAATTAATCAGGGACAGGGGGGAAGCACCAACCCTGCTTCTTGAACTCCCCAAAGCAAGGCTACTCACCACAGGCTGCATGCGGCCTGTTCATTTGGGGCCCACGGTGCAGTTTGGGTTTATGCCAGGCTCAACATGCAGCCCGCAGATGGGAGCCAAAACAAAAAAGTAGTCAATATCATGGTCTCCTATTGATATGCGTTTTAGTTGTTAAACTCCTGGACTGTCATTGCTCATTAAAGGTACTGTCATGTCTGGAAATCGGTTAAATATTGCATTTTATTAATATCAGCAGAACAGACTTAAATGGGGCCTGCGTGTTGTATAGTCTTGCCTTAATCTTTGTATTCATGCCCATCAATGTGAAAGAAGCTATTTTCATGTATATGCAACCACACTTAAGCTGTGGCCCTTGGCATGAGCTGTGAGTATTATTGCGGCCCCTGGGCTTCCAAAGTTGAGTAGCCCTGCCCTAACGGGTATCTGGGGAGTGCGAGGCTTGGTGTTGGGGTTGTGCTGGACAAGGGGTGGGCTGGCCCCAGCCATCCCCTTTTACCTGCTTAGTGTCTTTCCTGGATTGTTTTCTGGGAACCATTCCAGGCACATACCATTATCCTGGCACAATCAAACCCTGACCTTGCTTTAAGTTATGACAAGAGGAAGCTGTATACTGAATTTGGTGATCCTAGCTCTTTATTGTTTATGAGGCATTCTTGGACAGACACACAGTCTCAAATCTACAGCAGATGGAAAATATTATGAGGATCAGACCTGCTCGCACCTGAAATTGCTCAACCCAATATATGAATAAATTTAGCCTGTGCCTGAGTTCCAGAAGCCAATAAGTAGCTGTAGCAAGAATTTAATATTTTGATCCAGAAAGTTGTCCCCAAACATTAAGAACTTCAACTATAGCAGCTGTTGAATAGCCTTTATTTCTCTTCCATTGTGATTAATTATAAATATCGCATGAAGAAAGTCATTTGTTCCAACTACTAGTTTTAAAAATTTGAAGTCAATCATCTTGACAATTCCTATAAAAGCCATGTACAAAGAATTAGGATTCTCAATATACAATAATTGCAAGCATTTTTACCTGTCTTTGATGATCCAGGTCTGCTTTGTTACCAACTAGAATCATAGGAAATTCGTCACGGTCTTTAACTCTAAGAATCTGCCTTTGAAACTTGTAAATTTCTTCAAAACTGAAAAAGAAAAGTAAGGAAGACATATATACACACAAGTTCATGACCTATGAGGTTATGAAAAATTGAAGTAGAATTACACCCATCCTACATGGGCAGGGCTCACAGAGCGGCGGCAAGCCCTGCTCGCCAGCTGCGTGGTTCTGCGCTCTGCACATGCACAGATCACTCCACCCCAGCTCTTCCGGGGTGTAACCTACTCACTATAGGCAAGTAGATTACACTATTTGTTGAGCCCTGTACATGAGTATGATTAAATGAAGAGATGGGGTTGCAAGTGTCCTAAAATAAAATATTGTATCTGTGTGGGACAATTAGGTAACCACTAAGCTAGCTTACCAAATTAAAATGAATCTTAACACATCTTAGTACCGTGTAATTTATAGGACCTATTTTGATCCTTTAGAGCAGAGTTTATGAAAGTGTTCCACAAAGTCACTTCCGGAAATACATTAACTGGCCACCCCAGTTTATTTCCTGGCACCGCGGTCACAGAGCCTTGTGACTCCCATTGGCTCCATTCATCCTTTGCAGCCAAGGGGAACCGGGAGAAGTGGCATGGGCTGGTCCACCACTTCCTGCAGCTGCCCTTGGCTGCAAAGGATGAAACAGAGCCAATGGGAGCCACGAGGCTCCATGGCTGCAGCACCAGTAAATAAACTGGGGTGGCCCGTTAATGTGTTTCTAAAAGTGATTTCACAGAGCACTTTCAGAAACACTGTTTTAGAGAACTGAAGTGTAACGTGTCCCAATTAACCTAAGACTAGCGTTGATACAACTTTACAGATATCTGTTTTTCCTTGAATGGCAACTCAGTATTAGTTTCCTTGAATGGCAACTCAGTATCAGCTATGTGTATACATGTGTTGTCTTAAGTAGGAACACCTTTTCCAACAGAAGATTGTGTTATGGAAGTACGAGCCTTTTGCTAGTTTTCATATATTTATGAAGGATACAAGTTTTATTCTTATGTTTAAAGCACACAGGACAATTTAATTTATTTTTTTCAAATATGATTTAGGATTTTAATTCTAGGCACCCAGGTTTTAAATTGCTAGCCAAAATACTCACTGTATGCAAACAGGACTACAAAGTCCAATATTTCAGCTAGCGTTCACAAAGCCAAATTGGTCTTCCCAACAAAGTCTACAGGGCACTCCTAATGTTTTAAACCTTTGTTTTTAATTATAAAACACCATCAATTTGAAGAAAATCCTCTTGCCTGGAAACAAGTAATGTGAAAGGGCTAGCCAAGTACAACAAAAGCTTTATCTGGCATTTTGGTGAAATGGGGTATGCCAGTAAGTAAAAAACTTAATTAAAAGGGAGGGAGTATGGATACAGTAGAGGGCACAGGGTAGGAAGTTAAGACACGGGAAGGGTTCAGGGTGCTGGATTCAGGAGGTGCTCACTTCAGGCACCTTCCCCACAAGTAGCAATTTGCCCCTGCTGGTCCCAGCAGAGATGTACCTAGGCAGCTCAATTTCTACTAAAAACTTGCAGAACAGTTATCAGATTGAGTACGGGCTCAGACTTACATGGTTGCTTGCGGACTTACCTCCCTCTGTCAGTGACTGAGAAGACAAGGAGAAAGCCCTCTCCAGTCCTCATATACTGTTCTCGCATAGCTCCAAATTCTTCTTGTCCTGCTGTATCCAGAACTGCACAAAAGTAGAAAGAATAATTACTAAATGTATGCTCCTAGTTTGTAAAACTTTACCTCCATAACCAGTTGGAACATGATCACTTCTTTAAAAAAACCTCTAAAAGTCCCCAGCATATGAAAAATGACTTCTGTAGTTTTAGAATCATAGAATCCTGGAGCTGGAAGAGACCTCAGGAGGTCATCAAGTCCAGCCCCCTGCTCAAAGCAGGACCAATCCCAAGTCAATCATCCCAGCCACAGCTTTGTCAAACCGAGACTTAAAAACCTCAAAAGATAGAGATTCCATTACTTCCCTAGGGAACCCATTCCAGTGCTTCACCACCCTCCTAATGAAATAGTTTTTCCTAATATCCAACCTAGACCTCCCCCACTGTAATTTGACATCATTGCACCTTGTTCTGCCATCTGTCACCAGACAGCAGCCTCTCCATCCTCTTCGGAACTCTTCAGGAAGTTGAAGGCTGCTAACAAATCCCCCCTCACTCTTCTCTTCTGAAGACTAAATAAGCCCAAATCCCTCAACCCTAATCATTTTGATTGCCCTCCACTGAACCCTCTCCAATGTGTCCACATCCTTTCTATTATAGGAGCCCCAGAACTGGACACAATACTCCAGATGTGGCCTCACCAGTGCTGAATAAAGGGGAACAACAACTTCCTAGATCTGCTGGAATTGCTCCTCCTAATGTGCGCCAATATGCCATTAGCCTTCTTGGCTACAAGGACACACTGACTCATATCCAGCTTCTCATCCACTGTCATCCGCAGGTCCTTTTCTGCTGAATGGCTACTTGCCCTTTGGTCCCCAGCCTGTAACAATGCTTGGGATTCTTTCATCCCAAGTGTAGGATTCTGCACTTTTCCTTGTTGAACCTCATCAGATTTCTTTTGGCCCCATTCTCCAATTTGTCTAGATCACTTTGGACCCTATCCCTACCATCCAGCCTTATCTACCTCTCCTCTAGCTTAGTGCCATCCACAAACTTAGAGTGCAATCCACCCCCTCATCCAGGTTATTAATAAAAATGTTGAAGTTTTATTTCCAATGAAGATATAGATAGATGTCTATCTATATCCACTGGAATCTTGCTAAGTCAAGGACTTCTCATGGCAGTGGCTCAATCACAAGCATTAAGTCTGCATAAACTAGACCTGAAAACACATTTGTCTCCCTTTTTTACCAGTTCATGCCAGGCTAAAACAGCTGTTGAAGAGTACCTGGATGGGTGTCCTAAAATAGTTGGTTAACAAGAGTCTCAATGGACTAGTTTATACACCACCTGAATAGCACACACAACAGTACATCGTACCAGAGCCACTGCTCAGAAGGGTCAAGAGCTGAGGAACTTCTGCTAGGCTTGTACAGGTTAGACCTCCCTGGTCCAGCACCCTTGGGACCCAACTGGTCCCAGATGAGGAAGTTTTTTAGACCGGGGGAGGTCATTTCAAGCCCCCTGCTGCTGTCCCCCTCCCCCCAACATAGTCTCCCACAGGCTTTCTGGCTCCCCTTCCAGCCCAGATGAGACACTTGCCAGTTCCCTGCCCCACCCCCCACAACCCAGCTGAGCTGCACACCAGCTCACGTACCTTCCACCCCGCCCCGCCCCCTGCCAGCTCCTGATTCCCCGACTGAGCTGTGCGCTGGCTCCCGGGGCCCCCTATCCCCTGCAGCATGCCAGGACCTCTCTGATCCTGGAACATCCATTGTCACTACTGGACCAGAGAATCCCAGATTTTAGAGGTGCAACCTGTACTAAGAAATTAAGGCCCAAAAATAAGATTGACTCCTTTAGGGAACAGAAACTGCAAGTGCTGAGTATCTCTAAAGAAAGACGCTCTTGATTTACTTGCAGAGCCATTACTTCTGTTAGGCATTTAAATTGGCACTAAACCTACACAAAGTTTTAAGTTTGATCAGGTCTTTGATAGTCAGTGAATGCCATTAAGACTGGAGCGTAAGTTTTTAAATGGGTAATCATGAAAGCATAAATCAAAATATATAGCACAATACTGTTTGATCTAGTACCAGACTTTTATAATTCAAGTTCAAATAACCGTTACAGATTGTTTAAATACCAATATTTGATTATGCTTTAAAAACACTTACTGTCCAACCGAGCTGCTCTCTCATCTATCACACACTGTTTGGTGTAGGAATCTTCAATTGTTGGATCATAATCTGTGACGAAGTAGGACTGCAGAAAAAAACAGAATATATGTATGTGCACAAGACACATACAATGCACTGTTTAATGAAGTTATTACATGTGGTCTATCAAACTGAAAACTAGGGAAAAGTTCATGGCCTATTGAACATCAGTTATTTTCTGCACTGAACCAAAAAAAAAAATCATCCAAATCAGACTAGACAATAAATCTAAAAAGGATAAGAGTCATATGGCAATCTCTGGTAATGGCTTGACATGGGCAAACATCTGAGGGGCGTGTGTTATGAATCCTGGATACATTTTTTCATTAACATGGTAACATTCTTTAAGAACATAAAAACCTGTGTTCTCGGTGAACCATTAAGTTAACCTAATGTTTAACCAGCTAAACCAAGTTTGGGCAGGGCCACTGCAGGCCTAGAGAAGGTAGCTGGGAAATTGCTCCAGCCTTAACCATTAGTGGAATTGGTAAGCATCCCCACTTAAGGGTAACAATCACTGGCTAATCTTCCACATCCCTAATATTAACTCCCTTTGAGGTGAATAACTAATCTAATCTAAACAGTCACTCGAGTAACTACCATTTGCACTAATACTCTTATCTCAAAGCACATGAGTTTTAGCGGATTTTCTTGAGAAATATTCCAAAATTATGCAAGTGTTTGAGATAGTTTCATTGATCCACTCTCCTCCCAACGACACTTGTTTTATAATTTTGCTAGGCCAATCCTACTTCCTCCACCCTATTCCACTAACATTTATTTTTAAACTCTGCATCACTTTCACCCCTTTCCATTTGAGGAACACTAAACCAAGTTCACCCAGATGTTGTTAACGCCAACAACAGTTTGGCTCTTTATTCGGCCTTCCGCCTCACTACTCCCATTAACCATCACAACAGTGGTAAAATTCATGAGTATAGTGTTAAAAACCACAGGGTGAAACAGAGCAATACTGTGTTGAACAACAATACTATACAAGACATGGTGAACCTCTACAAATAAGACTTATTCTTAATTGTGACTGAGCAAAGCCCCTTAAATGAAATTAGCCGGAAAACAGACGTGATCTTCCAACTTCAGTTGTGAACCCCCAAATCTAGTCTCAATGGAGCAGCCATCACAATTTGCACACGTTCTTAGAATATTTAGAAATCAAGTATGATATTTAAATGGTTTGGCAGAATTCTTTCAAATGGACTAGGGAATTTAAAGAGACAGTTGGCTTTTGGGCCCATTGGCCTATTTGAACATGCATATCAATTTTATTGTTTAAGTGAAAAGTAAATTCTTTAAGCATTCCACGGCCCACATATTAGCTTTTACTTAATTAAAAACCTCTTGCTGCCAATAAGCTGAATGAACCTGTAGATCACTTAAAAACAGTCATTTAGAATAATGGTGGGGAATAAGCATGTAATAGGGTATTCGGTTAACCGATAAGCAAAAGCTTATCAGTTAATGCTATAGACTACATGCATTTCCACCTCCTCACAGGTAAATTTTTTAACAGGCTGGCCATCAGGTCAGCTTAGTTGTGATAGGTATGACACCTACCGCTGCTGCAGCTCTGCATTTAAAGTGCATTAGGAGCTACGTGTCAGGCAGCACAGATCAACTCCAGCTTGCAACCCCCCCAGACAGGAGTATGGGGCAACAGTCAGCCCATCTGTGAGAGGAGCTGGTTTTTAAACTGGCTCCCCTTGCAGACCAGCTCCTGACTGGCACCCTGCACTGCTGCCTCTGATACAGAGACAGAGGCAGCAGTGCAGGGTGGCCAGGGGCTCCTCGGGAGTGGTGCTGGAGTGCACTGGCTGCTGGCCCTACCCCTGGGTACTATAGAAGAGTTAACTAACTGATAAGAATTCATGAGGTTACTCGACTATTCAATTAAACTGATATTTAACATCCCTAGTGGGGAATAGTCCCTTGTTTACTTCCGGATTCAGTCACCCCACACCGTATCCTTTTAAGCCCATATTTAAAACAAAATCAACCTAAAAAGTGTATTCAATCATCCCTCGAATCAGCCTTGTCAGTATGAATGCTACGATACCTCAACATAATATTTTAAATAGAATGTAAGCCATCTAAAAGCTAGAGAGTCAGCAATTTAGAAAACCCACTAACTTTCTCTACAACACATCTTCCCCACAAATCTAGCACGCACGTTACTTGCCTAATTTCACTATGGGTTTGTGTGTCTACTTTGCAAAAACCCTGCAGTAGCAGGGTACAGGGCCTCAGAGAATTGGATTGTGCTCTGTCACCTTCTGGAGCACCCCCCCCCCCCAACACACACACAAAACAGGCAGCTGGTGAGAGTCCCCCCAAATTCCTAGAGGAGGTGGGGCTCAGGCTCAGACTTCCAGCTTCAGCCATGGAGTAGGAGGTGGCAAGCTCTAGCTCTGCAGCCAGGGGAAGTAACCCAGCTGCATGGCTTCAGGCTCCTGCCCCAGGCTCACCAACCCCTATCACCTATGCCCCTCCCCATCCAGGGCTTACTTGGTCTCCCAGCTTCCCAGGGCTGAGTAAGGTGTTGGCTATACTGGTAATTAAACAACAAAGCTTGTATTATTCGTAGGTTATATCACACACACACACACACACACACACACCCTCCATCCCTCCCCCCCAAAAGCTTTGCTGCAGCAAGTACTAGTGTAAACGCCACAACAGTAGGGGGTGGAAGTTTTGTTGCCAAATGTACTGACAAATAGTGTTTATGCTGCCTAGTACAGTTGTGTTGACAACCCTGTGGCTAGAAGCTTTGTAATGTAGACATACCCCATGTCTGCTGTGGAAAGCAATATTTGTATGTTTGTTACTGTCCCTTCTCATTGCCTCCACGAAGCAGGAGATTGCTAGCTAGGGGAAAGCAATATTGAACAAAGTATTACTTTTCACAGGAGACTTATTAGCTAGCAAGTGTTAAAAAGGGGGCAGGTAAAAAACCTAAGACACAACATGCAAAGCATTTTGTGTGTGTTTTTATTCTGTGTAGGTCCAGTAAAGAATAGACAACTGAACTGAAGTGCTAATTCTGTGGGTACTTAGCACCCACCAGCGGGCAGCTGCCCTCCACTCTCCCAGAGCCTCCAGCCCATTAACAGCCCTGACAAACTTCTCTCACCCCCTCCCAGCCACTTACAGATGCTGCCATAAGCTGTTCCAACATAAGCAGGAAATGTTCAGGGGGCAGAAAGAGGCAGAGTGCAGGCAGCCTGGAGCTGAGTGCGGGATCAAGCGCTAGGGATGTAAAATCCCGGAATGTTTAACCAGTTAACCCTGACCCCACGGCAGGGTGGGCCCAGCCAGGTAGGAGCAGCGCACTGCCTGCAGGGAGGATAGGGGGCACTCCGGCCTGCCCCCCATTTAATTGGTTAAACATAACATTTAATTGGTTTACTAACTGACCGGAATTTTCATAGAATCAAAGAACACTAGAACAGGAAGGGACCTTGAGAGGTCATCGAGTCCAGACCCCTGCCCTCATGACAGGACCAACCACCTTCTACACCATCCCTGACAGAGGTCTGTCTAACCTACTCTTAAATATCTCCAGAGGTAGGGATTCCACAACCTCCCTGGGCAATTTATTCCAGTGTTTAACCATCCTGACAGTTAGGAAGTTTTTCCTAACGTCCAACTTAAACCTCCCTTGCTGCAATTTAAGCCCATTGATTCTTTCTGATCACGAGAGGCCAAGAACAACAATTTTTCCTCCCTCCTGTATGTGACACCCTTTTAGATACCTGAAAACTGCTATCATGTCCCCCTCTGTCTTCTCCTTTCCAAATAAAACAAGCCCAATTCCTTCAGTCTTCCCTCATAACTCATTCTCTAGATCTTTAATCATGCTTGTTGCTCTTCTCTGAAACTAACTATATCATAGTTGTGTATTTTACATCCCTAGTAACCTGTTAACCCTCTACACCCTATTGAGCACCCCCAGAGTGTGAAAGAAGCCAATGACTCTACAACTGTAAAGTATTATTTGAGTCTGTAAAACACCCACATGTATTACATGTGCAAATCGTAATGTATATGAAAATTTACTTTTGAAAAACATGAACTATTAAAGGAAAAACTGAGCTGCCACACATTGAGGCTACCAAAAAAATTGTGAGAACCTCCGCTTCCTTTGCTAGATAGATAATTCAAGCAAGTAATGGGTCAGTTTGAGGTGCGTCTGACCCATTACTTGCTTGAATGTAAGTCCAGTCATCCCTTGTGATCATTAGGAACACTAAAAAGAATAAAAAAAGCCCAAGCACTAGAATTACACGTAACAAAGATCACAGAATCTGCAAAAAAACAGAATTTATACCATGGAAGGACAGCTATTGTAAGAACTCCACTACAATTATGACTTGGCATCTGCCCAACTAATTATAACATTTAAACTGCAGTTAGAAACCAGAATTGCACTTCTGGAGTGTTGTATACTCTAGTCCAATTATCCCATATTCACATAAATCCCTAAAGAATATTTATCTTTGCAGTAGTGGAAAGCCATTCTTTCTATGCTTCTGAAGCTCTACATTCAAGGCAGTTGGTGTTGCTATGCAATCACTGCCACTTCCTCAGTTTACTGTACTCCCCACTGTTGTATAAAAGCAAAATTATCATGGTCTCTAGAGAAAAATCAGCTATATTTAATTTGCAACTATGGCTACAACTGTCTGCTCCTTACTCCTGTCATAGGAGTAAGGAAAAGTCAGAAATATACAAGAAAATGGTTTTAACTGCCTAAAGAATAGAATAGGCATTGCAATTTCATCATTTTTCATTGTGGATAATGAACTATACATTGAAATGTCTCAGTACTGTCCCCTCCACATTGTGAAAAGGGCAATAAAGTAATTCCAAGTGAAACTGCTTCCTAATGAGTATGGTTAGACTATTGAAATCCCATCCATGTGGATATATCCTTTTTTAAAAAAGCTCTTAAATTTCAGAGCATCATCAAATTTATTCTGCTCTACATTAAAGTCCCACATGATAAGGTAAAACTATCTTCTCATTTCTTCCCAATTCTTTCACACTACTACTGTAATTTGTCTCCCACTTTACTTTGTTCCTTTTGTCAGAGCAGCACAGGGGAGGGCAGGCAGGAGTGGATGCACAGTGGGAACTGGCTTTGAGTCGCCACTGTTGTATAAAAGCAAAATTATCATGGTCTGCTGAGCTGAATGCCCCCTCTTTCCCTCCCCATCTACCTCTGAGACTGAGGCAATGGTGGGAGGGGAGAATGAGAGCTGGCACTTGCAGGGAGCCAGCTTTCAAGCCAACTCCCCACAAGCACTGGTTCCTGCCTCTTCCCCCTGCCCTCCAGAGTGTAAACTTGTATCTGCTGAAATTTTCAGCAGATACATGTTTACACAAACACACACATTTCAACATCCCTAGTCTATGGAACTTACAGAACTTGGAGTCTGGAATAAAGTTTTCCTGTTTTCCAGCAACAAATCCTCCTCTCCCTTCTTCCTCCAACACCAAATTTCGAGACCCTTCCTTTCCTGAACTATTGGGCTGTTTGGATTTCATAACCTAAAAATAATGTGGTCTCTTCAGGGCAGGAAACACATCTTACTAAACTTGGAATTACAAGTTATGTTTAAGGTGTTCATGGAGCGATGAACAAACTTCCAAAACATGAAGCCCCATATTTTATGGAAACATTTTAATATGAATACATCTAATTCAAATATGCTTTAGGCAAAATGTGGCATGTAACTGGTCACTGGAAAGCTTGCAATCCCCAAATGTGTGCATTTTATTTGTGTGTATGTATTAGAAATATGAACCAACCTGTTTATAGATCTAGATGCACTAGTGAAAGCTATTAGTAGCACTCAAGGTACTTGATTACCCCATGCTCAAGATAATGATATATGAATAGCCTTGTTTCTCCTGTAAGGTGAACTCACTGTGTGCCAGCTCTGGGAGGGAAAGGAGCATGAATCAGGCAATTTGTGTACTCCAAAAGGCATAAGACATCTGTACCAGAACCCCACTCTTCCTATTTCATCACTCAACCAGTTAACCACTTAAATGGTGGCAGACACAACTGGTCACTTTGGTGGTCTGATGTACCCCTCCTACCCACATCACAGCAGGGGGTTAGTACATTGTGACACCCCCCCGCAAGCTCTGGGATGGGGTCAAAATGAGGGGTTCAGTGTGTGGGACAGGGCTGCTAGCGAGTAGGATGAGAGTGCAGGAGGAGATGAGGGTGCAGGAGCAGGTTGGGACAAGGGGTCAGATGAAGGGTGGGGATAGGTTGTTTAGCCCAGGGCGAGAGGGCAGGAGTGAGCTGGGGGTGATAGGTCTCAGTGTGAGGGGTGGGATGCAGGGTCTGGGCATGAGGAAAAGGGGGATGCTTATCTGCCTTCATGCTCCTTGCCATTCCCAGGCATTGTGTAATGCTGCCTCTTGCTGCTCCCACTGGCCACTGCAGGGAAATCCTCCAGATAGCACATCTGTGCCCTGCTGTTCCCCCAGCTGGGGGAGGGTTAGGAGAGCAGCAGCATGCAGAGCCACTTCTTTCCTTCGAGCCAGATTGCTCAGGGCTCTCCCCCCTCCCCACCCCACCCCAGAAAATGGCACTGGCACTCCAACCTTGTTGGGGTGGGCAAGGGTGGAGCACCAACACGGACTCCCCACTGGACCTCACTCTGAGGACCACTGTGCTAGAGCTTGTCAACAAAATGGCAACAGAGGGCAACTGATATTCATTTTCTCCTAACCTCAATTTTAACCAGAACGTTTAAAGCCAGTCAAATCTCAGGCAGACCTCCAGCAAGTGGAATTTCAGACATTTGTTAAAAATTAGATGCAGCTACAAGCCAATTGAAAACTGAGTCTTATAACACTGCCATTAGGCAACCTTAACTGTAGATACTATCTTGGGCTCCACCTATAATTATAGTGTTGTAACATGTAATCAACTGTTTTCAGGGAGATATAATCTTTCATATATCTGGAGTTATTTCTATACCCAGTTTACAATCAATGTTTAGCATATGATCCATCATTTAAGTACTAGTTTCCTTAGAAACCAGAAGCCTGGAAAAAGTATCTTGTGCAATATTTTTAAGTATTACTCTCCTATCAAGCCATTTGCGAACTATTATTTTCCACGTATCTGATTATATGAATTTTGAGGTCCTTTGAAACTAACTGATCAATATACATCTAAGCCCATTCTGCATGTGAAGTCATGAATATTAGTTCTCATTAACACTAATAAAAAACCTGGAGCGCTTGTAAAAAAACCACACTTATGCTATCTCTCGAGTCTAAATTGTTTGTCAAAAAGCAGCGTTTCTCAAACTGTAGGTTACGACACCCTGGGGGGGGTCACGAGCAATTTACGAGGGGGTTGCAGCTGGAACAAGTTTTTTTTAAATGCAAAAATTTGTCTCCTCAAGTATCTCAGTTGCCCGGTATCCAGTTTTCACCCAGACCCCTGCCGCATCTGACGAGGCGGGGGAGTGAGGAGTCCCAAAGAGTCTAGCAAAGAGGGGGCAGTTGCCAGGCACCACACCAGGGGGGCACCAGGCTGGGTGGGAGTGGAGCGCGCACTGCTCTGGCCCACGTGACCAGAGACTGGCAGCTAGCCACATGATGCCTCCCTACAAGCTGCAAGCTGAGGCAGCCAGTCTGGGCAGCAGGAGCAGCCACTTTAAAAGTAAGATTGTTCCTCCATGCCTGGCTCTGCAGGGGCAGGGGAAGGGGAGAGATTTGACTGGAGCAGGGCTCCCAACACAGAGGATGCCTGACTCATGGGGAGGGGGGAGTGCACTGAGATGTGGGGGCAGAAGGGGAGCCTGGCTCTGAGGCAGGGGTGAGTGCATTGGGATGGGGAGACTGGAGGGGCATGGCTCGGGGGAGGGGTGGGTGCATTGGCAGAAGAGCACAAGTGCCTGTGACCCACAGAGACCTCATATCAACTGGAAGAGAGCAGAGGGGGGTTTACAGGGATCCTGCAAAATGAGTGTTCAGCTATTAAGGAGTCATGTCCATATTCAAAATTACTGTATGTTCTTTAGGCAGATAACCAGATGCCAATGTGTCTTGGATAAATTTGTTTTAGGCAGAAGACAGAAGATGCTGGTCTCTTTCTGGTCATTGTATCTATTTGTAGAGTGAGTCAAATGCTGATTAAGACATTGTGAAGCTTACAAAAAGGAATATACAGGAAACTAGGGGGCTTGCTATGTGCGCCAACCCCCCCTCTCAGCTGGCGAGGTCCCAGCTCCTCTCCCACTTTCTCCCCACCTATGAGGAAGGTCCGAGGCCACCCTGATCCCAGCTCTTCCTCCCTACCACCAGGGCGGACCCAGGCTTGAGGCCACCCAGCCCCAAGGCTGCTCTGGCCAGCCCCAGCTCTTGGGAAACTCTCCACCTGACCCTGGCTCTGATCTCCCCCCACAAGCTGCCAGAAGAGACGAGACCCAAGCCGTACCAGGCCAGGTGTTGCCCCATCCACAAACACCAGGAGGGGCAGGGCCCAAGCTGGGCTGGCTTCCCCCCCTCCCCCTGCCAAGCACAGGGGGAGGGGGCAAGGCTATATAGCTCACAGCTCCCATGGAGCACCGGGAAGGTGGAAAGCCACATGGCTGAGGGCAAGGTGAGGGGCTATGGACAGAGGGAGGGCCTGTGGGATACATAACACTGTTATCCCACAGGAAAAGTTTTTTGAGCACGAGAGCGAACAGCTAGCAAGGAACAAAGAAAGAATTGTTGTGATACAACTGGGGATGCAGACACCCAAGAAGATTTACTAAGATGGCAAGTAGACAGCTTAACTTCCATGAATGAAAGATCACAATCAAGTTAGGCTATACAACAATGTATGTGCCTTAGGTAAGCACTGCTCTATAGACAGGAAAATATCTAGGTACAGATATTCCCACTTGTAAGAGATTAGTATACCACAGGAAAATGGTCTTCTAGTGAATAAGGATTCATTTTGGTGGTTTTGCAACATCTATAGATTGCAGGCCAACATCATATTGGAAGCAACCATAATATCCTCCCACATCTGACTCCAATATACACAAAGCTTGAAGCAACAACTTTGCAAGTTACACAAGAAACAAATAGCCACCAATAGCTGTAGTCTTCAAATTAGTTGAATACTTGTAATATCCAGATGAACCAACATCTGGTAAATCTTAAGGATGTACAAGATACTGGAGAAAACACAAGCAGGTTAAGAGGCCTCTTTGAAATGGCAACAGATGAGTTGAAAACGACCCAGCCAGATTTCCCACGTAAAATGTAGTTGAGAGAAGACTACACATCTGATCTGTAACTCACCACTCCATGGCTCTAGCTATTGCTATGAGAAATATCCTCCTCTCAGGTATCTGGTAGAGATGACCATAAGATGTCAAGAGCCTTGGGAAACAAGGTTCCAAATTTGAAAGTAATGATTCCGTATCTGCTAAATAACCCAAACCTTCCAGTTTGACACATACCGTAGTTTGTTCCAGAGAATAAACCTTCTTAAAGTTTATAATTATGCAACTGCGCCTTACTGCAATACATCAGTATGCATATATAACCCACGAGCCCTCTGGTGGCAAGGGTAAAAGGTTCACAGCTTCTGGCCAACTTCTAGTGCTCTTGCATCTGAACTGAAGTTAAGAGGTTGTAAACATGACATTCTTGATGACAAGAAACCCATATACCTTCGCTATTAAAAGTTACAGGCAAGACTAACTGGAATAAAGAATTTGAACAAGGCATAGTATAGTCTGAATTTGCAGCACAAGTAAATTGACTTGGTGTGCATGGTCATGGGAAACCTATCTAGCATAGGGATATAAAAATCCTATTTAATCAGTTAACTGCTTAAACAGAGCAGGGTCAGAGCAGCCCCCGACCGTTAATCATAACCAGTAAGCATCACCCAGTAAGGGTAATGCTTACTGGTTAGCCACAAAAACGCTATTTTTTTTTTTTTAAAGTTAGACTAACACTGCTACCTCAGGAATTCAAATTCCTGTCTAGCACTATGGGAATTCTATAACAGAGGCAGTCAAAGCCTGGAAACTAACAGAAGTACCAATAGGTTAAGCAACATTTTTGCCCACTACCATTCTAGGTAACATTAGCCAATTTAACTTCAATACAATGTGACACTGTTTTGAAGGGAAAGAGGACGCAATTGTTTTACTTACCTCCAGTAGCAAAGGTCATTACAAGGACAGACTGCCATAAAAAAAACTGAGTTAGTGAACCGCATTATGATTACATCAAAACACTTATATAAATCTATTTTATACGAGACACGTAAAAGGGCTATGTAACCATAGCTAAGACAAAAGCAAATTCAGGAAATGCTGTAATTCAGATTTTATGTGCAGCATTAAGACACTACTGCACATCTTGTAATGCTAAAAGTGGCTAAGGCAAGTAGAATACTTCATTGTAATGACAGATAAGAAAAAACAAGCAGCCACAAAAGATGAGCTGTATGGCACCTGTCCAAATTACAAGCAAAAGTTAAGATTCCCTACTGCAGCAAAGTAACTTTGCCATTTTAAAGTTTTGTCAATACAATACTGTTTTAAAGTCCCAACATTTCCCTCACTTCCAAAGGGAGAAGTCTGATACAGATCATGAAGCAGCATCAGAGCATGCAAGTTTCATGAACCAGCTTGTCTGCACTACATTTATTGTACAGCTGTGATTAAGTGTGTATGTGACCTCCTGGTACACTCTCTCTGGACAATACTTGAATTGCTAAACCAGTCATTCCATATTTTTTCGAAGCACTGAGTTCATTTTGTATATTTATTCTAAAATAGACTGAGGGGCAGTAACCATTCCCCAGAGAAGCCCAAAACTTGCTTTGTATATTAAACTTATTTGTCTCTCTAAACCCCAAATCCAAAGTAAGGCAGTTCCACAAAAACATGCCACAGATTTGGAAGTAGGCAGTGAATTCTCTCAAATCTCAGGATTTACATCATCTGTTTTGGAAAGATGAATTTCAAAATTACTACATATTTTTCAAGTTCTGAATCATTTGCTACACCTGGCCTCAAAAAATGGCTTTAGGTAACATCAGGTGATAATTAACTGAAAGGTTTTACAAATCTAGTCCACAGGACCAATTATGAGAATGGAGAAGGCTTACTTGGGACCTCAGTCACTGTTATTCAGTCATTCGTCAAAATGGTCCGCGGACTTCAGAAAAGTACTTAATAAATATTGGAGATAAACTTTCCAAAAAATTCCTGCCCCTTTTTCCCTTGCAAAAGGCTTCTAGGGAACAGCAATGCTAGAGAGATTTCGTGTCATTTATCGGGATACCCTCATCATGCATTCTGTTGCCTGCTACCAGCTATATAAACTATATGACCAGGGAAATTGGTCAATATTCTTCCCACCTCTTTGTGGAAATTGAGTTGTCTCCTTAGGGCTAAGGAGAGTTATGATGAAAATGGAGTGTGGTGAAAACGATGACAGGATGTTTCCTGATTGCTAGGGCTAAGAACTTTGGGAAATGACTTCCCATCACATGTGAGAGAAAGCAGCAGGAATGAAAACTATTTCCCACCTCGATCCATGCCCATCAGGTCTTGCAGTACCAGACCTGGTTATCTTAGGCCAGGTATACACTATGGAGAAAAATCCACCTAACATACGCAATTCCAGCTACAACAATTGCATAGCTGAACTCTATGTACCTCACCTCACTGACTTTCTTTACTCCTCACGACTGCAAGTACCACCCCAGTCAACACGGGTACTCTCAGTTTTCCATTTAGTGAGTGTTTACTATAGCCCACCAAGTTTAACCCCAGATGATCGACTGCCAATCAATCTTCTGGTAAGTGGAAACATCACCTTGGCAATAGTTTTATCTCAGTCAAAGTCCTTATACAGGCAGCAGGACATAGATATTGCGATTTCAGTGACAATCATTAAAACACCAAATAAAAAGGCATGTAGTATAGTGACTTCAATACCCTGCATGGTAGAGGCTATCAGCACTGGATTCTTCATATATTCCCACATGTTCAGGGGAACGATGGTGGCAGAATTGGCATACAGAACAGACATTGGATTGCATATGCCCCATGGCAATAGCATCTCTCTAATGTGACCAAGCGAAAGTAAAAACAATTGTCAGGTTTAAAGAGGCACACCAAAGAGAGAAAGGTCACTATTTGGGCAACCTGAAAAAAAGAGAACACTCCACTGGGGTTTTGGTTAGGATGATAATCCTTTAGGTAAGACAAATATGTAGCTGGCTTCACCTTTTTACCTCAAACTTTTATTCCCACTGGTAAAAACAAAATACTCTGATTTTAAGAGCACCCTCTGATCATTGTTTACCACTGCCCACAGTGCAAACTGGCACAGGTGTCTGAATTCAGATAGACCAAAGGGCAAGATCAGCTGACAATGGGACCTGAGAAGACAATGGGACCTTGGGAGAACTGAGAAATGCCACTCAGGATAAGTAAACACGTAAGATCTAAGGGGGCATACACAGAAAGGCCAGAAGGGGATAGGAAATACAGCTAGCCCTGTAACTGTGACAAGATGTATGGAATTGGCAGATTAGCAGAACAGATTTTCAGAGTGCCTACTGAGGGAGAATGCATATGGATGCCCTATGTCAATGAGCATTTCAAGCTGAAGCCCCAGTCATATACAATTTGATATGAGAGTTTGGGTAATACAGTCTTCTTCATCAAAACACAAACAATAAAAATACAAGAAACTCAGAATTAAAGTAACCCATAAATTCAAATGGCATAGAAAAGCACAGTGAATGTGCCCAAATCTTAACTGAACTCTGGCAATTCCCTATGGAACCATCAAATCTTAGCTCAGTTGCTATACCAAAAAGGAATGTCTTGTTCTTTAACGTACAATAGCTGTAATGACATGAAACCCCCCTCCCTCTTTCCCAATGCCTTCATAAGCTTAATGTACTCTATTCTTTTATTGCTATAGCAACAGGTACACAGATCAAGATAAGGACTTCTTCATATTTGACAGTATGTTTAGCATAATTAGCAAATGGGTTTCCTGAACTAAGATCAAATACATGTGAATGGTAAAATTACACGAGTGGGTCCTATATTCTGTTTACAACAAGAGATAGTTGAATACTTGAGATGCTATTTTCCTTTCACAACTCAAGCGGCAGCTATTTGAATCTTATCAGTTACATGGAGCTATTAAAGCGTCAATCAGCAAAATATATCATGTTTCATCTAAGAAATGACAACTGAATACAATAGAAATGGCATTAAGAAAACCCTAGAAAATTCACTAAACAGGAAAAAAGTTAAATGAGTGTAGACACAGAAAATGAGCGCCACACACACTGAACTTTGAAAGCAATTCATCTGTTCTACTTTGTTTCACTGTGTGTGACATGAGAATCTGGGTGTTTTCATGAATGTTAAAATACAAGGGTACAGATTCTGTGTTAAACTCAGTGATGAATACCTAGCTGTTGAACTAAATGGCTAACAGGACAAAGTCTATCATCCTAGCTCTTCAACTGCAGCCTGATTTAAATTGATAGCTATCAGGCAGTGATAGCTTTTGGACGCTATTTTGCATGAAGTAACTTGGCAGTCACTGTCCCAGTTCCTAGTGTGCAAGCATCCACTTACAAAGCCACTTCATTCAGCACTCACTGGTGGCCTCAGCTAAGATGCCGAGGAACAAAACAGGGTTGAAGGAAAACTTACTACAGGTTGAACCTCCGAAACACAGGATTCTCTGATCCAGCACCCTGACCACAGATGTTGCTGGATCAGAGAGCCCCAGTGCCTGGGGAGCCCCAGTCGTGTGGGGGGGGGGGGGGGGGGGGAGAGTAGCAGGAGAGGTGAGCCCCATCCCTGGCAGGGATCCCCGGTCAGGCAGGGGAGAAGTGGGGCTGTGGAGCCCCAGCAGGCTAGAGACCACGTCCAATCCCTGGGGCCGGAGAGGAGCCAACTACAGGAGGGGGACCATCCTGGGATGCCACTGGCAGGGGACCTCTCCATATATGGCAAATTCCCTCATTTGGGACAGGTCAGGTGCCGAGGGTGCCAGATAAGGGAGGTCCAATTTGTACTAAAGAAACTGCAGGACTGGCCTGATGTGCTTTGAAAGACAACATGCAGTTGTCATTTTCTCATCTCGAGATGGACACGGGACTTCAGTACTTTTCACACGTAAGAATATTATACAAATAAACTAGCTTTTAGATCAGCTTGTCAGAGCCATCTAACCTGAAGAAAGTCAGTTATGAGAAGCACTACTAAATCAAAATTTGAGTCAGTTTCCCTGTATAGTGCATAAAATTATGATTCTTACTATCCTTGAGCACTGGATTTTTTAAAAGCAATATTTTTAACATATGGTGTGTTGGCACGAGCAGTGGAAAATCCCAACCTAGCTGTTACAGTAACATCTCAAGTGGAACCACACGTTAGACAGATGCAGGGTTTTGCTGGGTGTTAAGAAAAGCTAAGGTTATTGATCCTACAAGCATGGTGAAATAAAAATGATTCCCCCCCCACACACACAGATTTTTTGATAAAATGCTTTGAGGGTAAAAAACCTATGGAAAGAGTTTTTAATTAAGATACCTCATCTCAAAGATACATCATGGAATAAGAAATTATAAATTTTAATTAATGTAAAGTTTAAAAAAAGTTTTGTAAATGAGTTCCAATGGTTCATGGATTAGGGACCCAATATTAGGGAGCTCCAGAACCTTCTGTATAGATCAAGGTTAAGCTTTCTATCTACCCAATGGGACTCGGTGCTCAGTTTAGAAGGTACCATCAGACATGCAGTTCTCAAACTGTGGATCTGCCTTCCCAAAAATAACATTTTTGTTATTATTTATTTTAAAATGTTTTTGCTGTTAAGAGGTGAGAAAAAGCAGACCTCAATCCTATTGTACCTCTGCAAATTTGTGTCCCCAGAGTCAATCCCTTTCCTCTAAGGAGTGCAAAGTTTCAAAAAGTTCAGTGAACAGAAGGCTAATATCTTAAGTTTCTCATGTTAACCCGGCTTACAGTCAATTTAATTTTTGTTTTAATAAAAATTAAATTAATTATTTTAGAAAAACAAACTTTGTTTTAAATCTTGAATGTTTAACTAAATTTGAAAACATATGCCTTTGGTTAAAATATTATGCTTGAAGAAAAAATCCAGAATACATGATGTTATTTTAGAAAAATAAAACAGTTTAAATATCTGTCTGGTGATGTTCTTCTAATACAGCATGGCAAGAAAATCCTTCAAATATTAATGATTCGCCTGTTGAACTGGAGATCGTTCACCTCCCAATGATTTCATAAATATCTGCCTTGCTAAATGAAATAATCATTCATTTTTGATTAGCTATAAAACTAACCTGAAAAGTTTTCACACTAAATCAGTTTAAAAATTTATAGCGTGTACCTTCTAAAAATGAAACCTACATCTGAGTTGTGAAGAATATGTAGTAAGGCTATAATCACCAACAGGAGTGCACTTATGTAGAAAACCATGATTAAATCAAGTCTTCTTGACTAGGGATTTAAATAAACCTGATTTAAATCAATTCCCCTCTTGCCCACAAGACAGCTATAAAAAACATCCAATTTAGCAGCACTAAGAGTGACACACAATTCAGCTACTGGACAATGACATTCCTCCCCATTTACCAAATCTATTTCTTGTTATGCCTCTGCATTAAAGGCAACTTTTAGTCTCCAGTAAAGCACAGGGGATGATCATGAAAGTTTGGGGGTCATCTTCTCTCTCCCCAATAGATGTATGCCTCCCACCTTAATTTGGGTTTTGACAAGTGTGCAAGTGTTATCTTCTAGACAATGTCTTTAGGAGAGGAATTAAGTCTGCCCGTGAAATCTAGAATTCTCAGCTAAAACCAGAAAGCTACCAATTTCAATAATGAAATATATAAAGGTAATAGATATTTGCACATAGCTTTCTTATAGAAGGTGGGGACAATAGGACCAATGGACACTCTGGATAAATGTTTTACTTTTAAAATAAAAATTGTTTGATAAACTTAAACTGGCCCCACTAGCACCGTAGCCATTCAAATGTTATTTGGATATATATTGTAAAAGCCATTATAAGAGGCTTTAAAAAAAAAAAAAAACACACACAACACTACATATGCTTCTGAAACGAATTCAAACTGCAGTCACATTTGCCAGTCAAGCTGGAGAAGCACATTTCAAAGATGAGAAGCCTTGACTAGAAATATCCTGCACTAGTCCTGGAGACTTCAGCTGCCAAAAGTCACAACCTTGCACTAGGGCTCTCTCCATTGCAGCCATCAGCAGCAACATCGATAGGAGATTTTAGGAAAACCCTAGGGTTGTTTAACACACACACACACACACACACACACACACCCACCCACCCACCCCTCTCTTTTGGGCACCAGAGGGCCTGTACAAGACTTTATGCCATACTTACATCCTAGTGTTTAAGCAGCATTTGTGGGACCATCTGCTGGGAATGAATTTTAACCATCTAGTATTTCTGTGACTGTCTAGATAACCTAGTATTGCATAAAAGTTTGCATTTGAGGTTGACTTACTATTTTAAACTATTATGAACAGGTCTCTATCAAATTCACAGACATTAAAAACACCACATCTCAAATCTGGTCAAATGAGGTCTCTGGTCTCATTAAGTATGGTCTTATGTGCTTTTACCTTGTACTATACAGATTTCACAGGGAAGACCAGCATTTCTCAAGTCGGGGGTTCCAACCAAAAAGGGATTTGCAGGGGGAAAATTGCAAAGTTATGAGGTGGGGGGCAGGTTCAGAATAGCCAACTTTTTTCCTGCACTGCCTTCAGACCTGAGCAGCCATAGAGCAGCTGCTGTTGGCCGGGCAACCAGCTCTGAAGACAGTGCCCCAGTAGCAGACAAAAGAAAGAGTGGCAATACCATACACTGCTACCCTTACTTCTACTTTGCTGCCTTTGGAGCTGGGCAGCATGAGACTGGTGGCTGCTAACAGAGGCCAGCACTGCAGCCAGCAGCACAAACATAAGGGTGACAATATCCTTACTTCTGCACTACTGCTGGTGGCAGGGCTGCCTTCAGAGCTTGGATCCCACCCAGAAGCCACTGCTCTCTAGCTGCCCAGCTCTGAAGACAGGACCACTGCCAGTGGCAGCAAAGAAGCATAGCAATACCACAATTCCATCCCCTCCCTCCCAATAATAAACTTATAGCACTCTTTTTGGATGAGGGTCCCTACACAATTACAACCCCATGAAATTTCAGATTTAAATAGCTAAAGCAGTGAAATTTTTTTAAAATCCTACAGCCGTGAAATTGACCAAAATCGACTGAATTTGGCAGTGCCCGATTTATGAAATACCTACACGTCCTTATCAATGCATTCTTTTCACATGCTTACATTTAACTGAGCAACTGTCAAACTGAATATTGCCCATTATCGAACTTTAAAAAGTAGATGAAGCCCAACACTAGTACCTGAAATGTCCCTGGCCAGAACTACCTACCTCAGGTTTCTAAGGAAGGGCAGAACAACACTCCCTACTCAAAAGTGGTTCCATGAGCCAGTTTCATGTGCACCTTCTAGCAATGACTGCCACTGGTCAACACCAGTACTACTCTCAGCAGAGTCTGACAGGAAGATTGGCACAGCTCATGAAAAGGAGATGGTCTCTTCCTGCAATATTAAGAAAAGGAGCTAGATTAGCTTCTTGATTGAAGGTGGGGACCAAGGAGGGGCTATCACACCTATCAAAACACTCTTGCTCCCCCTCCCCTCAAGCCCTGCCCTTATTTGTTCTCTCCCACCCTCACTCACTTCCCCTCCCACATCTCAAACCCCAGTCTCAGCACACTGAGGGGGGGATTTGGCTATGGGTGCAGGGCTGTGGTGGGTCCAGAAATGAGGGGATCATAGTGTAGAAGGGGGCTATGAGAAGGACTTAGATGCAGGATGGGATGTCAACCCAGGACAGGGAGTTAGGATGATGGGGATTAGGCTCCAGCCAGGTGGTGCTTATCACAGATGTCTCCCAGTCAGTGATGCAGTGGAGCTAGGTGCAGTTTCTGGAAGCAACCAGCATGTCTGACTCAGGCACAGAGGTGGCCAGGCAGCTCTATGCAGTGCACCAATGGGCCATGGTTCCTGGCCAATGGGAGCTGTGGGGGCAGTGCTCCGAGTGGGGCAACATGCAGCACTTTTCTGATCATCCCTAAACCGCAGGGACTTGCTGGCCACTTCTGGGAGCCACACAGAGCCAGGAATGACAGGAAACCTGTTTTATCCCACTGCACCACCATCCAGACTAATGCAGTGCTGACCAAAGAATCCCAGGTGTCTGGCAACTAACACATCCCAATCTTTGTGCCCAGCATAGGAGCTTGGGCCTACTTTGGCAACTCAAAAACTGTTCTATAAATAGGAATGAGAAAGGAAGATGGCTACGGTGGTTACTACTGTTACCTCATCTCCCTTGCAACTACCACCTGTAACCATTAGCCACAGAAGTTGTCTAGTTTAATTCAATAAAGCTGAACCTTTTGTTCACTTTCTAAATGGTGTCTCTCACTGGGTAATTAATTATGGTCTTGGGTTCCAACTGGTCTATCCACTTAAATAAGCTCCACTTTCCACCTTAAAAAAAAAAGCTTACCAGCAAAAACATTTGTTTATACTAAAATCAACCGACAATATTTCTTCCCCTTCATTTTTGCACCCGCAGGTAGTTTAGTACTGCTCTTAGTCACCATCACTCCAGACTACAAGGACTGACCAACCATGGGGAATTGGGTGAAGGGAAGAGGGAGTATGCATGGGTACAGGAAGCACAAAAGCCATATTTTCTGCTGTTATTAAAGCAAGGGTTGAGAGTTTTCGGGGGGGAGGGTTCTGTGGTTACTGGGGAGCATCTAGATACACACGTCATTAAATCAGCTAATGCAGCAACAGTTTAACTAAAACTTGGACATTTTAAATCAGTGTTGTCTCTAATTCTCCCCCATTAGTGGACATAACCAGTTAATAACTAGCAATGCTGTCTTGTCACCTTAAGCTGTCCAATTCCATTCACCTAACCAACAACCTAATTCTGACCTCCTGTATTAGTTTCCAGTAATTATCCTTACTTCCAGATACTGTTACAATTGAGACAGAAAAATAACTTGGTAGGTATGAATTTGAGAATTCACAGGCAACACTATCACTTTATGTGCAAATGTCTACTTTCCTACTACAGAAAGCAACATCTATAGTGAACCACATGAAGAAACTGCAAGTAAACATCCAACTACAGCTCTATATAGTCACACACCAGAAGTGCTTAACCAATGTTTTTACAGTATTGCCATTTATGGTAGAAGAAAAGATATCAGAAGGAAAATTGAAGTTTTAGTTTTAGCAAGTTTAGTTTCATTTTCTTCTTTTAATCAACAGCCGCTCATTGCAAATAGGAACTGAAAAACAATTTGCCTTAAAATACTACATCGATCACAAGCTATCTTCTCATTACAATCTAGAATTCCCACATTTTCTGATCAGTCTTAGGTTTTACTTTCATCATGGAAGTTACACAATTTTTTATAAAAATGTACACATTCCCTCAGCATATTTATGTAAAACAATTCCAAAAAATGAAAAATCAGTTACAATAACTTAAGTTACAAACTAAGCAGGACAGTAAGAGTAAAGATAGGATAAAATAATTTATGTACTATATTGTTCAAAAGCTACATATTCACTTGTGAAGGAGTGAAATACCCAATTTAATATTTTGCTAAATAAATAATTAGAAGCTCAAGTGCAATCAATTCTCTCCGCATAAGAAAGCAAAGTTTGGGCTAATGAATGACATTTGAGTTCATGGTTTGAACTAATTATGCATTCCAGAAGATAAAAAGTGCCCCCTAACATGGCACAATAAGTAAAACTTTGTGATGAGAGTTGTACTATGGACTAATGTGCCACTGTAAATGCATCTCTTGCCATTCCCCAGTCTCAACAGCTGAAGTTTAACTAGAGGAGTCTTGCAGTTGACCTGTAAGGCCAAACCAACACAAGACAGACAGTATTAAGTCAGGGCCCATTTCAAGAATGCCCTTGCACCAAGCATCATGCCTTAGACTCAAAGGAATTCAGAAAAAAGTCTCCAATTAGCTTCAAGACTATGACCCCACCTAAGTAGAGTAGTATGATCATCTCAAGTTCTAAACTACACCTGAAGGAAATGTTAGTGATGGCAAAAAGCCATCTCCTTAAATAATCTAAGCAATTCAAGTGTTATAACTGGTTTTACAGAACCCACTTTATAGAAGCCCTTGTGATACACAAATAAAACAGTTTTATCCTTGACTTTTGCATTCCTTCCTACTTTTTACATAAGCTTGATGACAAAATGGTTAACTGGTACTTTAAAGATAAGGGCATTTTAAAAAGGCATTCTAGGCAGCTGTTAGTCTATATGCCAATGACGTTTGGAGATGTTTCAAAGAGATTTCTCCTAGGGATATAAGATAGCATATAACTGAATAGTCATGTAACCGCATCAAACTTTAGCTGGCAGCCAGCGCATTCCCAGCCATACTCCCAGGGAGTCCAATCAACCTGAGGCAGCAGGTGCAGGGGGAGAGGCAAGTCTGTGGAGCCAGCTCCTCACGTGTATCTGCTTCCGCCTGCCTAGTCATCTTCTGCATTGATGTCCAAGGATGCTGGCTCCTGCCTTCCCCTCCTTCTTGCTGCCTCTGATACAGAGGCAGAAGGGGGAGTGAGGGGGAAGGTAGGAAATGCGCATAGTTGACAGGATTAACAGATAAACCTAGGTTAATCGTATAGTCTATACATTGGCATCCCAAGTTTTGCCATCATTAACTTTTTTGTGTGTGTCTCACCCATCCCCTGCCAATGGAGAAGTGTTCCCTCCAGTGTATTTTCTAAGGAATCATTCAGTCTAATTTTAAATCTCAGAGATGCCCCCATTAAGAACTATTCTATAATCCAATGGATCTCAGAAGCAAGATTTATCTTAATTAGGAAAGATTAATTCTCCACAGTTCTTCCTTTACACCCAGCAATATTTCCTTAACCTACCTCCTAATTTGCACACCTCCAAGTTGGTGATTCTCTGTCTCACTCCTAGTGAAATTAAATCTCCAAGGCATGGTACAGACATCAGAATATCATCTCAATCTTTCACCATTAGTACTTTCCAAGTTTCTCCTCTTCCCAATCCTGACACTTAGAATTACTGTTTTTCCCCCCTCTCCCTATCCAATCCTTTGATGAAGGCACACTAATATATCAGCTGATTACTACTATGAGCAGAACTTCACAAAAAGATTAACCTCCCTGGGCTCCTATGTATTTCTGCTCTGTCAAACCTCTCATTCCAAATTGAGTAGCTTTGTTTACCTGCCTTCAATGTGGATAAACACTAATAAAACGAGGAACTAAGCACATGCCTAAACACAGTATAGTAATTCCTATCTGGACCTGGTGCTTTGAAGCATTGACAGATCCACAATACGGTCTTATCTTCTATTGGTGCAGATAAGTTTACTATGACAACTTCTCCTAACTGCAGTTAAAGCATTTTCAGACTTCAGTAAAAATTCCAGGTGTGCATTGTCCACATGACAAACTGACTACTTTCAAAACTTCAAGAGATTAAAAACACACATCTAGAAGTTAAGCAAAAAACCCACCAAGCCATTAAAAAGCCAGGAAACATGGTGCTACTAGAATGGCAGTCAGCTGAACAGTTCCGTCTCCTTCCAAAGATTTGTTCAAAACCCATAACAGGCTGTGTACAAATTTAAGATTCTGAACTCTAGCTAAAAACTCCAAATTCAAATTCCTCAGTACAATGCTGTAAGTATCTTTCAAACAACTAAAACAGGGGGTTTCCAGAAAGGTGCTTCCCCCCTTGTTCATTTCTGTTCCTAATCTGTTCTCATTTCTTATAATTTACATAAAGTAAATTCTGAAATAAACCTGTTTTCTAAACTTGCAAGCAGTGATCAGCCCTCATAAAACTCGCTCACAACAGGAACTCTTACTGAATGTGTGTTTAAGCCACATGATTACCACCTCTTCATGTAAAATTATTTTTAGCAGAAAGACAATTGGAGAAAACCATAAATATCTGAAAAACCCACTGGGTCAAGAGTATCATGAGCAGTTTTAAAATGCATAATCTTTGCTTAAACAACCCACCCACCTACAAATACACTCACCATACAAATTAGCTGTGCCATAAAAGCGTACCAAGCATTTGAAGCATGGACAGATCCACAAGATAAGCTTACTACTGACAACTGAAGAGTGAAGGATCAGAGCTTAAGTGATCAAAAAGCCATGCAGGGCTTTTTTGTTTGTTTTAAATTTTAAAAGTGAAAAGCATATGGCTAACCTGACGAAAACCTTGCAGGGATCAGATCTGGTGTTTTAAGTCTTATTGGTCCTGTGATGGGACAGATAACCTTCTCACATTGCCAGCATAGGGTCCAAGGAGAAAGCCTGTTGACACAGCTTATTCTCCTCCAGTATACCGACTGTGTCTAGACTACCTCTGTCAGAGATATAGCCGCCGCTTTTTTCCCCAAAACGGAGTTTTTGAAAAAAGGCAGTTTATATGGGGATCTGTTAAAAAAAACCCTTCTTTGAAAGATCTTGTATTCCTCAAAAAAAAAAAAAAAAAAAAA
>CM057848.1:96643536-96665486 GCA_030068395.1 Apalone spinifera
TCAGGGTTTTGGTCACCGTCCCCCGACGAACCTAGTTTAAAGCCCTCCTGACTAAGAGGTAAGATGACATAAGATGACATAAGATGGTTCCGATCAAAGGAGAGGTCTTCTACCTTCATTTGTAACTCAAGACTCTGAAAGACAGTCATATGTAGGGCATTGTGGTGGCAATAACAGTTGCTGTAGCCCTGGCTGCTGTGTCCGCCATGTTCACAGATGCCTGAAGGGCTGTTCATGCTATTGATTGGCCCTCATTATGGATTGGAACTGGGGCCTTTTTTGCTTAGGGAGGTCTTGGAGCAGCTCTTCTAGTGCAGTTGGTGCGGTCATAGTTAGCCAGGAAAGTGGTGTAATTTGATATTTAGAACTGGAGAGAGGCAGAAGAATAGACTTTCCTGACGAAGATATCCAACTGTTTGTGCGCCCCTTCTCCTGAGGTATGGCCTTGTACTGAGACTATCTGGATCTATGATGGATGGAGTCCACAAGCAGAGAATTTGGATGCTGACTTGAGAAGAGAAAAATCCATCCTCTTGACTGGGACGAAATGTTTTCTATCTGCTCTTTGATTAGTAGGAGGGGTAAAGGCTGGTGTTTGACAGAGTGCTGGTTAAAGTAGCTTGGGTTGTTTTTCTTGCACTTCTTGCAGTGAATGTCCTGCGATTGATCCACTCCCTTGAAGAAATCCTGAAATTGTTTCACGTCGTCAGCAAGTAGCGAGGAAGATTAGAAAACGTCCTCATCCAGAGAAGTTGACAACTGGGGAACCAGTGAGGAGCTGTCCCACTCAGAGTGATGTAAGTCATCATCTCATCAGCTGGCTCAACTTTGGTCATTACAGAAAGCAAGTGTTGAAGACAGAATGGTGAGGAATGAGTAGTCATACACAGAGAACATGTTGCTGTATGTGCTGTTGTGGAAACCAGTGTGCTGCGTGGACGATGTCAGTGGGAAGAATGGGGTGGCATTAGTTCCATGGTTCCCAAGAGACAAAAGGCACATCCCAAATAACTCCAAAGCACAGAGGCACTAGATTTTTTTTTTTCCCCATGGAAAAAGATGCCAGAGGTTCTGGTTTTGCTTTGTTTTTTAATTAAATGCCAAATTCAACTTTTTTCCCCCCTTTGACCCTGAAAATATGGACTGAAGCTTCCTCTGTTTGCCTCCCCACCCCCAAAAAAAAACAGCTGGAGGGAGAGACATTAAAAAATGTTAGGCCAAATGGTTAAAGCTTTTCAAAGTTATTCAACTGAAAACTTAAGGAGCACTGTCAGGCAACCTTAATAAGGAGTGGTACCAGCCCTGCTTATTCTATACACTCAGAGCTCAGATCTTCACCACCAAGTCCCTACAGGAGTAGAAAAAGATGTAATCCTTTTATGTGGATGAGCCCAATATATGCTTTTAGTAACTATTTTGCCATTGCCAAATGTTTTTCCTACAGTTGTTATCTTTCCTTTGCAGATAAATTAATGTGCTCAACATGTGTTTCCAATGACACAAGCACAACTGAAAGGAGAACAATGAATACACTTGTATCTTCCATCAGCTGAGTCTACTCATTACACAGGCTGACAACAGGTGTTAGATACTCATTTGAGTTACAAGATCACACATGGAAAGCACACTCAAGACCAAAGTGTAAACATTCTGTTAGTCCTTTATATCTTATTTGTCCAGACTGCAAAGACATTTTTATTGGACTACAGTGGTCATGTGACAAATGATCCTCAAAGTTGCAATATCTCTTCTTTCCCTTTGTAATATCTGGATAGTTAGTGCTAGCTAGTTAATATTCATCCACACACGTAATTAAGGTGAGAGCCCATTTATTATTTGAGTACTACAGACTTAGCAACTCAGGGAACGTGAACAAATCACTTGTAACTGCAGACATTTTTTTTAACACTGGCTTAATGAGACTGTCACACCTTCTGAGCATTTACTTGGGATGTCCTAGGTTTTCTGTTATGTGCCAGTCCTACACCTGGACTACTCAATATGCCTGATGTGAACAATCTGGAGGGGGGAAAAACACCAACATCTGTAGCATCCCTATCTGGCTCTAGAAACCACTGTCCCTTCTCTCCCCCCCGGCTACATGTGACAGCATCTCAGCTCGAGACAAGGAAGCAGTCTCATTCAACCTACCACCACCTTTCAGTCCTTGGAGCAGCTACAGCCATCCTTCTCCAGACAGGCAAGGAGACAAACCCAAAGAGCATAGGGGCTGGAGAGGTGTGGGGAAGCAAGTCATTGCATTTCCCTTTCCATTGACTAGCAGAAACAGATCCATCAGCTGCCTCTCCCATACTCAAAATACATCAAATGGCGAGACAGGAAAATAGGTTATAGGATCTTGTTTTTCCCCTGCAGTCCCTACTAGGGATGTTAAATTGCAGATAATCAGCTAATCAAGTAGCCAATGGAATTTCCATCCACTACTCAATGAGTCGATAAGGGGGCACTCGCTACCCCTGCTGCGACACTGCAGTTTACATGTGGAGGAGCTGGGCTAACCCCGCTGCGGCGCTGCCTTTTAAATGTCGTAAGAGCTACCTGGCTCTTACTACATTTAAGAAGGCAGAGCCACATTGCCACTGCATCTCTGCTCCCCCTGAGGCTGCTCCTGCCTTCCCCCCCCCCCCCAATCACCGAGCCGGTACTGAGGAGAACCAGCTTTTAAGCCAGCTCCCCCTAGCACTGGCTCCTGCTTCTCAACGCACATGCTCTGAGAGGTGGCAAGAGATGGGAAAGAATGCAAGTAGTCAACTCGACTACCCGATAAGCCTAGGCTTATCGGGTAGTCAACTCTTACATCCCTAGTCCCCACCCTTCCAAAAAGGGATAGGGAGCTAGTACTCAATTGGCAGGAGACCACAGTTTCTTCTCAACAACTGGAGGCTTGTCCATCTCAACATTATACATGGCAGAGAAATTTAGTTAAAATTGTCCCCTATTCAATTCTATCCGAAGAGCCTAAGGACCCTGTTACGGGCCATATAAAAAAACCTAACATCCATCATAATGCATACAATCCTATCTGCTATGAATCAAGCAGAGGGGCACTGACTCAACGCAACAGACTCCATATTAACCTGTATCCCCTCTCCAAGTTGGAAAAAACATGAACTGCAAAACTCGTTCATATACAAATGCTCTTTAGTTAAACAACTTTTTAAAAAAGGCTTTAAGTCCAGAAATGCTATAGAGATTAATTGCTTTCATTACTGGTGGTTTTTTCCAGACCACTCTTAGATTACATTCAGAGCTAGACCTACTTTTGCAAGTTTAGATTGCTCAAGTTCACCTCCCTACCATATTTACCTCCTCAGCTATAGCCTGCACACAAAAAAGGTATTATATAGTATAGCAAATAAGAGTTCATTTGTCTTTGTATCACACTTATCAGGAAGGGAAACTAGTAACTAATTCCATGTCAAAATGTCAGTCTTCAAACACTCCCCCCACACACTACTCAAAGCAGCAGAGAAGGGGCAGCTGCTAATAAATGTAAAGCATGCAACCTGTTGAGGAGGTGGCAGATCAGACAGCCCACTCTAGTATCCTGTATTATGTCAGCTGTCAGGATGGAAAGTCAGAGCTCCCCACGGACTATCATTAGCATTTCTTTACTAATATTAGCTAGAAGCTTGAATGTCAAATATTTGTGAAAAAGTAAGACCCTTTCAACCTTTATGAAAAAGAAGACTTCGCCCTACAAAAAATTTGCTAGGTCAGGTACATTTAAATTGAATTTTTGTATTTGTAGATCAAACACTAAATTTCTGCCATTTAAAAAATAAGTTACAATTAAAACTCATTGCAAACATGTGAAACCTACACTTATAGTCTCAAAAATCAATTAATAGCTCTAATCTAGCCTAACTGCCAGCTCTCACTTCTTGAAAGTTGAGCTTTCAGTTTCTGTTTCTCAGCTGACTAAAGTCACATGTGCACAGAAAGAGAGACAGCCAGGATAGGATCACTGTTATGTGCTTATGTCATGGTGAAGCTGGGCCAAGCAAGGCAGAAGCATTTGTTAAGAGAGAGACATAATATATATAAAAGGACAGAGGCAGAACAGAAAATAACAGTGGAGTGAAACTGGAAAGAACAAAGGAAGACATTCAGCACACACATAGCTTCCTATATTCCCCACACCTTTGCCATGGAAAAACCATCCTGGCTTCTGAGCATGACACACCATTCGGGGTATATTTTGAAAAAATTCCTTCCCTGGGTAAAAAAGGAAACTTGCTAAGTGTAAGCAGGGCCTAGTTGCAAAAACGAAACATAAGGAAACGGCTTATTGGAAGGAAACAATATGAATGAAGATGTGGATGTGTCACAAGAACAACGTGGATCAATCGATTAGTAACTTAAATAATTCACTTTTGCAATGCATCATTATTCAAGACTTTCTTCCCCTTTTAGTGTAAGTGTGATTTAACAAGTAAATTCCCAAGCTGTATGTATGTGCTAGAAAACAGAAGGTTAGCTTACTAAGCTAATACTTATGACTACTTAACTGGACTTAGATTCCATCACCCAAGCAGTACAGTGTAGATTTCTCTTTGGCAACTTCAGAAAGCTGCAATATTTCCACAGTCATTTTCTTATTTTATGTTACATAATACATGCCCCTTATTTTGCAACATCATGGTCGCAGACCATGATAGCAATGCTCTAAGTCTATTCCCTATTTTACTTCAGCATAACCCAGCTTTCCCAAGGGAACCATATCCTATACTCGCTTTCTATAAAAAAAACCACACACAAGTGCCAGTGAGTTCAACAGGGCTTATTCCAAAGTTAAGTGCACTCAGTGTTAGCTTTTTTGGTAATTCAGAATCAGATCTGCATCTTTGCTGGAAAAAAAATGAACGATTCACTGAACTACAGTCAGAAGACTAGCCATTCAAAATCTTTTAATTTGGTTTCAAGATACCATTTAGGCGTGAGATTTTGATGGTCATCCACAACAACTTCAGAATTATAAGTTGGTACTTAGTGCTGCAACCACATTTCAGAAAAAGTATCAGTAGCCAGTAACACCCAGTAGAGTCATCATCATGGATGGGTTTTTGTTCTATGGACTAGGGATGTTTAAATCTGTTTATTAACATGAACATGTAACTGCATAATTTTTCAGTGGTTACCCATTTACATGGGGGTTGTGGGAGGCTCCCCAGGAGCTGATGTGCACCATGAGCCTGCTTTTTAGCTGGCTGCCCACACACAGTGCCTGCCCCCCAGCCCATGCTGCTGCCTCGGTTCCGCACCAGCTCCCACCTATCCCACTCCCCTCCATGTTGCTGCCTCTGATACAGACGCAGCAGCACAGGGGGTAACCGTGAAGGTTAACAGATAAGCCCAGGCCATTAAACTGGTTACATAAGGTCTACAGAAGGGCATTGTAAAGGCCATGTCATGGAAAAATAATACTTTCTTTCCTGAATCCAGAGAAGGGTGGAGGGGTGTCAAATTTATCAGTTACTTAATCACTAGAGTCCAATACAAAAATATGGAACTCTTTCCCCTCTGCAATTTCCAGAGTCCACACTCTTGGAGAAATTCCAGCTTCTCACGTATGTATTTCCTCCACTTTCTGCAACAATCCTCAGCTAGTTATATTTAGTTTCTAGCTATATTTCTAAGACCAATGTCTGAGGAGAGATTGATATTCAGAAAAATCTAAGGAAGTCAAGGGAGGACAAAAGATATTGGGGAAGAGCTTGACAGAAGTGTAAGCAAAGAGACAAAAATGATGAATGGCAGAAGATCATGACACCAGTAACAGAACAATTATAACACAGGCAAGGGACATGGTAAAGCACATTTGGGGGGGAGGGTGGGACAGAGAAATATATCAACCAATTTAGATGTAGCACACAGTAGTTCTATGTATTTAGAATTAAAAGGAGTCTTTTGGGCACAACAGCACAATTCTTTTGCACTCTGACTCCCAAGATTAGTCTATAGGCTTTGAGAAGTTGAGTAAGTTTTATAGACCGTCATTAAGATCATACAAATTCTCTCAGACAGGCCTGTTATTTGTACCCAACAAGCAAAGCTCAGATTATCCCATCAGAACCAAAGATGGTAGGTAGATGAGTAAATAGAAAGGGAGACATTTGTGTATTCAATGCTAAGGAAAACCAAAGGAGGGTTGTGTAATAGCAAATCCCTGAGCATTTGAACCAGACTGTTTACAAACTCATCAGCAGTTGTACTAAAGGTGCCATATGCTTCAAACAGGTCAGATAATGGTAAAGCTGCTTTTAAACAACTTTCTACTGACGCAATCTTCTGCTTCAGAGGGCTCTTCAGATGAGATACTACTCTCCCCTTCAATAATTTCAAATAAGTAATAAAGTTTAAAGGTTTATATTGAGAAGAGATGTGATATTGAACGGATCTGGAGAGCTCAGCGGTGAAATACATCAAACAGCAGGACAAAAAACTTGATAGCTTTGTAAGTGTGACATTTTTTAGCCCCTTCCAGGTATGTTTGATTACAGAATTCAATTGTCAGCTGCACAGATACTTCCCCAGAACAGCTTTATTTAAAGCTCACCATTGATACAAAATACAGGAAGACACACGTAACTTTACTGTGACCAAAGCTTTTGGCAGTTTAATAGTATTGCTTACAGAACCTGAAATACTGTAATGATATGGATAGTTAGTATACAAGATGAGAACTAAAAGAAAACAAACCTTAGGCTATGTCTACACTGGCAGGTCCTTGCACAAGGACTCTTTTGCAGAAGAGTTCTTCTGCAAAACACTCTTCCAGAAGAAAGCGTCTACACTGGCATGTGCTTTTGCGCAAGAGATGTGCTTTTGCACAAGAGCATCCATGCCAGTGTAGATGCTCTCTTGCACAAGAAAGCTCTGATGGCCATTTTAACCATAGGGCTTTCTTGCGCAAGAACAGTTGTGCAAGAGGGCTTATTCCTGAGCGGGAGCATCAGAGTTCTTGCGCAAGAAGCCCTGATTTCATACATTAGAACATCAGTGTACTTGCGCAAGAACTCGCAGCCAGTGTAAAAAGGCAGCAAGCTTTTGCGCTAAAGCAACTGCTTTAGCACAAGATCGCGCCAATGTAGACACAGCCTTAGAATATTTGCTACTGTTAGCCTGTACTAAGCCTTGTCAGTGTAATACTAAATTTGTGATTTAAAAAAAAAAATTCACTGAGGGGGGAGGCATGGGGGAAGGATAAAATTGTTCCTGAGAGAGAGAAAGTTCAAGGTGACAGCCATTTGAAGAATGCTATGGAATCTCAGGCAGTCAGACAATGGTGGGATAATATATATTACCGTTACTTTGCCCCAATTTATCTTGCAGGTCATTCTGTCAAGAAGAAAACTAAGTCAGAACACCTAAAATAGCACATCCCCTCTCTCTGCCAGGGTAACCAAGAAAATAAAGGTTCTCTTCAATACCCAACAACATGCCAACAGAGGAGAGGTCTACCCTGAAAGGAGAAGGAGAGAAACCATCTCTATTAATTTAAAGAGCATTTGATTTCATTCACTCCCTTGCCTCCAAAAAGGACTGAAAATTGTCAGTCAGCAAGTTGGTTCTTATTGTCATGGATATATGCAGCCGTGATTGACAGAGCCCCATGTTCCAAGACTAGAAAAGGATCTCATCTCATTCAGGTCTCTACCTGGACAATCTAGCTCAGTGGTTTTCAGGCTATGGGTCGTCACCCAGTACTGAGTCATGGAATGTCAGGCACTGGGTCTTGTTGCTGCAGGGTGATCAAGTGACCAGTGGGGGTGCTGCAGGGTGATCAAGTGACCTGTCTTGGCACTGCAGACTGCACTGTGTCCTAGAAGCAGTGGCAGCAGGTCTGGCTCCTAGGTAGGGGGTGGGGGAGAGCGCACAGGGTGCCATGCACTGTACTTGCCCTGAGCACTAGCTCCACACTCCCATTGGCTGGAAACCTGCTGCTGGCTGCTTCTAAGGTACAGTATGGTCTGCAGTGTCAGGAGAGGCAGGAAGCTTGCCTTAACTCCCCTGCTGCACCACTGACCAGGAGCAGCTCAAAGTAAGACCCTTCTGCCACAGTCCTGACCTCCCTACCCCAAAAGCTGGAGCCCCATCCTACACTCCAAAGTTCTCATCCTCAGCCCCACCCCAGAGCCCACACTAGTGAAATTATGCTGGATCATGGGCATCAACAAATTTCTTCAACTGAGTCATGAGAAAAAAAAGTTTGAAAACCAGTGATCTAGATAATGCTTTGTGTGAGAGAAAGTAAGCAATCCATAGGTCAGACTGCTAAGCTTCAGGGCAGGCCAGAGAAGTGCGATGTACACTTATTTTGTATTGTGTACTACATATTTAGCTTATTAAGATTTATAAAAGTCAGTAGGTACCTATTCTATAAATACAAAAATTAAAAAAAAATATGCAATGAACTACAATTGTATCTACTTTGCAAAAGCCTAGGATTTTTGTGACTGACAGCTGCTATCATCACTGACAAATAATTGTATGAGCCTGGACACCGCCCTCAAGTGATAATCCTACTAAACAATAGTTAGGACTGTATGGTAACAACAAATACTGGAATAGCTCTTTTGCTCACACATTGGCCTAATCAATTAGTGTCTTGGGAAACAAAATTGAATTCACTCAACACTTCAGTAATTTGAACATTGTGTTTACTTGACAAATGACACAGAACTGACATTTCAAGGATCCGATTCCATTGGTTAAAGTTAATCTATTGGTTAAAGTGACCTATAATAGCATGCCTTGAAAAAAGCATATACTAAACAGGGTTTACCACTAGTCATTTTTAATATCTGGAAAGTTCATGATTAAATTAAAAATGAGTGAGGATTTCCATGCATGGAACCATGGGAAGACTTTTCCACTCAGAAAGCTATTCTTTATGCAAGACACTAGTCTAGACTAGGGATTCTCAGCCTTTCCTTTTTGAGTCTCCCTCTCAACATCCTAGAAAAACTCCAGGATGCAGCGGGGTCACAGGGCTGTCTCTCTGGGCCAGGAGCAGCCCCTTGTGCATAGCTGTAATTTCTATTGGGGGAATAGGGAGAGGCAAAGTCCAGTAAGGGTCAGGCCAGCTCTACACAATTTTGTTCAGGGAGGGAGGGCCACCTTCACACTGACTCACCTCAGCAGGTGGTAAACCCATCTATCTGAGGCTGTGCACCAGTGACTGCTTCCCACAGACTCAACTGACCTCAGAGTTGCCCAGGCAGCAGCTCTTACAAGCTGCATGAGTAGTCAAAGGGGACTGGCAGCTGAGGAACAGCTGCAGCCCCAGCACCAGCAGCAAGTAGGTGGATGCTACAGTGGCCCTGTAATGGTTTCCCTATTCTCCCATGCTTTATTAAATTGACTTAAGGACACAAATATGCATAACTCGAAGATGCTTTGGACAGAATACCTCATGTAACCTATTATCAAAGGGGTAGCCGTGTTAGTCTGAATCTGCAAAAGCGGCGAGGGGTCCTGTGGCACCTTATAGACTAACCAAAGTGTTTGGAGCATAAGCTTTCGTGGGCAAAGACCCACTTCGTCATGTAACCTAGCAATTTTAATATCACAGTTTGCTGGGTGTGTAAGTCTTATTTTGGAGTATGTCTCACTCTTGCACGTAAAATTAGACATATGGAGTATGAAATGGTTTACAGTTTGAAATGTGCAAATGGAAGCCATCAAAGGTGCTTCATTCAATGTCTGGTTGATCACTTGTAAACAGCTTCCTTTGACCTTTAAGTCTAAGCCAGGTGTGGGCAATTAAAAAAAAAAAAAAATTATCAGGGCACACTTCAGAAATTTTTGAAGTGGTCCTGGGCTGCACTGTAAGGGACAGGGCCAGGACACTTCCTTGCTTCCCCACCCACAGACCATGATTTTCTCCCCCCACCCGCCACCAGAGATTCCCCCTAGGCACTCATGCCACTGGTGTTGGAGGAGACTGCATGCTCCCCATTCTTCCCCCAAGCCTTGATTGGCCTATGGGCAGGGGAGCAGCAGGGCCTCCACAGGCCGGATCAACCCGCTTGGCGGGCCAGATCCGGTCCATGAAGGCTCTTTTGCTCATCCCGGTCTAAGCAGTGGTTGGTCTTAGAAAGTCACATGACACCCCCACACACACCCGCCCCCACCCCAAACTGGTAGGGTCTGATCACGTAATTTTCCATGGAAGGGGAGAATGTGAGAAAGAATTCACTGCCCAAAAATAAGCTCATTTCAAATGCAAAGTTTTTCCAGTTCTTTGTCTTTGGCTGGCATATCACTCCCAAGGAAATGAACTAGAGACCTCAGGGAAAAAAGCTTCCCTGGCTTGGAGGTTTAGCTGGAATAAGAACAGTATTAGGTAAGTTTGCGATAAGTGTTAGAACTAGCGATGCATTTTGTTATTTTAAATTTATCATCTACTTCCCTCTGCCTGATTTTTGCAACCAATGTTCACCTCTAAACTGCTCCCAGTCAGCTCCCTGGATAGAGGCCTAAGACTTTGACGCTGGGCTGCCCTGCAGCTTAGAGGGGACACTGCTTGCAATAACAGAAATCCTACAGTTGGTACTGAATACAATCGCTTACTTACTATCAAGCCCAGTGTAAGTAATTGTTACCTGGAGGAGCAATCAGGGTGTACATCCTCCTTTCATTATTAAGGGGGCTTACACTTATATAATTTGGCGTTTTGATCCCATTTGGGGAGAGGTTTCCCTGGAAACTGGGCCCAAAACTGCATTTTCCTCCGATCTGAAGAGTCTGTCTATTGTTCCCGGGGGGGCGGGGAGGAGAAAAGAGAAGGAGCTCTGTGCCTTCCCTGAGGCAGGCAGGAGGGATCTGGCCCAGCAGGACAGGGTGGTGAGAAGCCCCAGAGAGCAGAAAGGCAAGTGTCAGTGGCTCTCAGCATTCTGGGAAGCACCCCAAGGGGTCTTCTGTGACCAGGGATCAAAGAGGTAGCAAGGGGTGAGGGTGAGAGCAGGAGCCGGTTGGGGGCAGCTGGCTTAAAAGCCAGTTTGCCCCCCCCCCCCCACACTGTCTTCTCGAACTGGGGGGGCAGGGGAAGCAGAAGTGCAGCAGGGGGACCAGGCACAAGCTGGGAATCAGCTGTCCCAGCTTGCACCCAGTCCCAGAGGCTGTGCCTCTGCAGTTTTCCTCCTTATCAACTAATTGAGTAGTTGATGGCAATTCAATTGACTGTTCCATTAGCTAATAAATGCAGTTTAACATCCCTATCTGACTGCACCCTGTCACAGGCCCACTCTATGGCACACCAACCAGAGAAGCAACAGCCCCACACTGTCTCTCAACTCACCTAGGACCTGCCCAGACAGCAGGGCCTAAGCAGAGCTAGGGCAGAGTCTTTGAAGTGCCCCACTCTGAGTAAGCAACTGCTGTTTGGGAGGGCAAACACCCTCATGCCCCCTCAACTCTGCCCAAAGTTCCTGCCCCATTCTGCACCCAGTTTCAACTCTGTGGGGAGGGTGCCAGGGCCCCATGGACCCCCCCAAAGGGTTGCAGACCCCTGTTTGAGACCCTGGTCTACACCTCTGTACTAAAAGAGTTTAAGAGCAAATGCACATCCTATTGTTGGTGTTTCAGTAAACAACTGTTCAGTCAGTATTATCCAGCATGCGCTAGTTCACTAAATCATACATCGCTTTCTGTAAAAAAAGTATCAATTCCTGCCATCTCCTTATGGCACCCAAAGAAAATAGCTGCAAGTGTGAACTACTGAATGAAAGTCCTCCTACATAGACTTAATTAATTCTGACAAAAATTCTATCTGCAGCTTATCATAAAACACATTTCAGGTTTACAAGACCAATAAAGGGAGTCTTCTAAAAAAGTAACAAATAACTGCTCACGACATTAAACCATATTATCACCTCCAACCACATAGCTTGTTGCAATCTATTTTTCCTATATTGTGACAATTTTTTAGCAGAAGATATTTAATAACCACTGCTGCCTCCATCTGCATATGGAGGGTTTCATATACCAGTAGTTATCACTGCTCTACTTTTTCACCTTATTCTGACAGATTAAATTAAGACTACAGTAGCCAGATTTAACAGCAGTTTAACTAGGGTTCCCAGATACTTTCACAAAAAATCCCACACATGGTGGGAGGGAAAAAATTGGTTGAGGAAAAAAGTTGATGCACCTTTAAATTCCACCACGCCCACCACACCCAAGCCGGCAGGGGGAAAATATCCCCACTGGCCTGCCGACCAAGAAAAACAGAAAATTTTATTTTATTTTTTACCTGATAGAAGACGCAATTACTGGACTGTCCAGGTGAAAACCAGAGAGAGTTAAGTTTACTAGAAAGAACTGAAGTTAACCTGCGATCTTAGTATTTTGAGAAACTGCAATTGCAAGATAACAGAAGTTTTCCACATTACACCATGCAATATTGCAAGGATTTCCTTACATCTAAAAGAAGCTCCTGAATGAACTATCATTTTACCAGCTATGACTACAGTGTTTTCAGTAACAAATGTGAACCCAAGAGAGCTTCATGGGACAATTAGAACCATTAATACCAGAGCTTTGATTTTCAACAACTGAAACTGCTTCAGCTGTCTCCTGTGTAGGCCTTTTCACAAGAACTACAGCATTTATATATTCAGCTCACACAAGAGTCCTTCCCAGTTGCTATGGTCAAAGGAGGATGCCACCACTGGTCTGCTTCTGGCATCCAGGTAGCTTTTACTACTTATTACCGACTACTGAAATTTTATTAAGAGGAGATCATAAAATCTTCCTAACAATAGCAAGGCACAGCTTTTCCTGTCCATCTAACTCTTCTCCAGACTTATGTCTCAGTTACTGCAAGGTTATTTTTGGATCTTAAGAAATGAAAACTTGTTCTGCTCATGCCAAGTCAGAATGCTGCTGCAAAGATTACTGCCCCAGCCCATGGCTTTAAGCATATCACTGCCCTCTTTACAACTTGCATCTCTCTCTTTTCTACCACAGAAAATATAAGATACCAATCCTCACTTAAGGTTTTTCATGGCCTAGCCCCACCTATCATCTCTTATCCATTACTGAAATGTTAACTGTTGCCTCTGATTGGTCCATAACACCAACCTTCATCAAACAAGTTCCTCTCATGCTTTCCCAAAACACATCCTTCATGCCTAGAAAGAGCTCTCTAGAAACATCAGCAAAGCTATTCCAGAAGGATTTCTTGAGTAACTCTCCTTTGTTAGGATGCCTACAAAAAAAATTAGGAAACCATCTTGCCACTGAAGCAAGAGCAGGAGATGACCCCAGGGGGCTATTATGCTAACCAAGTTTGCCTCATTGTTTTAAGATTGTAGGCTCTTGGAAGAAGAGACTGTATTTCTCTCCATACAGTACACATAGAACAGTGAGGTCCTGGCCCAGAACTAGCACTGTGAAGCACTACCGTGACAAGAATTGAACCACATATACAAGCTCTTGTGTGTATATATATTCATTCTTTTTATCAATGTTGAGATCTACAGCTTGCTCGCCTTGCACATTGTTAGGGAAGATTAAAGGCATTAAAATCTATTTCCTCTTCACCTCTTGACTCATCTCCACCCTAGGGATGCTAGTGTATAGCAGAGTAAACAATTAACAGATAAGGCTAGGCTCCAGCTCACCATGCCTATCAGGTCCCACATACCCACCTGCCTCCTATAAAGGGCCGACAGGAGCCAGGTTCCTGCAGTGTCGCCTCTCCCCCGTCACCCCACTGCAAGGGAATGAGGGGGAAGGAAAGGGAAGGCTTCCTCTCTCAGTGGACCCCTCCCCCCCGGGACAGGAGATGCTGCCATCCCACACTGCTGCCTCTGTTGGAGGCAGCAGCGCAGGGTGCTCCCAGGAATGGGGTCAGAGCGCACTGGCTGTCATCCCTATCCCCAGGGATTAGCAAATGGTTGCATAACTAATAATAGTTCGTGAGGTTAAACAACTATTCAATTACACGATAGCTAACGTCCCTACTCCACCCTGCTCCCATGCTATCTGAGGCCTTAGAAGCTTCTCTGAGCTGTCCTGAGAGGTGCAAGGGCCTTTCCACTGAAATTCTTCCACTGGATATAATCCAACCTGAGTACGCCACAGGCCAAATGCTCATCACGGCCGCTTCATGAGAGAGGGGACAGCACAACATGCTGCGACATCACCACTTAGCTCCTCCTTTTAAGATTTATCTTACATTAGAAAGGTTTAAACATGTTTATAGTATGAACAGAGTTCTTTCAGGCAGTTTGTGTAGCCCACAGCACAAAACATGAGCTATATTAGTCACTCAAGAAGTGAACTACTAGAGGAAACACTAAAGTATTTTTTCATGAAGGCATTTTCAAGTAAGCTAAAGACTAATGCAGAGACCTTGCTTGTTCACAAGTTTAAAGACCCTTTCTGAAATGCATAAAGGCATTTTATTTCTGCATGTGATTACATGATTAATACACAAGTATGACATATTCAAGAGTAGAGAGAATAGATAAAGTCAAGGGAACGAGGCCAGCTTAAGTAAATCTATTTTTGTTTTCTACTGCAAGTTTTTAAATTATACAAAGAGCAAATCAATACTCTCACAGTTACGCTAGCTGCCATCTCAGAACATTTTACAACTAGCCCAGCACTAAACTGAAACCACAGAGATGGCAGGAAGAACATGAGCAGAATACTGAGAGTGCACAACAGTGTTTGAGGAAAGGAGATTTTGTTAGACAATTGAAATAAAAAGCAGCCTGCAAGAAGAACAGGTAGGACTTCAGCTTTCAAGGTCAAATAATTTCACAGCCTCAGACTTCTAAACAGCTGACATAAAAACAAGCAGCCTCTGCATCTTATTTTCAATATTCTAAACAAAAATAACCTTTAAGCAGCATACCAAGCTAGACAAAGAAACCACAGGTTCTTACTGTATAATGTTTGTCCTCTCCTCCTGTGCCATACCCTTTTTAATACTTGGCCTCTCCTGGTGTTAGATCTGAAAGCATTTTGGGGCATGGACTGTCATCTGTAAAGCAGTAGGATAGTGTGTCTCAAGTTATGCAACTGTTGGATAAAAGAATTAGGAATGTGATAAAAGGTAGTTAGTTTTACTTTACATGCTCCATTAATCAAGGCAAAATATATAAAATTTAACAAAAAAATACCTAAATTGCTCCTAAATCTAAAGCTCTGTTAAAGTATGACAGCAGGCAGTGCGACTATTATAGCTGGAAAAAAAAAATCAAGCTGAATTGTGGAGATAGAAGAAATGCTACCATTTGACTTTTCTGAGCAAGTTTAGTCCATAAGTGAAAAAAATTGTTTCGGTCTCATCTGAATACAAAGCTGCTTTAACAAGCAGGCATCACCATTAAAATTAATTTAATGACAGAGATATTGTTTATTCAAACAGTACAAGTGCTTCAGTAAATAAAATTGTCTTTGAGTAAGTATCACTAAGAAAGCTCAGGGAAAAGTGACATCTTAGATCCATTCAGACTTGAACTGCCTTTGATGCACATCTTTCTACACAAAAGCCAGGCTGGATACAGTTATCCTCAGATATTGTAAGCTAAACAATGTACTTCAAGTTCTGTACTTGATCTTTTAATCACAAATACAATGTCAAAAGAACTTTCTAGCACCGCTAGCTCGTTAGTTCTCAAGAGTATGGTTTGTTGAGGCATAGGATTGTGGAAGCTCTTTACACAGGGCCAAATTCCACTTGTGTGGGCCTTAATAGACGTGTTTGTTCAACATCAATTGTAACAATCTCTCTGTAGTAATCTGATAAACTCCACACTTGCACTAAAGAGCCTAATTTATACAGGCCAGAGCAACTGCACAGAGCAGAACATCCACAGTCACTGCGTTCCTTCTCTGGGGCACCTATTCCATTATACTAGGCACAACACCCTGAAGCTATTCCATTGCATTGTCCTACATATGTACTTCCACGCATGTTTCACAGTATACCACAACGTATGGCTTGGCAGCTACTGGCAAACATTCAACTGTTGTACACCAAATATACCAGAACCCCAATGGCGTAGTCAGAAAAGGACAGGTGGTGGGTGAGTGCTATGGGGTCACCTCTTCCCCACCCCAGCTGGCCTTGGAAGAAAGGGAAGGATAGATGTCTTACCAGGAGCCCTTGAAAAAATGTTCACTCTGCCCCTCCACCTACTTCACCCTCCTACCCATGGGCACTCAAGACTTGTCCTACTTTGCTTGCTGGGTGCTCCTGCCAGAGAGGGGGATCTGGGGCTTGCCTGCTCTGCCCCTACTCTGGTGCTCCCAAAAGGCAAGTGGAGTCAAGGTGCCAGGGCTTGCTTACGCTCTGCACCCTTCCCCCAGTGTCCCCAGCTGGTGAGCAGGGTCACGGTGCCAGGGTTTAACTTGCTCAGCGCTGCTCTCCCATATGGTGTTCCCAGCCACATAACAGTGTCAGGAGCTTGCCCCACTGCTCCACCCAGCCAACACTCCAGCCAGGGAGCAGGGTCAGGGCTCAGAGGCTTGCAAGTCTCTGTTCCCTAACTCCACTCCCTGTCAAGGGCACTGGAGCAGAGCAAGCCCCCGAGCCCACTACTCTGCCTGCCTCAGCTAGAGCACGGGGCAAAGATGGGTAAAGTACTATGTCCTCAAATGCAAGTATGGCCAAGAGCTTCTGACTCTCCACATTTGTCAGACAATCTGTGGACCTACATACAGCTAGTTTGAACAAACCATCACTACCTTCAGCTGGCAATGCTCCACGTCGCGAAAGGCTACACAAAAGTTGAAGTTTACATCCTGTGTTCCAGATGACTGTAATAACATTCAGTATTGAAGCTATGAATGGGGGACATCCAGCCCACTTAATTAGCTTCAGTAACAGGTCCTACAATTGACAGGGACTTCTTTTGCGATTATATCTTGGGTTCTGTTATTTCCATTCCAACTCATCTGATGAAGAGGGTGTTCCATGAAAGCTCAGGATCCTATACATTTGTGTCAGTCTCCACGGAGTCACAGGACAACTCTCCGTTTTTGTTCAGTATTAATTATTATTGTGGGGTCTATTATAAAGGCACAACATGATCAGCCTACAATGCCAGTTTAAGAGTTGCAATTTCTGGTTGCCTGGGTTGTAACTCTGCTATTGTACAAAAGAAAAAATGTTCATTCTGTGAATTCAAGTGTTAGGAATATGCCAGAACTGGCATGCTGCACACACAGTCATAGCCTGAGAATCTGTGGCATCTCATTCATCTGGATTTTGATGACTTATTTGAAGGACATGTTCCTGGTGGTTAGTGAAGCTGACTCAGAGGCTAGAAATTGTATGAAAGCCTCTGTAAAACTACTGAGTATACCATGTTGAAGTTGCACAAAGCATTAGCCATCCAGGACCACCAAAACATTTAATAAGTTAAAGTCAAGTTGACTAGAGTAAGACTGAAAAATAACTGCCTCCCCTTCTCAATTTCAGCATAGGACCTCACCACAGATTCTATATTTTGTGTGCGCACGTCCAACAGTCAACTCAGATCCAATCAGTTCTTGAATAATTTACTTTAATAAGTCTAGTTTGGTTCCAGTCACTAAGAATTATACATTCTTCAAGTACACTTATCCTCAGAAAACTGGTAATATAAGTAGTGATACTTTAACACCTGTTCACCATGTGTATGCAAGTCATATTCTTGCTTCACTGACAAATGTTTTAGTACCGCAGAGCCAACAAAGCTATGGATGACAATACCCAATTCACTCTGACATAATGCATCAACAAAATGGTAAATTCAGTTCTAATTTCAAATCTATATTTCTGGTGGCTATGGAAGCAAAAGAAAGAACACAGCTTGATTTGTATTTCACGTGAATAATCTCACATGTAAACTGAAGACAAGAAAATTATGTAGGACCCAAAATCATTTTTGCTTTCACTCCTCCACACTTATTTTACTAAATTATATTCATTTTGAAGTATTTTTACACATTCAGCATCCTTAATCAAATTGTTGCATTAACATGTTTTAAAATGTTAGTAGTATTGAATTAACCTGACCTGTATTAAGTTATCCAAACAATGTCATCTCAAAGTTTAAGTGACATTTACAAATGAGTGAATTCTTGTAAATCACCACAGTACACTTGAGGCCAGATTACGTTCCTTTTATGACAGAAAAGATTGAGAGAAAAACAATTGTGTGACTAACATTGTTACAATTGTTAGTATTGTAGAAGTGTTTTCTAAACTTGTAATATTTTAGACTAAATACTTCCTTTGTTTTGTAGAGTAGTTTGAAGTGTGCCTAGTAAAGCTTTAGTAGCACTGACAGAACATCAATACATTGGTTTATAATTAATGACTACAAATTGCTCAGTTTAAGCCAACTGTAAAACTATAGAATTAAAACAAGTGGAAAGAATGGTTAAGTATTCACTAGGATCTATTTCTTTGAGCAAGGAAACATGGAATGTTACAGTGGGTTGATTAAGAAGGGAATGTGGGGTATTTTGTGGAATTTGTGACAGGCCAGTGCATGACAGCTGGAGAAAAGCTATTGTGGCAACAGCTGTGTATGCTGCACAGCACCCGCCCCCCCACCACACAAAAATCAAGTCACTAATTTCCAGCTATTTTAGTCAACCAAACTGCAACCTGTTAAGCTGCCCTCTTTGTTTCAATGAATCTGCCTGCTGACTTTTGGATCTCAGTGTCATCAGCTATGTACTGTATTTCTGAGGGGGGAAAAGTCAGAAGAGGCATACAATTTCACTTGAGCACGCTACCATTATTTGAATGCTAGGGCACTGGCTCTCAACCAGGGTCTGCAAGCCCCTGAAGGTCTGTGTTTCAGAAGTTCCATGAGCCCCAGAACCCACAGGATAGAAGGCCTGAGTCTATGGACAGAGTTGGAAGGGCACACCAGGGGACACTGCTCCAATAGAGCAGGGCGGTCTATGGGCAGATCCACACCTTCTGCTCTCCCACTCACTGAAGTCCTGCCCTCTGGTCAGATCAGAGATGATAGGTCAAAGCTGGGCAGTGTGGGATATCTGCTGCACCAACTGGTGCTACCGAGTGGGCAGCTACCCCTTATCTACTCCGTGAATTATACCCATCATTATATACAATCCCTATCTACCCCTTTGCCATACCATAAGGGGCTTTCACATTTTTTATTTTTTTTTGAAGTGACCTCTCCCCTTCATTTACAATTTTGGGTTGCAGGCCCTCCTCCCCCACCCAGACAGGCTGAGGCTACATCTACATTGCACCATAGGTCAAAATAAGATATGCAATTTGTGCTATGCAAATTGCATATCTTATTGTGATCTTATTTCAAAATAGCTTATTTTGTATCTTGGCACAGTCTACACAGCGCCAAAATCCGAAATAACCCACTATTCCGAAATGTCCCGTACTCCTCGGGAATGAGGTTTACAGGGACATCGGAATAGTGAGCCCATTATATTTTGAAATAACGGGCTTGCTGTGAAGATATGGGATAGCTATTTCAAGATATCCCAGTATCCAGAAATAGCACTGCAGCCTAGACATAGCCTTAGTGGGCTGCTGCAGAGGTGAGCCAAGGTAGCATTCCATTCCCAGAACCCCACTGTGCAGAGCTGGAGCCTGAGAACTGCCTCACCCACAAAACAGAGAAGTCAGACTTCATCTATGCCCGAGGGCCCCCACAATCCACAAAGCTATAGCCCTGGGCTGTCTCACCACCTGGCAGCTGAAACCCAGAACCCCACGGTCCCTTGGTTGACTGGAGTTTGTACAGACTCAAAGGAAAAGCCTGAGGAAATGTATAATTTTATTAAAAGTATGAGATCTGGGAGGGAGAAGTAATGAGGCTTTAATGTAAACTGTAAGTTACTAGCTGTGACATAGTGGGGGTGCTGTCTGCTCTGTGCTCCATGTCCCGCTGTGCTGTGAGATTCCCACTGACTCACCCACATGTGTATTGGCCTGAACACCTAGGCCCAGCCTGATCAGATAAGGCGCTTCCCAGGGGAAGAGAAAGGAAGGGAGATGGAGACGAACACCTGGTTTCAGGAGAAGGGTCATTTTCTGGCTGGAACCATGAAGGAGACGGATTAAGGGGGGGGGCTGAGAATCTAAGGGCCTACGCACCCCATCTCAAGGGGTCTGAGGCATCCTGGTCCAGACTCCTGTAGTCACATCATGTCTAGGCTGTGCTGTATCCCGGAAAAGCAATAAATCCTCTCTATTCTACTGGCTGGCCGAGTGTTTTTGCTGCTACGGGGCTGGATGATCAGAGGAACCCCAACTCACTGTCACACTAGCTTAGCTCCCAATGACTTCCATGGAGCCAGGATTTCATCTCAAGAATTCCTTGGGATGGCACATTAGTTCTCCTGCTCAAAAGATTCCTATCAGATCTATAAAACTCAGATTCTGCACAGATTGTGTAATTTTATATCAATCTACTTTTTTTTAAAAGTTAAATAGAGAAACTGTTCTAGCTTAGACTGAATTTTGATGCTTTTCCTTAATTTTGTACTATCATGAAAATACAATCAATTTTTAAGCTTGCTATAGACTTGAGATCCTTATGCCTGTACTCCAACTAGCTGACTAATTGTCATTTCTTTAGGGGAGAATGACCTATCATATCTTTGGTATAGATCTGATTGTAAGGTCTTTGGGGCAGAAACAGTATTTTGGCAGGGACAGTCTTTTTTATCTGTATGTGGTGCCTAGGACAATGGCTGCCCCAAACCCTGATGGGGACATTTTGGCACTAACAAAAAATTAAAGACGGGTGGGCCAAAAGAAAACCAGACACTGGGATCCATAGGCAGACATCAAAGCAGCTTTAGAATGCTCACATTAACTAGGCCATCTGACACTGAGCTAATTAACAGTACATTTATATTTCAGTTAACTGCAATTAATAAGTGGGACCAACTATTGGCCAACAGAATATTCTGAACACTAATAAAAATGTATTGTGTTCTTTCTGCTAGAGATAAAACCAGTAGCTTAACTTTCTTCCTCCACTACCAATCCCCATAATTGTTACTGCATCAGAAAGACGACTGGAATTAATGTATTTAGCAATGCTAATATAATAGCACATCCAGATCTTCATGGAGGAACAGTGATTTAGTTCTCAAGTAAAAGATGTATTTTGTGTGCATTTTAGAATAACTTGCAAAAGCCTTTTTATTGGACAATAAGTCTCCAGTGAGCTTAGAGGCTATAGCATAGTTAAGTGACAACATTTATGCTCTCTCCATTCTACAACTTTCAACCAAGATTTTGTAATCAATAACAATGCCCACATTGTTTTAGGGATATTAAAAACCATGTAACTGGGTAACCGTGTAACTGCTGAAAGTCTCAGCAGTTACACAGTTACCCACACTATGGGCTCTGCAGTATAAAGCTTAACTTAGCTCTATATTGCACAGCCTGCAGGGAAGACTCCCCAGGAATAGGGCCACCAGCCCCTGCTGGCCAGCTTCTTGGAGAGGAGGCTTCACTGTGGCAGCGAAGTGTCCCCTAGGGAGGAGAAAGGCCAGCTCATGACTACCCAGGTCCCAGGGAGGTGACTTCGCTGTCCTGCCACAGTGAAGCTGCCTCCCCAGCAGCTAACAGTGTAACCAAGACCATTAGCTGACAAGCATCAGCTTATTGGTTAAAACCATTATACTCCAATAGCCCTACTTTGTTTACAGCAGACTGACTGCTCATAATAGCCTTTGTGGCCACTGGTGAGGGAGAAGGAAGGGAGAGCACTGGCCACACCTCACCAGCCCTTGCTCTGCCACTGTCCCACCCTTACTCCACCCCTACCCAGAGTTGCACAGCTGGAGAGCAGCTCCATACAGGCAGGCGCCTGCCAGCTGCTGGCTTGCCCCTCCCCTTTTGGGTGTGTGTGCATGAAGCCCTGCATGCATCCCCTATGCATCACCCCCCCTCCCCCCCC
>CM057848.1:96665496-96680509 GCA_030068395.1 Apalone spinifera
ACATTCTGGGAAATCTGGCAGATTCTGTCCTAACAACCTACACAAAATCACATGAAGTAACATGCTTTGGACATTCTACCACACAGTGCTGGGAAGAGGCTCCACCAGCCTGACTAGTTACACAACATGGTTAGGCAGTCCTGACTGGACTGCAAGTACAACACACAAACCCGGGTATGGGAGCAGTGCCAAATAGTCTGGCGATAGAGGTGAAATATTATTGGCTGCCAGGGTTACTAAGAGATTAACCCCACGCCATACAAACAAAAGCCATGTTTAGATCCAGCCACATTAATTGCTGGTTACAACCCAAGTAACAAATGCAGAGAGGACAGAACCTTTGTATTTGGTACGAGGCAGTGCAATCCTCAACTGAGTTTACTCCTTAATCTGATGAAGTTCTGAAGTGAGCTGTGCAAGTTGCTTGAAGCAACTGATTTTTAAAAAGACATATGATTATTGTTAATACAGTAAAGAGATTTATTTAGTAACCATTTTTCTCACACACGCTTGATTTGCCACAGGAAGGCAGCAAAATAATGAAGCCTCCTGCTACAAAACAACAGCCTTCCTGGTTTCTAGTGCCTGGTACTGTGACTAAGGATGTTAAAAGAGCAGTTATTTGGCTAATTGTGTAGTTGAGACAATTTCTATCGTCTGCATGATTAGTCAACAAGGACAGCTCTGCAAAGCCACAGTGGGGGTAGCACCCAGAGCCAGCACAAGCTGGGACCACTCAATCCTGGCTTACACTAGGTCCGGCAGCTCCTGTTTCAGCAGCCCAGGATGGCCACGGACAGGCCTATCTCCCACACTGGGACCCCTGTGGACAGGGGCTGCTGCCGGAGCAGCATCAGCCCACCACGGGCAGAGGCTGTGCCTCTCCCTGTCCCCACTATCCCCACTGGGGAGAGTGAGCAGCACCATGGGGATGGTGCTGGGGGAACCGGCTTTTAAGCCAGCCACCCCAGATCATGCAGAGGTGGCGGTGGGGGAGGAGAAGTAGTTGAGTACGCCACTCGACTACCTTATAAGTTTATGCGTATCGGGATGTTGAGTAGTGGACTACTCGCTTACAGCCCTACCTGTGACATGAGGGACTCATTAAACTGCATCTTTTGCTGCTCCTAGAACCATACAGCAAGTATGAAGAACCAACTTTAAAAAATTCTTTTAATTCTAAGGATATGTACACTTAGAGCAGCAAGCATAATTCCCAGCTTGAGGAGAGAGACTCTTGCTGGCTTTCATGGAGTTACCGTAGTAAAACTAGAATACAGCTGCTCCAACCCAGGCCCTGCCTCCACCCCACCTCTTAATGTGGCCCGGGGGCCGGGATGTAGCAGGGGGCCTGCCCCCCTACTCATCGGCTGCAGCAAGAAGAGGAGCAACACAGCCTCAGCCCACTCTCCTCCCTGGAGCAACTGCTGTGAAAAGCAATGTTTGTATGTTAACATCACTTGTCACAGTCTCCCAGCTAGCTACTAAGTCTGCTGTGAAAGGTGATATTAACATACTTTTCAGAGCAGACTCACTCAGCCTTGGCAAGCCAGGATACAAATGAAACCCTGGACATGGATGGGGAGGCAGCAGGGCCAGGGAACAGAGGGTGAGCCTTGAGCTGGAACCCACTGCACCCTGCACCTCATGGACCAGAGCTGGAGCCCGCTGCTGCATGGCTGAGGGACAGCCCAAAAATCCAGAGCCTAGAGATGGAGCCTGAAGCCAAGCAGCTGGAGACTCATCACCCAAAAGTGAGGAACTCACTGGCTTCCTGTTCCTCAAACATGTGTCTTTCTAGAAGGCAAGGCCCACTCCCTGCTAGCAGTCCTGTGGGAAGAGCTGCTGCTTTGTATCCCCTGTTCCACCCACCTCACCCAAATTCCTCACCCAGGAAGCTGCAGCTGCAAGAAAAATACCTGGTGGCCGCATCTGAGAAACATGGGGCTACCTGTCCCAAGTACTCACTGCTTACCAGAGATCAGGCCACCCATTCATTGAAGGCTTCACTTTTAGCACAGTAGAAAGAAAGCTAGGCCAAGTTCATAGCTTTGTGCTGAGAATTACACCCCAACTCCAAGCACAGATACACCTTAAGAGTCAAAATGCTCCTCTAAGGAATCCTACAAAGATGATAGTCCCCTCCTCATCCTCTACAGGCCACAAGTACACCTGCTATACCTTTAGTATTAATGCCCACACACAGTCAGGTCCAAGAAACCAAACAAAGAAAAAAAAAAGATAGATATCATCACATGCTGATATCCCAAGACCCATACTTGCAATTATGCCTGGTTCAGCAGCAGTACCACAATGCCCATGGCTGACATGCACTGCCTCTATGTAATGTGTGTGCAGGCAATGCGGAACAGGCAATACTATCTACGGCAACTGTATCAAATTTGAATCTTAACAGTAATCCAAATTTTAGCTTCACTCACCCAGGAATAAGTTAATTATCTGCATTTACAAGCAAGGAAGAATGGAGCAAAAGGTTTACAATTATTTTCATCTTCCCACTTCTGATTGGATTAGTTTCTGTGCAAATTTTGCAGGAAAGTTGCAGCATTCCATACTAACAGCCAAAAATAAAATTTGACAGCTAGCCAAAAACAATATGTTCATAAAATGATGTAGCTACATCATAACACAGATACTTACGGCTCATTTAATGACTGCATTTCACTTTCTATTGCTGAGTTTCTCCATTCTGGCTAAAAAGGCCTCACCCCAATAGTCTCAAATACACAACTACCTAACAAGGATATCAATTACTATTACAAGTAGCTTTTAATATACCAATTTTAAAGTAGATCATAGGCAATACCCCTTTCCAACTTTAGAAAACAATTGTACAGAAAACTCCATTTGGCCTGCATTGCATATTCTACTATCCCACCAGAACATTATTTAACATAGCTAAATAAGCCTGTGAAAGGTAGATATAGATGTACATTAGTACAAAAAGCACTTGGAATCCTAATGTCAGACTCCCACCTAAAGGAGGAAACTAATGCACTGAAAAATCCACCCCATACTCCTTTCCCTCCTACAACATGTTACTTCGCTGTCATCCATACCAGTAGAACAGATAAAATTAAAAGAATCCAGGCATGATGTGAACAGCTTCAGAGAGCTTTTCGTAAAAAAAAATGCCTTCAAATCAGTATTACAAACATCAAAAACCATAAAACAGAAGAGGAATAGGAGAAAAATTACATGATATGGGTGAAGAAAAAAGGCAAAACAGGAAAGGGAACATTTCTAATAAAACTGAGATACATAACCCAGTTACCTCTTGTTGCCTTTCCTGAAGCACAAGAGTGACAGAATAGTGGTTCTAATGACGCAAAGTTTAAGTACTCAGCAATAGCAATGCAAAACCAAACAATTTAAATGTGCTTCAGGCTAAGTCTACTCTAAAAACTAGTTCAACACCAGCTATATCCCTCAGCAGTGTGAAAAACACACACCCATGAGCAGTATAGTTAGGACAACCTATGCCAGGGGTTCTCACAACACTGACTTTTTCTAAATGCTTTCATTTTTTCTAAAGTTAAGTAATATGCACTTAGATACACCTAAATCAGAATTTATGTAACATTTTTGGGAGTGGGAAGGTTCAGACGCTAATAAAAATACACAATTCTCTGTTCTTCAGTGGATCTAGCAAAATAGAAACGCAAAGGATTTGCACATTTTTGCCTATGTATTGGTTTTTTGCTTTTTTGGTAAAAATGGTTGTACAACAGTTCTGAAATAAATTTACAAATGCTTTGACTGGACTCCAGTAGGGATGTGAAAGGTCAACCAGCAAGCAAGCTGCAGCAAGCTTGCCGGGTCTGGTTAACCATAGGGGCTGGAGCAGCTCCCCGCCAGTCCCAGGCAGAGAGCTGTTCCAGCCCCACAGGGCCCACCGCAGGCAGGGGCTGCTCCAGCCAGCTGACTAGTGCATCCTCTGTCCATGGTGGGCCTGGCCCAGCCCCCTGCACGTTACACACTGGCTCCCCAGTAGTAGGGTCGGCAGCGAAGCCTCTTCTCCAAGAGAGAAGCCAGCTGGGGCAGGCGGCCCTGCTCCTGGGGAGGTTTTGCTGCAGACTCTGCGGCATGAACCTTATTTAAGCTTTGTACTGAAGAGTCCATAGAATGTGTAACCACTAAGATTTTCAGCAGTTACACGGTTACCTAGTTAACTGACAGAGGAAGTCAAGTAGCAAATATTTCCGCTTCAGCAGCTCCACAATCTGCCTGGGGCATAGCAAAAGTATCTTGCAAGAAGCTTTTCCACAGGGGCAGCTTTCCTCTGGGAAGGGAGAGGAGGCATGGCTGCAGCTAACCAGGGATTCCTCCAGGCAAGTAGGACAGAGCTCCTCTGGCTGGGGAGGGAGGGAGGGTAAAGAATTGCTCCAGGCTTCGGCCACCAGAGACTCCTCCAGGCAGATGCACATGGGAGGTCTCAGGGTTCTGACCAGCCTGGGGCTCCTCCAGTCGATGGGGGGGGGGGGCACTTGGTGTTTCTTCAGGTATGGGGCTTGTGGCTCCAGCCACAGAGTAGAGGTTCTCAAGACTCCAGTTGCCAGAGGAATGGGTGGAAGGGGTAGAGTTGGGGGCTAGTCTTCCCAAAGGGGGGCTTCACCTTCTGCCCGTGCATCTGCCACTCACCTCCAACCTGCTGCATCCTGTCTCAGTCCCCCACCACTGCTTGCCAACTCTCACAGACACCACTCAACTAATTACCCCGCCACTGTCCCTCACCCCACCCGTCTTGAGAACCCCTGATCCTTGCTACCCCCATAGCCAGACGGCCCTCCCACGTGTCTCCTCACCCTGCTGTTTGCTTATTGCTGACTTCCTTACTCACCCACAAGGCCCTTTGTCTCCCCCGCCCTTTCTTTCCATCACCCTTGCTCCTTCAGCATTATGTGTCCCACCTGGGTCTCCAGAGACTCTTCATGCAGGAGCTAACCATAGGGATGTAAAGAATTAGTGAACTAGAAGCCCTCCCCTTTGCTGTGCCTCTTATGGAGAGGCAGCAAGGGGCGGAGGGAGAAAATGGGGAGGTATGTAAAAGACCTGGGCTCTGCATGGCACTGCCACTTTGAACTGCTGCACAGAGCTCAGGATCAGCTGGGGACTCCCTAGCTGATCTGCACACTGGCGTGCCAGCTTTGAAGTGCACAAAAAAGTCCCCAGGAGGGGCTCTTGTGCTTTCAAAGAGGAAGCACAGCATGGAGCCTGGGGCCAGTGCAAGACTCTGTGTCCCCACAGTCCCTAGGGGGACTCCCCTTCCATGCAAGAGTCCATGCAATCCATGCGGGAGCTTTCACTTTGAAATGTACAAGAGTCCCCAGGGAGGGCTCTTGTACATTTCAAAGCTATAGCGCCCAGTGGAACTCTGAGTCAGATGCCCTGGCAGCAAGGAAAACCCCTGGTGGACACTTTTGAGAAATGGTGACCTATGCTCTGGTGTAGACAACATTAGACTGACTGAAGCATCTGCTTACCACCTCAGAGATGGATTATTAACTTTAGGCATGGGAGAACTCTCCCCATGACCACAGTGAATGTCTACAGCAAAAGGCTACTGCAGCCCAGGTTCAGCATTTCTAGTGAAGACAACCTCAGTTGGGCTTGGGCTAGAAAACAGTACTGCATGCCAGTATTTGTCCATCAAGTTGATCAGTTTTTACAGAATCCTCTTTTTAAAGGATTCTAACTTTTATTGGTACAGAAAAGGTCTTCCTAATTTGATCCTGATATTATGCTTAGTGTTTTTAAATATAGACGATAAGCAGCAACAACTGAAGGGCAGAAACACCACCCCTATTTGAGCTGAATAATTTATTATGTCAACACCATTAGCTAAATCGCTAATTACTTTAATAAAAACATCTGGCTGGATAGAGGCCAGAATACCAACCTTCTCCTTTACTTTGCTATGCATATCCCCTAGCCACCACACACACAGCTTTTTCTTTAAGCCTCCATTGTCCTCATAAAACCAGCCATCTTATTTTCTTGTTGCTCATTTTCAAGTATATAAATTTCCTGTTAAGTTTTAAACAGATTTCTTCATTTTCCACAACCAGTTATCTTTAGTGATTATGGCCTACCAAGTAGCAGCTTCTGACATACAAATGACATCCTTCAATATCTCCTCCCCGCCGTCCAGTAAATCATTCATTCACTGTTGTAACCTTTTTAGCTAGGGAAAACCATTAGATGAGATGGCCAATGAAATGTTGACAATGCCACAAGAAGCAAATTCTAACGAGAAAGCATTTTAAAATATTGCAATTGTTCGGAAAGGGAGAACCCCCTCTGGCTCTATGCAAACATGAATGGGAACACCTCTGCCTCCCAAAAACTGGCTGGACATGTGTAGTAGTCTATCCTATCTAGAATGCAATATTCTAAATACAACAGAACACTACACATGTACAACCAGTGGACTTGGAAAAGAAACCAAGCTTTCAAATGGAGCTCTATGAAAACATCAACTAGGGTGTGTGACATGGGGTAGCCCTCACTCCCAAAGCTTTCTGTGAGGTTTGCTTATCGCCTAGATCTAAACTTGGCAATGCATCTTCAAAGGCTCTTGGAAAAGCAGCGTTCACATTGTGTCACTAAAGTCAACTAAGGCAAGAAGCAGACAAGGTACTTGCTAAAGGTCACACTGAAAGTCATTGGTGTAACACCTGGTTCTTACAACACTGCACACTTCAAAGCACAAGCTTAAACTGCCTCACCAGCATCCCCACCCTTGAACTCCGCTAAGAGGGGCGTGTCCAGCCCCTCGCCCTCAGAGCACGGGAACAGGGCAGGCACAACCCTCCCAGGGAAAGCCACCCCACCGCTCAGAAAACAGGCCCTCTCTCTCCTCCTCGGCACTGCCACTCACCAGCACCCAGCGCTACGGGAGAGGCCTGCCCCCCACACCAGGAAAAGCCGTCACCAGTGCCCAGGGAGCAGAGCCCCACTCCCAGTAAAGCCACCGCCCCACTCTAGCGCCCGGGCAGCAAGACGGAACCTCTGAAGCGAAGCCAGGCAGCGCCCGCCAGTGCCCGAGGAGCCGGGGCGGGGGACCGGGAAGGCAGCGCGGCCTCCCCTCGGCGCGGCTCCCGGAGACAGGCGGGCGCTGCCCCCCCGGGTCCCGCCGGAGCCGCTCACCTGGATGAACTGGATGGTGAGCGCGGACTTGCCCACGCCGCCGCCGCCCACCACCACCAGCCGGTACTTCTCCTGCCCCGGCCCGTCCCTGCAGCCCGCGGCCATCGGGGAGACGCGTCGGCAGCGCCGCCGAGCCGGGTCCGGGAGCCTCCCTGCGCCGCCGCCTCCGGCCGGGCCGGGCCGGACTAGACTGGGCTGGGCTGGGAGCCGCAGGCCCGGCTGCGGCTGCTCCTGCTCCGGGAGGGGGCCGCGCCGGCGGCAGCGCCCGAAGCTCCGCGGGACGGGGGAGCAAATCCCGCTGCCGGCTCCTCTGCGCGGCGGCTCCGGGCCAAGTGAGCGCGGCGACCCCAGCGCGGCTACAAATGGCCGTCAGCGGGGCGGGGCCGGCCTCCTTATTATGCTAATGACGAGGAATATTCATGAGGGGCTGCCGAAGGGGGGAGTTGGAGCAGGACGACGAAGGGCGGTGCCGGCGGCTAAGGAGCCGCTCCAGGTGGCGGGCGAGCTGGGGGCGGTGTCTGCTCTGGGGTGCGGGCCGTGAAGCCGGAGCCGTCTTCTCCCAGCAACCAGAGGCCGGCCGCCCTCTCCGCGGCGGGCTGGCTCCCTGATGCGCCGCAGGCCAGCCGGGCTCCCCGAAGCCACAGCGTGGAAACGGCCCGCGTGTGCCCCCCGAGAGCAACCCTCGCGCCTCCCCTTTATGCTGCCCGCTTGCGTGGGCGCTCCCCGCGCGGCTCCTGCCACGGCCCCGGGCTCCCGCTATGCAGCGGCCGCGCAATAGTCCCCGTGTAAATGGAAACCCTTCCCAGCTTGGGGCATGGAGAGCAGCCCGCTGCTGCACGCGGCTCCGGAGCTTGCTGCTTTCACTAGCCAGCATGCTGGGTTCGCGGGGTTTAGCTTTATACACCTGGCCTAAGTGGCCGCGGGTGCCATGTGTACCGGACGGCATTCAGCCGGTGCGGAACAGCCTGGGCCTTTCGGTAGAACTCAGCACCTGCCAGCGGAATGCCTCACTGACTTGAATTCATTCATCTTCACCAGACCTTCTTATGCGCAGCACTGCCTTTATGTCTGTACTACAGACGGGGAATAGAGGAACAAAGAGATTGAAGCCACAATTATCATTGCTGATTTGCTGTCCGCTAATTTCATGAATCCAAACGGAGGCACCTAAAATCCAATTTCTAGAATACTTAGCACTTTTACCAGACTGCATGTTCGAAATGGGGACATCAGCAGACTTGGAGCCTTTGCATTAATAGCAAAACCCTATCACTGAGGCTAGTGGAGTGAGGGCTAGCAGCAGTTATCCACTGGACAAATCCTAGATTCTATTCCCGTGTTTGGTAATCATTTCAGACTCTTCTTTCACTCTCCCTCCACAGATCCCCTCTGCCGCCAGACCTATCTTGTTCCCTGCCAGCCTGATTCTACTCTCCCTTTGCCTTTGTATGCCCCCACAAGCTCTCTCTGCACCATGTCCTCTTCCCCCCATCCCATTGCCACCGTTTGCCTCTGCCCACTTCTATCACCTCTTGGCATTCCAGTCATTTACCTTTGACATTCTCCCAGAGCACTGCAGTTGGAGCAGTAGCAACACAGGAATTTCCCTGCTCTCAGTTTCTAGCACCATAAAACCCCAGGCTGTTTGGCTGCTAGGAGGAGCAATTGCAGAAAAAATTCTATTAAGCCCTTTGAATCATCTACTGCGGCATCCCCAGTATAAAGGCAATTTTCAGAAAATTTAGCACTACATGCTTGCTGATTTTATTCAGAAGCTTAAAACCAGGGAAATGCCAAAAAGCACAACACTAACACCCCTATATCCAAGTTTGACAAACTTAGCAATAACTAAAACAGGGTCTTACAATGGAAACACTACAGGAATTGCTACTAGCTCTCTAAAATGGGGTAGGATCTCACCAGTGGCTCACCTTTCTCAAATTACTTCATTTGAACACTAACATGAGTCCTTTTCACTGAAAAAGAAAACTGTTTACATTTGCTTTTTCATACTAAAAAGATTATATCAAGTGACAGATCAAGCATTGTCTGAAATGTATCACTATATAGATAAGACTATTCTCCAGCAGCATAAAAGCCACAATAAAGAGCTATTAAATATAGAAACATCCCAACATTTGTAATACCAGAGTTGCGTATTGTGACCAGTCATAATATGTCTACTATCTGAAAGATACCCCTAGAAGAACAGTCAGATCAGAGTTCTACATTTAGGTGTTTCTTCATCCAGCTGATGGAACATTGCTAGTAATTTAATTATGTGTGTCATGTCCCTCTCATAATTATTGACCTAGGACTATAGAGAACATGGTAAAACAATGTATTTCAAATGTCTGGACTCTGGAGCATGAATCACTGAGAAAAGAACACACAGCAATGACTAAATTCCTGTTCAGCTGAAGTAATCTTCAGGTATTCCAATGTTTTTAAACCGTGCTTGAGGAGATCTGCGATAATCGTACTAAACATTTATTTTCATATGGGGAATGGATGAAATCTTAGTTCCCTCAAAATCAGAGAATTTTGCCCTGGGAGTTGTCCACTGCAAAAATCACCACTACAAAGGCAATTTTCAGAAAATTTAGCACATGCATGCTGATTTTATTCAGAAGCTAACAACTGGGGAATGTGAAAAAGCACAGCACTAATACCCTATCCTCTGTAGGGGCAAGATTTCACCCAACACAGCCCACAGAGCTCTGCTAAGCTCCTTGGCCAAAGTTCTAGGGAAAGAGGGGGCAAATGGCAATACTCCTCCAAGCCCACTCACAGGTAATGCCAAAGTAAGTATCAGGAGGCATAATTTACCTCATTAGTTTAAAGTTATTCAGAAAGCAAACATCTCTATATTTCCCTTACATTTTTAGCTTTCCTATTTAACTTTCCATCCTTTCATTTGTTTTTCTTGCTGATATATTACTGAAACCTTATCATCATTCCACAAAAAGAGTGTTGATTTTTTCAAGACTGATCGTCAGAGTTAAAAGGTGATAACATTTAAAGTAAGTTGCACTCCATATTTTTTAAAAATTTCAAAAAAAGAAAAAAAAAACTCCAGGCAAAGACATGCAAGTGTTATAGTTCCCGGTAGAAGTTGAACCTCCAAAATCTGGGATTCTCTGGTCCGGCAACATCCGTGATCCAGATGTTGCTGGATCAGAGAGCCCTGGTCTATGGAAGTGTGAACCGCATCCCAGGGGAGCCCCAGGCAGGCAGGGAAGAAGCAGGGCCATGGAGGCCAGGGCACTCCAGCTACATCTACACTGCAGAGTTTTTGCACAAAAACTCGTGGCACATCCACACCTCAATCACGTTTTTGCACAAGAAAATTTACAGTGAATCGACAGAACAGAAGGGTTTTTGCAGTATAGGTATTCCTCTTTCTATGAGGTATAACTCCTTTTTGCAGAAGAGTTATTGTGCAAAAAGGTGTGTGTGGACGGGAAACAGGGTTTTTTTGCACAAAAACAGCCTATCGAAAGAAGTACAGGTGTCCTGGTGGCCATTCTGTGAATGGCAATCAGAGCATCCATGCAGTCTGCACGCTCTCTTGCGCAAAAGTGCATCACTTTTCTGATGCGCTTTTGCATTGTGGATGCGCTTTTGTGCAAGAAATTTTTGCAGAAGATCTCTTCACTGCACAAAAAGCCTGCAGTGTAGACGTAGCGTCCGCCCCCCAGGGATCCCTGGCCGGGCAGAGCAGCAGTGGAACCAGTGAGCAGCAGAAGCCAGCAAGCCCCGTCCCTGGGGGCAGTGGCAGCTGGGGAGTTCCGTCCTGGGGAGCCACAGCAAGCCCGAGCCCAAGTCCAATCCCTGCAGGCTGGAGCCCAGTAGCAGTGGGGCTGGAGTGGAGCCAACTGCAGGGAGGGGGGAGGCCAATGGCAGGGGACCTCCCCATATCTGACAAATTCCCTCATTTGGGAGGGGTCAGTTCCCAAGGGGGACAGACAAGGGAGGTTCAACCTGTACTTATGATCTGTCTGTTCTGGCAGTCAAATCAAACTTCAGAAACAAAGCAGTATTTTGCCAAACATAAGATACCGAAAATAAATATAAAAACAAATATGGAAAATGCCAGATAGCTTATTTTAAATAATGTTTACAGTCAGGCACAAAGGCCCCCCCAATAACAATTGAGGGTGTGTTGTACCATAGAAACGCTGGAGGGTTTACAGTTTATTATTCTGATCCTGTAGACACTTACAACCAGGACTAACTTTACACATGGAAGTAACCGAATGAACTCAACATTCCTCCCCCCTACATAAAATTGTTCCTGGGCATTACTGTTTGCAAAATCAGAGCCCAAGACACGTGGATGAAAAGCTGAGAACAGAAATATAAACACACAAGTACATGCACATGTTGATGACTAGCAGCTATGTTAATCAATCATAAAATTACCTTATTTCTTTGCATTGGGTGGAGAGGCAGGTAGGATGATGATGGAATAGCAGATTTTTGGGGGAAACTGATGTAGGAAGCAGTGTTGTCTTCAAGTCATCATTGTCGAGTCTCGAGTCACTACAGTTCAAGTCTCAAGTCGAGTCTCAAGTCCCTAAAGTCATTTTCGAGGCAAGTCCCAAGTCAAGTCTCAAGTCTTAATTTAAAAAATATCAAGTCACTTTTGTACAAGCCATCAATATCGGCATTTTTGAACAATTTTTTCACCAAGTCGATTTAACAAAATTAGCAAGTCTCAAGTCGAGTCTCAAGTCACAAACAGTAAACCTGAGTTGAGTCTCTAGTCGAGTCACCTAGGCGACATAAGTTGGACTCAAGTTCAAGTCATGGGACTTAAGTCAACAACTCTGGTAGGAAGTGAGGGAAAGAAGGGTAGGAGGAGTCAGAGTTTACCCACTGTGGAACAGTCAGACAGACATTGGGCCAGAGAGAATGATAGAGAGGATTACTTTATAAACGAAGACTAGGGTACCCATGGGAGATCCCAAATGTAGCTCCCCTACACCAGTGAGTCAGTCACCATTTATCCACAGAGACACAACCTAAACAGAGGCCCACAACAGAATATCCTAAAGCTCAGGGGTTAGCAGAGTCTGAGAGGTGGGGTGCCCCTGTTCAAATCCTTTCTACCCCTCTGGCAGAGAAGGAGCAACTACACCTGTGTCTCCTACATCCCAGCAAGTACTCTAAACACTGAGTAAAGGTTCCAGGACAAGCACCCCCACCTCCAGACATTTTGTGTAAAATGAGGCAGGCACCTGACTCAAGACAGTTTAAGACACCTAAGCCCCCCGACTCCAGGCAGCTTGTTCTGGTTTGTGGAACACTCAGCAGAGATAGACACTTCCTTGCAGCCTAGACTTAGGTGCCTGTCTCTGCGAATGGGACAGGGCTTAGCATATATCCCTTTGATCAACATCTACCATAAACTGGCTTAGGCAGCTCCCTGCTAGTGTAGTGGCTTTTGTCAATCAAATTCTTAGGTGCCTGTCTGTCCCAAGGCATTTTATAGTAAGCTTAGGCACCAAACCCAGATTTCAGGATTGCCAAGTTGTGCTTGTGATTTTCTAGGCACTTACATTTTAAGTGCTGTGATGCTCAGCATATCAACACTTATGTCCCTTCATAGATCACTGATTTTGGACTACTTACGTGCTTATAGCTAGGCACATGCTTCCTTATCTTGGTGCCTTATGGAGCACCCCCAGAAATGACTGTTGTGACCTTATAAAGAATTCTGTTGAGCTTCCTATCCAGGATTCTGCTGATCATAAGATGATGGAATGCAGCCAGGCTAAACTCAGAGTTATAAAACAAGCCCTTTAAAAGTTGTATAATACAGAGAAAGATTTTTTACAACATGCTGAGTTGCCTTAGAAATCACAAAGTAAATTCTAAAATAAAATGAAAAGGACAGTTGGTTTTGCTATGCATCAGAACTCTGAATTATCTGCTACATTCATAGTATCCACAAGGTTCAAAAAGGAAAGGCAGGCCATTATTCCCCAGATGCACTTGTCAGTTTGTATCCAAGTTAAGAGTGTAGCCTAGTTAAATTTGCTTTTGGATAGAAGCAGCAAAGCTATTCTGATGCTCCCAGCTAGCACTGTTTATAAACATTGATACTGATCACTTTTCTGTATTCTGGTGTCCATCTTCCTGTTCTAGAAACTAAAGAAAAATCAACATTGCTCTTATCAAGGCTGTTCCCCACTCTGGCACTCCAAGTGCAGAAGGTGGGGGCCCACAAGAGACCTTAAAATACCTTGCCTCTATAGGCTTCTGCTTAAAAGCTTCCCAAGATTACAGATTCCCTGGCCTTGAGAGGTAGCTGCCACCGCCAAGTCAAAACAAAACCCTTCTTCTTGAACCCAGAATGAAGTATTTGGAACATCTTCCAGAAAGGTACCCCAAGCTCTTTTACCATAAGACAGTTTAAAAAAAAGAGAGAGAGAGATAAAACAAACGGCAATCTCTGGTAGCTGACCTCTCAGTCTTAGGTGTGCACACACAGACCTCCTATTACTGCTCTAAATCACACAAAAACATCTTTTTTTCTTAAAAGATGACATGCTAAGGTAAAAATGAACTTGCCCCCTTTTTTGCTTTCCTTATAAAATATAAATGGAGCTTGAGGGTTATTTTTTGTTTTTAAATTTCTGAAATACTCAATGGCAACTAGAAAACTAGTGAAATGACATCACAAGAGAAAAAGTGGGCACTTAGCTGAGCAATTAAGCAAGGAAGGGTTTTTAGACAAGATTGTTAAAATTCTATGGGTGTGGGGTTTGTTTGTTTGTTTACACCTATGTAACATTAATAACAAATGAAAATCTGGAGAAAAAGACTTCTTTGTTAAGAATTTAACATCTGACCCATTCAACTACTACGGTGAGAGATCCTGCATGTGCTCCTAGACATTCAAGCAATCCTCCAGCAAGCCACACTTAAATTCCTAATATTTCTCAAGTTAAAAAAAATATTGCTCTATTGTGGTACATTTTCAGGAAGCACTAGTTAAAGTAGCCCTGAGACTGGTCTGAATAGATTGTGAAGGACCATGTTGGGGTGGGAATGGAGACCCAAAGGACTAAGGCCATTCTGCCCATATTTATCTCAATGTCACTCATGGTCAAAAAGACCCTCCTTTAAAAAAAAAGATGGTAAATTAAACCTAAGGCCCATAAAGATCATTACATTATATAGACGGGGTTAATCAGGTGTTGTGCACTGAAGGAGGCTTGTCTGTTTGACCCCTGCTTTGTTTGATGCCAAAGCAGGATTGTCTTGTGATTACAGCAGTTGAAATAAGGATGTTAAAATGCAATAATTTGGCTAATTGTACAGGCAATACAATTTGTATTGACTATATGATTAGTAGATCAGCGCCTCTGCAGAGTCACAGCCGGGGTAGCTCTAGAGGAGCTGACTCAAGCCAGGACTGAGCAGTCCTGTCTCATGACGATTCCAGAGCCACCTGCGCTTCAGCTCTGAATTTTAAATGTAGGAAGAACCCCTGGGCTCTTCGTACATTTAAAATGCAGACACAGCAATCAGTGTGAGCCAGGATTGCTCAGTCCTGGCTTGCACTGAGTCCAGCAGCACCTGTTTGCAGCAGACAGCCCTGTCTGCTGCGAACTGGGGCTGGTGCCAGAGCAGCTTCTGCCCATGTCTCTTGACAACGGCAGCCCCTGTCCATGGGGGCTCAGCTCCCCGCTGGGACCCCTGCAGACAGGGGCTGCTTCACAGCAGCATCCTCTATCCCCTCTGCTGCCTCTGATAGGCAGCACCCCAGAGTTGGTGCTGGGGGAACAGGCTTTTAAGCCAACCCCCCTCCCAGCATCGGCTCCTATCCCCC
>CM057848.1:96751128-96784888 GCA_030068395.1 Apalone spinifera
CCCCCCCCCCCCCCAGAGGCTAGGACCTAGCAAAGTGAGTGCCTACTCAGAGGAGGGGAATGTAAGTGCAAAACGGGGAGATGCTGCGGCCCACCTCACCCCTACTATCCATGTGTATGTCTGAGGCTACAACCAGCAGGCTGCTTCAGCCCAATGAGCACGCAGCTGCAACCCATGTGAAATCCTCAGGCCCATAGAGGTAATACAGAGTGTGTGGATGCAGCTCACATAACAAATGCAGAGCTGCACATGTGACTCACAATGGTAATGGGGCCACTGCTCCAGTAGATTCCCAGGTATCGCTAACTGGTTGATAGCTTCCCACCCCTCCCTTTCTCACCTTTTGAAGATGGGCTCTACATGAGGTCCTGGGAGACAGAACAGCTTTTCTCCCGTCATCCATAAGTTTGCAAATATTATCCTAACTATGAGGATAGTCAAACTCTGGAATAAATTGCCCATGGAGGTTGTGGACTCCCCAGCTCTGGCGCTATTTTAGAGTAGGTTAGATAAATGTCTATCAGGGATGGTCTAGACCGTATTTGGTCCTGCCATGAGGGCAAGGGACTGGACTCAATGACCTCTCGAGGTCCCTTCCAGTCCTAGTATTCTATGATTGCCAGTGGCTCTAAAATTTCTTTTGCACCCTGGTGTGAACAGCATCAGACCCTGCAGATTAGAATTAATTCAAGTTAGTCAGAAGATCTTTGTTGTGGTCTTTATTTATCCTGATCGGCATCTCTTCTTTTTTGTCTGCTAAACGACTTACCTGGTGTTGCCTAGCAGAGGAGCTGGCCTAGGCCGTGTTGCCCGCCCACTGGCTTCTTCCCCAGACTGATCTGGAATAGCCAGGGCTGCACCGCCCAGTGGGCAGCTGCTCACTGGGGGCAGCTAAGGCTGACAGGGGTCATGCTTCTCATCATCAGCTGCTCCCTGGAGCTGGGGCAGTTACTGTCCCCCTGTAGTCATTCATGAGCAGGGCTTGACAATTAGCGTAATCTACTCGCCCGTGTAGATTACAAGCCGGTGCAGCACGGTAAGTGCTTGAGCAGCGTGCTGAACCACGGGGCTCGCCGCCGCTTGGCGAGCCCTGTTCATGAGAATAATTGTCCCTACTATTACACCCTCCCTTCTGGTTTGATGAGAAACAATCACATTCTATGCACATCCCATTATCCTGACACAACCAAACCTGGACCTTGCTTTACATTATAAGAGGAAAATGCATATCAAATTTAGTGGTCCTAGCTCTTACAGTTAGGAGGAGTCCTAGAACAAACAGACTCACAAATGGATGGACAGACAGACAAACTCTCTAAAATAGCTGATGGCTTTGCTGATAGTCTGGTCACATTTTTCGTGAAGACTGAAGTAAAGTAGGCATGGAGCAGCTCTGCCTTTTGTCTGCTGTTGCCGGCTCATCACCCCCAGTGAGCAAAGGACCCCCATCATCTCTGATCCTTCTATTTTGTCTGACATTTGTTTCTCGCTGTCTAACATTTCTTAACTTTTCTGATGTAACCCGTTCCTTGCTTGGCTTACCTGGTTTTGTCCCTACACGCTTGCACTGTTCCCATGGATACTTCCTGGGTTGGTGACATGCCCCTCCTTCCATTTCCTGCATGTATCTCTTTTGGTTTTTTGATAGCTAAAAAGCATCTTAGTCTGCTGGGGCTCTTATCAAACTATTGCAACGCAGAGCAAAGATATTGAGGCTGTAGTATTACATCTTTTAGGAATTGCTAACCTCCTTCAGCTCCTTTTCTTCTTAATTGGGACCTTGCCTACCATTTCTCTGCGTTGTTTTTTGAAATCCAGTGTCCTTGTTCTTCTGGTCTCATGTCCTCCTTTCCTTTGGATTTTGAATTCTATCAATCATGATCACTTCTTCCCAAATGCCCAACTAACTTTGTGTTCAATTACCCAGTTGGTCAAAAACAGATTTAAAATGGATGACCTGTTTTCTCAGCTTTCTGATTCAGAAAGCTGTCCCTTCCATCTGTTATGAATGTGCAAGATATATTTTGCTGTAATACTCTTCCAACAGACATCAGGGAAATTAGAAGCCTCCATTAATAGTAGCTCGTGTGTTTGCTAATGTTACCTGCTTGAACAATGCCTCATCCACTTCCTCTTCTGGATTTGTTGGTCTGTAAGAGGCCCCTCCTGTAACATCACTACCTATTTTATCCCCTTTTAATCCTCATCCAGATATGCTCAAGTAGGGCTGTTGTTCACTTCCTCTTGGATCTCGGAGCAAGGTATATACACTCTATGTGCAGTGACAATGCAGTGCCTCCTTTTCCTCCATAGGGATCTTTCCAGAACAATCGATATCCCTCAGTGCTATAGGTTGGACCTCTCTTGTTCAGCAGCCTCAGGACCTGACCTGTCTCAGATGAGGGAAATTGCCAGACAATGGGAAGTCCCCTGACACCAGCCCCCTCAGCCTGCTGCCAGCTCCTTCAGCCCAGCCAGGCTGTCTGCAGGTCAGCCCCAGCTCCACTCCTGGCCAGCTGGGCTTCCATAGCCCCAACCCCACTGCTAGGCAGCACATGTCCCCAGAGGTGCAGATTCTGCTGGTCTGCTGCTGGGCAGCAAGCAGCCCCAATCATGTTGCCATTGCCACTACTATTTGGGCTACTGCAGCCCCGCTGCCCCCCAGGCTGACGTGGCCCGGCCAAGCTTCCTGCTGTTGTGGTCCTGGTCCTTGTTGGCAGGCGGCAGACAGTTCCAATCACATTCCTCCCAGGCTGCTGCAACCCAGCTGCTGGCCCCTCCTGCCCTGGGGCACACTCATACAGGAACATCTGTGGTCATGCCAGGTTTGGGAGGTGAAACCTCTAGTATTTCAATCGTAGGGAGTTGTCCCACCGAATCTCTGTAATGCTAATTAAAGTCAAATTTCCTCATATACCATGATTTCTAGTTCATCCTGCTTGGTTCCCATGCTCCTTGCATTGGTGTACAGACATGGAAGGTATTTTGCATACCACCCTGTGGTTTTTCTCCTTAGTGCAGTTGTGGGTTTCTAGTCTCGTCTTTGGAATTTAGCACCTTCTCCTTGTCTTCATTACCTGAGCGCAGATGTGCATCAGCATCACCATCCCCCATAAGATTTAGTTTCAACTGCTTCTTACTGGTTTAGCCAGTGTCCAGAGTCTCTTCTTAATATTCTGTAGGATGACCCATCCCAGTACAATCATCTTTCCTGAAACTTCAATTCTGTTGTAGCCAAAGCCCACTCACTCAGACCACCAGCATATCTATAACATTGGATCCCACAATCAAATGGTCCCTGCCTGGGCCTTTTCCTTCAATGGAGAGAATGGATGAGGCCACCATTTGAGCCCCGAACTCTTGTCCTTCCCAGAGCCACACAGTTTGTAATTATCTGTTTACGTCATTTTTGGCACATAGGCTGACTTTCCAAAGTGGGGGGGGAAGGAGGGTGCTCGACTCCCAGCTCTGCCCCAGACCCCACCCCACCTCCTCTTTTCCCATGCTGCCTCTTCACACCCAGTTCTGTCCCCTCCTCTAAGTGCCCCAAGTTTTCACTCCCCTTCCCTCCCCCCCAGCATCCTGAATGCTGTGAAACAACCAATGGTGGTGGGCTGGAAGCATGCAGAGGGAGGGAGTCACCACAAATGGTCAGGGGCCAGTCGTAGGCAGGAGGTGCTAGGGCAGGGGTGGACAAAATGTTGGCTGCAGGCTGGAGCTAGTCCGTCTAAAATTTCTGGGAGGGCTCAAAGTCCTGCAGCACAGCGTGGCTCTCAGACAGGCTGCCTGCTTGCCATGATGCCACACCACTCCCAGAAGCTGCCAGCCTCTGCCGGCACCTCTCCACACACCCTTGGTGTGAGGGAGCTGGTTCTGCATGCTACCTCTTCCCCCAGCACTATCCTCATTGTTCCCATTGGCTAGAAACCACTGGGAGCTGCAGGGTGTGTGTATACAGGCAGTACACGAACTCACTGTCCCCATGCCCCAAGGCACAGAGATATGTCAGCAGCAGCCAGCCACTGTTGTGAGCAGCATACACTCATGGCATGCAGGCAGCCTGCCTGAGCATGCCACTGTGCCTGTGATAAGCACCTTCTGGACAGAGCCTGCACCTTTATCCTGCTTTCCTACCACCTTGGCATCCCTTCCTGCACTTACTCTGCACCCTCTCTTACACAGCAACCATCTGCACCAGCTCAGACCCCACTCCTACACTCAGACTCCCTCCCAGGACCCATACCCCTCACCCAACACTGTGCTCCAGCCTAGACCTCCCTCCTGCATCCAAATTCCCTCCCAGACCCAGCATAGCCACCATTAATACAGTAGAAAAGTATGGCGATGACAACTTACCAACATTGACGGGGTGGTCCTCGTGTGAATTACTGCCCACCTGTACCCTACGGGGAGGGGTTGATAAAGGGCTGCCAGTGGGTGCTTAGCACCCATCATTTTTCCTCAGGCATTCTCCAGCCCATGGACTCAGCACCTATGATTTTTGGGGATAAGCATTGTGTACTCAAGACATCAGTATGCAGCTACAGACAATCCAGTGTGTACAAACCCTGTCTTAATACATATATCAATAATTGTTAAGATGAAAGACCAGGGAATCATGGGAGATGAGAAACGCCAAAAATACACAATTTAATACATCTCATGAAGATTTGATTTTCAAACATTTCTAAATATGAAACTTCCACAAAAAATAATATATTTCCAAGAATCCTGTCAGTGAACATGAATAATTATAAGCCTAGAAAATGACCCCACCCCAATTCTACCCAGGATCTCAGTTAGAAAGAGGAAAATTTTCATTTTTTAATGAAATGGTGTTAATATCACAACACATCAGAAAAGTAGATACTGAACAAATGCGTTACTTGGTTATTTAACATGTTCATGGAAACACCTACAATTTAAGACCTCTAGGTTATTTTCAAAAAACTATCAAAGGTTAGAGCAGGGGTAAGCAATCATTTTTGAAGTTGTCGCGGGCCACCCTGGAAGGGGCAGAGCCTTGGACGGAAGCAGCAGGGCCTTTAAATAGCAGGAGTTGGAAAGGCTCATGCCTTCCCTGCAGTTCCCAGGCATCACATTAGCTGGGAATAGGACCTGCAAGCCCTTTCAACTCCTGCTATTTTAAGGGCTCGCAGCTCCCAGCCTCACTGCTAGCACGTTGCCTGGAAACCGGGACACTAGAACCCTTTCAACTGCTTCTATTTAAAGGGCTCATGCCTTCCCTGGAGCTGTTGCCTGACAGGTGCGGGCACAAGTCCTTTAAATAGAAGCAGTTGAAAGGGCTTGTGTGTCCCCAGCTCCCAGGCAGCACACTAGGGGGCAGGGCCTGGAATTACCATGCAAGCCGGATCTGGCCTGCTTAGAGGCTTATGCTCACCCCTGGGTTAGAGACGCTGGCCTAGTCCTTAGATGTGCAAAACCTCTGCACACAGATTTGGAGTCAGGATTCCCTGCTCTCACACCTTGGATCCCACACCCAACCTTGGGTAACTAGGGCACATTAAAAATATGACTAACACAATCAAGATGCCACCCCATTACCAGCTCTGTATGATTGGTGGTTCTGGATTGGAGTTGGTCAGAAAATGTTTGATAAACTCTTTTAATCAGAAAATACCAGTCCATTAAAACCAAAATGTATAGCTTCTATGAAAGTTTTGTCAGGAAGATTTCTCAGATCCAGGACAGAAATTCAGGTCAGAGAAAACCTCCTTCCCCACTCAGATTAGTTTATAGACTGGTAGTTAGGGCACTTATCAGGGATGTGGAAAACAAAGCAACTTTCACCCACCTTCCAAGTGAGGGCCCAACCTACCAGTTCTTGGCTGTTCAGGGGAGGATGAGTGCGCATATGTTCACGGTCTCTAATTTTTTTAAAAGGTCTTTGCTTCACAGTAATGCTAAATCTGAAATCTCAGATTTTCTCACGATGGGGGGAAAAAAACCCCACATATCCTGCACTCCACTTTGGATCATTCTAGGTAATACATTCAAGTTGCAAACAATACTCCAGAGTCCAAGAGGGGCTAAAATAATAAACTATGCAAAAATGGTCATAAAAGGGGAACCTCGGGAGAAAGGGCCAGAGAAGTTGTATATTTGCAGTTTTAATCAAACACTTTTACTTAAGCCAGTGCTAAAAATGAATGTGCAAAGTGATGGTTAAGACTCCTTAAATTTAATCTACATCTACAATGAAATCATTGTCATGCCCTTCATCCATGAGATATTCCTTATGACAGATGTACACAATTAAATAGTCTCACTGTGATTCTGAAAAATAAAACCTCTGGAGAAAATCAGCACTGAACCAGATGCATTGTATTAGTAAGATGAGTTGCTGACACCATCATGCACTCCTTACGAACCAAGCATTATGAAAATACCAAAAACATTCAACAGTTCTAAACTATAGGCCGTATTCATTCTGTAGCTATTTAGTGTAAAACACAAAAACCCATCACACACCCTAGATTTTAAGGGCATTTCCTTCCTTCTCGCTAATGCTTTAAAGCAGTGGTTCTCAATGTGGGCCATATGGCTCCCCCAGGTGCCTCATGGAAAAAACCCAAAAGATTAGGAGGGGCCACAGTAAGTTTCTGAGGGGGCCACCCAAACTTAACTGCCAGGCGTATGATGAATGAGGCTCAGAAGGGGGCCATGAGCAAAAAAAGGTTGAGAAACACTGCTTTAAAGTACTAAAATGACCAAATTTCAAATCAGTTGTATGACAGCACCCTCTTGTGTAATGATACATTCACTTAATAAATGAACAATTTGGGAGCTGTATTTAGGCTACATGTCACAATTACAAACATTTTCTTGCTTTTTTCCATACATCCTTTTTAGCCAAACAGGATCATCTCCCATCAGATATTTTCTCAGAAATATGCCACTGGCTTGGAGTTGCTCAAGTTCTGAGTTTCACAAGCCAAGGCTTTGAAAAACATTTACTCTCTATATTTACTGTGTGATGTTTTATGTTAGCTAATCAGATCCTAAAGTGGTCATCTTGATTGAGTAATGTTTCTACTGACAAGCAACAAATGCTCTTCTAGAACACAGCTAACTGAGATCTGGGAACTTAGGACACCGTTTTCATGTCTATTGAAACCCATCCTATATTTCCATACCAATGACTCAGATGCCCCTCATCTGTTGCAGCCTTTAGAACAGCCGTCTTCCAACTGTGGCTTATAGAATCTTTGCTGGTCATGTGTTCCTGGCTTGCCTCATTTCCAGGGGCTAACTCACATTAAAAGTGAAGCATATTTTCCTACTATTCCTTCTCCAAATAAGCAATCACTGTGGTTGTCACAAGGATGGTGTTTGTTCAGTTGTCAAAGAGTAGGCAAGCCACATACTCATGAATGAGGATTGGTGGTCTATGAGATCTGTCCTGAGATGTGATCTATCCTATGCAAAGCAGAATCCTGCTCTAGCTAAATCTCTAAGATTGTAGTCTCAGACCCAAAAAAACAGAAATTACATCTTCATGTGCAGAATGAATATGTTTGTTAAAAAAAATATATATGTAGCAAACCATAATGGGTTCTAGTACATGGAGATGGAATACACATTAATGCACATCTGAGGCAGCTCAGAAGAGAACTAAGGGCACTTCCACATGACTCAGATTGCAATTCCACCAACAACTACTCCCTCCAAATACATCAAGCTCATACCAAGGGATCTGTTAAACAAGACCAAAATTATACTGTCAAACTAAGAGTGTACTGAAGAACACTACTCTTATGTACATAGTCTATGGCAGTGTGTTTTTCAAGTCAAAGTTTGACACCATTATCTGTTTCATTTTTATTTCTTTTGGGGAATAATAAAAGGTGTGTTATTTACAAAACAGGAGAAATTCTTGAAGACACACAACCTGAGCTCAACATTTATTTTCATGCTCTTCCGTGAAATGCTTACAGCAAAATATATTTCACAGCAGGCTAACTCCTATACCCCTTGCAGCACCTTAGCAAATGGCTCTGTGGAGCTCTGCCAAAAAAAGAGACTTCTACCAAGGTGTTCTATGCTGTCTATAACTTCAGAATTACAGCTTACACTCCAAACAAGTTTTGGGCAATAAAGGTCCTGGTAGTCACAGCTCAGGAGGTTATCATAGTTTTGAGGCCTGCAGCATTCATAGGGTGCAGTCTCCTTAAGTATATTCTACTAATCCTGTTCCCATTCAGGAGAGGGGCACATTTTTAACTGGCTTCCAGGGTTTTCTTTGCTCCTAAGACGTGACCATAAACATTTTTTCTGATAATTGAATGTATTGCTCTGAAACTATTGTTTTTATTAATTTGGGAGTACCTCCCCCAAAATAGATAGCAATTAGAAGCAATTCTTGAATGTTTATCTGAATATGCACTATAGAAGATAATGGTTCATATTCTAATCCATGACATCAGTATAAATTCAGAGTAACTTCACTACACTCTATCCACTACTGTGGATTTCACTGATGTAACCTGCACAAGATTTTCAGAGTCCCCAGGAAAGAGTTAATTACAACAACATTATAACCAAAGTGCACTAACTTAAAGCATCAAGATGACAACAATTCACATATTTAACATAAATGATAACATCGACCCACCTCAGGAGAAAGAGGGTGACCTAAAGGAACATTTGGAATAAAGAAGTTTAAAATCAACATGGCATTCTGAAGCCCAAGGTCAGCTGGGGACTCCCCCACTGACCCTGGGCTTCGTGCGGCACTGCCACTTTGAAACGCCACCGCGGGAGTGTTTCAAAGCGTCAGCACCACACGGAGGCCACTCCTTAACTGATCCTGGGCTCCACACGGCACCGCTGCTTGGAACGCCACCACGGGAACCTGACGCCAGGCTCCTGTGACTGCATTTCAAAGCGGCAGCACCGCACAGAGCCTGGGGTCAGTGGGGAATCCCCAGCTGACCCTGGGCTCATAGAAACCCTAAGACTGTTTCTTCACTTCAAAGACGGAGATACCCTATCGACTAGTCAATGCAAAATACATCAACTATTCGATTAGTCAACTACCCGCAATTTAACATTTTTGTTAAGTTTTTTGCAGTTTTGTTTAAAGCAAAATGATGTTTTTAGTCCTCAGGTTTGCACAGCATCCAGTTTTAGGTATTCTGAGGTGAGCAAAATATGCTATTAGAAACACTAACAACAAATAAAAATGAAACACCAAGATTTTCCTAATTCACTATTCCCATTTTCTCTCAAACAATCAGGTTTAGTTTTAATGAAATCCACATTAGCTCTTAGTATTGAAGTTTTGCCAGTGTCAAGTGATTAAATTACCAAAACCAACTGCATAAAAGATAGTCTTTGATTTAACACTGAAGTTTAAATTCCTTTGAGCATATCATAGTATTAGTTGAAAAGTCACATAGCCACATATTTACGCACTGCAGGGCTATTCATTTACAATCAACATTGCAAGCAATACAACACTACTTCCTTGAAATACCAAAAGTTGTGATCAAGTAATACAGAGTTTATTTATAAATCAAGGACAAAACCACACTGGCTTAGATTTGTTTATTGTACTGTGAAATAATATATATTAGAGAGAAAAGTATACATGACTTCTAGGGTAAAGAGGGAAAAAATAAATTGAGGTTTTAAAGTTTTACCCAATATTGACAGAAGAAGCTATACATTATCTGCTGGAAGGCATTAAGCCCAAAAGCTCTGCTTCTACAATTACAGAACATGAAAGAGTATAAGATATCCTGAATCCAACAAGTCACATACCTAAAACATAATTGTAAAAGATCTGAAAAGGCTATCTGTAAAGTTTATAAACTCGTTTTCTTCTGAGACAGATTGATTTTATCTCCAAGACTTAAGGCCATTCCCTGTAAGGAAATAAAAAAGGCTAGATGTTTACACCTGGGATATTCCATAATATTACTACAATCTCAAAATCTCCTCCCACCTGATAAAAACCCTCTGTACCAACAACAACTTACAGTTCAGTATACAAAATGCATGAAACTAATTCCACAGAAAATAAAATATTTCTAAATGAAATGTTGCTACTGTTGAATTTATGTATAGCTATAGATAATAGTACAGTTTCCAAAAAGCATGAATAAACTAGGCTTGTGCATATCATTTTACTAAAATGAGCTGTAAATAGACTCTTTTGCAACTAGAAAGCTCTATCACCATCCCCAAAGAGCAAGACTCAAGAATTTTAATCCTTTGTACTAGGAATGTGAATGATTAACAGGTAAGCTTTGCCCTTAACATGTGAGGTTTACCAGTTCCAGTTAACTGGTGGGGGCTCACTGAAGACCGGGGCACTTCAGCCTGGCTGGAACAGCCCCTATCCGCAGTGGGGACAGAGTGAGGAATGCACCAGCCTGCCCTCCCTTTAATTGGTTAACCGGTTAAACATTACATTTAACCAGTTAGCCAATTAAACAGGATTTTACATTCCTGCTTGACACAGTATCATTTTAAAATGTTCTGTCAGTCCAGCAGTTTCAATTACTGGCATCTGGACTGATCTTTGTAAACAGAGTGTTGGAAAAGCTCAAGAATATGATAATTCAAATAATTCTAAATGCAGACACTAGCTTTCAACATGCTGAGCCCCCTAAAAATCTTTTTGAGCTCCATAAAAATGATATTAGCCCACAATTAGAATAATATTTCTGTGTTTAAAGGGCCTTAATGAAACTAACAAAAGTAAGGAAATTCAAAGTTCCAGCTGCTATTCAACCAATAATGAATAATTCCCTAGGTTAGACCACATGGCAGCTTTAACTTAGCATAGTGTCTTATGTAAGAGTTCCATGGTAAACATGGTACCCACCTCTATTAAAACTATTAAAAAAGTTCTCCTAGTACAGGAGTGGGCAATAAAATGGTGGTGGTTCACCAGGGTTAGCCCCTGGCAGGCCACCACTGCTATATTTACCCACATCTCCACAGGTATGGACGATTGCAGCTTCCATTGGCCATGGATTGCCGTTCCCAGCCAATGGGAGCTGTGGGAAGCAGAGGTTTACCAGATCCCACCCAGGGGCTGGTATTTGCCCACCCCTGTTCTAGTAGTACCTTGCAATGTTAATGGTTCTCTGAACCTGAAAGTCCTAAAGAAATCCTTACGTTAAGTTTTCTTTACACATTAGTTTCTTTTTTTCAAGGTTAAGTTTTCTAAGAACCAAAATACTTGCACAATTTTTTTTTGGAAGTGAGAATATTTTATATAAGTTGATTTCTTATAAGTACACAGCATATACACAAAATCCCATAAGAACAGCCATACTAGCTCAGACCAACACTCCGTCTAGACCAGTATCCTGTCTTCCAACTGTAGCCAGTGCCAGATGCTTCTAATGGAATGAATAATCAGTGGCAATTATTGAGTAATATGGATACAAATTCTGTATCTGTGCAGGGCTCTACATGAACATCCTCATGCTTCTGACTCTCTCATCAGATTAATGAGTTTTGTTGCCCTTCCCTGTATATTTTCCTTCAACTTTCCTGAAAGTTGTAAATCTATTAAACAATACTAAGAATTAACCCTGAAATACAATGCAAGCTCTCCAAATGTTTATAGGACTCATAATAAAAATTACAGATAAAGCTTTAAAAAAGCCATCATTACCTGACTCTTTGCACGAATTCGTATGTGGCCAGTAACTGGAGCATCTGGTCCAAGATGAATTGGCTTTTCAATGCTGACATTTGCAAGTGCATCTTCTCCAAATATGGACCGTGCATACAGATTGGCAGCCATAAAGCCACAGTAACCAGAAAGAGCCTGGAGAAAGCACACTCGAATTTACCTCTTTACAGAAGACTTTATGTCCTTTGACGGACACATTTTGAACCATATTAAGCACAACTAAGCAGGTTTTGTGTTGTTTGAAACCTAGCATTCTAAGCACAATATTGTGTAAAGTATCAGAGGGGTAGCTGTGTTAGTCTGGATCTGCAAAAGCAACAAGAAGTCCTGTGGCACCTTATAGACTAACAGATGTATTGGAGCATAAGCTTTTGTGGGCAAAGACCCACTTTGTCAGATGCATCTGACGAAGTGGGTCTTTGCCCACTAAAAGCTTATGCTCCAATACATCTGTTAGTCTATAAGGTGCCACAGGACTCCTTGTCAGTATTGTGTAAGATTCCTGAACTCTGGTTCTGAAGGAAACATTAATAGATCTTTCTAAAATGAAAGCTGACAGAGGTTTAATCAAGTAATTTAAATAACGCATAACTGGCATTTTCAGGCTCTGAGGTAATGCATAGCAAAAAGGCTTTAAGAAAGGTTAATTCCTACTGAAAGAAAGATGTCTCAACCTACTGAAAAAAAATTGCTAATCAGTCTCAAGACAACGTACTAGTCGACATTTTATTAACTGTTTCTTGCTCAGCTAGAACAAGAAACTGGTTGAAAATGACTCAGTTAATATGAACTGTCTTTTAGACTTCTTAGAGAACACATTTTTAAACTATATTAAATACTAAAGAATACTAAAATCTTTCAGAACAAAAAAACCTCTGTAATTGGTGGAGATTTACACATTCAGAAACTAGACCAGGTAAATAACTCCAAAAAGGGCATCAGAAAATACTATTTATACAGGTTCCTACATTATGTTGATCATCATCAGTATCTGAGTACCTTTCAGTAATGAATTAAGCACCAGGCATCTTTAGTGTGTTGTTTGTTCTCTCATCCTCTCCTTAAAGAGAGAAGTGTGTGCAGGAGTGTCTGTTTGATTCCGTGTGTTTCAAAGAGTACACAAAATATCCAAGAAGAATTCCAAAGGTGGGGGAAAAGGATCTTGTATATTTTGGCATCCAAATCTATTCATACTTGCACAGTAATTTTACTCTCGTTTAAAAAGTGCTTGAAGAATTTTCAGCAAGCATCTTACCTTCTCTGGGGTTAGGCATTTCATGTTGGTTGATTTTAGTATGTGCTGTAAGTATTCATTTAGATCAATGATGTTTGTATTAACTGTAACCTAAAAGAAAGAACAAGTCACTGTTATTTATCCTATAAGTAGCATATTGTACTTGTTGATGGCTGTTAGTCCTTTTAGCCATTCAATAGTATCTTACATAAAGATTTCATCTTCCACTGTCTAGCGGTTAAATAGGGGTGGCTTCTTACTTTCTACCATATATTTAAATGTTAGTCAGAGTAAATGCATGTCATACTTTGCAAAACTTATATAAAAAGCCTTTACCATGACTGGTTGCTTCAAGTCTAGTTACAGTTTAAATGTGTACAACTGAATTACAAACACCAGAACAAGTCAAAGATACATATAGTAACCATGATCAATGCCAGAGGTTACTGCAACTTCCCCCCAAAATTAGCCATCTCTTGGAAAACAACAGCCATTCAATAGCATGATATGATACTCAACCACTGTACAACGATACTGTGACTATTTAGGATAGAAAGTGAAGAAGAATACTGTATTCTGTTGAAACTGCAACAGAAATTTAGGTGTAATAATCCTAATAAGAGCAGAAATTTGGAAAAGATAACATACTCTGAAGTGGCATTGGAAATTTGATGACTATAGGTAGTTATAACCTATGACTGAGGCTATGTCTGCACTGGGAAGGTTTGGCAACAAAAGTGCTGTCGACATGCAAAAGACGGCACAAGTGAAAACTGGTCAAACCAGCTCTTTTGCCTTCCATTGTAAACATTTCATGGCCACATTGCAAGAACCCTGTCAACAGATAAGAGCAAAGCAATGTGGGTAAGCATCTCACAGTGCAGTGCTGTGGGAAGACACAACTGATCCCTGTGCTTCATGGGATTCCCTCCTGTGAGCTCTCCATGCTGAGGAATGTCAAAGCAGCAGAGCAGTCTCTCCAGCCCTCCTCCTGCAACAGCCCTCTGCCTGCTGCTATCTTTCTAGTGCACAGCAGAACAGAAACATTCCAATGCTTTGTTCCCTAAACAGAGTACCTCATTCAGCTGTCAGATACTTCCTGGAGCTTTGTAAGGGCAGGGGCGCATGCCTGCCAGACACCAGAGATCACAAAACACTAAGCAGAGCCATCAGGGCAGGCATTGTGGGATACTAGCGGAAGCCAGTTCTCTCATTAAAACAAACAGCAGAGTCCACTGGCTCTTTGCCAATAATAAAGGGAGGGGAAAAAAGTCTCTAGCGGGGTGGAAGTTGTGTCGCCTAAACGGGGTGTTTTTCCAAGAAAAGTTGTTCTGTAGTGTGTATGCTCTCACTGTTGTCAACAAAAGGCAGTTACTTGAGTCAAAAACATGCCAGTGTGGACAAGGCCTGAGACACAAGGGAGGCGCTAGGTGGTTACTTTAAATTCCTTGGGAGAACGGGTTTACTATGCTGATTGGCCAACAAAAGTCCTGAGTCAAAAGGGACCACAAAGACATCAGGTTACTGCAAGAAAGGTTGTGTAGAGAAGTGTGAATGAGTACGCACATGCATTGTTCCTCTTTTCACTGCTGGAAACTTTCCCATATCAGAATACCTGAAGGCAGAATTACCTTTGCTAGATCTTGTACCTTGAGGAGTAGGGATGTAAAATCCCATTTAATTGGTTAAGTGGCGTGGCCCCCTCCCCACCCATCACAGCTGGGCTGCAGCAGCCCCCACCACCACAGGCAAGGGCTGCTCTAGCCTAGACAAAGCAGACACTGCCTGTGATGTGCCTGTGGACAGGGACACTGGAGCACCTTCTGTAAACGGCAGGCCCTGCGGGACTGAAGCAGCCCCCTACCCACCGCAGGCAGGGAGCTACTCCAGCCCCTCATAGTTAACCAAAACCAATGAGCCTTTCATATCCCTTCTGAAGACCAGTAATTACTCCAGGCTCAAGACTCAGAAGTCTGGATGAAGTAGTTAAGGGAAGTGAGAAAAGACAAGCCAGAGAGCTCTACTGCCTCAAAAATCCCAGGAAACGCAAAATACAGCCTCCTCTGAAAGATCTTTTTATAAGAGCTGCCCAAGTACAAGACTTACACAAAAAGTAGGACCTTGGATCAAACCTTGCCAATAAATCCAGTATCTGCTTAAAAGCAGTGCCCAAGGAAAAGGGTACAATTGGTACAAACCACCAACCACAGGAACCAGTCTTCTTTAAGCAGCTCTTTGTCCAATTCAACCACTGTCAAGGATAACAGAGGAAAGCTGAAGACCTACCATTTGGACTAGTGGAGTTCCCAGCTCTGGTGTTTTAGACTCTTATTACCAGACAGAAGAAATATAAAGAGGGGTTTCAGAGAATAGGAGAAAAAAAAAAGAAGGGAAAAAAGTATGGCTGAAAAGTGTATGTTAGCATTCATTTTAATTGGGTACAACTGTTTGTTTTAATTTCAGATTGGGATTGTACAGATTTTTTAAAATTTTCTTGACCCAGAGCCATGACTCAGTACAATGAATCCCTCTGCCTTAGCTCCTGAACTTTGGAGGGTCCCATACTTCAGGGCTGGAGCAGCCACTGGCAGCCCCCCTACAAGAACCTCCCTTTTCCTCTCCCCCCAAGTGCCTCCTGTCCATCAGTGGGCCCCACAAACCAGCACCTCTTCCTCCCTCCCAGCACCTACTGCCTGCCACAGATGAGCTGTTTTGTGGAATGTAGCAGTGCTTAGGGGGAGGGGAGAGTGAAGGCACAGGATGCTTGCAGTAGAGGGTGGAGTAGCGGGTCAGGTATGGGCAGAGCTGGAGGGAGTAACCTCCCGGCAAAAGAAACTTGGTATCCCAGGCCCCACAGCACCCAAGGATGGCTCTGTAATGACCCTAGGGAGTTGCCCAATTAAATGTGCATTTGACGAAGTGGGTCTTTGCCCACAAAAGCTTATGCTCCAATAAATCTGTTAGTCTATAAGGTGCCACAGGACTTCTCGTTGTTAAATGTGCATAGCGCCTGCAAATGATTGAGGCTTCCACTCTTTCACATAGTTGTTAGTCTTTTGGCTACAGGTGTAGTAGATAGGATCTATTTACATTTAAGCAAGGCTTTTGACAGTCCCGTGACATTCTCCCAAGCAAACACTGGAAATGCATTAATTCTACATTAAATTACTATAAAGTGGTTAGAAGACGATACTCAAGAACAGCTCTTAAAAGGTTTGCTATCAAATTGGAAGACTGTGTCCAGGTAGTCCTGCGGGGACCAATCCTGAAGCTGGCACTATTCAATGTTTTCATTAATAACTTTGATAATGGAATGGAGAATATATTTATGCAAATATTCAGAGTTCCAAACTAGGAGAGGTTTCAAACATTTTGGAGGACAGCAATATAATTCAGAACTGCCTCACAGAACTGAGAATTCATCTGAAACCTACAAGATGAAATCCAATGAAGATATATGCAAAGCACTTCACTTAGGAAGGAAAAGTCAAATTCACAACTACAAAATGGGGAATAACTGAGTAGGCAAGAATATTGTGGGGAAGGATCTGGGGGATATAGTGGATTACAAATGAACACAAATCAATAGTGCGATGCCCTCACAAAAAAACCCCTAATATTCTGGGGCACATTAACAGGAGAGTCAGAGGCAAGATAAGGGAGATAACGGTTTCAATTCCTTTCGCAACAGTGAGGTCTTACCTGGAGGGCTGCACCCAATTCTGGGTGCTTCACATTAGGTAAAATGTGATCAAACTGGAGAAAGTCCAGAAGAGAGCAACAAAAACAATAAAGTGTTTAGAAAACCTAACATAAGAAAAAGTTAAACCAATGGGCCATGAGAAAAGACAACTGTGTGAGACCAGATGTTAAGTACTTTTATAAAGAGCACTGTCATCTACTGTTTTCCATATTCACAGAAGGTAGAACAAGAAGTTAAGAGCATAATCTACAACAAGGAGATAGTTTGGGTATGTCTAGATTATATGCCTCTGCCGACAAAAGCATGTAAAATAGGCTACCCGACAGACAAAGTGGGGATTTAAATATCACTGGCTTCATTAAAATAAAAACGGCCGCCGCGCTGTGCCGGCTCAGTTGATCGTTGGCATAGCTTGCAAGTCAAGACACGGATCGGTCGACAAGAGAAACCTTTGTCGACCGCTCCTGTAAACCTCGTTTCACAAGGCATTAAGGGAGCGGTCGACAAAGGTTTCCCTTGTCAACTGATCCGTGTCTTGACTCGCAAGCTGTGCCGACGATCAGCTGAGCCGGCACAGCGTGGTGGCCATTTTTATTTTAATGAAGCCAGGGATATTTAAATCTCCGCTTCACTGACTATGTTGGGTAGCCTATTTTACATGCTTCTGTTGGCAGAGGCATGTAATCTAAACGTACCATTAGATATTAAGAAAACTTTATTTCTATAATTGTAGTTAAGCTCTAAACAGGGTTCCAGGTGAGGTTGTGGAAACCATATCACTGGAAGTTTTCAAGAGCTGATCAGAAAAACACCTGTCATGGACAGTCTAGATTTCCTTGTTCCTGCCTCTGCACAGTTGCCTGAACTTGATCACTTCATGAAGTCCCTACCAGTCCTACATTTCTAGGATTCTCTGAAACCTGAAAGGCACTGACCATTGTAAAGATTTCTGCAATGTCCACAAAAGTAAGTGGCTGCCTTCATATACTGTATTGCACCACTGTTGAGCAAACTTGTTCAGCTACAATTGAACCTTCTTTGGATTGGAGGTGAAGCTCTACATGCTCATCATACATAAAGGCCTGGCTTCAGTAAACAGATGACAGGAAATCAATAGAAGAATGAAACTTTCAAAACCAACATTCTACAGATTTACTGCTTGGGGACTTCATTTCATATCCTGGAGTAGCTTTTCTAACGATGAGATTAGGAGATCGCTTTCATTGCTTAGGTTTGGCAGAAGACAATTGTTACACTAACTTCTATATGGCAAGCTATCTACAGAATGGAAAGGGCAGCAACCTTCATGTTTTACAGTGAAAGCTTGGGTTATGTTAAAAACTCCAATTTGTTACAGTCATAAATCATTTTTCAGTGATGGTCTTAGTTGACAAATTGCTTACATAAAGTACTAGTCTAAAGCTTGGTAACAATGGCAAACAGACCACCACCAAGAAGAACTAACTTTGTTTTCCCATTCAAATTCTGCCCACATCTGGCGGAACTCTGCATCAGTGCAAGCAGCAGGCTGGATGTAATCCATGATGTCAATGTGAATATCACTAAGGACCACACAATTTCTGTCACTGGCAGCTCCAGATACATCATACACTGCAAAAGAAGAAACACAAGCCACAGGTTTACAAATTATAGATTTTTAAACACAAAATATGTGTTCAAGTGCAATTTGCCAGTATAACCAACACATGCAGCGTTTTGGTCTCTGTCCTCTTCTAGTAGCTGAATCAGAGGTTTAAAAGTCTCCTACAGCCTTTGAATTAACAGATGTGGGCTTTTTAGCTCAGGTAGTAGAGGCTCATACTTCTGAGATCTAATGATCTTCTACAAGGAATCTATAAACATTGGGTTACACCAGCATGTTTTTTTAAATTTTATTTAAAATTTCACTTCTCTTCCAGCATTGAATGCTTTTTTAAAATAATTCTCTACAGAAAGTTCAGTATTTTAATTTTTTTAAGACTGTACAAAAAATTGTCTACTTACCAATATTACCAAAAATTATTCCATTTTCTGTTGACGCTACTTTGACGTTAGCCTTGATATTTGCAAAATCATGTGGGGCAAGTGTCAGAGGAGATGGTTTTTCCACTAATTTCAAGTCACCTGTTCAAAAAAATTTTGAAAGAAAAGTTTACCAACAGACATGGGATAAAGTCCAATTATCAGTTTCAGGACACAGAAGATTACTCTTTCTGATCTGAATTCTAAAAATCTCTCAAAATTGCCATAAAGCCAATGAATCGAAAATACACAGAACAAACATAGGATCATAGAACACTAGAACTGGAAGGGACCTCGAGAGGTCATCAAGTCCAGTCCACTGTCCTCACAACAGGATCAAGAACTGTCTAGATCACAACTACTCAACACGTGGCCCGTATGCCATTTGTTTGCGGCCCATGGTGTGGTTTGGGTTTACACGGTGCTCGCCACACAGCCCGCGGATGGGAGCCAAAACAAAGAAGTAGTTAATACAACCGTCTTCTGTTTATTTGCGTTTTAGTAGTTAAATTCCTGGACTGTCATTGCTCAATACAAGTGCTGTCATACGGGCGGAAATCGGGTAAATATTGCATTTTATTAATATCAGCAGAATGGACTTAAATAGGACCTTAATATTGTGTAGTCTTGCCTTAATCTTTGTATTCATGCCCGTCAGTGTGAAAGAAGCTAGTTGCATGTATATGCAACCACGCTTAAGTTGTGGCCCTCGGCATGTGCTGTGAGTATCACTGTAGCCCCCAGAGCTTCCAAAGTTGAGTAGCCCTGGTCTAGATCATCCTTGACAAGTGTCTGTCTAACTGCCTCTTAAATATCTCCAATTAAGGAGATTTCACAATCCCCATATGAGATAGCTGAAGAACAAATGAAATTTATATATTCAATTAAAAAGTTAAGGCTTGTTTGATTTCTAATTTGGGGAGGGGACAAGGCCCACCAGGGCTTGGACCAGCTCTGCATAGTGGAGTCTGGGAGGAGAGCACCACCTCTACCCTGTGACTCATCTCAGAAGGCCACCCAGCCTGTGAAAGTGGGTGGAGGTGCAACCAAAAACTATAATTCAAAGGGGAGAGTTCAGCCCAAAAAGTTTGAAAACCATGTGGAGTGTATGGAGGCGGTAACTGGGGACTATGTGCAAGCAGGGGTGTAGCTCCATGTGCAGGAAGAAGGCCACCTAGGGAGGGTTTGCTGAGGCGGCCTCCCACTTTGGTCACTGCTCCCAGAGGACTCTGCCAGCCATGAAGCGTGTTGCATGAACAGTCAAAGGGGGCTGGAGAGCTGAGGAGCAACTGCAGCCCCAGGCGCCAGCAGGAGGAGGAGATGGGGGAGCACCATGACCGTGCGCTCAATGGAACAAGCCACAGCAGCATCTACCTGGCTCCAAGTTCTTACCTCTGAGCTGGCCACCTGGTGGTAAAGGAGGAGGAAAGGTGGGGAGGTGTGGCGATGCCCCTGAGACTGCTCCGCTCTGGGACTGCAGTTTGGAGGGACAACACCCTTGATGCATCCCACCAACTCCACCCACAGGCTTGGGGCTTCTGCCCATCAGGGTATTAGAGCTTGTGAATAAAGTAACTGAGGCTATAATAATATCAATATATTTAATAGTATAAAACGGATATGAAGGAAAATAAAGACAGAAAAAAAACCCTTCAACCAATACACAGCAACCTCCATGTGATTTGATTTTTTTTCTTCAAATTTTAGTCTGACTTTAAAGTGTTTATGAAAAGTGATTTTACTTATGTTCACTGGGGAGACCTCCATGCTTGCAATGTTGAGCTCAATTCTGTCCCCTATGCACCACAGGAGCAGTGCAAACAGAACAGAACCGACCAGAGGAACTGCAATGTTTCTGGGGTGGGAAAAAACTAATTGAAAATTGAGCTATTTTTCTAACTGAAGCATGACAAAAATCAGTGTGAAACCAGATGAAGAAATATTTTATGTAAAAGCACATGATCACATCAATACTAGCAGAAGAAAGTTCACTTGCCCTGTGAAAAATCCATTATTCAAAAGGCATTTTAAAATAACTTAAGTTGTCAGTTCTATTAAACAATTGTTTATGCATTCATGAGGTATGAAATGCTATTTCTTCTACCTCAACAATGTCTGTTGCTTAATTTACGACCTAATTATATTAGCAAATATTCTTGTTGAACTAGATTATTCCTTACCTAGGGTGGCTAGTTCTAACGTGCAGTTCTGTAAAGTATCACTGGTCTGGTTTACGACAAGCACATCCAATACAATATCATACTGGTTGACATGAACATAGGCTTCTGCATAGACAGGGTCTGAAAAACCTGTCAACTGAGTAACCTATCAAGGAAAGATTAACAAATTGTTGAAACATCTTTGCCCATTGTCAGTTTAAAATGTTGAACAAGTCACACAACGGTAGAGATGGTACAGAAACAAGAGAAAAATATTTGCTAAGACTGATGGGACCAAATTTTGTCTCTAAGACAAAATTGCAAATTAAATAAGAGATTCACACAAATTAGAGCTTTAGTTTAGTTTTGTACTATTAGCTTATTGGTTTGGGAAAAAAAGCTTTTTTGTTGTAAATCTCGGCCCATCCCTGAAAAAAACTAATTCTTTACCCTATCTATAGAAATTTGATTAAGAAACTGAAATTAATTACCTTTTAAAAATTGTTAAAGAACAAGTTAATAAAAATCACTATTTAAAGTGGGTCTTCTTCAGATATGAAAAGATTAATAGACACCAGACCCCCATTATGCATATAGTCGTGGTTTTGTTAAACGTGAGTTTAAATTCAGAATATGTATTAGATCCTTAGGATTAAAAACAAAACAAAACAAAAAACCCCAAAAACTTTAAACCACAGACTACTTGCCCCATCTTCTACTTACAATGATGTTAGAGTTATTTTTTTTAAAAGCCAAACATTACAAACCCATGAAATACTGAGCTAAGATTAAGATAAACAAAAACCAAATACTGGAAAGTCTTCTTGTCTGGAAAGTTGCTTAGGTTTTTTTATTTTGATTTTTTAAAAAACATTTATGCTTTCTGATTCCCCAGAGTGAATAGCTAAGTAGGGGTTCTTTCCCTTAGACCTTCCTGAATGGTTTCTGGGAAGTAGAAGGCAGGAAAATGGAGCAAAGAAGCACTACATGGGGCCACAAGAGCCTCAGGATTTAGGGAGTAAGGTTTTTCAGTCCATGATGCTCCCTGTGTTCTCCTTTCACCACCCTAATTAACCTTACTTGGGTCTTGAGCCATCCAAAAAACTTAAGTTCCCCTCTCCATATCGCATTACCTCTCCATTATCCAGTTTCCTTTTTCCAATTCCCACCTCCTCCACTCTGTAGCATGGGACCAAAGGAACATCATGAAGCACAGGAAGCAAAAAGACCCTTCACTTCCCAGAACTCCCTGTCTTCCTCTCCAACAAGGAAACCTAACTCAACTTTTCAGATGCATGATGAGTTTAATTAGATTTCTTAGACCCCACAAGCCCAATCTTCAAGATATGACCCTAGGAGTGAGCAATACACTTACAGAAGTAAGATACTGAATTATACGTTACCTTATTCAGTTTGGATGCCAAGGGATCAGCAGCTTCTTTCCTTTGTGTGTTTCCCATGGCTGCCAGAAGGCTCAGCTGAAATTGATCTTCCTTTGAGTTCATTTCATTTTTAGCAGTAAGCTGCATAAAGGAAATGGGATCATCTGGCTGAACGGTCACATTCCTCTTCTCTGACTCTTTCTGTAGTAAGAAAGCAAGATATTAATTCCATCTTCTAATATACACTGAAGTAGTGAACTTTATACAGCTCCTCAAGTGTCCCTAGATATGAGCTTTCTTCAAAATTCTAATACCCCAAACTTTATGATTACACAATGAAATTTACACTCTTGAGCCGCCACACTCCGGTTCTCCCTAGCCTAGAATACCCATGAAACTGAGCAGAAGTGGATCTGCATGTTGCCACCAGATGGCAGAATGGCAGCACACAGAGCCACTTCCCTTGAGGCTTTTCCACAGTGCCAGGGCAGCTCCCTCCCTGGCCAAGCAAAATCTTTCCTCCAACATACCCTGTTTCCCAGGGTTGCTGTATTCAAGGTTCAAGGGTAATATCTCACCTTCTGAGAAAGTTTCTCTTCTTCTAGTTTAGCTGACAGCATGTGAGAAAGGGACTGTCTACACTCCTTGTTGAAAATATCATTCATTAGAGGAGAACATTCTGATAAAACTTTCAGACACAAGGAGATACGATCCACATCATCATCTGTAATTGGCTTCTTGGGAAGAGAAGACTTCCCCAAATGGAGAATTGTGGCCATTAGTAACATAGCCTCAGCAACAAAAGACTACAGGTAGAGAAAAGAGAGAAAAAGGTTATTAAGTTTCACATATCCCTAGAACTGCATATATATTTAATTTTAATCTATGATTAAAAGTTAAAACTAGATCTCAGTAAGTAAGATGATTTGTCATGGTGATGACTTGTTGCCTAGAAACAAGAGACCCACCAGTCATACTAGTCAGAAACTAGTAAGAAATATTTGGGACCAGATTACTTACTATCTATCAAACACTCAAGGAATGTAGGCATTTTTTTTCCTGTGCCTCTCTCAAAAAGTTTATGATCAGATCTGTAAGAGCTGCGAGAGGAAATAAGACTTACATTTTGTCTCTTCTTTTCCTGAACAAGAGCCACATAGCGTAGAGCAATCTTAGTTAAAGTTGTGGCAAGGGATGCAGCAACAAAGAAATCCCCATCCAGCAAGAATCCTCGTAATGGAGGTCTGCAAAGAAGGCCAATTATGAGGTGTTAGTTTTAGAAGACATTGTCTCCCCCCTCCATACTTCACTTTAACTCTCATAATGAGACACAAGTGTTGTATGGACAGTTTGCAAGGTCTAAGTAATGTTTTATATATTTATTTAAACACACACACACACACACACACACACAGTTAGAAGGGAAGTAGGAAGCATCAAGGACAATAACTTTTCACTTTTATCATCAAAGGATCTTACAGATCTATACAGGTATGAACTTAAGCTAAACAAAACCCACTGTGAAATAGGTAAGAGTACAGTAATCATTTCATCACCCACTAATGAAATGGAACATGCAACTGTTTATCAGAGCACAGGAATATTGAGCAATAGTTTATATAACAAGTGATGAACACCATATCCAACTAAAGTTGTAGGCGAAGTTTAGCTAGGCAGAATGTGGCCAAGACATTACACACTTTTAAAAGTGCCACATATTGACTAAAGATCACAAGTGGTCAAAGTATCATCTGGAAGATAATCATCTTCAAGAGGGCAATGGTCTTTACCATAAAACACTCAGGTAATAATTCAGTACTGAACAGAAAGGGAGAGACTAAAACAGAAAAGGAAAAACTAAGATTAATGGATAAAATCATGGATAAAAATGGAGGAAACAAAGAAAGAGAATGACAGAAGAGAAGACAGAAAGTAGAGAATATAATAGAAGAAAACCCCCCTCAGATTTCCATTGCTAAGCCCATATCATAAAGCTACAGACCAACCCAGAATTAAAAAAACAACAACATTCAACTAGAACTAGTCTCACAGAAAAACAGATTTCAGCCTAAATGCATTGTTTTCTGGAACAGCAAAAACCACTAGAAAAGGTGGCAATTTCCATATTTTATGGCCACTACATCACCATATTTTGGTGAATTATCAATCCACCCTTTTTTTTTTGCTTGCCCATTTAAGAACTAAAGGGGTAGTAGACACAAGTTTGCTATTGGAGACTGACATAAATAAGGGGGTAGAGGGGAGAGAAGCAAATGAAAGTTTCAAACACACACTTAAAGCCTTCTCCTAGGAAGAAGTGCTTAGGTGAATACATTCAGAAGTTCCTTTTCAGACACAGAAAAAATCTGGAAAGGCTTTAGAGTTCTAGCTATTTTTAATATAGCTACCCCTAAAATACAAAATGCCCAGCTACCTGTCTTCTTCCTTTTTGGCAGGTCGGGAACTACTGAGGGCACTCTGTGTTGCATAGGTGCCCATCTCTGTCACTAATTTTTGGGTTGGACCCACAGTCACCTCCTCTTCAGGTTTCAGTTCACCAGCTTCTTTCTTTATTTCAGATTCCACTATTGGGATCTGACATTGCAGAAAAGGAGACGTTACATACATGCTAAATCAATGAAGAATTCAGTAAAGATTTTGAACTTAAAGAATCTTTTTAAGGAAAGTAGTCTTTTTTCATAAAACTATTGTCACTTCTCAGCTTCTCTGCTTTTTAAATAGGAAAATGTCAATTATAGCATCATAATCTGGAGGACTTTTAAAATTTCTTTTTGAAGGGGGGTATTAATGTACTCAGGAGCTCATCCCAAAACAGGAATAAACCTTGCATCACTATGTTGTTTTGGATGCCTTTTAGAAGTTAAAGCATAATATACTCTCTATTTGTAAACAGATACACACTAGTCAACTTGCATCCTGTATTTTCAAATTTGTCATTCTTTTCCAATAAGGATTTTTTTCCTCTTCTGACAACGAGATGATCAGATAATTAGATACTGCTTCCTGAGAATACAACAATGGCTGAAAGTTTATTATTTTCAGAAATAAATAATGATGCATCATGAAGATCATGAATAATTTTTGCTCTAGAGCAATATTGCACATGACGGAGCCTGCAAACTACTGAAGTTCAAAATACTATTTAATCTTGTATCATTTTTCAAATCTTCTCTTAAAAGACACTTTCCATATAAAAATATAGAAACAAAAGCAGAAAGTTTTCATAGACAATACACACATACCTCTCCCAGTGATCTGCGGACTTCTGTCATTACACTTTGTATATCTTCCTTTGTGCTGCAATATTCTCCAAGAATCCACAAAGCTCCCCTATAAATCCTGAGATAAGAAACTTAATTAAGGCATGTTTTCAAGCACTACAGAAATTGACCTACATTTTCAATTGTGCTCTAATGCACAATGAGGAAGTGCTCCATTGACCAGCCTTATAGGATTATGAGTTAAAGCATAAGGAAAAGAAAATATGTTATGTGTTCAGTGTTCAACAACCTAATAAATTATATAATGTGAGTGATCAAGACAATCAGCTTTTTGGCACAGCTAATCTATCCCACTGTATTATTAAACAAACTCAATATTCAAATTAATTGTGCAAGAAGAGTTTTCTGCTAAGGATTTATTACTGGCTACATTAATCTTAACATGTAAATTAGATTCCAACACCTTACAAATGTTTAGCTGAATTGCTATTTTACTGTGAGGTGAACTGTTTCTAATAAACCATATACATAAAAATTGGGTCACAAATCTGCTATCAAGTCAATAAGGAAATATATAATCTAGGAAGATTTCAATTAAAGCAGGTTTTGCGAATAAACAATCACCTGTTGTTCAATTGAGTCCATCTCCCCTCCAACAGGAGGCTCCAATTAGATCTGGATTGTAGTAAAGCTATGACTGAAATGTGAGCTGGGTATTACAGTAATAAAAATAGTACAATATCAAAAGAAAGTGATCACTTCTGCCATGAATTCTGGTCCACCAGAATACTAAAATTTTAGTACCCTAGAAAGGAAGTGTGGCCTCCTAGAAGCCATCATTCATTTCATATTCTGCAATGCAGATTGAAATTCTTTTACAGTGAGTCCTCTGGTAACAGGCAGTATACAATTTCTAGTTTCCTTCAAATATATTTAAAATGGAATAAAAAAAATCATGTTGTCATCATCCCTTGGTAACATTAGATTATTTCAACAGAGAACATTTTAGAGTTAGTCTTCATTGTCAATGCTGCCACCTAATAAATGCAAAGCAAACAACTAACAATTGCATAATAAAAATGAGTTTTAAGTCAATGTTCCTCACTTAATGCAATATGAATTATGATTTTCATACAAGTTTGAAGGGAAAAAGATTCTCTAGAAATAATTTCCTGTCAAATATAAATTCAATTTAAGTAGGGCTGACTGTACTCTGAAGTTTGCTCAAAATAAAATTCTCATCTAATATTCCCTTTCAGAGAGTTTCAAAGTGCATGAATGTCTTAAATTTAGTTAATGTTCAGTGTACTCTTTAAAAATATTTTAAAAACTTACTTAACAGTTTTAATGGCATGAAAGACTTCCAGCATCTTCTCAACAATAAGAAGCCTGAGATTATCAAACCTCTGAATTGCTTCACGCACAAATTCCAAGACATCAGCAGCTGCAGCTTCATTATTATCACTTAGGAACTCCATCAACTAAGACAAACAAAAGTGAATGAGAGCTCAAAACAGCAGAGCTACATAACTTTAAATGGTGACAACTTTTAAAAGAATAGTTACAGCACCAAATGCTGAACAGGAACAAAAGGAACAAAGACAAGAATCAAAAGTGAATATAGTACTTGGCGTGTAATTTGCATTCAGGTTCAAACTGATTTAAGATTGGGAATCCCAAAGTTCTACTCTTCTAAATCAGGAGAGAGAGTATAAAATGTCTTTCATATTGATTCCCTAGAGATCAAAGAATTCATAAATTCGTACTTCAAACAAAACTTGTGCATTCCAATAAATAAGCATCTTGAAACATTTTTTCTATTTGCACGGATTACTGTGCTATGATAAAAACAATTTTCCAATCTGTGTTCATCAAGAATATATATTTTTTTAAACAAAACCCCCCACAACACTATAAAAAGATGAGTAACCAGCAAATGAAGGAGTCTTAAATATTTTAGAGGAATGAAAGTATAACTTACAATAAAGCCATTACTAAGATGCTATTAAGAGGTAAGATCTCAGCTTCGGTTATCTTCTTGAAAAAAGATAGCAAGGATTTTGGATACACATTAAAACTCATTTACTGTAAATCTAATTAAATATTTGCATACCACAGGAATAACATTTGCAGCCATGTCTGGAAACCGAACGCTACAGGAATGCAATGTCCGAACAAGCAACTGCCTGTATTTGTCAGTATCTTCATGCTCTGTCACATTATTTGTTTTAATTACTTCTTTCTTCAAAACAATCACCAGCTATAAAACATATGAAATAAATTTCAACTAAACCACATTTCACTGAAGAACAAGGTAGAATAAAAGCACAAAAAGAAAAACACGCACTTACCTCTTCCACATTTCTGGAAGATACAAGATCCAGAGCCAACTGAAGGGTTTTCTTGCGCACCTCTAAATCTGGAGTACTCAGCACTCGCAGTATGTCCATAACCAGATCCTGAAATCAATCAGCAAATTTAAATTTCAAAACCAACATTTAATCAGACAAAAATTATTTTCTTTCATTAAGTATTTTTTGTGCAAATATACAAATTGCAAGCTAAAGTACAGAATTACAGAGTACACCTTTCAAAAAATGTGTAAGTTGTATACAGCATATTGACAAAATTATTCTGTCTCTCAATTAAGATTTTTATCTTTGTTCTTGTTCTGAGATTAGTAGCTGAAACCTGACTTTGTATTAAGGAAATTAAAAATATTTGTCTAATACACTGTAATTGCATAGAGCATCTTTCAAACAAACTGAATCATTCAAGTTTTCCAAACAAGTCACCCCTTTTCACTGTTAATTCTCATGTTACCAAATAAAAGTACAGTAATTTAATATAAAATACTATCCAGCAGTTTCATAAATACACCAATATTTTAAATGTCAAAAGTACTTTTTTTTACCATATTAACAGAACTTTATTTTTATTTTAGTTGAAGTAAAATCTAAAATAGGTTTTCGCAGGGGAAAAAATTAACAACAGTAGAAGACTTACTTGTAACACACGCTCATGAGCAGGATGCTCCTTCAGTTCAATCAAGCGATCCAGGACAATCAGTTTCACATTGTTATCACTCTCTTTAATAATCAAGTCAATATAACACTGAGCTGCTGCCTAAATGATCATAAAAGAATGAAAGCCTTTTTAAAAATATTTTAAGAATTCCTAGAAAACACCAATTCCTGGGGGGGAAATCCAATAAAGTAACACACTCCAAAACATAGGATGGGTTATTTTAATAACATACAAGAGAAACTAGGCAGCTCAACAGTTTTCTAGTATTTCAATTGCTGGAACCATTTTCCAATTTAGGGCTCACCCAATCAAGCATTACAGGTAGCTTTGTGTGTGCTACAAGGCAGTTTTAACTATTGAACAGAGATGCTAGCCAAAAACACCCCCCCAAAATTTTAACTACCCAACTCCAGAAAGTTCAAAGGCAATGGTGAAGTAAAAATCTCATCTAAATTAGCTTTGTTCTTCCAGCTCACAAAGATAATCTCACCAGCTTTTATAACACTATTTATATTCACACTACAAATTTTACAGACTAAACATAGGATCTGTTTCTACAGTTCCCTCTCGCAAAAAGAGGAAATAAATAAAATATAAGCCCAGCTGCACATTAAGGAGCCAATTTGGAAAGCTTTACCAAATGAGTAATCTATACTTACCTAGGATAGACTATTTCAATTAAGCTACTTGTGTAGTTACAGAACACTCACAAAGATCATACCATTAGGATATTCAGATAACTCTTCAGGACAAAAACAAACAAAAAAACCCCAACCACTTTTAATCCAGTTGATCCCAATTTACAATACACAGACCTGATCCAAAGCTCAATGAAATGAACAAAAAGTCTCCCATTGATTTCTACAAATGTCTGATCTCCACAATAGCTGAAATCCAGACCAGCTATGCTAATACTTGCTTCTAACTACTTATCTAGCACTGCACTGCAGCCACAACTTAAGAGTGAATATTTCATTTGACTGATACTATATAGTAGAGACACAAAGTGGCAGGGGCAGTATCTATTATCGGACCAACTACTGTTGGCGAAAGAAAGATGCTTTCGAGCTACACCAAGCTCTTTTTCATATCTGGAAAAAGTACTTCCAGCATCACCGCAAAATGCAAGGTAGAACAGATTGCTTAGAATAAATAGCTTATATTATAAGTTACCATTCAAGGTAGAGTTTATTTTGTGATTTATTTTAATGTCAGACTGACAGCCATTTATATTACAGTCTTCTGTTTACCCATAAAATGGGTACAGAAATGCCAGCAATAGCACAAGATTGCTCTAACCTTTCCTATCCCATTAACACACTTCAATCCTAATGTAAAGAGACCACAACTAAGAAATTAAACTATATTCTCATCCAAACTATTCAGCATTTGGATTCATTACTAAGAGTGCCAGAAAGACTGCAAGACAGTATCAACTGTGGATGGGGTTTGTGTAATGTTTGTATCGGTCTACTTGCAGAGACCATCAACTCATTTCCTGCTGGCCAATGGAAAACATCGATGCTCACTATAGCCATACATTGGAAAGAGAGATATTCACAAGATGGTCAAGCATTTTTCTAGTGTCAGAACAGTCATTCGACAAAGAACATCAACTGTCAGACACTAAATGTTATAATCTGTAATGTATGCTAATCCAGTGTAACATAGAGAAGTTATTAAAGCATTATTGAAGATCATAAATCACTGCAATACCTTGATTGCTGTTGGTGCACTGGACAGTGTAACTAGTGTTCCTGCTGCTTCATATTTTACTGCAGGACTAGATGATTGCAGTAAGTTGTAAATACAGCGTATAAATCGAGCTCTTTCTGATGGATTAGCATGGCAGACCTAGATGAGAAAACAATAGATGGAAAGTTTACTGAAGAAAAAATAAAAAGCTATTTTAAAAGTAAAAGAACCCTTGTTAGTTCCTTAATTACTTCACTGTAGTAGGCAGTGAAAAACAGGAATGGCTTTGAGAAGAGCCCCTCACTCTAGGTTGATAGTAGGGATGTGAATGGATAACCTTAACAGGTTATGCTTACCATGTAAAAATTAACCACATGGGGCTGGCAGAGCCCCCTTGCCAATCCGTCCAGTGCTGGGGCCACTCCAGTCCACCAACCCCCCTTTAATCGGCTAACCGGTTAAACAACCGGTTATCCCAGGGGTGGGAACCTAAGGCTCAGGGGCTGGATATGGCCTCCGGCTTGCCTTGATCTGGCCCCTGAGGCTCAGGGTTCCTCCCCACCCCCGCAATGGGAAGCCTGCACTGGCCCCAAACTGATTATTCTGTTGGTCAGCAGGCCCCAAAGCAAAAAAGGTTCCCCACCGCTGGGTTAACTAAATGGGATTTTTAAACCTGTAGTTCAGTGGTGCGCAATCTTATTTGATCTGCGACCCACGTGCCATGGGGGCTGCCAACTGTCGGGCCCAGCCCCCAGCCAGCCAAATCTAAGCGCCATGACCCCCTGGGAAGATATCCATGACCCCCTTGGGAGTTGCGACCCACGGGTTGCACACCACTGCTGTAACTGATAGGAACAAGGCAACATGAGCTAGGAGGATTATGCATGCCTTTAACTTGTTAAGAATGTCCTGCATTAATTAGTCTTACGGTGTACTTCCTAAGTAAACAAGGGAAAAACACAAAAACAAAAAATACTTATTCCCAGTCCAGGGGAAAAAAAGCAAAGCAGATGCATGCAAATGTCATTGCATTAGCTTGCATCTTCTATGCTTGACCAGTCCATAGCTTCCAAGTGAAATGATGTTCAATTCAGCTCAACAACCAGTAATCATTCTCAGACTAGCTGCTCACTTACGACAAGATTTCTACTACGAAACATCTCACTAGACAGCTAACCTTTTTGAACTGTACATTTTCCATATACAGTAAAAATGCACATTTATTTACATGATTACAGTCATTTCCCCATACCTTGTAAATTAGCTCAACAATAACTAACTGAAGAATGTCACCAAATGTCTGGACTTGGTCAATGCAGGTACTCAAATAATCCAAAGCTCGATCCTATGAAGATAAAATAATAAAAAAAATAAACAAAAAAAAAACAAAACAGATTACTTGTAACACTTAGATTTTACTACAAATGCAAATTCTAAAGCAATAAGAAAAATTAAAAGCATAGATTTATTCCTTCTCCTACATTCATACACTTTAGAAGAGCCCATAAAACAATATACAAAAGTAAAATTACAAAATTATAATGAATTCATTTAGGCCCTACAGAACATTATTTTCACACAAATATTTTCTAATTTGATGCTGCCAATCAAGCAAATAGGTCAAAACCCGTTTTAACTAAAAACATTATTGCTCCATAACAAATATTTCAATTTTTGAGCCAACAAGGCAAAAGGCTTATGGGCCAAGTTGAAGCTGTCATTTGAGAAATAAAAGTTTGAGGGGTAGCCGAGTTAGTCCGTACGGGACTGACATTAGTCTTTAAAGTGCTACCAGACACTTTGTTGTTTTTTAATTTTATTTGAGAAATAAACAGTTAATATAAGTTACAAAATTGTAGGTAATGTGGCAAATCTTCATATGACTAAAAATGATTATGCCTCTCAAGTGCCAGTGTGTCTCTTCCACATAAGGGTACTTCACTGTTTGAAAACAGAGGTGTAAAAGCCTCAGTTAGCTCATTATTCAACACTTGCAAATACTTTCCAAATCTATGGATGGTCTTTAAATAAGGGAGGAAGGGAGATATTTGTTAGTTAAATACAGCAGATATTTTAATGTGTTTACAATTACCGCCATTAGCTCTACATTTAGAGCTTTCACGCACACACACAAAAAAAAAAAAAAATCATGAAAATCCCCTACACCACAGATGAGCAGAGCAACAGAAACCAGGGAATCTTTGAAGTTTGACTTATTAAGCTGTTCTAAAAATAAAATTGGAAGCCAGTTTAAATTCATATTCTGAATAAGCAATCAGTAAACAATACACAGGAAGCTAGCTTTGGTCAAAACAGAACATGCAGGTACCAGTATCCCAAGTTAAACAGTCAAGGTATAACCACAGAAACAAAGCACTCCCCTCAAAAATGTATTGTTTTGCCCCAAGAGAGAATCATAGATCAGAGCTGGAAGAGACCTCAGGAGGTCATCAAGTCCAGCCTCCTGCCCAAGGTAGGACCAATCCCAACTAAATCAACCCAGCCAGGGCTTTGTCAAGCCGAGACTTAAACACCTCTAGGGATGGAGATTCCACCACCTCCCTAGTAAACCATTCCAGAGCTTCACTACCCTCCTAGTGAAACAGTTTTTCCTAATATACAACCTAGACCTCTCCCACTGTAACTTGAGACCACTGTTCCTTGTTCTGCCATCCATCACTACTGGGAACAGCCTCTCTCCATCCTCTTTGGAACCTCCCTTCAGGAAGCTGAAGGCTGCTATCAAATCTCCCCTCACTCTTCGCTTCTGCAGACTAATACTCAAATCCCTCAGTCTCTCCTCATAGGTCACATGCTCCAGCCCCCTAATCATTTTGGTGGCCCTCCGCTGGACCCTTTCCAATGCGTCCACATCCCTTCTATAGTGGCGGGGGGGGGAAAAAGGGGGGCGCGCTAGAACTGGACACAATACTCCAGATGTGGCCTCACCAGAGCTGAATAAAGGGGAATTCAGCTTCTCTGGATCTGCTGGCAATGATCCTCCTAATGCACCGTAATATGCCATTAACCTTCTTGGTTATAAGGGCACACTGTTGACTGATATCCAGCTTCTCATCCGCTCTAATCCCCAGGTCCTATTCTACAGAACTGCTACTTAGCCATTTGGTCCCCAGCCTGTAACAATGCTTGGGATTCTTCCATTCCAAGTGCAGGACTCTATACTTGTCCTTGTTGAACCTCATCAGATTTCTTTTGTCCCAATCCTCTAATCTGTCCAGGTCACTCTGGACTCTATCCCTGCACTCCAGCGTATCTACCTCTCCCCCTAGCTTCGTGTCATCTGCAAACTTGCTGAGGGTGCAATCCATCCCCTCATCCAGGTCATTAATAAAGATGTTGAACAAAACCGGTCCTACAACAGATCCGTGGGGCACTCCGCTAGAAACCGACCACCAACCTGACATCGAGCCGTTGATCACCACCTCTTGGGCCCGACAGTCTGGCCAGCTTTTTATCCATCTTACAATCCATTATCCAGCGTTTCCCAAACTATGGGCCGGGGCCCAGTATCAGGCCACAGGAAAAAAATACCGGGCCTCAGCGTGGTTGCTGGGATGTTCTGGGCTCCCAGCATGCCCATGTGGCACCAGGTCCGCCA
>CM057848.1:96784988-96797302 GCA_030068395.1 Apalone spinifera
CCAGGCAGTTCGAAACTACAAACTGATACATCTAGTAATAATAAAATGTACCTAGTGAGAAAATACAAGACAAGTTATATGTCTGGTATTTTCCCAGTTTGTTTTTTATGTGTTTATATTTTTGGGCTGCAAAAAACAAGGTTCCAACTAAAGTAAAAAGTTTGTGAAACCCTGGTCTAACCAGCTCTCTGTCTGTCTTACATTCCATTTATCCAATCCATATTCTTTAACTTGATGGCAAGAATATTGTGGGTAACCATATCAAAAGCTTTGCTAAAGCTGGCACTGGGGGCTTTGGGAGGACCAGAAACAACTTATCTGAATATTCATCATTTGATTAATGAATATGCAAATATGCAAATGAGTATTACCAGTCCTCCAAAAGTTCGTAAATGGATTTACTGGTCCCATGTCAAAGTTTGGGAACCCCTGATCCAATCCATATTCCCTTAGCTTGCTGGCAAGAATATTGTGGAAGACTGTATCAAAAGCTTTGTTGAAGTCAAAGTATATCACATCCACTGACTGTCCCATATCCACAGAGCCTCATCACAGAAGCTAATCAGATTGGTCAGGCATGACTTGCCCTTCGTGAATCCATGTTGACTATTCCTGATCACTTCCCCCTCTTGCAAGGGCTTCAAAATGGATTCCTTGAGGATCCCCTCCATGATTTTTCTGAGGACTGAGGTAAGGATGACTGGTCTGTAGTTCTCTGGATTGTCCTTCTTCCCTTTTTTAAAGATGGGCACTACATTTGCCTTTTTCCAGTCATCCAGGATCTCTCCCGATCTCCACGAGTTTTCAAAGATAATGGCCAAAGGGTCCGCAACAACATTTGCCAACTCCCTCAGTACCCTCGGATGCATTAAATCCGAGCCCATGGATTTGTGTATGTTTAGCTTTTCTAAATAGTTCCTAACTTGTTTTCTCCCCTCCAAGGGCTGTCCACCTCCTTCCCCTACTGAGCTGCCTAATGCATTTGTCTGGGAGCTGACACTGTCCATGAAGACAGAGGCAAAGAAAGCATTGAGTACTTCAGCTTTTCCCACATCATCTGTCCCTAGGTTATCTTACCTCCCTCATCCAGTAATGGCCCCACACTCTCTTGGATCCCCCTCTTATTGCTAACATGCCTGTACAAACCTTTCTTGTTATCCTTTGAGCTTTCCCACCTCAAATTCCTGTACCAGGTATTATTTTTATTAAATAATTAACCGTTCAAAAATTATAAACTAGAACAGAAATATTTTAAAGAGTAAAAAAACCATAAGAAAATTATCTAATTTTACCTGATCTGCATGAATTAGCATCATAAAGGCATTTCTTTTGCAACTTGCATCTTTCTCATTCACCAGGAAATCATGGATCAGTTCAGGAGCATCAGGTATAAGATGTTCAAAGTTTCTTGAAAAAAGGATTTTTAAAAAAGCCATAAGAAAAATGAAGTGATATAGCTAAATAATTAACAGCATATGCTCTACATAAATGTTTATGTCAAGTGTAAATAGGATAGTCACCTTTAAAAAAAAAAATCCTTTGTGCATGTGTAACCTACACCTAGTTAAGCACTTGTAAGCGCCTGCAGCAGCTTCAAACCTGGGACCTCTGGAGCTTAGTACAGGAGCCTCTACAGCTTGAGCTATAAAGCCAGCTTGCTCTCAACTTTGTGTAGAGCTCAGTTGTTCTTACCTTTTGTTGTAAATGGTCTAAATACCACTACACAGATCAGGTGCAGGTTACACATTTACATTAAAAATGAATGTATGTAAAGAATATATACATTCATATTTGCTTAATTATTGCTTGCTTGTTTTACGTTCGTAACTAAGACCTTTCCCAGTGGTTTGGGTTTAATTTTAGTTTATTTGTAATATTCCATCAGACAACTACACTTTTCATTTGAGAACACAACTTTCCATTGCTACTACAGCATTTTCAACTAAATCATAACACTGCACTACATAATTTATAAAAAAAATAAAATAAAATTGAAAGTTGTCCCAGCTGTACAATTTTCATCCCAATAACTGGAACTAAGCTGATTTCAGTGGAGCTCTGCAGAAATGCAGGTTTGCCCACTCAAAGTGGCTTGAGGATCAGAGCCTTGGTTATATTTGAGAAAGCTATAATGGTAAAAAGGTGTTATATATACAGTAGACTTCCGATAATCCGGAATCTATGGGACTTAGTCCGGCATATCTGATAATCCGGCACCACCTATCAGGAGGTACTATAAGCAGGTTATATATATATATATATATATATATATATATATATATATATATATATATACACACACACACACACACACACACACACACACACTGTATACATTATATACTGTATATAAAGTGTTCTTAACCCTTTTTATTGTACATATTGTATACAGTATACTGTAATGTTTTAGTTTTTTTAAGCCTTTTTTACCCTTTTTGCTCAGTTCAGCTGCTGCCACTGTTACCTTGTGACTCATTTTTTGCCGAAGCTCACTCACTAGACTCTTGCCATTTTGATGCCGGACTATTGGATGCCGGACTATTGGAGTTTTACTGTACTAAATCTACTGAATATGCAGGATCAAAAATAAACTTCAAATTAATCTCATATTAGCCTCATTTTTCGTTAGGACTTTCCAGGTGAAATCCACTGACATTAACCTGGACCTCCAAAGGTTTAAATAATTCAGACTTTTACCTGTAAATTGTGTAGATTGCAAGGACTGCATTTCTACGCACATAGCTGTGACGATGTTCCAAACATGCACGAATAGCTGGCATCAAAGGTTCCAGTAATTCTGCTTCTTTCAACTTGCAAAGAAAACGAAGAGTAGAGCCCCGGATAAATTCATTAGGGTGCTGAAGATCCTAAAGCAAGAAAAGTGAAGTGTTTGCTGAAATACCAAGTATTACCATTTTACAATATTTCCTGCCCTATGATCAAGAGCTTAAATGACTGATGAAAACTCCCTGCATATAGATTTTAGTTCTTCACAACTGTAGAAACATTGATGGATTTAGAATCATTACCATATATGGGATTACAGATCTCTCGCTCTTCAAAGAAGAAAATGCAGTAAGGGAAAATTGAATGTCTTTAACCTGAACACGAAGACAGAGGGAGGCAGGTTCGGTACTGTCACAAATGGAAAACAAGCAGACATTTGTGTATCACTGTTAGAGTCTTTGGGCTCAAGTTTTTAAGCTTCTATTTTTACTTTTAGGGTTCTAATGTAGTTATTTTTTCCGATCAACAAAAATAAGCAAATTCCTTACGTATTTTCAGATCAAGTGGCACCCATGATTCATTACATTACTACATTATTCTGACTGAAAATGGCAATTAAAATAAAACTAGATAAAATGACTATCCATGTTTTCGTAACTTGAAGATTTCATTGGAAAAGCCATTACTCCATTGCATTACTCCAGATTCTCAGCTACATCTCAAAGACAAATATTTCTGACAGTAAAGTTCTCTCATATTATTTCAGAATGAATGTTAATTAAGACTCCGTACAGTCTCAGACACCAAAGCAGAAGTGACAGAGATGCAGCCGTGTTAGTCTGGTCTAGCTGAAGTGTAAGTGCTGAAAGGAACAAATGTACAATCTCTTCCAACAGTTTCAGAACAGTACATTTTAGATGTGCTGGAAAAGGAATGCTCATTCAACAAATTATGATCCTCCTAATGAAAACTAGTCGAAAATGTTTGTGCTTTTCATTGTTAGTGATAATTAATGCCTCCTTGAGGAAAGGCAAATTGCTGATCACCCTTCAACATTGTAGGGTCCGGTCCCTGCAGAAACAAACTTGCCACTTTCTGCCATATTTCTAAACTCTTTCTGAGGAATAGGTTATAGAATGCCCAAAAAACATCAAGCGGCATCCAATACCCTTCTTTCTGGATCATATTCGTTTGGGTCTCAAACCTGGACACGACACAAAATCTATCAATCGCCTAAAAAAGATGGATACAGGTTGATTCCATTATATCTATGCCACTGATTTTGAGAGGGCAAACTTTTGCTTTGCCAATGATGCCAACCTTCATTGCTTATTCATTAAATTTCTGATCAAGTATTCTGATGCTCTCTCTCATGCTCCCACTTTACATGAGAGGAATCCTCCATAAAGCTTTGCTGTCTTTCTAATCACTTCTTAAAACTCCCTTTTGCAATGTCAAAAAAAAAAAAAAAAAGTCTAACCACTTGGGTGACCAATGTGCTGGCACCACGGTGTATCAATACATTCTCATTACCATACAGTATCCCACAGGGTAGGAAATTGAGGCCTCTTTTGCATAGTAAACCTCTATGATGATGCCCACTTACATGCCTCTCTCTCATTTATATGCACTAGGGATGTTAAAATTATTCAATTAGTTGATTAATCTAGTCAATGGATTTCCCATCAACTATTAGTTGATAAGGTTGCTTCCACTTTGAAATGTAGCAAGAGCTGCCTGGCTCTTGCTACATTTCAAAGATGGAAGTGCTGCACAGCATTCTGCCTTTGAAATGCACAAGAGTCCCAGCTGGGGCTCTTGTACATTTCAAAGCGGAACTGCCACATGGAGCCCGGGCTAGCAGGGAGTCCCCTACTGTCTCTGGGCTCCATGTGGGTGCTTCCACTTTGAAATGCACAAGAGCCCCAACAGGGACTCCTGTACATTTCACAAGTGGAACACCGCCCACAGCGACCCTGTCCCCTCCCACGGAACTAGAACTGGATGAAAATGGCTTTTAAGCCGGCTCCCCCCAGCACCTCCTCCTCTTGCACCCCTGCTTACTGCCTCTTTCTGATAGAGGTAACAAGGTATAGGGAGAAGAGACTAGCTGACTAGCGTGTGGACCATCTGATAAGCTTTTGCTTATCGGATAGCTGACTAGTCACTTACATCCCTAATAGGAACAGGTATCTGCTGGAAGTTCCAGCGTGTGGATGAAAGCTAGCTTACAGGCTAAATTGGATTAATACCCGAAAAGACACCAGGTGGGTGACATATCACTTTTATTAGACCAACTTCTGTTGGGGAAAGAGATAAGCTTACGAGCTTAAATCAACTTTTATCCGCAGCAGGCCAAGAAATTATAATCTTTCTTCTCAGATGCAGATCATGCTACAATTGCCCATACCTTTAGCGCTCAACTACACAAACAAAACAAACTTTTATGCAGGGATATTCTGATTGTTCCAACTAGAGCAGGCACATATGCCATCTTTCAGGTAAGAAACCAATATGTATGTATTGCACACATGGACACGGGTACTGCAATTTCAAGTCCAGGTTTAATTTAAGTGCAGATTACCATCTGTCAAAGTCCTAAATAGGCTAGGGTACACTTATTTCAAAGAATAACTCTCCCTCTTATATTTCCTCATCCACACTATTAATCCACAGAGAAAATTATTGCAAGAGAGGGTAACAGCATAACTGAAAATGTTTGTATTTTCTTGACAACAGATCTTCCGGTTAGCAGTTCCTCAGTTCTGGCCTATTCAAGCAGAGTGCTTAGGCCACTGAGAAAATGAACGCAGTGTACCCACTCCTTATTCTCAACAAAATATGACATCACCTGGATATGCATTATGTAGAAATTGGTCAGATACAAGGGTGATGGGGCATAAACTCAAAGAATAAATAACAACAAACATGTTTACCTTTCTATAGGCATCACACACAAGGATCATTTCTTGCAACAACTTGCCATCTGGAGTGGTCTTTGGAACTATCTCCCAAAAAACTAACAATAGCTTTTTGATAGTGTGATCTTGAAGAGGCAGTACAAAACGAATAATTGTCATCAGAAGTCCAGGTAGTTTTTCACCATTCAGGATCATAATAATTACTTTCTTCAAGGCCTCTGTCTTAGACTTTATATCTCCTTTTTCTGGCAGAGGGAAGGAGGAGTTCAAATGTAAGCACAGCAAATACATAAAGTGGAAGTAACAGATCCTCCCAGAATTACTTCAATAATCAACACTTGTTAAAACAATGCAACAGAAATATAGGTCCTTCATGCCAATAATATAAGCCTTTCCCTTCAGGATACCGCCACATTATTATTTTTGTATTACTGTTGCATCTAGGAGATCAAGTCATAGACCAGAACATGAATAAGCTCAAAGGTACACTAATAAATTCTTACTCTCAAATTTAAGAGAATAAAAAAAAAAAAAGAGCATGGGAGGTTTAAGTACTGTTGTAATTTAGCTTCCACTGAAACTCAGTTAATTCACAACACAGATCTAATGAAGGGACTTACATTACTGACAGACCATATTCCACACCAGGAAATCACAATGCATTATGGTGTTGCAGTTATTCTCGCACAGGTACCTCTTATTCCTGGGAGTATTTTGCACCACTGTGTATGCACAGATTTTATATACGCCTTCTCCCCTTTCCCCCCATTTTCTTTGCTTCCTCACAAAAACATGATTAACAGGGAAGCAAAGGAAAAACACGAGTGGTCATGTGACGCTCTACAGCAATGTTTTGGGTGCCTGGGGCAGTTAGCAGACAGGTAAGTTACTGTGGAAGAGGGAGCATGACTAGAAAAGACCCAGCTGGTGGCTGCTATCATACACTAGACTCAGATGCTAGTCCCAGCTGGGCTGGATAGGACTTCCCCTTCCCTTGCTCAGCATCCAGGACTGAGTCAGACTCTTCCTCAGATTTCTCCCCCAAGCTGCAGGAAGCTCTACCACATCCCCACTTGCACCTATTGTTCCTCTGCTCTGGGGGAGGAAGCATCTTGTACATGGAATTGCCCCCCACCTGCCCAAACCCCATACATTCAGACCCCCTCATCCAGACACTTCCACAAAGCCTCATCGCCCCCCTTCACTCAGAACCCCCAACAAAGAGCTCCCCCATTTACCCTGCACCTGGATCACCCTAAGGAGCCACCTGCACTTGGATCCCAACCCCACTGATTCCCTTACCCACTGAGCACCAACTACCTTCATCTGAACCGGCCTGCAGTCCCATTGCCACTGCACCCAAAACTCCCTGCCACAAGTTAATGTGCCTCTAGATCCCCCTCCGCACCCAATCCCCCACTAGGAATGTTAAATTGTGGGTCATCAGCTAATCAAATAGTCGATGGAATTTCCATCCACTACTCAATTAGTCAGTGAAGGGAAACTGCAAAGCCGTAGCGGGGTTAGCTCCTGGTCCAGCTCTGACCTGTAAATGTATTAAGAGCCTACTCCCAGCTTGTGCCTGGTCTCCCCCTCTGCGCCTCTGCTTTTTAAATCAGATGGCTCTTAATACATTTAATAAATAGACGCCACAGCAGAGGGAACCAAGAACAAGCCAAGAATTAGCTGAGTCCTGGCTCACGCCAGTCCCCCTCTATGCCTTTGCCTCTTTTGCTCTCCTCCCCCTCCCCCCCCGAGATAAAAGCTGGTTTCCCCCAGCACTAAGTCAGCTGGTTTCCCCCCAGCACCGTTGCTGCCTCTCTGTGATAGGGGCAGCAAGGGGGGGGGGGGGGGGGGAGGGAAGAAGAGAGAAAACGACTAGTGAAGTCACTACTCAACTACACAATAAGCATATGCTTATTGGGTAGTCAGCTAGTGGCTTACATCCCTATCCCTCACTGAGCTATCCACATAGAACCCTCTCAGCCCACAACTGGATCCTTCCACACTTGGATCCTGCCTGCCCACACCCACAGGGGGCAGGGCCCTGTGGTGTTTCTGGGGCTGGACCAGTCCTTGGGCTGTGTCAGGGTTGAGTGCAGCCTGGGGAAAGCTGCAGAGTGATCTCTGCCTCAGTGCAGCCAGTGGCCTGTGCTCCCCAAAGTCATCCTGGAGACTCTACATTTATTTGGCAGCACTTCCAGAATTTTTTAGAATTTTAAAATATTGTATACAGTAAATTTTTTTTTGGCACAGAATGTGCTCAGAAGTAACCTCTGAGTTAGTAAGGATGCCAAAGTGTTGGTAATATGTACTCAATTACAAAGCAGCAAAAACGTGAAGCCTCCAAGTAGATTTATTAAGAAATGCATTGAAATACGGAGCACGAACATGGATTATAAAAATAGGACAAGAGAAAATATTGACACAAAGAGACTCTCTCAGATACAATAAATACAGGATATATAAATGAGATTTCATTAGTGAACAGTTACCACAAAAACACTAGACATATCACCCTATCTGAGGCTCCACAGCACAGACCTCTTGAGAAGTGCATGGTGAAGGTGGAACCAACCACAGCTTGGTTGAACATTAATCCAGCAAACCTAAATTCACAGATTACCTCATACGTTAGTACTTAATTAGAAGAGATTGGTAGGGCTATGAAACATTTATATCACAATGGACAGACTTCTGACAAGACATTAAAGTAGGTACTTTTGAATTATGGGGAGAAAATGGTGGTTACACTACTACTGGGTTTTGAAATTTCAAGTGGTTTTTGGAGGTATTCTACTCTTTCCTTTCTCTGCTTTAAGAATGGTTGCAGCAGTTCAATATGTGATGTAATAGAATAGGACTTGCAACCAGGCACGCTCCTTGAAATCTGCATTTAGGACTAATTAAATTCTCACTGACCTTACTAGGAAGGGCATTATCTTTCCACATACAGAAAATGCAGAAATGTATTCAGTTTTTATTTTTCATGTATAGGAGGCAGTTTGAGTAGCCAAAAAGGTTTTACCATAAAGTAACTACTCTGTTTCCCATCCTCCAATAGGTCTTAGGAGGATACTTGGAAAGTATTCAAGTCATAAAACACAATGATAGTTTCACCCCAATGTTTCTTGCTTTTAAACTGTTAGGCATATTTTGGTAGGTGCTTTAAATTCATCAAGGTATTTCAGTGAGTGAGTAGTCCCATTCAACTCCTGCATTTAAATACAGATCTGAATTCTGACCTTTTTATTGACTTAGAATAGCAATGTTATTAAATTAGGTTTCTTTAAAAAATAACTATAAAACAATTAGTTTGAGATTGTAAAATACAGAATCAAAGTAAAGTATCTCATTAAAGGTTATCGTAAATAAAAACAAGTGTTAATTAAAAAAAAATAATTTTGTGCTAACCATAAAATATATTACTTGCCTAGGTCATTTTTTAAGCTGATTTCAGATGGGGGTTCTGAATCCATTGGAACATTAATCAACGTATAACATACATTTTCTGCGGCTGTCATTGTTCTTGATTACAAATACCTTCTTAATAGAATAACTGCTTCTGAAAGATATCAGGCACTCTAGAAAAAATGAAATTAATGCAACTTGTTAATAACTACATAGTAAACCACCACAAAAGTATTTTATTGCAATTTCCACAACAATATTAAACATTGTTTCACCACAATTTTAGATGTAAAGCTTTTCTAAACTGTTCAAAATGTCTTAAAGATGTTCTTTCATTTTATAAATGTTCTTAACAACGCACTGTATTAAAATGTTAAAACAAATATGCAAAATCCCCAAAGAGCAACATGCAAAAAAAAAAAAAAATCAATGAAATATGTTTATTACTTAGCTACTAACGAGCAAGTCTTACAGGGTCTAGTGAGTTGAGAATCAGGCTGCAAAGCACTTTGTGACTGATAAGACCAAAGTATTATAAAACAGTAATAAATACTATAACCAGGATTACAAAATTTCATTTAACCTGTTAAAGATTAATTTTAATTGGAGCAAAAAAAACTACTGAAACAATTTAAATAATTTTAACTAAAACAGATTGCCTAGGGTAGTTGCAAAATCTCTGTCAGAGGTTTTTGAGAACAGATTAGACAAATAGCCATCAGGAATTATCTAGTTATTAAGTACTCCTGCCACGAGTGCAGGGGACTGGACTAAATAATCTCTTAAGGTCCCTTGTGGTTCCACATGTCTATGATTCAACTAGGATGATCAATGGGATGAAGAGCCTTCTTAGAGACAAGAAAAGCCTGGCTTGTTTACTCTAGGAAAAAGGCATCTGGAAAGCGTGATTATTCTCTATACCAGTTGCCTCCATCCTTTTTAAGCACAAGATCACTTTTTGAATTTAAGTGCAATCGAAGATCTACCTCACACCCAAATATCCTTGCCCTGCCTTCTTTGTACCCCTTCTCTGAACCCCACCCCCCATCCCTGAGCACTCCATCCTCCCTTCCCCATCCTCCCTCACTTTCACCAGGCTGGGGCTGAGGTGCAGACTCTGGTCTTGGATTAAGGGATCTGGAGTATGAGAGAGGCTCTGAGCTGAGCTTGGGACAGGCAGTCGGGGCATCGTAGGGGGTTCTAGAAGCAGGCTATGGGAGGGTGTTTGGATGCAGGGGTGCACGGGGTTGGGGCAAGGGAGTTGGGTGCAGTAAGGGGTTCGTGACTGGAGTAGGGTTTCAGGATGTGGGCTCCGACTGGGCCCTGCTGACCTCAGCTGGCTCCTGGGTGGTGGTACAGTGGGGCTAAGGCAGGCTCACCCTGGCCCTGGCCCTGCACCACTCCCAAAAGCAGCCAGCAAACTCCATCCCAAGTCCTGTTGTGTTCCCTCTCTGCTCTGTGGAGATGGGATACAGAGTGGGGGGGGAGGGGCACCTTGACATTGGCACCCTCTTCTTCCTCCCCTGACCAGCAAGCAGGAAGCTCCTGAGGGGACAGCTCCAAGGCAGAGGGCAGGAGCTGCGCAGCACTGTGGGGAGAGGCAGCTGAAGTGCTGGTACTTGATATCTCTTGGCCAAACCAGTCAGGATCACCTGTCAGAGGCTCCAAGATCTACCAGTAGACCCTGATCTACTGGTTGGTGACCACTGCTCTATACATACATTAGAGGCATATGTACCAGGGACAGTAAAGCGCTATACAAGGTAAAGGACAATATTGGCCCAAGAATATTCATCTAAACTAGTAATGAACAAATTTTGACTGGAAATTAGAAGGCTTCCTAACCATCAGAGGGATTAACTTCTGGAACAGCCTCAAATATGAATTTTTCTGCAATATGGAAGCTCTCACTTGAGCTAGCCTAATCTAAGAGACACCAACTCTGCAGTGAAGCTAGAAACAAGTTTATAGAGAGGAACCTGTAACATTTGTTAGGCCTTTCCCAGAAATGAAAACACATACTGCAGATCAGTTGTAATAACGGAGCATTTTGGTGTAAGAGAAGTCCTCTTCACTACAGGCTGGACCCTCTGGGCTGACACCCTGGGGACCTGAGTGGTTCCAAACCAGGGAGTTTGCTGAACCAGGGGAGGTCAAGGTTACCCACCACTACTGGCCCCTCTGGAGCATCAGTCCCACTACCACCAGCCCTGATCGTGGCTATGTTCCCCACCACGCTGGCCCCGCTACTGTCACAGCCTAGCCTGTGCTCCCAATTACCAGCCTGGCAGGGGCCCCCAGCGCCGGACTGCTGCTGCAGGCCAAGGCTTTGCTCCTGACTAGGCTTTCTGGTCCAGTGATAACTATGGCCCTGCCAGACCTGGGATGTTGCCGGGCCAGAGAGTGTCAGTGGGATGCACTGCACCCCTACCTATGCTTTATGAAAAGGACTTATGGACACACAGGCATAACTCAAAGATGCTTGGGACAAAGTGCTTCATGTAACCTATCAATTTTAATGCCTTAATCTGTTGGGTCTGTATAGCTCACTTTGGTGTATGTAGCATTCTTGTGTAAACAATTAGACACATGCAGTATGGAATGCTTTGTGGTTTTAAATGTTCAAAGGAAAGCCAGAAAGGGTGTTTGCAATGCTGGGATGCCTCAATGTTTAGCAATCATAAGTCAACAGTCCCTTCTGTCCTTTAAGTTTTAGCAGTGGGTGGTCCTATAAAGTCATGGGACTTCTCTAATTGGTAGGGGCTGGCGAGGTAACTTCCCTTCTAAGGGTGGAATGCAGAAAGAGAATTCTTGCCCAAAGTGGGAATTTATGAAACAATAGGGAGGTAAGAGTTTCTTGTTCTTTGGCTGGCACACCCAAGAAAGTTAACCAGAGACCCCAGTGATAGGGAACTTCCCTAGTTTGACGGCTTAGCTGGAACAAGAACAGTTTGAGGGTGAATTGGAAATAAGTTTGTACTGAGGTTTTAGTGTTAGAATTAGCTAAGCGTTGCCTGTTATTTTAAGTTTGTAATCTACTTTGCTCTGCCTATTCTCATTATAACCCCTTAAATCCTACTGCTTGTACTTAATAAAAATCACTTTTATTTACTATCAAGCATAGTGTAAATAATTGTTATCCGAGGGAGCAATCAGTGTATACATTCCCCTTTTCATAGTTAAAGGGGGCTTGCTTAAAGGATTCCTTTGGGGTTCTGATCCCATTTGGGGAGTGGTATCCCAAGAAGCTGGGCC
>CM057848.1:96807408-96826050 GCA_030068395.1 Apalone spinifera
TTTAAGATCTATATTTGTCAATAGTTAAGAAATAGAGCAATAGCCATTGTAACCCTATGATTTATAAGCTTCTTTAATATACCTGTAACTGTTTAAGTTTTAACCTGACTCCTTCAGTTGCTGTAACAGAACCAAGCACAATTTAAAAGAACTTCAGCCGGTCATAAGGGACAGGTATAGGGAGAGCTTAAGTGTTTGGATTGTGTCACTCCCAGGTGACAGATCCGTTAGGGCATCTCTGAGTCTTCCCTAGACTGCCCACTGTGACGGGACCTTGTGTCTCAGCAGTTAAAGACTTGGGTGACACACACACACACACACACACACACACTCTCTCTCTCTCTCTCTCTCTGCCCTGACTGTCGGCTGACAGACTCTGCAAAGCAAAGAGAGCCATGGGTCAGAGTTAGGGAAACTTGGGTTACACCTGCCATAGGATGTGGGTATCTATAAAGTACTGGCCTTGCTCATTCAGATCCCACTGCAGGCAATTAGCAAGGGTTCAGGGCAGGGTGCCGGCTGGCTCCTCAATCCATGACCTTAGGAGGGCTCTGTGGAGGGCCTCGTAGGCAACAAAGTAGGGAAGACCAGCTGGGCAAAACATAGCCTGCTATGCAAGGAAGGAAGAAGTCCTCCTGGGAGGGTAACATGATCCCCCTCGAGGGAAGGATCCAACACTGCAGCTTCTTCCATCTCTGCACACCACCCCCTTGCTCTGGAGCTCCAGCCAATCAAGGGAACAGGGACCAGAGGTCACTTCTGATCCTGGTAGGGAGGAGCTGAAGATCTCTCCCCCCTTAGGAGGTGTCCTACCTGAGGTGAAGACGGCATGCAGGGCAGCTCTCAGAAAGTATATCTCCAGTTCTGGGTCCAGGGCAGGTTTTATGATGATGGCAAGAGAGAGGTGTTGATACTAGACTGCAGTGCAGGAGCGGGACTGGCACCAACCTGGATGTGAAACCGCAGGGAACAGGCCCAGGCAGGCAAAAATGAAAACTGAGGCACTGATCCAGGGAATGTGAAGGCTTCCCAGACAGACGATGGCCTGGACTCTGCTGCTCTCCTGTATCTGACCTGGGAGGGAGCCTCTCCTCAAGAACCCCATAGCATTATTGGAGCAAAAAGAAGAGTTCAGGCAGAAAACAAGGAACCTTCCTGCCCCTTCTGCTGGAGAAACCACGTTGGGAGGGGGCCTCAGAGTGGGAAGGGCAGCACTGTGGTTAGGGAGCTAAATGGGAAGGGCTTAGTACCTGAGCCTGCCCACAGCAGTGAGGGAGTTGGTGAGGATAGCGCCAGATGGTGAGTCCCCAGGCAGCTCCTCAATAAGTTCCTGTGAGGCAAAGGAATATGAGATTCAGGCTCCACTGACACTTCCCCATGAGGCGATTACACAGTGGCTGCATCTAGATTGGCATGATTTTCCGGAAATGCTTTTAACGGAAAAGTTTTCCGTTAAAAGCATTTTCGGAACAGAGCGTCTAGATTGATACAGATGCTTTTCCGCAAAAGCACTTTTTGCGGAAAAGCGTCGGTGCCAATTTAGACATGCTTTTCTGCAAAAAAGCCCCGATCGCCATTTTCGCGATCGGGGCTTTTTTGTGGAAAACAAATCTAAGCTGTCTACACTGGCCCTTTTGCGCAAAAGCTTTGCACAAAAGGGACTTTTGCCCGAACAGGAACAGAATAGTATTTCCGCAAGAAGCACTGATTTCTTACAGTAGGAAGTCAGTGCTTTTGCGGAAATTCAAGTGGCCAGTGTAGACAGCTGGCAAGTTTTTCCGGAAAAGCGGCTGATTTTCCCGAAAAACTGGCAAGTCTAGACACAGCCAGTCAGTGCCCAGCACATCCAGCAGGATCCCCCCTCCTGCCTCTCTGATTCCAGCCTGCCCAATGCACTCGGCCCCCTCCCAGGAGGCCTGCCCAGCTTGCTCCATTTATCTCCTTCCCTGCTTCCTGTCAAAACTATCCTATCACACACCATCCTGGCTCCCAGCCTGGGCCCATCTGATTCCTTGCCCCAGACTCAGCTGGCCTGACAGCCCCTCCAGTCTCTACTGCCCTCTAGCAACCAATCTCAGACTTTCTCCTCTCTCTCCTCCCCAGTTCTTAGCCCCAGCAATTGCTGCCCTCTGCTGCCCTCCTCCCCACCACTGCCCTGCCCCCATCCATTGGCTCAGGGAAGCCTCGGCTAATCCCAGCTCCCGGGCACCGCCCTCTCACTCCACAATGACTCCAAGCTATCTCTCTTGAGTAGTTGTAGCTAAATTAGTCCCCATCATATTGTATGTATAGTTGGGATTATTTTTTCCAATGTGCATTACTTTACATTTATCAACATTACATTTCATTTGCCATTTTGTTGCCCAATCACTTAGTTTGGTGAGATCTTTTTGAAGGTCTTCACAGTCTGCTTTGGTCTTAACTATCTTGAGCAGTTTGATATCATGTGCAAATTTTGCCACTTCACCATTTACCCCATTTCTCTAGATCATTTATAAATAAGTTGAATAGGATTGGTCCCAGGATAGACCCTTGGGGAATCCCACTCGCTACCTCTCTTCACTCTGAAAACTTACCATTTATTCCTACCCTTTGATTCCTCTCTTTTAAACAGTTATCAATCCATGAAAGGATCTTCCCTCTTATCCCATGACAATTTACTTAAGAGCCTTTGGTGAGGGACCTTGTCAAAGGCTTTCTGGAAATTTAAGTACACTATATCCACTGGATCCCCCTTGTCCACATGTTTGTTGACCCCCTCAAAGAACTCTAGTAGATGCTGGTCATCTGAAGAAGTGGGCTGTGCCCACAAAAGCTCATGATACCATCTACATGCATCTGACGAAGTGGGTCTTTGCCCACGAAAGCTTATGCTCCAAACACTTCGGTTAGTCTATAAGGTGCCACAGGACCCCTCGCTGCATCTACATGTTTTATTAGTCTTTAAAGTGCTACCAGACTATTTGGGGTTTTTTTAAGTTTATCTAGTAGATTAGTAGCATATGATTTCCCTTATGAGCCACTTTTCCTCTTATGTGTGCCTGCGAGGCCCCTACTAGCACACTGGAAATGAAAATGTGGCTATGCAGATGGTGTTGATGGTAGGGCTTTAGCTTCCTCGAGCATAGGATTCTATTCTGGGAAGGAAAACTGCTGAGAATAAATGGGGTTTACTTGCCCCAAAAGGGGAAGAGCATCTTTGTACACAGAGTCATGAACCTATCAAGGAGGGCTTTCAGCAGTGTTCAAAAGTGAGCAGGTGACAAAAGCCTGATGGTAGGTAAAAAAAACAAAAAACAGTAGGTGACCTTAACAGAAGAAGAGTTGGGGGGGAGGGGAATGGAAATGCAACAAGAGAGAAAATGGTGGGGGAATCCACTCAACATCCAACATGTTGATACACAAATGCAAAGAGTACAAGGAATACAAAGAAAGAACTGGAAATTTTAGTACACAAGGTCAAGTATTTAATTGGCAGCAGGGAGACTTGGAATAAGTCTTGCCACTGAAAAATTGATATAGATTGTCATAGTTTGTTTCAAAAGGACAGACATGATAAATAGGGAAGTAATGTTATGCTTGTTCCAAGGGCCAGAAGGAAATGAAAGGCAGACCAGCTAAAAGACAAAAGGATAAAGGGGCCAGAGCATAGCAGGAGGTGTATAAGGCATTTCTAGAATAACAAAAATGTCCAAAAACACAAGACTTGGTGGTAATGGGGGACTTTAGGTTCACAGATACCCATTGGAAAAACAGTCTGACAAAACACAAAATGCCTAATAAGTGCATAGAAGACAATAGGGACAGCTTCTTGTTTCAGGAAGTAACCAAGGGATAGCCATTTTAAACTTTGTAGCCTGCCCAACAATATATTTTCCTATCCTATCCCTTTTTCTATATTTTAATAGTAATGCCAGTAATGCAAGGCCTGCAGGATTTGATTTAATCCTGTAAGAGTTGGGTTTAACAGTAGTGTAGTCTGATATGTAAGGGTTAATTATCTTCTAGAAATTAAATAACCTTAATATCTTTTTAGAAATTATGAAAGAGCTTGTGGTGAAATTTTCAATTGGATCAGTACACAGATGGGGTGCGTGACTCAGTGCCTCCTGAGATCTAAAATAGGTCCAAAACTGCAAGACCCAGCTAACTCCACTTTTTCCATGTCCGGGAATGAGTCCAAGGTGGGGCATCAGATGATTTTATTCACGCATATTCAAAAGATGTCCCAATATCACCATCCAGTCAAGTATGTGTACACACAAAATCTCAGGGTGCAAAAATTTGTTCATGGTTAATGGAGGCTGGTTATCATGATGCAAAAGAGAGAGAGCTATGGGAATAAGGAAGCTCGGGACGCCAGCACAAGCTCTATCTTCTCCCTTATCAAGTATCTCTTTAGTTCATCTAAGCTCTTTGCCTCACTTATTCTAAGTCTTTGCTCCTAAGTTTTCCATACTTGACCTTGCACCAAAGTCCCACAAGCAGAAGGAGGCTGGTCCTTCCACACGTGATTGTCTGGAAGAAGGGTATGTGAGTATGGTATTATATTAGATAGTTCTATCTATATACCTAGATAAGCAGAGTTTATATAACCAGATTTTGTTAATGTTACCCTCAGAGGTGAATGAATCCAACTGTGTAATTGATGCTGTATTTTGTCTGTCATCTTAATACCTGTCATAATAAAAAATTGTTTCAATTTGGCACTATCTTTATTGTGATCTGCTATTGTGGGTCCCCAGATCCACCTCCAGAAATAGCTTTATAGTTCTCAACTTTTGTGACCTGGGGTAAGGAGGATGAAACCTAGAACCTTCTAGCCAGATTGGTGAGCCTCCCCCATATAAATTCTAGTATACTTCTCCCCCAGGCTACAACTTGATCCTGATGAACAAGGATTCAGTTGCAAATCTGAAGGTGAAAAGCAGCTAGGTTAAAGTGATTATGAAGTGGTAGATTTTATGATTTGATCGAATGGCCTAGATGAAAATAGCAGAAAAAGGACAATGGACTTCAAAGAGGAGACTTATACCTATGAGTTCTGAGTATTAAATCCCATGGGAAGAAAAATCAAGGGATAAAGGAAAGCTAGTAGTTTCTCGAAAAGATAATACTGAAGACACAAAAGCTAACAATAAGATTATATGGAAAGATAGAAAAAGAATAGTAGGTGGTCAATATGGCTCCATTGAGAACTCTTTTCTTTGATTCTCAGCTCATTAAAGTCCTCAAAAAGTAGAACTATGAATGAATTAATAAGGAATACAAAAGCACTCAGGGAAAATATCAGAAAGGCACAAAGTGTGTTACAATTACAAGGGGTATAAAAGTTCTTCGGAACATGCCTTTAAAAAAAAAAATTCGAAAGAGGAGGTTTTTCCGAAATTTGGCACTGTGGAGATGAGGCTTTCCCAAAATTTGCCGCTTCTGAAAGAAAAGTGGAAAAAGATATGCAAATTGTGGTTCTCAATTTGCGTATCTTTTTCTGACTTTTTGTTGTTGTGTTGACACAGCCATTAAGAGCAAGAGAAAGACAAAGGAAACTGCACATCCTCTACTTAGCATGGAAGGAGCTCTAATAACTGCTGACATCAAGGCAGCCAAGGTGTTTAATGCCTATTTTGCCTGAGTCTTCACTAAAAAGTAAAATGGTGACCAGATACTCAACCCATTAACCAGGTGGAAGGCACACAAGCCAAAATAGGGACAATATTTAGGATATGTCGGATGTATTCAAGTCAGTAGATTCAGATGAAATTCATCCTCAGTTTTGGAACCCTTAGCAACTGAAACCTCATAGAAGACAGGTGAGGTCACAGAAGGCTAGAGAAAGGCAAACTTAGTACTGATCTTTAAAAAGGAAAACAAAAAGGAATTATATACCAGTCAGCTTGACTTAGAGATCTGGAAAGATTCTGGAATGGATGATTAAATAATCCAGGTATAAGCACCTAGCAGAAAACAGAAGTATAAGGAATAGCCAGTACAGATTTACCAAGAACATGCCAAGCAACCCAATTTTCTTCTTTAACTGGAATACTGGCCTTGTGTATATGGGGAAGCCATAAACATTATATACCTTGATTAAAGTACGGCATTCGGTGCAGTGCCACATGGCATTCTTACAAGCAAATTAGGGAAATGCAATCCAGATGAATTTTCTATAAAAATGGGTGCTCAACTAGTTGAAAAACCTTACTCAAAATATAGTTAAATAGTTTGCTGTCAAACTTGGAGGGCATATGTAGTCAGGGTCCCTCAAGGGTCAGTTTTAAGTTTGAGTTTTCAATATTTTTATTCATGACTTAGATAATGGATTAGAGTAGAACATTTTTAAAATAAAAATGTTTTCTTTGTTTATAAGTATTTAAACACGCCCATATAGTGATTGAAATCTATCATGATAGCGTTTAAGTACATAAGAGCCAGAAAGTGCAAATAATCAATACTTGTCAGTAACTTACACAATAAAATGTTAAAGAATATATTTTAACCTGACATTTAAGACAATGAATGAACCATTCATATCTTTCTAACAACAAAACAAATCTAATAGAAAAGGTAAGAGTGTAAAACACTGTGGAAATGAAAAACTAATGCTGAATTTAATCACAGGGGTGGGGATACTTTTTTGGGTCGGAGGCCACTGATTCACAGAAAAATCAGGCGGGGGCTGTAAACAAATGAAAAGCAAAAAAGAAAAACCAACCCCTCACTGACATGGCTCCCAATTAAGGAGAAAAGCACTCCCCACATTGTCTTTGCACACTAGAGCCTGGGGGGGGACGGGGACCTAGGCTAGTAGATTGTGTGTGCTCCAGCCCCACAGTGGGACTACTGGAGCACCAGCTCAGGCTCCCCATTGCTGGGGGGGGTACGAGGGGGGTGAAGCTCCAAGCCACGGGGGCCGGATCCAGGCAAGCTAAAGGCTGCATACAGTCCCTGGGACTTAGGTTCACCCCCCTCTGGTTAATCATATTGATAGCGCACCACTGAGTTTCATATACATTTAGCACACTAACTTAAGTTGGCATCTCAGAATCTATAGCTATGCTAGTGGCAGCAGTCTCTTTATAGATGTCTCCTATTGCAGCCCAATGTTAGAATTGCAAATTGTTTTCAGGTTGCTTTATCAAATGTATATCATTCAATCAAATAAAATGCTTAATGTTGATATGGTTTATGGAACCTCAATGAGAAACTCTACAGAAGTGGATCTATAACATTGTGTCATGGAAAGTATTGTTGTATTTTAATTATATGGTATTCAACATAAACCCAAACTGTGGCTAAATACTGATTGTGTGTGTCAGTCTGGCACATGACACTAAATCCACACAGTTAAATCACAACATGGACACAACAACTTAGGGGGCTTGGTGATGGGTGTCGTCCCAATCCCAAAACTCACCATTTATTCAGTATAAAATATGGCCTATTACATAAGTTTCCTTTATCAGTTCATTTTAGTCCAGTTAGTGCTCTGAAAACCCGTTTAGTGGCTCTTGTGAAATGAATTTATTCAATCCATTTCTAAATAAGCAGGGATGCAACATCATTAAAACCACCATCAGTAAAAATGGAGATCACTGAGTGGAGGCCTCACCAGAAATACCAAGAACTGACTAGGCACGGAGAAGTGAACAAACCTCATTATTTGACTTCCAGGTCAAGGGTTAGACATTGAGAAGATGCAGGGAACCTTGTGCTGTACCCTAGTGGTTCTCGATCCCTTCTGAAGACAAACAGACCTTCCTTTTCCATTTGTCACATCAGTATTTTTCAAGAGCACTAAATATATTTAATATATAAAGGAGAATGTTTGTAAGTTTGTGCGCTAATAACTTGGACGCTGTAAGAGCTACTGCAACCAAACTTTGCACGGGATAGCCTTTCATCCAGGAGAAGGTCTTAAGATATTTTTGGACTCAATCGGGCCCAAGCTCAAGCTGTAAAAATCAAAAAGTAACCCACTGTGCTGCACTGCAGGGGCCACCCTGCCCATCCGAGGTCCCGTGCCCGCCGCCCCGCCCACCGTAGGTCCCGTGCCTGCCGTCTGCAGCCCCCAGTGCCCGCGAGGTTACATAAGCGACCTGCTTCCCTCCCCCTCTCCCCCGCACCGGCACGCAGTGCCCTGACCCCCACGTACACAATGGCTCAGGCACCTACCCTGCCCCCTGCATCACCTGCAGCCCCGGGTGCGAACTGGGGCACCCCTCCTGCATGTAACCTCCCCTCCAGCCAGGGTGGTCGCACCCCACCCATCCTGCCACCAGGGTTGATGCGGACCTATATTTTAATCCCTATAGAAATCAGTGCAACTTTTCTACCATTCAAAAAAAGATAATGGACTACTGTTTTTCTACATTTTGTTCCTCCGGTTTCCCGAGCAATGCCAGGTAACTCCAGCTAGTTTTAAAATAAGTAATGAAAGCCCACTGATCAGCTATTATTTAAGTAGCTAGTATAGTAAATTTTTTAGAGAAAGTAATTTGACGAACTGATTTTTAAGAACAGATCAATACAGCAAACTTCAAGAAACAAAAATTTATTCCAGATGCTCTGACAAGACAATATGCTCTTCATACAAAACAGATAGTATTTCTGGTACTTTTTAAAAAAAAGTGATTACAGCTTTCCTTTAAAATAAAAGATGCCCATGTATGAGTTCTCTGATGACAGTTTAAGGATAGTTGAAAATACTTTAGGACTAATTCCCCATAATATACAACATAGTATGCATAACTTTCCTATATTGTTATATATAGGTTAATACATGGAGTCATCCACAAATATTAGTGCTCCATTGGTTCTTCTGCCTTTTCTGCAGGTTCCTCAGCTGGTGGAGCAAGCTTGTGGAGAAAAAAAAAAGATTTTTAGTATAAAAGAGCACGCCCGCATGCACACTCTCTCTTTCTCTGGAATTAACAGGTGTCAGAAGTGGCAAAATGCCCTCCACAGATGTGCAATGAGCCTCTCATAATTCTTAATTAATACAGAAATAAAGCAAGCAAAGGTGTACAGGCCCCAAATGTAATTATCCACCTTCATCCGAGGCATGGCAGAACTGCTTTCTGGGACTTAACAGTATCTGCAAGTTGCACATCTCAGTTAAAAGGTCAAGGTAATGACAATTTTACACTTGTATGGAGCTTGATATGCTCTAAGCACTTTGCCAACAGGGTAGAAATCTGCTGTACTTTATACGAGTTACTAGTAAATCTTGGGCTTGTATGAAGCTTCCATTACATCTCATAGTGTAAATGGTGGACTAATGAACTAAGAAGTTTAGTGCAAAAATACGTGTATGGAAACAGAAGTATTTCAGCCATCAGAGCATTAGATTAAGTAGTTGCTATATACCTGTCAACTATACAAATCCAGGTACTCTAATCAAACCATTAAGTCCATCAAAGCACAGGCTTTTACACAAATCTTTGTAACTCTACAGTGATCATGCAAAACTCTGCAGTAAAAACTGCCATTCACATGCTTACAAAAAAACAATGCAGCCTCAGCTTCTGACCCCTTCCCTATACCTGCGACTAGATAGGAGAGATTTAATCTAGGGCTAGCAGAATTAATCAAAGTAGAAATAGAAGAGAACAGTTACATCAGCTCTCTCAACAAGTAATGATTAGATGGCTAATACTGAGGGATAGGTTTCAGAAACTGAGATATCCACTTTTGTTGCAGATCTATGGAGTGAGAGTTCTGATAGCAGTAGCCAGGCATAGCCCAGGTGAGAAGATAGTAACATATTTAGGGTATGTCTACACTTGCTCCCTAGTTCGAGCTAGGGATGCAAATGTAGGCAACCGAAATTGCTAACGAAGCAGGGATTTAAATATCCTGCGCTTCATTAGCATGATCTCGCCCTTGGTTCGAACTAACGTTACTTCTCAAAAAATGAGTAGACAAAAGCGTAGACAAAAAATTAGGAGTAACGTTAGTTCGAACCAAGCTGTTTGGTTCGAACTAACATGTCCCAGCGTGCACTTCATGGTTTGAATCAGCTGTTGAGCGGAGTAACGCACCGGCAAGATCATGCTAATGAAGCGCGGGATATTTAAATCCCTGCTTCGTTAGCAGTTTTGGTCACCTACATTTGTATCCCTAGCTCGAACTAGGGAGCAAGTGTAGACGTACCCTTAGAGCTTTCTGAAATTCAGATTACTCTGGTTAAATACACACTTCTTGGCCTTCATCTTCAGTCTTTTAGCACTATAGATACGACATCAAACAGGAAGCAACTCTAGCTATTCTAAAAATAACCAACTAAGTCACATACCTTCCTCTGTGGTCTTTCTTCAAGTCCCTCCAGGAATGGTGCCACATCATCATCATCATAGATAGTAAACTCCATGTCTTTGCCAACAATCCCAATGGAAACATTCTGTAAAGTACAGTGTTGGAAAAAAAAAAACTGAGAAACTGTCTCTTGTGAATCTCTGACTTTATGCAGTTTTTACTTAGGAAATATATAAACTACTGCTTCCTCCTAAGATGAAGATGCATTTGGCATAGCAGCTCTACCTCCGAAAATGTCCTTCCTTCCTATCAGATTTACTTTATGGCAGACTTCCTTAGAAAAAGAAAGTGAGGGAGGCTAACTCCCTACAAGGATGCTATCATCTTCCAAGACAGTATCAGCCAAAAATGCAGTGTGATTGTTTCAGGTATAACATAGCCAGCTCTCTTTATTCTGGTTGTTTTCAGCTACTTCTGGTGAGGTGTTAACAATTATTACTTGCAGGGTCAGAATTGTATCTTAATTTTTAATCAATACATGGAACTATAAAGCTTCTTAAGGAATGGACTAAAATTGGCCCCATCTTGTGCAAAGAGATGGAGCCTTAGAAAGTGGCATGATACATTAAAGAACAGTAAATTAACATGGCAAAACTGTGTAAAATTAATGATTAACTGAAGAATTTGATGGGATATGGAAAAAAATTATGAAGACAGAGTTATAAGGTATCTAGTGATATTGATTTTTGGTAGTAATAGTAACTGGTGTGGAAATTGGCCTAAAAATTCAAGGATTTATAAAATGCCTAGTGTATGTACATGGTTTGTTATTCACAAGTCTACATTTTAAAACCCATTAAAGACATTACTTAAAAATAAGTTCTCCATATAATGCACAATCATAGCCAATGGGAATTGTACCTACATCCCCTATGCATCCTATTGGCCTTATGCCTTTTATCAATAGCATTGCACTGTACAAGAATACTACTATTACTAGACATGGAAAATATTTAATGAATACTTAGACATAAGCATGCATGCACAGATAAATTTCATTACTACATTAGATATTTTAAAATGCCACTAAGTATTAATTACATGAAACTCAAAAATGTAAAGAAGAAAAAGCACATAAAGAAACAAAGATGACCAACATAACCATTTAGGATTCCCATGACCTTGACATATCAAAGTCTTGGAAGTACCTTTTGCTCTATTTTATGCTCAAGGAGCTCTGCAACAGCCCAAGAATGCGCAAGAGTAAGCTAAGCCAAATAGTTTTAAATGGGGGATAGCAGCCAGAAAGGGGACAACGAAAATTACATAATACATTTAAAAAAAATCTTAGAAAAAATGTTAAGACACTAAAATTTTCCTTACACTGAAAAAAAAACATAAAAACTAAGGACAAGATCTCAGAGATAGAAATCACAAGGTAAGAATCAATACACCAATCCCCTTTATATAGTTTTCAGGTGAAACAGTTCTGTGCATTTAAAAAACCCATAAAACATGCAGGTAATACTTTATCTTGAAGAAAACAACAGCAGATTCCAATTAAATGCAGTAGAGTAAACGAACATTTAAGCATGAAGTTGAGTTACCCTATGTTGTAACTAATTTTTCTATGTTAAACAAATCTTAAATAATCAATTAGTTTTTCTTTACTTTATTAAAATATCTTAGTGAACTCATGAATTTCTGTGTAACAAGGGAAACAGTCTTCTTTTTAGAATTAGTATCATTTTGTTATGGTCAAACACAGAAAGTTAGACTGTGATCTACTGACTCTGAACTGATAGTACAGGATTTGGTATTAGACTCATATTTGAGTATATTGTACCTGAATATTAATGTTTGACTCCCACACTTAAAATCTTACAATACACACCCAATACTTAAAAATCAACTCTGTCATTGTCATTTCTAGTAAGAAGGAAAATCATGGTGTTTACCTTAGTAGTCAGATCCTGCTCTGCAGGAAGAGTCTCTCTGAGGGCCCGCAGACCATGTTTAACTAGCTCATTCAGATTACCTACAAACAATATGCTATCATCAGAAACACAGTGAAACATACAGGATTGTTTCCTGAGACCCTTCCCTCCCCTACCTCTTCCCCGAGTCCCTCACCTCTCAGCCCCCTGCCTTGAGCCACTCCTCAATCTCCTGTATCTCCCCTCTCCCCTCCCACTACTGGCCCCCTGCCCAGAGCCCTGCACATCCCCAAGGCCCTGTGGGGATTGCAAGAATCAGGACATCACCAGGGGCTGCCCTGAATGACCCAGGGAACTAAAAAAGTCTTCTAATACAAAAATAATTCGGGATTTAAAATCCACTTCTTATTTACAAATTAAATATTGTGCAGACAAGCAACATGCATATCTTCAGGCCCACCCATGGGGGGGGGGGGGGGGGGAGAAGGGGTTTCCCCAGGGCCCAGAGCTCCTGGTCATTGCCACTACTGCCAGAGCCCTGGGCCCTTTAAATCACTGATGGAGCACCGTGTGATGCACTCTGGGCAGAGCTAAAGGCCCCCAGGGGCAGAGGGTGCAGTGCTCTCCGGGTAGCACTGAGGGCTGCCTAACCCTAACCCCACTCTTCCGGAGTCACAAAGCAGAGCCCCTTCCAGCCTTGCCCAGGGGTCCAGTGGGACTGTCTGTCCCACTGTGTATCTTGAAATACTATCCTCTCTCTGAAACGAAAGGAACAGCATTGTCTCTAAAAACATAATTCATTCTTCCTATTTGACTTTCTCAAGGCAGACCCTTCTCCTCCATTTGGCCTGCTAAACAACTTGAAAGTTAGACATGAAAACTTGCAGTGTTTTGCATTTAGTGTCTTTTTTCCTTCTGATTTACATGGTCTTTTTCTCTTTAACTATTATATCTTCCCCTTCTGCACAGTAGTAAATAGATACTGCCAGATTAAAAAAAAAAGACAAACAAAGCAAGCATATATTTTAAAGATCATTAGAAAATAAAGCAGAAGAGATTCATCACTCACAGTCAGAAAAATTAGTCATGTGTCTCTCCAAATAAGTTCGAGCTGACTGTGAACGAGCACCAATGGACATAGCTCTGCAGTCAAAATAGTTTGCAGAAGGACAAGTCTGGAAGATGTGAGGACCCATATCCTGGAAAAAAAAGTGTGAACTATATAAAATGTTCACCAGAGAGCATGCAGTTTTCAAAAAGATTTTTGAAATATTTACTGTCACATGATTTTTGTGTTATATATGCACAAAGCTATGTTTTATGCTGTGCATCACATTGCTGTTCTTGCGTAGTTGCTTCAAGCCTCAATTTTCTAAATTGGCCCTTTTTGCGATGTCCTTCAATCAAAAATATTTATGCAAGTTTCAATGAATGGCACTGAAAGTCATATTTCTCTGTAAAATCCTATAAACTGTATTGAGCTTCTATTATGAATAACTCCCATTTCTATGACCTAGAATAAATATTAAACATTCCCCCATTGTTTCCCAGATGTACAATGTAAACTCTTGTTCAAAAATCTATCAGGCTGCCTAATACCTTCAAATTACTTAATCTCTAAAATCAGGGCAGCAACTTGTCTGTATTACATAGAACAAACTGGATAACCATTTGGAGACACCTTAAAGGTGCCTGATTTATAGAAATGGCAAACACCTACCTTATGGTCAAGCCCCCTTAAAATGTCTCATTTCGGTCTGCAACATTAGCTATTTTTGACATTTTAAGTCACAGAACTTTAGATGTGCATCGGTATACATATATACATCAATACCCACTCCAGAGGCCTCCAGAAAAATTACTTTTGTTTAAACATTTATGAGAACTAAGTTTTAGGGTCTAGAAGAGGTTCCTCTAGCCATATGGATATTGCTAAGTACTATTACTGTCAGCCTCTCTCTCAACAAAATGTTAGTTGCTATAAAAAATGAAATATTTTAGTAGTTTCATTTTTCACGCACTGTACTTACATCATAACCTGCAATGAGCAGTCCTACACCATATGGTCTTCTGCCATACCGCTGTGTTGGTATCTGGGTTTCTTAAACAAGCTAAGAAATCTTCACAAACAACACGTTAATACTTAGCAGTTCTGATGGAGTTTTACTCGGATATCTGATTTGTCAACCCTTTCCTATGGTGAAAAAGCTTGTTCCAGATAAACAGATATCATCATCTGACTTAAGCTCTATACCACTAATAAGACCTATAGCAGTTAGCTTCCCCCAAACAAAGTGACTGGTGTATTCAATGAAGTAATACATGAATGACTAAATTGGCCACGCTAGGGAAAAAAAAGTCTCCTTTCTCTTTGATACACTTGCTTTTGTCAGGTACAAAGGACATACAAAAACTTAATTACCTATCTCTGGAATGCACTAAGATGAGTGAAGTAGTAACATTAGATTACAGATGTAAAAGGTATTCAAAACATTGTTTCCAGTGCTACAGTAGTTCTTCTGCATGGCACTTCATTGCCTTGTCTACTAAATCTATGGATGAGGAAAGAATCTCCTCCCAAAGAGCGAACAAGATCTTTCCATTTATTTCCTGTAACTTTCAAAGCTATGTTTGCTTGAAATGAAATAAAATAAATTATTTTGATAAGAGTTCTAAACACATCAATAAAGTGGAAAATTAATTGAATTTTAAGAAAAGCATGAAGTCAATAAATGTCTCACACACACACACACACACACACACACACACACACACACATATAAAAAAAATATAAAAAGGATACTGCTTCCAATTAGTGACACTAGACGGGACACTGGAAGAGGTCTGTCAAACACAAATCTAGAATCCAGACACTCCTGACGCATGAAATTACTATAAAGAGAGGAAATTAAAATGTACAGATCATAAAAAGGACATTCCTCCAACTTGACACTTTCCCCTTTAAGCTTATATGTATGTATACATTTATATACCATTTATTACCATTTGGTCACTACGGAGACCAAAAATGCCAAGAGGCACTATAAAATTAAATGTTACCATGACCCATCTTTGTTGTTTAAATGACTGCATGCCAGATACAATATTGTACAGATGAAGCTTTATTAATTAAAGTAACAAAAAGATTTACAGAATATGTAGTAAAGAGGGGTTATTTGGAGAAAAGTGAAAAATTAATAAAAAATATCCATTTGGAATATTATTGCAATGAATATTTAAGTGGTCCTTTGTATGCCTTTTCTACACAACTGAGGACGACTTCTTGTTAATTTTATATTCATCCCATTTGCTGGAACCACACAGTCAGCTGAGGATTCAAAAGAATACCTCTCGAGTTTTATCATTAGCTTAAGGAATTATTAGTAGCCAATGTGTGATGTACAATGCTGAGACTACTCAGTCTTGACCAGAGTGGGGAAGCAAGTCATTGGATAACGAACAAAGCCGAAGCAGTTAAACCCTAGCCCTAAAGAAATCCATGGGAATTTGACATTTCCTTTAATAGAACAAGGATTTCACCCCGGTCTCTTGCATAGTAGTGCAAGACCAGTAATCAGAGGCAAGTTTTCTTAGTTGGCCCCATTAAATGACAGTATGAGATGTCTGCCTTTTCACTTTATTGTTACTAGAGCATTGCACACATTTATCATAAGAAACTCACCACAACAGTCTTGCGTCAGCAGTAAGTCCAGCAATTGAGATGCCAATATGGTTGTCAACATACAGGATTTTTTTCTGGTGAGCTGCTAGCTCAGACTGTGCTCTCTATACACAAAAAAACCCCACGTTAGTCATAACAATTATGGTAGACTTTAAACAATGTGTCACTCAATAGGAACACTGCTTAAAAAAATGTGAACCATCAATAAGGATGGAATTTACAGCCCCAAATCTATAACCTTGCAACAAATGTAAGTAAACCAATAAGAAATGCACAGAAGGAAAAAAAAAGGGGGGGTTTCAAGTAATAGATAAAAAAATACATATATTCATACTTTATTTTGTAGGGTTAGTTGAACCAATATGTATTTGGCTTTAGAACCAGACACATAAATCAATTTCTTCCATTTCCACCAGATGATTAAAACCCATTGTATCATAGATTAATGAAAATATTAATAGCTCAACACCAGTGCTCAAAATATGAAAATAAGGCTTATATACTTTTTAAAGTATAAAAGCAAAAAGTAGTAACATTTATCTACCCAACCAGAAATTCCCTCCACCCCCTTTATCTGACATGGGAGCAGGGGACTGGACTCCATGACCTCTCGAGGTCCCTTCCAGTCCTAGTATTCCATGATTCTATGACATTTTAACAGTGATAAAGTCTTGGATTTACCATGCATTTGCCTGCAAGATGAAAAAAGGAATTCCATTTTTTCTTAAATTTACCTTTAGAGCAACCAGAACAGCATGGGTTTTTGATTTCAGCCCCACAGTAGCTGAGCCTTGCTTCACAGCTTCCATAGCATATTCTATTTGATGAATTCGGCCCTACAGAATGAAATAAATCAACACCTCTAAAAGTGACCCTCCATGTAAGACAGGTAGAGACACTTCAATAACTACACACAAAGGCTGAAATCCAGGCCCTGTTCAAGTAAATGAGAATTTTGCCATTGACTTCAGTGGGCCAACATTCCACTCAAGATTAATTAAGAACAGGGTTTTCAGTCTCAATTAGACCTTTAATGGATATGTGGGTTTGTTGGTTTTACATTTATTACAGTAATGAAAGATCTACCAGAAATCTCTGAAAAACTCCTCTATATTCCAGTGAGATAATGGAATTTCAGTAATAAGCAATAAAACACTTCCTGTTGCAGAGCACTTTGAAACCATTATGGGCTGTCCCATATACATTTATTTTTTGACTAATAACTGTATGGTTGACATAGAAGACCACAACTCATGTGTCAAAGTCCTTTCCAGTTTTCAGAGTTTATATTCTTGACTCTAATACAATGACAGACCGCATGCACCATTAGGGCCTGATTATTACTGCCATAAAGGAGTAGATCCAAAAATTGTTGTGTCATACCACATTCACACTATTCTTTAAAACATCCTAAGATTGCTTCATGGAGAAGTACTAGCAGCATCAAACTTCTTGAGCTGTCAAAGCAGGACATCCACTGCCTTGATGCCATTACCATAAAAGTAAAAAGAGAGAAAGGGAAAAATGGAAAGTAACATGATTATATTATTTTACCTGAGGGCTCCAGACAGTGACATCATTGTCATACTGGTTGCGAAACTGTGAACAAAACCATTCATTAGTATAAAAAGATGCATCTGGGAAAAGAAAGCCTTCAAGCTTTAAAATATCAATTTTCTTTGGAGAAATTGTGTTTATGTTGGATTAAGAAATCTGAAACAAGAACTTGACTAAGGATGTTAAGAGGCTGGTGACTAACTAATCGCATAGTCAATACATGATTAGTTGATAAGGGAAGGTGCTCTGTAGCGATGTTAGCAAGTTGTTGACTACCCGATAGGCATAAGCTTATCAGGTAGTTGACTGGAGTATCGGCTACTTGCTCCCCCGCTCCCACTGCCTCTACAAGAGACAGCTTTGGGGGTGGGGGGGGGAACAGCAGCCAGTGCTGGGGATAGCCAGCTTAAAAAACAATTCCCCCCAGCATCAGCTCCACGGTGTTGCCTGCCTCCTCCACTGCGGCGGGGGGGAGGGGGTGGGAGGAGTTGGGAGAAGAGGTATAGGAGAAGCTGCTACAAAGCAGCCCTTGACTGCGGGCTCCCAGCGGAGAGTTGAGCCCCCCTGCGGACAGAGGCTGCTGCTGTCAAGCAGCCCTTGTTTGCGGTGGCCAGCCCTATCTGCTGTGAACAGGGGCTGGTGCAGCACAGCAGCTGCAAACAGAGGCTGCTGGACTCCACATGAGCCAGGACGGAGCACTCCCAGCTCATGCTGGTCTGGGATGCTGCACCTCTGCATTTTAAATGTAGTAAGAGCCTGGAAGCTCGGGCTCTTACTACATTTACAACGCAAAGCCACAGTGCGGGTGATTCCCAGAGCCAGAACAAGCCGGGACTCCTGGAGCTACCTCTACTGTGGCTCTGCAGCGCAGTTCTTATCAACTAATCATGTAGTCGAAACAAATTTTACTGATTACACAATTAGTCAGATAACTGCAGTTTAATATCCCTAGTGCTCTGTCCCAGCTTGCACCAGTCCAGGAGCTACTCCTGCTGCAGCTCTGCAGTTTAAATGTAGTAGGAGCCATTAATTGCAAGAAAATATACAATTATGTAATCTATTTCCTTATAATCACATCTTGTACATGGCTACCATAGGCATTAAACTTGAAATGACATCAAAAAGCTACTACTGACATAAGAGTTTAGGGTGATTTATGCTGTGTCTATACTGGCGCGATCGTGCGCCAGAGCTATGCAAATGAGGCTCAGC
>CM057848.1:96850653-96862658 GCA_030068395.1 Apalone spinifera
GCGAGTGGGGAAGCATTGCCTCTCAGAGGCACACAGGGGTGTGTGAATTTCCCAAATTACTGGGAGCGGCTCAAGCTGGTTCTGTGTGAGATGGACCCCAAGATATTGAACCCAGCCCTGGTTACTGCCAGGCCTACCCGGCAGAAGGGTTACACTTGTTTTTGTATCTTTAAAATACTTTAATTTTATTACACTTCTGAAGGAAATAAAGCTCCTGTGATGAGATCTATAACTGGATGCCAAAGTCAGTTGGTATGCATTCTTAAGAATGAAGTGTGTGACAATCTAGTAATCTAATGATGAGATAAGACAGAGATATGGAGGATTAGTTCATTTAAAGTTTGGACTCCTTGTGTCTGAGTCCTGTGGAGAAAAAACCTTCAGACTCTGAGAAATGAAGCACCTCCTAAGTCAATACTAGAAGTGACTGACAATAGCATTCTCCTTGGTTGAAGTATAATCAGGCCTTTTTTGCAATGAAGAAAACAGGTGAAGAAGAAATCTCAGAACAGTGTCTCTCAATAATTTTTATAAATTTTCTATTACCCATCATATGTACCCCACAATCCTTTGTTGACAGAAATATCAGTCATCATTGTTAGGGAAGAACCTTTGGTTTGATTTGATCCTTCTAGTTGGATTAGATTCTGGACTAATTTAATTTTAATGAACCATTGTTTCTGACCACCTAGTTATTTTAGTACCACTTAACATTAAGAGCTTGATCCTCTTCAGGTCAATGGTAAGGCTTTTGTTTATTTCAGTGGTGCAGGATTAGACCTTTATGCTCAGAACAGGGCTGTGTTTATAAGAAGCAAAATCTCAAACAATGGGATTGGGTGAGGTGGGTGCTTTGCAGTTTATCAAAATAAGTTTGAGGTAACTTAAGTACTGAAGACTTAAAATCAATAGGATGTTGTTATAATATATTCAGGATTAGTCATTCAGACCAAACAGGTTTTATAAGAGGCCAATTTTATTTTTTTGACCATGTGAACTATCTATATATTGATAAACGCAGCTGATGAATTCCTTCTCCATTAACAAATGTTTTTGTTGATATTGTTGTTGGGTTTTTGTTTATTTGTTTGATTTTTTTTATTATAAATGTAGAAAGAGCATTTCATGCTAAGTATCTGCGTAGGACACTGGTGATATCCGATAGTACTTGCATTAACTGGATTAAGGTCCTGGGCAAAATTCACAACAGCTCCAATCACAATTAGTTTATCTTTAAGATTGCTTAAAGGTAACCAGCAAGAGGCCAAACAAGAAAGAAAACATTACAGTTTTGTATTAAATGTTTCAAAGAAACATTGACTCCATAAATTACCCTAAACTTTTTAAACTCTTTTGCTGGCCCCCTTAGCAACAATCAGTATCGGTAAGTCTACACTGAAGTGCTATTTCAGGATACCAGAATATCCTGAAACAGCTATCCCATGTCTTCACAGCAAGCCCATTATTTCGGGCTTGCTAGTCCAAAGTTCCTGTGAACCTCATTGTACGAGGAGCAAGGGATGTTTCGGAATAGCGCTTTATTTTGAAATTTGGTGCTGTATAGAGAGCACCAAGTGACAAAATAAGCTATTTTGAAATACCATCAATATAGGATATGCAATTTGCATAGCTCAAATTGCATATCTTATTTTGAGTTACAGTGCAGTGTAGATGCACCCTGTGTCTTCCTGTGATACTTAGCATACACCGTGCAGTTTTGAATTTTAAAAAAATTACTTACTTTATAAAATATTTTGAGAATCTAAGAAAGATAATAGATAAATGCAGTTTTAGAAAGTATACTGTATTTTAAAAGAAGCTATTTCTGGCATTCAATATGTGCAGTACTATGTGTAAAAATAATCATAATGTGTTTTTATATATTGCATGAAGGACTTTTGTATTTGCTAAAAAGTCTCAGAAGGGTAGCTGTGTTAATCTGTAACTTTAAAAACAACGAGTAGTCCTGTGGCACCGTAGGGTACACTGCACAATTATTTCAGAATAAGCAATTTCGGAAGAAATATTCCGAAATAGCGTATTTCGAAATAGCACATCTACACATCAAAAGCTCATTGAAATAGCACTCAACTATTTTGAAACAGAGCATCCACATTGATTGAACGCTAACTCACATTTAAGGCCACCCTTTCAGGCAGGGCATCAGTTACTTCCTGGAGCTACTGCCTGAGGCTATCTGAGGCTCATGCTTAAAGGGACCCCCCTGTACAGCTGTCTCAGGCTTTTTTCCTTTGCCTACCTCCATGAGGGTCAGTAAAGCCTTTTCTTTTGCCTGCTGTAGTTGGCCTTGAGGACACCTTAGCTCTCTAGACATGGAGCCTGAGCTGCCTCTTGGTAGTTGATGGCTACTGCAGCTTGTGCTGCACCTCATGCAACAGTTTCTGCAGGCTGCCTGCCAGGAGCTGCAGGAACACAACTCCCAGCTCCTCTGGGAGACCCTCCTCACCTCTCTGTGGGTGCAGCTCATGCTGCTGGATCCCTCTCCTGCACACCGTGCACCACCACTTCTGGTAGCTGGACACCAGTGCAGACTGGTGGGACCGACTCATCATGGAGTGGTGGGATGACTAATAGTGGCTCCAGAATTTCTGGATGAGGAAGGACACCTTTCTGGAGCTCTGTGAGTGGCTTGCTCCTGACCTCAGGTGATGGGACACTCATATGAGACCTGCTATCCCCCTCGAGAAGTGGGTTGCCATCGCCCTCTGGAAGCTCGCCACGCTGGACAGCTACTGATCTGTGGGGAACCAGTTCAGCATGTGGAGATTGACCGGGGGCCATCCTCGTACAGGTATGGCATTCTTGGGCTATTGTTCTAGAAGGATGTTGGACGGCTGGAATGGGGTTCCCTAGGGAAAGAGTGGCATGGGGTGGTGGTGGTGCAAACCTCCTCCCCGGGAGGTTTTTTTAGTCCTTCCCCCACAAAGTCCTGCTGGGGGATGGGGCAAGTGGAGGGTTGCTCCTGGTGTGTGTAGGGGGAAAAGGGCTTTGGGCTCAGGGACCTCCCAAGGGCTCTGGCCAACCTCTGATTCTCTGTTTGTTTTTTTGTCTGTCTATCTCCTTCTACAGGTGATGTGGGCCAACACCATCATCTTGCTGTGCAAGGTCATCCACCTTGGCGACGTGGATGCCATCATCACCAGCTTTGCTGACATGGGCTTCCCCAACTGTGGAGAGCTACAGCTGGCACCCACATCCCCATCCAGGCCCCAGATCATCAGGCTTCTGTCTACATCAACCAGAAGGGGTACTTCTCGATGTCACGGACCACCAGGTCCAGTTTACAGACAACTTCATCAGATGGTCAGGGAACACCAACATCTTCTGCAACTCCAGTGTGTTCCAGAAGCTGCGTGCCGGAACTTTTTTCCTGACCACACCATCAGTGTTGGGGATGTGGACATGCCCATGTGCATTGGGGGGGGGGGGGGGGGGGGGGGGGGGGGGGGAAGGAGGGACGTGGCCTACCCTCTCTTGCCCTGACTCAAGAAACTCTACAGTGGCCACCTTGACCACTCCAAGGAACCCTACAATGCCAGGCTCAGCATTGTAGACACTACTTAAAGATACAAATATAAAATGTTTGGCTTAGATATTCATAAATACCATAAAAAAACAAACATGCCTATAAGGAAACATTTGAAGGCCTTGTGCACACTACTGAATCACGAACAGCTAGCTTCAACTTGTGTGCTGGATCCCCTCTTTTTAATATTTGATGAGAATCTGTGACACACCAAAGAAAATTAAAGTCTTGTGCACCCTGGTATAAATCGTTATAAACTCTTAAAATACATATTGTCTTAGTAAATTAATTTAATTTATTTATTATGCATCAGGATCACCGTTGACATTTCTGTTGAACTGTTTTTCTCATGTAACTGATACAAGTTTACTAAGACCATGCCTCTAACACTCAAACAAGATGCAACCTATCTGGAGACTGGTGATTCAGACATCAGTTCATGGTTCAGGAGAGACATGTATTTAGCCATGAAACTGAAAGAATTGTCATAGTAGTCAGTAAGGTTGAAGCTGTAATGATGTAACAGTCCATTTTTTTACTACGCAGACATTTTTACCATACTGAACTAATAGGTATACAAGTAGCAAAGTATTGCCTTCTTAGCTACCCATCACTATCCTATAAATATCCTACAAGTATGTAATTATGTGTAGTCCAGTCAATGGTTCATTGTGTTTTTCTATCACTGCTAGAAGTCATGGCTTTGAAAGGAGGGAAAACATTCACAACACTGAAAAAATCAACTTTGCCTTATTTAGGAAACTTGCACCAAGTACAGGTATATTTTTTTAGAGACAGAAAACTTCCTGAAATGATGCAACAGTCAAGAAGACACTTCATTGTTGTTCAAAAGTTAGTCATTTTTAGAGTAGCTTTCAAAAGTTAGTCATTTTTAGAGTAGCTTTCAACCAAACATGGAAAAGTGCTATAGAAGCAGTATAATTGTGGATAGTCAACTGCTGTTTCATACCTGGATGAAAGAATCTCTGATACTTGTAGGCACCAAAGCTTTTCAGAAAGTGTTTTGGTCCATTTCTTACCATATATTCAGTTTTTAATCAGGAACAACTCTAAGGTACAATTACCATACAGGAAAAAAACATTCATCTGAAGAAACTTAGTCTTGGAAAGTCTAATTGTCATCATTCAGCTTTTTGTGGTGTTTGCAACGTTCTTGATAGATTTTGCTATGCTGACTTAACAGCTTTCTTCTCAAGCAGTTCAGTATTTTTACAGGATATGTTTTATTTGGCACTGCCATACACTTCCAAATGCTCCAAGACTGTCAGCATTGGCAACAGAAATCTGAACTTGTTTTGAAAACAGCAAGACAGCTTCTGCCAATGTAATGTTCTTCTCCTTCAATTGTTTTGACAGATCACTAAGATCAGACAGTGCATCATACATGATGCCTAAACTACGAACACATTCCATTGATGTAAAGATATTTTTAAATCCAGCATATTTGGCTCAATCCTTGTCTTCTCAAAGCCCTGCCAATGGGAGATTCAGAAAAGTGCTTGCAGGGCTTTAAATAATTTCCAGACAGCATTCCTAAATTCCACACTTTAAACTCCTTGGTGTATATCCAAAATGTTTGCAAAAGCTTTTATATTTGTCAACATTCTCAGCTGTTACTGATTCTTGGAAGAAGTACACAAAATAAAATACAGCTTTTACAAAAAATATGCAAATTATTGTCCTTGTTCCCAACAGCTCCTGTGTCACCAAACAACAATACCATCAAACGAAGGAAAACCAGTATATCTTCAGGAAATAGACCTCTGTTATGCTTAAACAAAGCACATGAGATCTTTTATAGGGGAAAAGGCAGTACCCCACATTTATTAAGAATACAACAGTTGCATATGCTTTTCAACCACACATATGCTTTTCAACCACACACACAAACAAACACCATACACACACAGTCCCGCCAGATGATGTTATAGTTACCAGTCCAGGTTTTGTATCAGTCTAATGGCCAGCTAGATTGAACACAGAGGGAGAGCAGGGCCTTTGTCGGTCAATCGAGCTGATGCTCTTCTGGAGTTGGTGGCAAGATGAACCCAAAGTTCCATAGCAAAGCACCCTGCTTTTATAATCCTTTTCTCTGTTGAAATCAATATGTTCTGCTGTGTCATTCTGTGACCAGAGTGTTATCTTGTTGATATCAATCATTCCCAAACATCTCTTGAAGGCTCATCCTGTCCTGGATTTAATCAATTGTTTTCAGGGTGCCCGCCCTTCACCTGCCAATCCGATCAATTCTTGACCATGGGTATGCACTGATGGTTTTTCTGACGCCGATATGTTTCTTTTTGCAGTTTGTCTTTTACAGTTTGTCTTCACCCCTCATTCTCCCCCTTTTCTCTTGACCATCTGGCTCTAACGATGACCTTTTCACACCATATCTTATTCATACAAAGTCTTTCTCGCAGAATCCATCAAAGGTAAACAGCAGTGTTTATTTTAAGCAAAATCAAAATCAAAACAATTCACATCAAAGGCCTGGGCCTTCAATATTTCTCATCTCATTGACATAGACACAATATGAGATCCTGTCTCTTTTACTCACTACACTTTAGAACAAGGAAATATAGGAGACATATACTTAACTAAAGAATTTGACTTACTACAATATTAAATATGATTATATATTACCTTACATTACTACATTACTAAACCTAAAATACAAATATAAAAAGAATAAAACTTTCAGTTCCTCTTGACGCCTCAAGAAAAGGAGGTTACTCACCTTCCTGTAACTGACGTTCTTTGAGATGAGCATCCCTGGGGGTGCTCCACATCAGGTATTGAGCACCACAGCGCTTCTCAATGGATTTTTCTGAGCAATGTATCGGGGGCCGCGCATGCACAGCGCGCGTGAGCCTCGCTCTGTACTATTGCACATGTGCGCCCCCTCCCTTCAGTTTCTTCTCTATCCAGAACCCGGCAAATAATATATTAAGTTGTTATCAAAAGGACATTCCGAAGTAGAGGGGAGGAAGGGAGGACAGTGGAGCATCCCCAGGGACGTTCATCTCGAAGAACATCAGTTACAGGAAAGTGAGTAACCTCCTTTTCTTCGTCGAGAGGCTTCCCTGGGAGTGCTCCACATCAGGTGGCTACAAGCAATATTTTCTTATGGAGGGACTTCGGATCAGGTAAGTATGCCATTTGTAGTACAGCTTTTGCTAGTCTGGTATGCTGAAGGGGTCCTGAGGAAAGTGCATAATGTTTTGCACAGCTGTTTCTGATGACCATGTGGCTGCTGTGCGTATATCATGCAGTGGGATTTTCCTCAGGTAAGAAACGGACATGGCGACTGCCCTTGTGGAGTATGCCCAAATCGGAATTGGTGAAGGTAGGCCATTTAGCAAATAACAAGCAGCAATGCATTCTGAGATCCAATGTGACAATCTCTGTGATGAAATTTGTTTTCCTTTACTATGATCTGCGATGGAGATGAAAAGTCAAGAAGAGGATCTGAAAGATTTTGTTCTGTCGATGTAGAAGGAGAGAGCCCTTCTGACATTTAGGGTATGCATCTGAGCTTCAAATGCATTAGCGTGGGGTTTTGGAAAAAATATTGGTAAGTACATTGTCTGATTCAAATGGAAAGGGGAGCGCACCTTGGGGAAGAATTTTGGGTGCAGTTGCATCATAACCTTGTCCTTAAAAAAGATCGTGAAAGGTGGTTCTGCTATCAGGGCAGCCATCTCGCTCACTCTGCAGGCTGATGTTATTGCTACCAAGAATGCCATCTTTAAGGATTGTAGCGGGTTCACTCACTTTCCACATGGCTTCTTCCCTCAGGGTGGCTTGTGGGGAAGTAACCGGCTGTTCCGATGCCAACGTGCCCCCTTTGAGTGAGGTGTTCTCTTCAGGGCACTGCCCTCCGGCAGTGACCACTCTCATCTTGGTCTGCACTCCCTTCCGGGGGGGGAGTCATTGTTCTTCCTTCAGTCCAGGGTCCTCCCTATTCCCTAGTACCTCCAGTTCTTCTTCCCAGGAACACCCAGCTCCCTCCAGGAACACACAGTTCCTTAGCACCCTCCAGGCCTCAGTGGCCCACTGCCAGTCCCTCTCTAGCCCTATCTCAGGGCGGATTACAGTCTCTCCCAGCCATTCCTTCCTGGCCAAAGGCGTGCCTCTGCCTGCCCGATTGCCTCCTGCAACCCTGCCTTGTGGTCTTATGGCCTAGGGCTTCCCTGGCTCAAACTCCCCCAGCCTACCTCAGCTGCCTCCTTGCAAGCCCGGCCTTTTAGTGCTGCCTCCATGCGAGCCCCATACGCCATGACTGCCTCCTTGCAGCCCTGGGCCTCAGGCCGGGTAGCCTTGGTTTGCTAGGCTGAAGCCTTTCTCATTGCAGGCAGGCAGGCAGGTCTCTCTCCTCCTCCCAGGAGCTGCTCTATATGGCTTCCAGCTGGGCTCTCATTAGCTGCCTCAGCTGGGCTTCCCCGACTGCGGATCTCAGCCCCTTAAAGGGCCAGTGCAGGGCAACACCCTGCCACAGGATAGATGGCATAGGGAACATGCACCATGGGTTCAAATGGCGGTTTTGTGAGGGTTGTTAATACCAAGTGTAAGTCCCAAGGCTCTTGAGGGAGTGCCACCTCTGGGAATAGAGCCTGCAGACTTTTCAAAAATCACTTGGTTACTGGATGTGCGAAGACTGTGGTGTCTTCCACTGTTGCGTGGAAGGTTGCAATGGCTGTTAGGTGGACCCTGATTGAGCTGTGGAAAACACAGGTATTTATTATTTGAGATGTAACAGGTATTCCAATACAGCAGGAAATAGAGTGTCTTGCAGTCATATGTTGCAAGAGGTTGGCCAGTGAAAAAATCGAGTCCATTTGCTCATATATGTTTTTCTTGTTGCAGGTGCTCTGCTTTGTAAGAGGACATCATGGACTTGTTGAGAGCACTGCAGTTCTATGCCCATGAACCATCTAGGTACTATACCTTGAGATGGAGTGTGCGAAACCGTGGGTGAGGATACATGATACCTGGTTGATAGAGAATGTTGGGACTGTTCGGAAGCATGATTGGTTGATGTATTGCTAGCCTGTGTATGAGGGGAAATCACGGCTGTCTGTGCCAGCAGGGCGCAATGAGGATAACTTTTTGCTTTGTCATTCAGAATCTTTACAAGGACTCTATTGAGGAGAGGAAATGGGGGAAAAGCGTAATGTAGGAGTGCATTCCAGGTTATAACAAGAGCATCCCCGGAGGACTCTGTCTATGCCTGCCCTGGAGCAATAACTTGGGCATTTTTTGTTGATTGAGGTGGCAAATAAATCTATATCTGGGAAACCCCATCAGTTGAATATGTCGGTGAGGAGTGCATAGTCGAGTTCTCATTCGTGTTCTTGTGGAAGGGCTCTGCTGAGGACATCTGCCATTGAATTGAGGACTCCAGGAAGGTGGCAAGTGGATATGCGAATGTCTCTGGCTAGGCACCAATTCCAAAGTGCTATAGCTTCCAGGCATAGAGTGTGTGATCGGGCACCACCTTGCCTGTTTATATAGAACATGCATGCGGTGTTGTCTGTGTATATTTTTATGTGTATTCCCGTGACATTGGGTAACAGTTCTTGGCATGCCAGGCGAACTTTCCTGAGTTCGAGGGCATTGATGTGGAGCATGTGGTCTGCTGGAGACCATAGGCTGTGTTCTGTGTGGCCTTCTGTATGGGAACCCCAGCCCATAAGGGATGTGTCTGTAGTGACAACTACAGAGGGGTCCAGGGGTTAAAAGGGGATGCCTAAGCATAGGTTGCTTGATTTTGTCCACCAGTGTAGGGATGCTTTCACTGGGTATGGTAGTGTGAGCATTTTGTTCATATGATGGACGTGTGGCTTGTACTTGCGTCAAAGCCAACCTTGGAGGCATCTCATAAAAAGACGTGCATTTGGGACCACAGGATTGCATATTGCCATGTGACCTAATAGTTGAAGGCAGTCATAAACCCTTATTACTGGCATCTCTTGAAGCAATTTTGCCAGTTGACTGATGCGAGTGAGTCTGTCTGTCGGTAGAGAGGCTCTGGCTGTGATTGAACTGAGCTGAGCTCCGATTAATTGGATTGTTTGGGTTGGCGTGAGTGTTGATTTGCTGTAATTTATTAGGAAGCCTAATGATTGAAGGCAGGTTATCACAGTTATGGTATCTTGATAACAGTCTTGACTGGTCCTCACTTTGATAAAGCAGTCATCTAACTATGGGTAAATTGTGATTCCTTGTTTTCTGAGGTGAGCAGCAACAGCAGCTAACATCTTCGTGAATACCCTTGGTGCAGTGCAGAGACCAAAGGGCAGTACTGTGTACTGGTAGTGTTGGAGACCTAAAGTGAAATGAAGAAAACGTCTATGAAAGGGGTGAATGGATACATGAAAATATGCATCCTGCAGGTCGAGAGAAGAAAACCAGTCACCAGACTCCAGAGCTGGGATAATAGTATTTAGGGTGACCATTTTGAATTTCTGTATCCTTATGTATTTATTTAATAACCAAAGATCAAGGATCGGCCTCCAACCACCTGTCTTCTTCTCTACGAGAAAATAATGTCAGTAGAAACCGGTTCCATGGGACTCTTGGGGTACTGGTTCTATGGCTCCAAATTTGAGAAGGTGGTTGATTTCTTGTTGAAATATAATTTCGTGAGAGGGGTCCCTGAAGAGGGACGAGGTAGGTGTTTGGGGAGAGCGGGGGGAGAGAAAAGAGATGGTATAACCTAGGGAGATAGTTTGAGTTACTCACTTATCAGTGGTAATAGATAACCAATTTGAAAGGAAAGGTAATAAACAAAATAGGAAAGGTTTGGAACCAATCTCAAGCTCTGGTGCATGTGGTGTCGTTTTACATCTCTCGACTGTTGTTTCAAATTTGCTTGCTGGGTTGGGATGAGCAGTTGGGGTTATTAGTCTGAGAATGCCATCTGTGTTGCCTGCTGTGCCCCCTCTGTTGGTACGGGGCGTGGTCTTGTCTCTGGTACTGGTAAGTGAGTTGTGGGTACCTGGGTCTCTGATATGGTTGGTACCTGTACTGTCTCTGTCTCGTCATAGGGGTTTGGATACCGAGTGTACGCAATATGGCTCTGGAATCTTTCATCAATTGGAGCAGTTCATTGGTCTGTGCAGAAAATAGCTTTTCTCCATTGAATGGAAGGTCTTCTACCGATGGTTGCAGTTGGCGGGGAAAAGCAGAAGAGTTGAACCATGAGGCTCGTCTCATAGTGACTGCTATTGCCATAGTCCTTGTAGCTGTGTCTGCTGCGTCAAGTGTGGCTTGCAGGGCTATTTGCAATATTATCTGGCCTTCTGAAACAAGAGCCTGAAACTGTACCTTTTTGCTGTCAGGGATATCTTCAATAAAATTACTGAATTTTGTATAATTATTGAAGTGGTATTTACTTAATAAAGTAGCATAGTTCGCCACTCTCATCTGAAGAGTGGCAGAGGCATAGACCTTCTTTCCGAATGTGTCCAGACGTTTATTGTCCTTTTCAGATGGAGTGGAACGATATTGCTGTTTGTTCCTCTGCTGTGCAGTGTCTACTATGAGGGAGTTGGGTGAAGGGTGAGAAAAGAGGAATTGAAAACCCTTGGGGGGAACATAGTATTTTCGGTTGGCTTTCCTGCATGTTGGTGGGATGGATGCAGGTGTTTGTCATAGGGTTTTAGCGGGCTCCAAGATGACTGGGTTAACAGGAAGTGCCATCTTTGTTGCTGTACTGGGCTGGAGGATGTTAGTGAGTTCATGTTGAGAAACCTGAAATTCTTCCATAAATATATTCAAATCAATAGCAACTCTTTTAAATAAAGCCTGGAAAGAGGAGAGATCATCGGTAGTATGAGTAGCGGATGGTAACAATGCCTGCTCTATGGCTGAGGCTGCTTTTGGATATAATATAGATGTAGAAGCCAACATTGAAGAGCAATGGCTTTCACTGTCAGTTCCCCTCATAGAGGTGGGGGGTGACAGGTTTAAAGGAGAGCAGGGTTTCGACATATGCTTGGTTTTATATGGTCCCTTTTTATATTGTTGAGGTGGTTGAACATTTGCTGCTGTGGGGGGCAAAACATAGGAGATGGCATCCAAAAATAAGGAGCCCAGGGAGCCATTTGTGCTCTAAGAAAATCTGATTGTTGCTGATAAGCAGACCATATAGAGCCTGCCATATATGGCTGAGGTGGGGTAATCACAGAATGGAGATTGAGGATCTATGTTATCAGTCAAATTATGCGTATGTAAAGTGGGAGAAATTGCCAGGTCTTTGTGGTCCTTGTGGCTAATGAGAGGAGTATGTAGCATGGATAGCTCTGCTGTCTTAAACAAATTGCCCTCGCTGCTGAGACAGTGCTCCTCCTAATGGACAAAGAGGGCCAGCACCCAGCAGTTGGGATAAGAGGGAAGGTCCTTTCTTGGATTGAGAACTGGTTAAAAGACAGGA
>CM057848.1:96876969-96896016 GCA_030068395.1 Apalone spinifera
CTAGATAATTTCATGGTTAGGTCCATAAAAGGCTATTAGCCAGGGGATAAAATGATGTCCTTGGCAAACAGAGGCTGGAGGGGGATGGCAGGAGACAAATTGGTTGATCATTGTCTTCGGTCCACCCCCTCTGGGGCACCTGGTGCTGGCCACTGTCGGCAGACAGGATACTGGGCTGGATGGACCTTTGGTCTGACCCGGTACAGCCGTTCTTATGTTCTTAAAATGAAATTTTAGTAATATGGCAACTAACTACAGCTTCTGTGCTGCTACTAAATCTTCTGAGACATGAGGAGATAAACCCAGTTTGTTCTGTAGATAATTATTTGAAATAGTGAATTACATATTAGCAAGGTTCTACTGCATAGGTAAGATATAATTCATTTTAAGAAACTATTTGCCATACTAAATAAAGAAAACAAATGTATCCCAGATGATGGAAATGTTATGTTAATACATATGATAAAACGTGATAAAATAGGTCTATAGATCTAACTTACGTAACATGAAATCATGACAAGTCAGTTAGGTCAGGTATGAGGGCATTTCTGGCCACACTCAGGACTATTGACGGGAGGGGGAGAGAGGGCAATTGCTCTGGGGCCCAGTGATACAAAGGGTATTGGGGCTCCCAGGAGCAGCTGGAGTACTGGGGCCATTTCAGTCACTGCGAGAAAGCTGCACTGCATGCTCCATGCGGTTCTGAGGGCCGGTGTGTGCGCTGCACTCTGGGTGGTAGGGAGGCCCCGCCCTGCCCCTTCTGCCTGAAGCCCTGCTCTTTCAGGAGTGCAGTGCCAACCGCCTCCAACTTCCCTTACTCCTCCCTCGTACAATGAGGGTTACAGGAGTCGGAGTAAGAAGTCCGACTTACAGCTAACGTGTGTTGTAGCCTTCTAGCAATGGTGCAGTTATCCCTTCTAAGGCTACAACATACTTCAGCTGTCAGCAGTGCAGCGCTGCACCAGAATTTCAGGCAGTATCAAAAACTGCACCATGACAGATTAGCTACTTGAAGTTGTGTAACATTCAGCAATGGAGAACTTCTACACCAGAGTCACCTATTGTTGCATGCAGAGTTTTAAATTTTATTTTTAGTATGTGATGTAGCGAAGGTGCGATGATACAGTACAGACTTCCACAACCTTCCTTTCAATACTCTTCAGTCTTGACAGATCTGGATCCCGATCTTCAAGGAGAAAAATTGGCCTTTAAGGATATGCTTCTTCATAGTACTTTTATGTACGAATTGTAGCATAATATGAGGCAATGAAAATATTAAGGCACTTCAATGTTTTACAGGCATAACTGAATGAAAGTAAATCAGCCAGATATAATACCTGCATTAGGCAAGAATGTGCTAAAACATGGGACAGATCCTCAACTGGTATAGATCAGCACAACTGCACTAATATACCACAGCTGAGGATATGGCCTAAGATAATGTCAAGCACATTAATTTTGAGTTATTCTGACACACTTCAAAGCAGCGTGGAGTACCCGGACAATCTTAATTTGGGCTTAAGAGAAAAACAGGAAAAATATGGAGGAGGAAGAGAGGCTGATAGAATAGCTCACCATAACACTTATTTTTTCTGCTGGATTGCTGAGTTGTGCTTTTATGGAATAGAATAATGAATCATACTCCCGTAGCAAGAAAGACCTCCAAGGCAAACAGGAACTTTAGAGGAGACAAAGCTGATCCAGGTATTCTAGGTATTCTAGCTAGATTTAATCTTCAGCATTACTTATAAATGAATTCCATTATAATTTGAAACTGTAATTTCATTATACAAATTAAAGAATGAATCACCAAAGTAGCATTACCAAGGTTTCTCATATCTAACAATAATTCATGACAAGTGCAGAGTTCATAATTAAACAATTCAAAATACAGAAAACTCTTTCAGACGTATGCTATGTAACATGCAAGCAAATGAATGCATCTCTTCTACATTGGGTTAAGTCTACTTATATGGTTTTCTAAAAGTAGTAGCCTGACAAACATTTCATTGCTACAGCCACAATTACTTTTCAATTTTTTGCTATCAAGTATTTATACATCTTTATTCTCCAAGTGAGCTCCAGAGCAGAAGATGCATCAGACATAATTAAACGAGCAAATGTTAACACTTTAGATGGGATTTTAAGAGTGAACTATGGAATTTGGATGTCCCATTTGCCTTAGTTTAATTAAGTTAGAGCTCCAACTTCATCAGCTTTGAAAAAAAATCTCAGCCTAAGAATTTTTATTAAGCAGTGTCTTCTGAACAACATTGAATGAAATCATTTATGGATAGTTTATATTGTTCTAGATAATTGTAGTTTGTTATGTTTAACAAAATCTTTCATTAAGACAAATTAAAAGTAAGTATTACAGAGGTTTAAGAGAACACAGAGCCATCTATAACTTAACTCAGCATAGTCATGACAATAGGTTCATTGCTTCTGTTTATCTAAAGGAAGAGGACTGAAAAAAAATCAGGTATTTGTCCAGTTCTACTTGGGATAACCAAGCTATGTCTAGACTGCCCCCTCTTGCGGAAGAGAATATGCAAATGAAGTGAAGCGGTGAATATCTCTGTGCCTCATTTACATACTTAATGAGCCACCATTTTTGCTGAAAGGGCTTTGGCACAAAAAGGAGCCGTCTACACAGCTCCTTTTTGCGCAAAACCGCCCTCTTGCATAAGAGCCATTCTGCTGCTTTTTTTCCAGCAAAACAGCTCTTGCGCAAGAGGGGAGTTTTGCACAAAAAGGTGCAGTGTAGACATCTCCTTTTTGTGCAAAAGCCCCTTGCGCAAAAATGGCGGCTCATTAAGTATGCAAAAGAGACACTGTGATATTCACTGCTTCGCCTCATTTGCATATTCTCTTGTGCAAGAGGGGGCAGTCTAGACATGGCCAAGGTGTCTTCACTTTAGTGATGAGGAAAACTGAAACACCAACAATGATCTGGGTAGTTGGATCATAGAAATTTAGAGCTGGAAAAGACTTCAAGAGGTCTCAAGTCCATACTCCCCATGCGGACGCATGATGAAGCATAGGGTATTTGTCTCCTTTTATCTTGTTCCAAGTCGCAAGCTTAATTAGGTCAATTATAACCTTTCTATTTAGATTTAGATATTGGCGTAGAGAGTATGCTTATTAAGTTTGCAGATGATACCAAGCTGGGAGGTGTTGCGAGACTGCTCTGGAGGATAGGGTCATAATTCAAAATGATCTGGACAAATTGGAGAAATGGTCTGAGGTAAACAGGATGAAGTTTAATAAAGACAAATGCAAAGTGCTCCACTTAGGAAGGAACAATCAGTTTCACACATACAGAACGGGAAGCAACTATCTAGGAAGGAGTATGGCAGAAAGGGATCTAGGGGTTATAGTGGATCACAAGCTGAATATGAGTCAGCAGTGTGATGCTGGGGCAAAAAAAGCAAACATGATTCTGGGATGCATTAACAGGTGTGTTGTGAGCAAGACAAGAGAAGTCATTCTTCCGCTCCTCTCTGTGCTGGTTAGGCCTCAGTTGGAGTATTGTGTCCAGTTCTGGGCACCGCATTTCAAGAAAGATGTGGAGAAATTGGAGAGGGTCCAGAGAAGAGCAACAAGAATGATTAAAGGTCTAGAGAACATGACCTATGAAGGAAGGCTGAAAGAACCGAGTTTGTTTAGTTTAGAAAAGAGAAGACTGAGGAGGGACATGACAGCCGTTTTCAGGTATCTAAAAGGGTGTCATAAGGAGGAGGGAGAAAACTTGTTCATCTTGGTCTCTGAGGATAGAACAAGAAGCAATGGGCTTAAACTGCAGCAAGGGAGGTTTAGGTTGGACATTAGGAGAAAGTTCCTAACTGTTAGGGTGGTTAAACACTGGAATAAATTGCCCAGGAAGGTTGTGGAATCTCCATCTTTGGAGATATTTAAGAGTAGGTTAGATAAATGTCTATCAGGGATGGTCTAGACTGTACTTGGTCCTGCCACGAGGGCAGGGGACTGGACTCGATGACCTCTCGAGGTCCCTTCCAGTCCTAGTTTTCTATGATTCTTTGATTTCAGTCTCCAGTGTTCCTGGAGTAAATCCTTGTTGATCTACAGTTTAGGGACTGTCAGCTCAATGCTATTGTCTCTGCTAGTCTCTGCCAACAAAAAAATAAACAGGGAATCTTCATCCACTACTTGGATTTTATATCTGCTCTAACAAGGAGGAATCTGGTGGCACCTTGGAGAGGTGTCACTGGACTCCTGAGTGTATCTGCAAAAACAGATTAATACCACTACCCCTCTTAGGATACACCAGACGTATCCTGAAATAGCTACCCCACGTCTACACAAGCTGCCCGTTATTTCGAAATATTTTTCAAAATAACGGACGTGCTATTTCAGCATCCCAGTAACCTTCGTTTCATGTGGGTTAAGGGATGTAGACAGGTCAAATTTCAAAATAAGCTATTTTGAAATAGATTCAAAATAAGATATGCAATTTGCGTAGCACAAATGCTCTTGTCGTCCAGCCTCACCTTAGTCCTCCAGCCACTCAGGAGAGACACTTGTTTTCTGAATTGACAAGCACTAGTCCCACCCCTTAGTTGCAGGAACATTCTTTTCTCTCTCTTCCCTTCTTTTTCCCTGTTTTCTTCATGCCTTGCTTGTTTTGAGAAAATTGGTTAACAAAACTAAAAGCATGATTAAGCCTATGGTTTGTTATGATTTAGTGTTTCCCATCACATATTAAGGATTACATTTTGATTTTGTAATTTGCAGTCTTTCTTGCACAAAGTTCAATGAACAGTTTTTAAAACTAGAAACTCTTGTGATGTAAACATCAGAGAGAACACAATCATTAGTGAGCTTTTGTTTAGAGTAGTTATGCAGTAATATAATCAGATGACTATTTAATAGGGTAATACCATATTGCAGAATGAGCATCTTTTCCCCAAACATGTGGTTTGTGGTGATTTTTATTAAAGCGAGGGAAATAGCCAATTCTTAGATTGTTAAATGTGTAATGTCTTACAAAAAGTGTTACTAAAAAAATTCACAGGCATGCAGGATTCTCCCCGTCCCTATAGGTGAATGTTACTTTTTGCTGAATATTGAATAAATGTCTTCTAGCTCTGTTCTGTGTGGCACATAGAACCTCTGGGAATATCTACACAGCAGTGTTATTTCGGAATAACTAATGTTATTCTGAAATAACATAGTCCATGTCTACACTACAAGCAGTTATTTCGACATAATGTTGAAATAAAGTCTAGCTGCAGATTTCTTACTCCGACTCTTGTAACCCTCATTGGATGAGGAGCAAGGGAAGTCAGAGGAAGAGTGCTCTTCCTCTTGTGTAGGCAGTGCCAAAATCCGACATAAGCTATTTCAACTTAAGCTGTGCAATTGACATAGCTGAAGTTGTGTAGATTATTCCAGTTTTAGACGTGCTGTGTAGACATGCCCTCCATTACTGCCTGACATCTTACTCGTCTCCTGGTTCAGTCTGAGCTCTCCCATTTCATTTTGATAAAGTTCAATTCTGCTTCTATTGTGTGTGCCCATGTTATCCTTGGTCCACCTTATGACCTCTTGCCCTGGGATTTCCAAACCAATGCTTGTCTTGTTATGCTACTTGGAGCCTTCCTCCATGTTTTGTTAGAGCAGAACACTGAATAATGGACACTTTCTGAAAGTTTGACATCTGCCCTCAGTATTATCAGACCCATACTTTTTCTGTTTACATAATTGGCATATGGGAATGTCCAGTTGACATAGTTATTTGTCCTCCTTTCGCTTAGTAGTTTAGATTTCCATAAAGACTCCTCTGCTAGGATGGAATTTCCATCAACGACTCGATTAGTTGATAAGGAGTGGGATGCAGCGCTCACTATCCTCACTGTTCCTCTGCCTTTTAAATGTAGTAAGAGCTGTCTGTGGCTCTTACTAGATTTAAAAAGCATAAGAGCAGCAGGGACTCAAGCAGTCCCTGCTCGCCTGGGGTTACGCCTCTCCCTTTGAAATGTAGCAAGAGCCCTGTGGGAGGCACAGCAGTCTGACCAGCATGAGCGGGGACTGCTTCAGTTCCTGCTTGCACCATTCCCCCGCTAAGCCTCTACTTCCCCTGCCCCCCCGCACGTGGAGACGGTGCTGGGGGGAACAGGACTTTAAGCCGTCTCTCTCCTTGCTGCCTCTATAGGGAGTGACTAGTCGAGTCATTACTTCACTACTTGATAAGCATATGCTTATCGAGTAATCGACCAGTCACTTACATCCCTATTCCAGGGTGGCCCGCGACCACTTCAAAAATGTTTGAAGTGGCCCCTCCACTTCAGAAATTATTGTCCACCCCTGCTCTAGTGATTAGTCATTTCTACCATACATGAAACAAAATATTCTTTTGCTATACTTTCTCCAACAGTCCTCTTCCTTCACTATCTCTATAAACCTGACAAGGACCAGGTACCACTGGAACAGTAGAGTATCTGCAAGAAATTTTCTTTCGTCATGCTGCAGACAGGTTTTAGCCTTCTTTTAAAGATCAGATCTAATTGCTCTGAGGTAATTTGTCCATTCAGCTTGTTTTCCTAATATGTCCTATATGGACTTTTTTGGTTAGTTAAAAATGTCTACAATGATTATTTTTGTTTCTTACTTGAAAAGTTACTTCTGTATAAGAATGTTTCTTGAAAAAGTAAGAAACATAATGCTTAACCTGAAAGTACTGAAACCATGACAGAGTGGGCCACTTAAAGTTAGTTTTAGACTCATTTTAATATCCTGTGTTATTAAGGAGTGGAATAGAGTCTGTCCCAACCTCCACTGTGAATGCTCCCACACATACTTTCACCTCCACTGACTCCTGGAGCTCTTTCTCTCTAGTCTTTCCCAACTCAAGTCTTGAAAGTGGCCTGATTGCTACTGCCCCTTCCCAGGTTATTGCCTGATCAAATCTTACCACACAGATGGAGAACTCTATCAAGGCTCACTTTTTTTTCCTATCAGGACCCGGTTTTCCCTCTATTTACTATCATTTGACCAGGTCACATGCTGTCAGGTAGAGGGGCACAGTCAGAATGCTAAGGCCAAGGAACAAGACAGGCCCAGAACCAGGCCTGAAGTTCAGAACCAGAAACAAAAGTTGAGACAGCAGTCAGAGCCAAGGATGAGAGCTAGATTACCTAGAATCAGGAAAGGCAGGAACAGGGCTGGTCCTGAAATCCAAGAAAGGCTAGGCCAGTACCAGAACAAGACTAGGAGTAAAACAGAATCAGGTGGAAGCCATGGAGGAATAAAGCAGGAGTAGAGCTTAAAGAGAAAAAACACAGGAGAGGGGCATAGTGTATGAGCAGAGAAAGTATAGGCACTGAACAGTTAGTGGACTACTCTTCCTAGGCATAACGATTGGTCTGCTAGCTTCCTCAGCCAAGCAGGAAGGGCAGTCCACCAGGCAGCCTAGCTGACTCATTAAGGGTGTCAGTAATATTGAGCAGGTGCAACTCCTGGGCCTTACTCTTGACACCAAGGGTATGTCTACACAGCGGCACTATTTCGGTATAACGTCCATGTTAGGGTTATTCCCCACTCTGGCACTCCAAGTGCAGAAGATGGGGGTTCACAAGACACCTTAAATACCTTGCCTCTATAGGCTCTGCTGACAAAAACTCCTGAGTCACAGATGCACTATCTCTTAGAAAAAAAAAGCTGCCACCGTCAAGTGATTTTTTTTATTAAGAAAACAAAAGATACTTGATAAAGCATACTTGGTGGGTTAGATGTTGTAGAGCAACTGAGTAAAACAAATTAAAACACAGAGAAAATCTCTGGGAATAACTCTTAAATAGTGAATGAGGGAGGGAAGGCATGGATTCACACAGAGAAGTTTAAACCCAACAACCATAATAAAGAAAAATACCCTGATTGCGATTAGATACACTTTTCCCTCTACTCACAATCTGTGCTGATCCACACTTCAAGGCCCAGATCATTCCCATGTCTAATATTTCTTATAGGCATGATAATTCTGATTACTGCATCTGCCCCCTCCAGCCCTCAACTTAGAATCACACAAAGAGAGCAGGCAAGGTAGCTAAATACAATTCAAATTTCAGCACTGTATTCCCATTGGTTCTTCTGGCCCCCTCCCAACATGATTGGTACCAACCTGAGTGTAACTCCTTAGTCATTGGGTGCTGGCCAGCACTTCCCTTATCCATCACAGTGTATTATCCCAAAATAATATTGTGCATGTCTTAACAGCACATCCATTATTTCAAAATACCTTTGAAATAATGGGCATATTATTCCGGCTTCCTGTAAACCTTGTTGCATGAGGAATCAGGAAAACGCTGGAATAGTGCTCTATTTAAAAATTTGGCACTGTGTAGACAATGCCAAATATCTAAATAGGCTACTTCGAAATAAGTTACGCAATTTGCATAGCTCAAATTTCGTCGCTTATTTTGAGCTTTGCGCGACTGTAGACATGCCCCAACACAGTTTTCTTCTCCCTTCTGCTCAGAGAAACTGACAATTTTTCGTAGGTAGAAACAGCACAACTATCTGAGTCAAGCCTTTCCCTTCTTAGAAACTTCTCAGGAGTTTTCTTTAGCTCCCTCTCTATAGGGAACAACTCGCTCTGAGAGATCTTCCTCAGTTAGCTGGTGCTACCAGAGCCTTCCTCACGCCAAACATTGAGAACTCCTGTGGTCTGTTTCACAACTCATAGCCAACCTTGCTTACTCCTAGTCCCTTCAATCAGGTGCACCTTCAGGAGACTACACCGAGCCAGGGTGTCTGGCCTTTAGGGAGCAAAGGCCCCACAGTAGGCAGCTGTGTTTAAAAGAACAGAACATGCTGTTACATGGAATTAAGTGTGAGATCATCAAAAGCACCTATCTAGAATTAGCTGGAGGGTGAACTAAGTATTAGCTAGCTATTCAATAAGCAATGCCTTGTGTGTGCTACCAGGTAATATAGGCCTGCAAACATATTTAGGTGTGCTTAGGTCTCTGCCCGCAAGTTATCTACATTCTGAGGCAGATGGCTCCACAGGTAACCTACAGACTAACCACAAAATCCATCTCAGTACATACTCTGAAAAATTATGCTGAATAAGCAAGAATTGGTACACTTGCAAAGAACAATTTAAGATGTACAAAACCTGATACTGATAAGTACAAAAAACTTCAGGCATTTGGAGTTGTAATTTTTAAAATCTCTCTTCTAAATGATTAACAATTGTAATAACTCAGCTTATCTTTACTTATTTTTGTACAAAATGTCATTAACACGAGAGCAACAATGTGGCTGAGCTAGTAGTTTTTATTGGACCAACTTCTGTTGGTGAGACAGACAAACTTCTGAGTTTAAGAAATGATTACTAAAGTTTACTAAATGCAGTAGCTTGTCTCCCTCATAAACAGCAGTTGGTCTAACAAAAAACAAACTAGGGAAAAATAGGTAGCAGAATGGCTAAATCACATATGAGGTCTGAGACAAAACAGCTCAAGGCTATCTCCCTTATATAATTTTTAGCCTAGTGCACAGGATACTTATGCAGAATGTGGGAGATTCTGCCCCCCTTCTAAAAAAAAGAAGGGACTTTGAAGAAAGATCAGCCACCTATAAGGTGAGTGCCCTAACCACTCCTCCATGGAATATTCTGATTAAAGACAATCTCAATCGCTCTTATTGAAGTTGTTCCACTTCAATTAAGTAATCAAATCACAAACTATGAATTGGGCAAGTGAAAGTGTTGAATAATTCTGTAGCCTTGGTGTTAGGGCACCTCATTTATAAGGTAACTAAGTCCTATTCAGATTCTTTGTGCACATAAATTTTACTAAAAGCGGCAAGGAGTCCTGTGGCATCTTATAGACTTCCACGTCGGCGGAAGCATTCTATACAGAGGTCCAGACTGTCATTTCGACCCTCAGGAGGAGTCCATGTGGAGTTCTTCTTCTTGTGCTGTTGGTGAGAAGGTATCTGTCTCAGTGCACGGTTCAGTGTTGTGTTGGAAGAATTCCTTGAGACGGAGAGGGCGAAAGTAGGCTTCCAGATCACCACAGAACTATATCATGTTAGTGGCGGTGGTGGGGCAAAAAGAGAGTCCCCGAGATAGAGCAGACTCTTCTGCCGGGCTGAGTGTGTAGTTGGAAAGATTGACGATATTGCTGGGTGAGTTAGGGGTACCACTGTTGTGGCCCCATGTGGCGGGTAGGATTTTAGACAGCTTACGGTTCTTTTTCCTCTGTAGAGATGTGAAGTGTGTAATGTAGATCTCCTGTCTTATTTTATATGTCATCATGTGCCAACAATGCCCCACTGCTATATACATCGGCCAAACTGGACAGTCCTACGTAAAAAAATCAATGGACACAAATCAGATATCAGGCATGGCAACATACAAAAACCTGGGAACACTTCAATCTCCCTGGACACACAATTGATCTAAAGGTAGCCATCCTGCAGCAAAAAAACTTCAGGTCCAGGCGTCAAAGAGAAATCGCTGAGCTACAGTTCATCTTCAAGTTTGACACAATCAACTCAGGATTAAACAAAGAGTGTGAATGGCTAGCTAACTACAAAAGCAGCTTCTCCTCTCTTGGAATTCACACCTCCAGATCAGCTACTAGAAGTGGGCCTCATCCTCCCTGATTGAACCCATGTTGTCATCTCCAGCCTGATTCTGGCCTGCATATTTATACCTGGCTCTGGAAATTTCCACTACATGCGTCTGACGAAGTGGGTCTTTGCCCACGAAAGCTTATGCTCCTACACTTCGGTTAGTCTATAAGGTGCCACAGGACTCCTTGCCGCTTTTGCAGATTCGGACTAACACGGCTACCCCCTGATACATAAATTTTACTGTAATCAAGTTTAATTATTCCATAGATACATCTAATAGTTACAGAACAAGCTCATAGAGACAAACATGCAAGTTAAATAAACATTTATTTATTATGCTGTCTAAATTACTTTATTTCAGTAAGAGTGCATTTCCATGAGTGTCTACTTAAAACTGAATTAAATGAAACCTAAATTGAAGAATACTTGTACAGTAAGAATGTAGTACCTATTCACTTTATAATATTAACTACTGCTAACATTTTTGTAGATGCTTAACTTTACTTGTGAGTATTCTTACTGATGTTAATAGGACTACTCGCCTGAGTAAAGCTAAATGCAAAAATACACCATTGAATAGATGTGTGTTCAGGGAAAGTATTTTCCTCTTGTTTTTAAAATGATTTCTTATATGGATTTTGAAGAATATACTGATAGCACGTATACTAACACAAGATTTAAGTCATTCTTTCAAGGAAACTTTGAGCATTTGACTAGAAAAGCTATGGCACAAGAATACTAAACTTCCACCAGCTTGATCTGCTTTCTGGAAAGCAAAGGGTTGCTTCTTTTAATTTCCTTATGAACTACAGTTACTCTAAAAGTACAAATATATTTTAAATATCTTAATGTGCTGTTTGCTATTTTTGATTAAGACAGTAAATATCAGTTTCTTGCCTCTGATGTATTTTCTAAATTTGAAACTCTCATTTGATTACACTGAATGCTGTTGTAGAACTCTTCAATCCTGTCACTAATCCCGCTAGATGACTCTTGAGCACATTATTGAGTTAGGCCCTTATTCTGTAAACAATACTTCTGTGTACAGAACATACCCAGGGATTTGTATGAGTGGGTCCTAAGGCCTTGTCCGTACACATAAACCGCACTGGTTTAATGAATGTAGCTAAACTGGCACAACTTTTGTGTGTAGACAGGACAAAATTTTAAAAGTATTTAGGAATCTGCCCTTGTGCTTTTGAAAATTCCAGTCGATGCCCGTCTGTACTTTTTAGTTGCCAAATACTTAATCTTGCCCTAAAAGCAATTAATGATTCCATTCACTTCAGAAGGACTAGTCAGGTAAATAAGTCAGTTGGTACTGGGCCCTAAATCTGTCCTTTCCATTTCTAAGAATTTAATTTGCAAGATACCGTACATAACTTTCACTCAGAGGTACACATCTATGACTTAACCATAATATCAATATTTTTAAAAGGCATGTAATCTATAGACCTATACTATGAACACTTCTGACTGCACACTTTGCTGAATATATATTTAAGTCAAAAAGTGATTTCCCCAAAATTAAGAAAACATAATACCATTAAAGACTGAGTTGATTCATAATTGTGTTTATTTTAAAAAAATCCCTCCCCCTGTAAGTACCACCAAGGCCCTGATTTTGCTAGTTATTACATCTGGTCAGATCGCTGTGTTTGTGCAAAGCTCCAATTATAGGATTAGGGCCATAGTACAACCAATGGAAGTTAAATGAGTGTAAAGCTAAGCACATGTGTAAATGCTTGGAGGATGAGGTAAAAAAAGATTACTCACATAAGATATAGAATCCAAGTCCTTACTATTATGTTTTATTATAAAATATTACCATAGCTAAATTACTGAAGGTTATAGAAAAGTTTCACAGTAATCTAAAAAAGAACTCAAAAGATCCCAGACCACAATTGTCACCGGCAGTTTGCTCAGAGGATGTTTGGCATTAAGTGGAAAAGAAAAATGATTAACTGTTTGAGGTATTATATTGTTTGTGGCTTCTAGGTACTACAGTAGTGATGGGGAAATATGAAATGTTTAAAAGTAAATAATTAAGCAAACTGTGTATTGTGGCTCTTCCAGGCAGGCCTAACAGTTCAGTCTGACTGTATAGATATATGTAAACACTATGACAAACCCGAAAAAAACCCAAGGGAAAGTCTAAGCCAAACCTACTTTTCTATAGGAACACGCTGGTGATAGTTAAAAGGAGGAAAAGCATCTAATTCTCTTTATATGCATGCCCGCTATTTCCGAGAGCCCGTAGGTTTTAAAGCAACTGCGTACTACTTTCCCACTACCTCTGCAAAACTCTGAATGGGGCAAAAAAGCAAACCAAAACAAACCTAACCCTTCCCGCCCCCCAATACCCACCCCGTTGAGGGTGTTAAAAGACTAGAAACACTTCCAAGTCCTGCTGGGAGTGCGACACGCAAGTAGAGGCAGGAGAGAAGGTAATGTTCAAAAGCAAGAAGAGTAAAACTGGGCTCATCGGCCCACTTCACTCCAGAAGCAGCGGGGCTAACAGTGGTTGGCTGAGTATTCCGCCTAGATCTTATAAGGGCGCAAACTTCCCTCAGCCCTGGGGGCACGGGTAATACTGACTCTGTCAGCGGGGGCATCCCGGACCATAGGATCAGCAGGCAGGGGCCCAGTCGGAGGCCGAGTTAGGAGCCGCTCACACGCCGCAACAGCCGGTGGCAGAGTTAGGAGTTACTGAGTGGGGGGGAAGGGAGTCCGCGGCTGTAGTGAGGGGCTGCCCGCTAGGCGCTGTAACCACGCCCCCCGGGGCCTCGCGCTCTCGATTCCCTCCCACCATCGCACGGGAGCAGGCCGAACGTGGGACGCGCGCGAGCTGTGCTCCTGTTTCTCGGCCCAGCAGGCCAGCGACCGCTACTGTGCGGCGGCCGTTAGACTCCAACCGCTCTTTCGGCGCGTGCCGCCGCTTCCGCGCACGCCGTGTGCAGCTGCAGCTGGAGGGCTCAGTCCCATTCCCCCTCCCCCTCCGGGGTTCTGCCAGGCGCCCTTGCAGCCGGCGGGCGCGGGGAGGCGACAGCGAGTCCCTACATAGCCGATCCGACTCGGAGAGACTTTTACCTTCTGTCGCTTTCCCCTTCGTTACCCACCATGCTCCGGACTCCAGCGCTCAGTCAGGGAGAGGAGACTGCGACTGACCCGAGAGCTTTCCCCCGGCGGAGATGAGGGAGGCAGCGCCGGGCAGCGGGAGAAGGAGTTGACTAGACTCTGCTCCCGCCAGACCACCATGAGGGAAGAGAGAGAAGCCGCCGCCTCCCTCCACGGACCGAGCAAACTCTCCCAGCCGCCGCCGAAGGACGGCGGTGGGGTGGCGGCCCCCCTGGCGCGCCCCGGCAGCGGGCCGGAGAGCCTGCGGAACGGCTACGTGAAGGGCTGCGTGACTCCCCTCAGGCAGGACCCGCCGCGGAGTGTCCTCTCCCTGCTCCTGCTCCCACTCCCCGCCGTCTTGTCCCGGGCTCTGCTCAGCCTGGGCGCCCTGGCCGCCTTTGTCCTCTGGCTCCTGCTCTCCTACGGCAGGGGCAACCCCCCAGCGCTGCGCACCCTGCTAGGATTGTCCCACTGCCTCAGCCCCCTCTTCAGCATCGCCTGTGCCTTCTTCTTCCTCACCTGCTACCTGGCCCGGGCCAAGCGCGAGGAGCCCGGCGGCGGCACCAGCCTCTGGTGGCTGCTGGCTCTGCCCCTCTGCTGTTACTCGGGGGACATCGTGGCGCTGCAGTGGCTGTTACCCGCGGAAGGGCCCCGGGACTCGCCGCAGGGCCCCGCCGAGCTGCAGATGGTGGCGGGCAGGCTGCTGACCGTGCTGGGCTCGGTGGCGACTTTGACCCTGCTGCAGAGCACCCTCAAGCTCCGCCGAAGCCTCCTGGTCTTGGTCTTCTCCAGCCTGGTCTGGCTGGTCTCGCTCACTAGCCTCAGTTCGCTGCCCCCAACCCTCAGACCGCTGCTGGCCGGCTCGGTCGGGATGGCCGGCTGCCTCCTGGCACTGCTGGCTTGGCAGCGCGGCATCTTCACTGCTCAGAGCCGCGGAGAGCAGCCCCAGCATCACCACGCGCGGCTCCCCTGCGTGGAGGAGAAAGTGCCTGTGATCAGACCCAGGAGGAGGTCTAGCTGTGTGTCCTTAGGAGAAACGCCAACCAGCTACTACGGTAGTGGCAAAATGTCCAGGAGACCCTCGTTGCCTTGTATTTCCAGAGAACAGGTAGGTCTCTCAAAACTGAGCGGGGCGGGGGAACGGGGTAGCGCTGATGGGGAAGGGGGAGGGCTGAGGGAGAGGAAAGCAAGCTTAAAAACTTTCAGAGAGGAACCAGTGCAAGTGTCTAACTTTGTGTATGTGCGCGCGCTCCCGTTAGATACTGGCATGTGTTTGCAGGGGGGACGTGTCAAGATTTCCTTAGCGGTAATAAGTGGAGAAATAAGGTGTTGGGCGCATATTGGTTCATCTCTGCGTTTGTGGGAAATCATTCTTCTGTGCATCCCTTAACATTGAATTTGTAAATCGACTCAGTTATTCCCTGCAGCGTACAGGGCTTGCACATTGTGCATGAGGTTGGCAGACCTTACTTCTATAAAGGTAACTTTAAACGCAACTCTCTTAGGTATCAGATGACATTATTATGAGTATTAATAATAATAATAGTTCTGACTGGCATTTTAAAGCACTAAGCCGCTGTTTTGCTTTCCGAGAGACTACGAACGAAACTTTCCAGTTGCACAGCAGTTAGTTTCTTTCCGCCTTCTTTGAGTTGGTGTGACTGCAAGTACCAGGGAAAAATCAGACTTTTGAAGATATTACTTCCAACTAGCTGGCATTTTTCTGTACATGACTAATGTCTCTTTTTCTACCAAGTTAATGTAGTTTCTTCTCAACTAAATTAGGAACCAAGGTTAGAGAACTGTTGAATCAAGTCTGGAAGGATGCATAAAACATTCAGATGTTTTTGTTTAAGGCGAGTCTTGCTCTTTTCTACTTTGGGCAAAACCCTGTGCAGTGAAAATCTTTACTGCAAACTCCGTGTGGGAATTGAGTCCGTGTGGGAATTGAGTCTGTTTGTATCTTGGAAATTACACGTGAACTCCAGGAATGCTGGCTTATGCTGCTGATGGAATTGGCCCAGGGCTGCTTGAAGTGGAAAATCATCCCCACAAATAAAGTGATTTTTAAAAAAATAAACCCATAAACGAAGCCTGGCTTATAAGACAAGAAAACATTATTACAGAAAGTTCCGTCTATTGCTGCATCTGAGATTCAGAGGTTCCAAATAAACTAAGCTTGTCTAGTTTTGCATTTGTGTGTATTTCCTAATGCATCTGGTGCAATTGTTTTCCAGAGCTCCCTCCCCTACTGTAATTTATTAGGTGAGTCTGAAGCCAAGCAGGGAAAGATGAGCCAAGCTGAGAGAAATCCTTGACTTGGACATTTACATTGCAGAGGAATACATCATTAGTTGGTTTAGAAGTATGTTCACATTTTGAGGTTCTGTATCAATGTAATAGGTTCATTTAAAGTTCAAATAAAATATTTTAGAAATAGTTTTATGTAGGCAGTTTTAAGCTGTAAATTGGTAATATTCATAATGTGAATGAGGATTTCATACCTGTGTCATATCTTTCAAATATATCAGGAATATAATGTAGTTTACTTGTTCGCCCCTCTTTTTTGTTCTAGTTAAATAGTAAATATAGTACTTGACTTCAGTTGAGTAGCTTCTGTGTCCACAGGAATATCTGCAGTATAGGAAGCATACAATGTGCTAATATGTTTTTGATTTTTTTTAAATAGATGGCAAAGAATATTAGTTTTAATGTAATTTGGCAAATACTGCCTTAGGTATTCAGCTGACTTTCTAGAAGTTTCTGTAAACTTTGAGCCAAACTAGATATGTAGTGTTTGAAAACCATGATAAATATCAACCTTAGTAAAATACACTGAATGTTCAACAAATGTTAAAGTAATGGGTGCTGGTAAACAGTATAATTGCTCATAGATATTCAGATTTTGATGTTTTCCATTTCCAGAAAAGTAAATAAAAGCAGTATATTGTAGCCCTTTACTTTCCTATATTTTTAAGGAGTAGATTATGCTTTATGGTAAATCTCTTTCATTAAGTAAATTTTAAATAGTTATTAACAGATATCTTTCATATATTTGGAGTACTGTACTTTGACTTAGAAATACTATACAGGTGGAACTGTATTTTTATCAATGCTGGAGTAAAGACAAAGCAGTGAAATTTCTTACTCTGCATTTGACTCAGAGAAGATGGTCCTTGCAAAGTTAATAAAATGTAAAATGCATTCACTTAAAAAAAAATCAATACTTTGAGATGTTATCTGAAATTTAAAAAACACTGTATGCTTATTTGAATGTTTTTTGCTGTTCTACTACAGAGCCATTATTGAAACAGAGGGAACAAATGGAATTAAAATGTAATAATTTATTTTTGGAATATAATTGTCTCTTAAAGAATTGTGGTTATTAATAAAGATCAATAATATACATTTTTGCAATATTAACATTTTCAAGTAGTTAATTTACATTAATACTTATGAGTAGTGTTTAAAAAGTTCAGAGGAATACAAAGAATGCAGTATAAACCCACAATGGTATGAATGTGTTTTAGTAGTCTTGAGAGGGCTAAGTTACTATGGTGATGTGTTTTGTAAGAATATTAATGTAGTATACTGAAATTGTATACATTTCAGGAAAGTAAAGGAAAGTAAAACTGCAAAGAGTTGACAGAGTCTGGAAAAAATAGTGAATAGTTGTGTGACAACTTGTGTTCTAATTAATTAGTAAAATCCTATGAGAAAATAATTGTATTGAATTCATATTCTGTTTCTCTTTCCAGTAGTAGGCAAATCTAAAACTAGGGAAGAGGTCTGTGTATATTGCGGGATGGAGAAACAGCTTCTTGTGTATGTTCTTCTCCAACAGAGATCATTTTGAGAGTCTCTGGCTTCACTGGAAGCTGGAACAGGCCCTATGAATCTGATTTTGCTAACTTGAGTAACCCATGTAGTAAATGTCTGCAGGATCAGGCTCTGTTTTGTTCAAGTATGGAACAAAACTGCTAAAATGTGCTTAAAAATTGCATATGCTTTTGCCATTTGACAATGAATATCCATGCTGTCTCTAGATATCCTATTCTACAGCTTTTTGTCTCCTGCATCTATTGTAAACTTAGCTAACAATTCAATTCTGAAAAGCTGACAACTCATGTACTTGTTTTCCTAATTTAAAATAGGTTATGCTGTAAAGGTTTATTTTTAGAAAATGCGAAAAAACTTAAACATAGTTATAAAAATAAATTCAAATCAGCAAAAGGTTAGCTACATGATTAATTTTAAGTCTGTTTCAAATAAGCACAACTTTTTCAAAAATTTCAAGCGCTGAACATGTTAGTTTTTCTAACCTTCATTGAAATAAATTAAACATTTAAAAATGTGCACTTCATGTAACTACTTCTGTGTTCATCTTGAAACCAGTATTACATTCATTATTTCTTGTTTAGTGTGATAAAAGAAATATTTACAGAACAAGCAATCAAAACAGTTCCTATCCTCGTGATATTAATCTGGTAGTATAGTTCTACTCTCACTGAAGTCAAAGGGAGTTTTATCTTGTCCTTTATGGGAGTAGTATCAGTCCCAAAGAAGGGCTGATCTTACAACAACTCACAGGACCACTCTCATGGATGTCAAAGGGACTAGTTGTCTGAGTATAGTATTAATATATTCCAGCTCCTGTTGGGATCTGTGGAAACATGAGGAATTCAGAGTTGATACCCTCAATAGTAGTGGACAGCATTACAGATCTTGTAAATATCTAATATGTTTATGTGGCTTATTGTCCTGAAAAGTGCTATAATCAGGGGTGAAAATACCTTAAATGTCTCGCTCATGGTGGCAAAGGGGAGGGGCAGAGGAGGAACGCAGCAGGCCCTGCACTTTTTCCTCTTTTCCTAATCACAGGAAGCAGGAAAAGCAACAAGTACCTGACTGTGATCCTCTGAAATGGTGGCAAGGAAGGACTCTGGGCTGGTGCAATCCCAGAGCGGGTAGTGTCCTCAGCCAGCCCCTCTAACCAGCCTCTTTAACCTGCCTTGCTGCCTGCTGCTGAGTGTGGCAGCCTGCAGGAAGCCGGGGGCTGGGCTGAGAGCTCTCTACCCTTCCCACTGCAGCTGAGTGCCCTAGCCTACTGGCCAACTTCTTGCCAGAGTGCCACACAAGAGCGCACTGGCTTACTTTCACCTCTGGCTATAATACGCTGTTGCTTGTCTTTCATCTATATATTAGGAAGACATATATTTGCTATTCAAGATATCTGTATGGGATGTGACTGGGCTCATTGAGTAAACAAGATCTACTGGGTGGAAGATAGTGTCTTGGGCTTCGTCTAAACTACACCCCTCTGTC
>CM057848.1:96906162-96940682 GCA_030068395.1 Apalone spinifera
AAGAAAGAGTGACGATTCTAGCCTGTAGTAACACTACTGGTAACCACAAACTAAAACTCACATTTATTGGAAAGGTGAAAAAACCACGAGCTTTCAAAAACCTAGCCATGACTGCTCTTCCAGTTTCATACAAGAATCAGAGGAATGCATGGATGGATTCAGCAATTTTCCGAGGCTGGTTTTTCAATGGATTTGTTCCTTCAGTAGAACAATTTTTGAAATTGCAAAACCTACCAAGGAAAGCAGTCCTTGTAATTGATAATGCAGCATCTCATCCTCATGAGGATGAACTGATCAGAGGGGACATTAGAGTAATTTTTCTTCCTCCTAATATCACCTCATTGTGTCAGCCTATGGTCCAGGGTGTGCTTGAAGCGTTAAAGAAAAAATATAGTTGTAAACTATTAACTACGCTCATTGAGGCAATAGATGATGGAAGTGGTATGCTAGATAATCTAAGGACAGTGAATATAAAATATGTTATTTATTGGATCACACAATCATGGGAAGAGATTGAACCGCAAACTCTGGCAAGATCATGGAGACAGTTACTTTCGGAAGATGAAAATATCACAATTTTCTTGCACCATTTCTTGTATAATCTGCTACCTATTTTACAACAAATTCCAGGCTGTGAGAAAGTGAATTATGATGATATACAGGAATGGATGGAGGAAGACTAACAACAAGAGCTGACTGACCACGACATAATAGCTCTGGAGAATCGGGATGACAATGACAGTGAAGATGATGAAGGTGAAGATACAAATGACAATGACAAAACGGAGAGAATAAGTTATAGCGAAGGGGTCAAGGCTCTCGAGGTGGCACTGGCTTACGTTGAACAACAAGGGGAGGCAACTGCTAGTGATGTTATGTTATTGAGATGCTGGCGTGACCTCGCCTCAAGGAAGAGAAACAAAGCTGGGAAACAAACTTCAATCACTAATTTTTTAAAACAATAACTTTTGCGTTTTGCCATACTGCATACTAAATGTTCTGTACTCTATTATGTTAGTTATTAATAAACCTGATTTCATACCCATTTCCGTATTATCCGACATTTTCATTAATCTGACCACCCATCAGTCCTGTTTAGGTTCGATAATCAGGACTCTACTGTATGAAGCTGTATCCTCATTTTCTTCTAACTTTTATGTTATTACTTGCTTTTCCAGAATCAGGAATTTGGATTACTTCCCGCGTGCCCTGGAGATATTCTAAATGTTCTGGAGAAAAGCCATGATAATCAGAATTGTAGGACTGGAAGGGACTTTATGGAGAGTGTGTGTCTTTTCTAGTCCTTTCCTTGCAATCACGGAGGGAATAAGTAATATCTAAGCCATCCCTGACAGAGTTTGTCTAAGCTGCTTTTAAAAACCTCCAGTGACAAGAGATTATATAACCTCTCTGGGCAGTTTATTCCAGTGTTCAAGTACTCGGACAGGAAATTTTTTTCTAATGTCCAACCTAAACTGCCATTGTTTCAGTTTCTGGGTCCTGTGTTTTCTCTGATTCTATCAACATTGAATCAAAGGTTGGATCTGCAATTAGAAGAGCAACAAGATTGGGTTAAATTACAGGAATCACTTTCTGATATCAGTTTCAAAAAATGGCTTATGCTCTTAGACGTGATGTTTTCAGACTTCCTCACCCTCTGGTCTATGAATCACTACCAGACAGCACACTCGCCACTATGGGCCACATGACCCCAATGACCATTGTCTAGATGCTGTACGGAGACATTCAGTATTTCCTTGAAACAAGGATAATCTTTTGAATAAGAAACTAGGGAAGATTCATACATTGGCTTTTCAGACATAACTATTTCTGTTTTTCTAAAGTGCTGTTCCACTATTGCGCCTGTCACTCTTTAAGCATAGCTAGAGTAACGAGTTCCTCAGATTACTAATCTTTAGAAACCGAATTGGAAACAGATTCATCCCTGTATGAGAATGTGGGACTGACATCTGCTTCTTTTCATTCTGAGGATGTATTGCAATTTCATTAATTTGTAGAAAGATTTGGCATAATTTTAAAACTTCCATCTGTGGTATCAGAGGCAACTTTCCATGCAGTTTTCAGCATTATTAGTGTTCCATCAAAGAATAAAATCTGTCCTGTTTTCTCCCTGTTTTGGATAGTTTGTTACAACATGCTAAGGTTATTTAGTCTACCCTGGCATTCTTAACCAATTTCTAAAAGGCAGACAAATTATCAGTTACATATGGAGGATTCTCCTTTTTTCACATGTACTCCAGCCTAAATTCTTTGATTGTAGCAACAAATAATAGATGCAGTGGAGCATTAATTTAACTCATTTTGTGCCTTATGATAAAACAAGAAATTGGACGCATTAGAAAGATGTGTTCTCTGCTGCATCCTTTGGAAAATGGAGTGTCACATTAACAGACAATAATGTCACTGTCAGTTCCATGTATGGGAAAAGATTACTAATTTTAATTAAAATACTGATAGGAGCCAATGCACTGGCTAATACTATAATAAATAAGAGACAAAATGTAGCAAAACATGCTACAGGTTGAACTTTTGTGGTCTTGGACTTTCAGGGCTGGCAACATCCATGGTCCAGAAGGACCATGGATGTTGCAGGATGAGAGAGCCCCATCAGCAAAGGTTGCTGGTGGCTCAGAGCCAGCTGGCAGGGTCAGCAGAGCCCGTGGGACATGAGGTGTGTGTGGCCTGAGCCCCCAGGACAGCAAAGTTGCAGCAGGCAGAGCTGCTGTGAGGTCGGTGGGATTGGCGGGAGCTTCGGCTGGGTGGTGGGGCTACTGGGAACTCCAGTAGGGTGGCGGGGCTGCCACAAGCTTAGCGGGGCCACTGGGAGTTCAGGCAGGGCTACTGCAAGGTTGGTGGGGGCTGCTGGGACCTCCAGCAGGGCTGCTGCAGCTTGTGGGTCCGGAGGCTGGTGACAGGAGCTCAGTCCTCCTGCAGACCTCCCCTGGTCCGGAAAACTGCCTTGTTTGGGACCGGTCAGATCCCGAGGGTGCTGGATCATGGAGATCCAAACTGTACTTTAGGTTCCTCCTAGTAATAGCATCTGCATTCACTTTAAGAAAGCATGCATGGTTGAGATGGTCTACTTAGTTTCCATTGTTTCAGGAAGACATGTTCAGGACAGAGAACCTCCCATTTGAAGGGGATGGACTATTCAGTAATGAGACCTACATTAAGATACCACAAACAAATTTGTCCACCATTGTTGTCTTTTATTTCTCTGAGGCAGTTCTACCAGTGGCATCCTGTTTCTTACAAACACAGCTGAGGAGGGAGCCTCAAATTTTACTTGAAATCCCACACCATAGAATTAACATGTGAATCAAGAACTGCAAACTAATTCTGATCCTGGAAGTAATAGAAGAATAAATGTTTCAAGGGTATGCAATTCAATTTGAAACCACTCTCACAGGTGCAATTAACATCAGAGGTCTGCTATTAGCAAGAGCAATAGAAGAGGTTCTGAGAGAAGTTAGGGATTTTACTCAAGATATTTCTTGGTATTGAAGAAAAATTAGGGCTTAGTCTGATTCTAGACATAGGAAAGCCCAGTGCTTTCATCAGGAATGTCGTATGTTGACACAAAGTCTAAGTTGGTTTGCTTCTCTTGATATAAAGGATGCCTCTGTCCATGTTGCCATAAAGCCAAGTCATTGCAAGTACCTCTGCTTCCTGATGGGTCAAGGACATTCTGAATACGGGGTCCTTCCTTTTCACTTTTCTTCTTAGGCACTTTGTAAAAACTGTGGGGCTTTCTGATGGAGTAGCTTACCTAAGGAAATGGGATATTTCTGTTTACCCATATCAAGATGGTTGATAGCTCAAATTGACATCACATGAGAGCCTTCTCAATAATTTTCAATGTTTGTCCCCTCGTCAAGGACCTTGGGCTTTTAATAAATGTAAAGAAGTCGTGCCTCTGCCCCATACAGGCAATTCTAGTTGTTATGAAAGGCAGGATATTTGTGCCAGATTAGAGATTTAGGAAACTTCAGATAATTATAGGTATGTTTCATCATTGGTGTATCAGAAAAGCAGTTTTTTTTTCTCACCCTGATGCTTATAGGCCTAATAGTGTCAGCAATTTATGTCACCCATTATACTATTTCAGAATGGGAGCTCTACAGCACTAGTTAAGTTAAAAACCAAGTAAGTTACAAACCAAATATGGCTCATATTCAAAAAAAATTCTAACCAGAGCAGAAAATGTGCTGACTTGCTTAACATGGTGGGCTCAGCGTAGAACTCATCTCTGATGATCCCATTGGAGGCATCCAGTGGTGAATGAGGGTGGAGCAGCTCATTTCAGTCACATTCATTTCTCTCATATTTTGAGGACATGAGAATTCTCAGGAAAAAAAATACACAAACATTCTAGGTGTTAGAGGGATTCATCCAACTCTCAAGTCTTTTCTGCTTCACATTAAAGGGAAAGTAGCTCAAGTTGCTTTGAACAATCTGACTGCTATGTGTTATATTAACAAGCAATATATACCCCATTCATTCATCCCAGTTGCAAGCCAAAGCAGTAAAATTAGAGACTGGTGTATCCAGCATTATATTTATCCCATAACAAGGACAACCACCTTGCAAATCAATTAAGAATAGATGTGATACACTTATGAATGGCTAATAAAGAAAGAAATACGATATGTTCAACATCTGGGGATTTCCAGATATAGATCTGTTTTGCCCTCAGAGTTCTTGATTCTGTTCTGTCCAAGTCAGGTGTTTTCCTACTGAATTGGGGAAAAGATCTGTTCTGTACACACCCTTTCCCATCTTCCCAACCCCGTAAAAACTGATGTAGAAGGAGATGAGAAAGGTAAGGTAAGATAATTCCAGGATGATTTTAATTACTCCTGCATGGCAAAGACAATAATAAATAGGAATATGCAGAGGACACTTGGAATTCTTTGGACTTTGCATATACATGTGCCTCACCTACATTCCCCTCTTCTTGAGTCCTATTAAGTATATCTCCTAAGGCTGTGGTATAAGCAAATGAGGCAGCAAGGGTACACCACACTCAGAACATTCAGGAATACTGAAAGGAGGCTTAGGAGAGGTGTGTGAGTGCTGGGCATGTTAACTAATGGGTATTTGTGTGAATATGTAACCGCTGGTGGTTCTTCGAAAGATATCCCCATGGGTGCTTCAGTCAGGTTGGTGCTCTGCCACCACGCCAAGGATTGAAGTCATCAGAGCAGTGTCCCTGGGGCCGCCTGCGCATGTGCAAGTCTCTAGCTGTGTACTTCTAGTGTGTAGGAATCGCACACGTGTGAGCGGCCTCCCTCTTCCCCTCAATTCCTTCTCTACCATCTCCATTCAGAGACGCAGCTCAGCAGTGTTCTTCACCTTGTTTCATGTTTAGATAATTCCTGTTGGTCATTGTTTTTCCCAAGTTAGTTTATACTTAGTGGTTAATAGTTGATCATTTCTTCACCTGCTCCCCAAAAGAGTTTTTTCTCTTTCTCTGGGTTTTTTCTTCCTCGTTAGTTAGCATTATGCCTGTCTCACCAGGATTTAAACATTGTTCCTCCTGCAGTGATCCCATTCTGGTGTCTGATGGGCATGCACAATATGTCTGTTGCCTCAGAGAGGCACACGTTTCACAAAAGCGCATCCAGTGTTCAAAATTAAAATTAAGAGGTCACTGAGACAGAGAATTGCAGCGTAAGCCCATACTGCTTGAATTACACCCTGCCTCTGGTCCAGGGCAAGGTTCTGAGACCCCCTCAGGCATGCAAAGACAAAAAGCCTGTGAAAAAGCAAGTTTCTTTGTTGCCTCAGGATCGTATAGCACCAAAAAGGTGCTCACCAACCAGGTCTCTGCTGAGAACAGCTGCAGCTCTGTGCCTTAGTACCTATGAAGCACCGGGTGTCTCCGGCTCTGCCATAAGAGTGGTTCTCTCAAAAACCTGCACTGAGGCCACAGGCTTCAAGTTGCCTGCTTCCCACTGTGCAGCACCACCTGGCACTGTGACTGCCTTACTATCGCGGCAACCAGTCTTGGTGCCGAGCATGACTTCTGTACCCACCACTAGCACAGCAGCGACATCGACAGCATCAGTTCGCTCAATGCTGAGAATGCATCTGGCACCGCAAATCACTTTGGTGTAGCTGACTATAGCACCATCAATACCACCGGTTCAGCAATACATGCACTATAGAGACTTGATCATATAATTAACTTTTAATTCACCCTTCCTTGGCACTGACCATTCCTTGGGTACCCCAGCACTGCAACAAACTCTCTCATCAGAGAGATTCTCAGGCAATTCAGATGAGGAGGTGGACATCGTATTTTCTCCACAGAGTTCTCCCCCCACAGATCATTCCATCTACTCCACCAGAACCTATCCAACATATGCAAAGCATAGGAGCATGCCACCCTGGTATAGAAACCTGTGGATGCTACCCCCAATGCCTTACCCACATTGGCAATATTGGCACCCATGGCATTCCTGACAGACACCACCATCCTAAGAAACATCATAGTGTACTCCAGCATTCTCTTTCACCATAGTTGCCATCTCTTCAGTGCCAACAGGCTATAGTTGATGATCACAGTGACCCTCCTGGAGCGCGTCTCCAGACCCAAATGACTCTTCCTCACCTGATGAAGAGGTCATACCTCCCCCTCCAACTACTGTTGATGACTTCTCCAATTTCTAAGATCTTTTTAAGTAGGTCTCTGTGGAGTTGAACACCCCACTACAGGAACCTCCACCTGGTGTTGAATGCAATTAAACACCCTCCATTTGAACCAATGTCTACCAGTACTTCATTGCACTTGTCTATGAAAACAGTATTCCTTGTAGACATCCTGTTGGCCAGACAAGTAGGAGAAATTGTGGTGTTTATGGCAGATTCTCTATTCACTTTATCCTTGAAAAAGGTAGTGTAATTACACACCCATCCTAAATTCCTACTTCACATACTGTCATCCTTCCATCTCAATCAGACAATACACCTATAATGATCCGGGTCAGCGGAAGGCTGCTGACTCACTACACTGGCCCTGCTAAATAGGAATTTCTGGCTGCTTGGCCCTAGCCCCACGTGAGGTCCCAAACTGGTCCGGGCCTCAGGCTGCAGGCTAGGCCACAGTTCAGAGTCCATGCCCTTGGTCTGGACAGGGCAACAAACAAACAGCCTCGGGGTTCAGTAGCCACGTCCTTGGTTCAGGGCGGGGCAGTAAACAAATAAGGAGTTAACGGCTCTGCCCACGCTACCAGCTGAGTAGCAGTTTGCGAGGCTACACCCAAATCGGGGTTGCACCGAAGAAGCAGTTCAAACAGTTTTTCTTCGAGGGTCCCTGTGGGTACTCCACTTAGGTGTGTCAGTGCCACTGTGCACATGGCTCAGAGATCTTTGCTAGCAGTCTCCTGGCCGCTGGCGCGTGCTACGCTATTGCGCAATCGCCCCAATGACAGTTAGGCACGTGAAGGCAGCTGTTCCCTCCGTTCCTTCTCATCTGCTACCAGCATTGGTCGCGCTTAGTCAGTATCCCTAATAGCATCAAAAGGAAACAGAAGCCCGGGGAGGGAGGGGGAGAGGGAGGAAAAGGATAACAACAGAAAGAAAAGCTGGCAAAGTGGTGCGCGAGCGCGTCTGCTATGTCCTGCTTGCCTGAGAGACAACACAAAGGAAAAAAAAATCCTATTCAGCCCACATCACTGGGCTTCACAAGGTCCACAGAGTGCAGGATGGCAATCGCAGCAGCAGACGGGCACGAGCCATGCCTGTGCTGCCTAGGGCAAGACCTTCAGTCTCTGCTCGCATTGCTAGAAGCTCGCCCCACACTTTAAGAAGTTGAGAGAATTACACAGCAGACTGGTATTTTTGGACAACATGGCTGAGTCACAGCATCATGGGACTCCCACCCAGAGATAACCCTCTTGGGGAGAAGGGCAAGAGGAGCACTAGAGACGTGCTAGAGACCAGGACCCAGAGCGAAGCGTGAACCGCTGCTGGTCCCCTGCTGAGTCTCAGCATTTTGCAAACAAAAGGACAAAGGAGGCTGATCACAATGCCACCAGGTGGGCTCTCAAAAGGAGGATAAGGGATCTGGCGTAATGAAAAGCCGTGACCCTAATATGAAGCACTGAACTGTTGGCCATGCTTCTAGCTCTCCACACAGTAACGTGGTACAAGGGGGAAACATGGTACCATGGAGGAGCAAGCAAGTCAGCAGGCTGCAGAGCAGTGGAATGCCACGCTTGAGCAAATGCTTGGTACTGTTGGTGCTTTGAAGTGTCGGTACTGATGCAGGCAGCTATATAGAACTACACAGCAATGCTTCTGCATGCTCCCGTACCGAGGTGCATGACAGAGGTGGACCTCGCACTAGTACCATGCTCACCACTAGTCGGTGCTGATGGCACCCCCATAGACTCAAAGTTTCCTGTTCTCCTCGACACCAGCATCACAAACAGAAGCTAGATTTAATGATGACGAGGAGGAGCGGTCAATGGGCCAGCACTGAGCTCCTCTATATGCGGAACTGCAACAACAGCAAATGGTAGAGGGCACGGTGGATGCCCCCACTGATGCCCCCCACTGGGCCTATTGGGATGCTGGGGCGCTCTCCCCACCCAACAGTTTCAGCACACTACCCAGGTCCCTGGGGCATAGTCGGCTCATATGAACACCCAAAGGCAAGTTGACTGGGACCAAACCGACTGCGACAGAGTCACCTATGGAGGATGCAACACAGGCTCCCTCTATTCTGCCCAATAATTCCTATTCCATGACGGAGAAACACAGTCTCCCACGTCACCAGTCAGAGGGGATGACTTCAGAAGTTTCCAAGACTGATTAGGAGGGTCGCGGAGTCATGTGCCATAAAACTCTTTGATATAACACAGACCAAATACAATCTCACGAGCATACTCAACTTACCTCAACGTACCAGGCTGGCTTTACTGATGAAGGAAGCATTGATGGGTCCAGCTAAATTAATCTGGAAATCTTTAGCATCGGTGCCTCCAGTATCAAAAAACTAGATAAGAAATACTACATCGCAACCACAGAGATGGAATTCCTCTTCTCTCACCCTTCCCCTAATTCACTAATGGTTGCAGCAGCCAACCAGAGGGGGAAGCAACAACAGTACCCCAGAACACCAAGTCACAATAAAGAGACAAAATGACTGGACACTATGGGGAAGAATGCCTACTCTTTTGCTTCCCTCCAGCTGCGCATTGCGAATTATGTGGTCCTACTAGCAAAATACTCGCACAACACGGTTGAATCATTCAGTTCCTTTATTCAATGTATACCAGAGGATGTGAGGGAGCAGTTCGAATCAAATATCAGAGAAGGCTAATTGATTCTCCAAACAGCTCTACAGTCTGCTTTAGATGCAGTGGGCATGGCGGCCAGGTTGGAGGCATCTGCACTAGTGAGGAGATGGATGTCATGGCTACAGCTGTTGGGGTTCTTTAGGGAGGTTCAGTTGAACATTGAGGATCTCCCACTTGAGGGTGAGGAGCTCTTTGCAAAGGCAACAAAGCTCAGTTCTCCACACATTGAAGGACTTCAGTTTGACGCTCCACACACTAGGGATACAGCTGCCCGCGGTCAAGAGGAAACAATACAAACAATATAACCAGAGGTTCAGAACATCAGGATACACAACAGCAAAGACCCCATGAGAACAACAGGCTTATGAGTCAAACTCGACAAAGACAGTTAAATGAGCTACAGTCAGCCCACGCCTCATGTCAGAAAATTTGAGGATTTGGTCGAGGGTACAAAAGACCCCGATTCTCCAGGGCAGGTACAACCAAGCAAACAAGTATTGGGAAGTATTGATTGTGTAATTCAGAGTGGCACACACACCATGGTACGGTGTGTGGCCAGGCCTGCAAATACTTGGACATGTCAGCGTTTACGTTTGTGGTCCCGCTCGCCTGTCTACGTATGAGGCTGATCCTGGCATGGCTACACTCTGTGTATCGCAGTAGGCACAACCCACTCCACGATACATCCCATGTGCCCAGCCATGTCAGAGCCACCGACTGGTGGAAAGACTTAAATAATGTCGTTATAGGACTTCCAGTTCAGATGTGACACTATCCATTACTATCACAACAGACATGTCCCGGATGTGATATTACAGGGACAATGGACACGTGAAGAGTCCCAGCTTCAGTACAATGTTCTGGAGCCCAGAGCAGTGAGGGGGGCATGCTCCCAATTGCTTCGGCGCATATGAAACAAAACCATAAAGATATTGTCGGACAGTGTCGCAATGACATATTACATAAACAGGCAGGGGGCCGCGAGGTCTCGCAGCCTATGTGCAGAAGCAATGAAACTATGATGATGGTGTATTATGCACAATGTCACACCTACCATTATGCATTTGCCAGGCAAGGACAATGTACTAGTGCAGTGTTTCTCAAACTGTGCTCCGTGGAGCCCCAGGGCTCCACGAGACATCTCCAGGGGCTCCGCGAGGTTGATAAACTGGAAACATCGATAGGTACAACACATACAATCAGTAAACAGCTGGGGCGCCTCATGAATTTTTACACATGTAAAGGGCTCCGGAGCCCAAAAAGTTTGAGAACCGCTGTACTAACGGATGCCCTCAGCAGACAGTTCCCACAGGACCATGAATGGGAGATGAACAAATCTATCCTAAGCACCTTTTCAGGAGACTGGGATACCCAGTTTTAGACTTTTTGCAATGCACATCAATTCCAAATGCCCCCGGTATTGTTCCAGGGCGGGTGTTGAACTGTGCTCTCGGTGATGCGTTGGCAATACATGGGAACTTCACATTGGCATAGGAATGTCCACCTATACTCCTAATACATCAGATGGCAATACAGGTCAAACAGGAGGCAGCACAGGTCATACTCGTAGCCTCAATTGACTGAGACAGATTTGGTACCTTACTATACTCCAACTCAGCACGTATCAGCTGTACAAGTTTCCCCTGGTACAAGCTCTCTTGATTCAGGATGGGGGTGTATACCACACCCCAGGCTACATACACTAAACCTGCGAGCCTGGATGCTTGTTGGCTCTCACACAAAGAGCTAACCCTGTCTTGAAGGGTCAGAGACATCTTAATTACAGGAGACCCATTACGAGATGAACTTACCTGCAGAAGAGGGCCAGATTTGTGGCCTGAACTTAGGCTCACGCATGGGATCCACGTAAGGCGGGGATTTCGGATGAACTAGGCTATATCCTTCAACTGCAGGACATAGGACTATCAATTAGTTCAGTCAAGGTACAGTTAGCAGCTATAGTAGTGATTCACCCACCCATACCAAGGTACTCTGTTTTTCCCACTCCGTGGGTTAAGAGATTGCGCAAAGGGTTATGGAACCTGTATCCATCGTGGAGAGATCAAGATCCATCATAAGACTTGTGCTGGATTCACTCATGAAACGGCATTTCAAGCCACTTGCAACCTGTTCGCTACTACATCTATCGATGGAAGTAGCTTTTCTCATTACGATAACATCGGCCAGGAAAGTGGGAGAAAAAGCAGCACTCATGGTGGACCCACCATACACCGGATTCCACAAGGACAAGGTTGTCCTTGGAACCCACCCGAAATTCCTCCCCAGGATACCTACCTCATTCTATTGTAACGAATGATATACCTACCTGTATCCTTTGCGAAACCTCATGAGGACAGCAACCAGATAGCACTGCACATGCTATCAGAGGCATCAGTGGGGGTGGTGGTGGAAGGTGGCTCCATGGGAGCTGGTGCTAAAAGCCGGCTTCCCCCGGAGCATCGTCTCCTGCCTCCTCCTCCCTCCCCTGCGCTGCTGTCTTTGTGGAAGGCATCAAGTCACCTGCTCCCACTCTACAGGAGTCAGCATGTGCAGGGAGACAACTTAAAAGATATAGAGGCAGCAAGGGTGGGTACATGTAGTCCTTAAGAATAACTAATAACCCCAGGCTGATTGGTTAATCATGTAAATGACTACATGCTAACTTCCCTAGTGAGTGCTTTACTAGATACTACCAGCAGGAACTTCCGATGTCTAAGCTGGGTCAGTTGGTGCAACCCATGAGAGTGAGTATAGAGCATGATTTTAAAAAATAATCTCTAGTTACAGATAAGTAACCTGTATTTCCTTTAGATGAATGAAATTCTGAGTTAGGATTTATGTCTCTCATTCCTAGTACATTTGGCTTCTTTTTGTTCGATTATCGTATTTTTTATTTCATTTGGATCATCCATAAATCTGTCTGCAGGGATCTGCAGTCCGGAGATCAATGTAATGATTTTGGGCTACAAGCTGTCACCAAACTACTTTAAAAAGAGTGGTGGAAGCGTCCCCATACTTTTTCTATTAAAGTGGTTTTGCACTACTAATTACATCATTCAGAGAAATTCATCAACAGCATGGGGGTGTGTGTGTGTGTGGGGGTGTGTGTGTGTGTGTGTGTTTTATCAGTAAACTTTATATGGATTTCTTTTCAGATAAAATAGCCCTGAGGTTTTGACTAGAGTGTTCCTTCAAAATATGTTTTTTTCATTTGAACCAATCAATTTATTTGCCTCCTTTGTCCCCTTAAAATCTTCCACAATATGGAGAAACAGAGTTAAACATTTCAAGTGGGACTGAAGAAGTTAAATATTGTTTATAAAACTGGAAAGGTAGAAGTTAAGTATATTTTATTTTTAAATTGAGAGGCCTAAAATATCTACATCCATATTCAATTTTAGAATAAAATGCCCTCAGCATCCTTCATAGTGGTCATGTAAAACTTATTTCAAACTAAGAAATAAACTTATAGATATTGATTATTTTGCCACTTTAAGATGACTTTAAGAATGGCCATACTGGATAGACCAAAGGTCCATCTAGCCCAGTATCCTGTCTTCCAATAGTGGCGAATGCCAAGTGCCCCAGAGAGAATGAACAGAATAGGTAACCATCAAGTGATCCCTCTCCTGTCATCCAATCTCAGCTTCTGACAAACAGAGGCTAGGGACACCTTTCCTACACATCCTGGCTAATAAGCAGTGATAGACCTATTTCTCCATGAACTTATCTAGTTATTTTTTGTACCCTGTTAAAATTCTGGTCTTCACAACCTCCTCTGGCAAGTTGTTCCACAGGTTGACTATGTCTTGCATGAAGAAATACTTTTTTGTTTGTTTTAAACCTGCTACTTATTAATTGTTATGGGAACAAGTAAGTAACTTTTCCTTACTGACATTCTGCACACGTCATGTTTTTATAGAACTCTGTCATTCCCCCCCTCCCTTAGTCTCCTCTTTTCTAAGCTGAAAACTCCCATTCTTTTTAATCTCTCTTCATATGGCAGCCATTCCAAACCCCTCATGATTTTTGTTGCCCTTTAGAACTCAGCAGGCATTTATTTTTAAATGTAGCTAATCAGTGGTTTGGACCATGCTCTGTAGTTCTCATGACCAAATATAAAAATATTCAAATTATTCAGGTTTAGAAAAGTTTACTGCACATGTACAATAACTATTTAGAATAATTTTAAAAATATGAATTTGGTTTATAGATCCTTGTAAATAATGTTAGTTTAATAAAGAATGTATTACAACTTTTTACAGGTTACTCTGTAAGGTTCGTCTGTCTCTCTTACAATATGTATTGTGTGTTCATAGGAGGAGTAATATATAAACTTGAGAAATCAAGGAATTGCAATTAAAACTGAAGTGCTATTGCTAACTTGTTTTCTTATATCTAGAGCAGGGGTTGGTAACTTACAGCTCCAGAGATGCATGTGGCTTTTTGGCTGTCCCCTCATGGATCTTTGGCTTCCCTTTTGTGGGCAGCCATTTTCTGGAAGGGGGAAAAAAAAACCGTTGAAAAAACTAAAAGTCCAGCTGTGTAGTAGGGCTCAGACAGGCTCTCTGCATGCTGTGGTTCCATGCCACTCCTGGAAGCAACTGGCTGCTATCATGTCTCTGTGGAGTGCCAGCTCGGGTGGGGAGGAAAGTAGTTCAGTGCACTGGCTCTGCCACATCACCATCCTCTCAGCTCCCAATGGCCTGTTTCCAGCCAATGGGAGCTGCAGGGGTAGTGTTTAGAGGTGCAGAGCTACCCCCTTGCTCACAAGGAGTGTGCAGAGACATGCCAGCAGCCAGCCACTTAAAGGAATGGCATGATGCCATGGCATGCAGGTAGTCTGCCTGAACCCTGTTGGTGCTTCCAGCCAGGAGCTGCCTGTGGTAAGCATCTCCCAGTCAAAGCCTACACCCCCTCCTGCCACCCAACTCTATGCCCTAGGTCAGAACCACTTCTGCACCAGACTCTCACAGAGCCCACATCCCTTACCCTCTCCTGCACTCGGGTACTCGGCACCAGTCCTTCCTGCACCAACCTCCTTCCCAGAGTCTACACCTCTTATCCCCATCTGCCCACTAGTCCCCTGCACCAGCTCTGAGCTTTGTGTGTGATGCTCTTCAAATATTTTGGTCAAAAACAAAAATACTCCTCTTCTCTGAAAGGTTGCCAACTCCTGATCTAGATGTTACAGGTTTTTCTGAATGTTTGTAATGTTGTGTATGTTACACATTCAGCAATATATATCCCCCCCCATATTCTGATAATTGTTTTGATGTTTGCTGTTTTTGTGGTTTAAGTGCATGAGTTGGGGGAGAGTTGCAATCTAGTTACTAATTCTACAACTGTTTTCTTATATGATATTTTTCTGATGGCTACAATGTTTTAAAAATACTCTTATCTGTGCATAAATTTTGCCTGTTGAATATGTCTGTGAGAAAATAAGAATGTTTATAAAAAGTTGCTATGAAAGATAACGTATAGCAGCAACGGGTATTTTAGAATAAGTGTAAAGATGTTAGTAAAGGGTTAAGCTGAGTTCTTGGTATGTTTCTGAGGCTGAGTGAAACAGGATGCTGTGACTACATTGTCAGACTGCTGGTGTGAGTGCAAACAGATGAGGAAATGCTGGAACAGACACTCCAGAACTTGGGCTGTTGCCTAGGAAACTGCTTACGTCATACTTGCCAGCAATTAGCTTACAGTTCTTTTATTTGTGATAGCTGTGTAAGCTGAACTTGACTGCAGCAAAGAATAAGACTGACCTCAGCTCAGACTGTTACTGCATGACTTTGTAGCTATGGTGCTTGTGAGACTTGGTTGTTTAAAAAAAGATTGTATCAGGATATATTTTTCAAAGTTAACTTTCCTTCCCCACAGTCTCAAATAATTCTGTAAATATGGTCTCTGCTCAGTTCTCAGAAATATTAGCAGAATGCCATCATACGGGCTGTACTGCGGTTTAATTCCAAATTCTACCTATACTTATTGTGGAAACCTCTGCTTGGCCTGGGACTTTTCCACAGGACACTTGCCTTATTTATTATACAGGGTAGATTATGCATAGAATATGAATGGGGTTTGTGTAATGAATGAACCTGTTGACTATATGGTCTCTGCCTCATTTATTGCAGAAGTTGAAAAGTGTGTAGTGAATGAGCCAGTGGACAGCCAGAAAAGATCAGATGTTTGGGGTTAAAACAATTGTGTACTCCACAGGATTGGATTTTAACCCGGTCATTCCCACAAAGTTTGTGTGTGATGCTGGGCAGTTACTTAAATTAGTTTATTCAAAGGTGATTACAAATCGTGTGCTCTTCACTTTCTGGGCGCCCAGCTTCAGATGCCTCAGTTGTTCTACAAGTAAGGCTCCATTTGCAACTTCAGCGGAAATCAATGTGGTTTTGGCTTTGAACCTATGAAGTGCTAATAAACTACCTTGTATTGTGAAAAAGTGGGATATGTATTCTGAAAAAGGGGGATTTAGATATTGAAAGCTGAGCACACAAAATTAATGGGCACATCTGAATTTTTTTCTTAATTTCTGTGTGCATGAATGTTCCCCATTTGTAAAATGAAGACAACACCATCTTACTTTCTAGCTATGTTATAAAGGTAATTTTAATAATGCTAGTGTAGCACTGTAATACTCTGTAATGAATGCTATATGGTGAAATTAGTAAAGCTGTATTCAGAATGACCTTCGGATGTGGGGGCACACACTGAATGAGGAGGAAAGAAATTGAATAATTACATGTTTAGTGAGCACTGTCCATCCTGTGCACTGAATAAAGCAGGGATCCTGTGGGGAAAAAAGAGATCATGTAATTAATTACACTATTATAATGAGTCAGCAGACCAGAGCCAAATTAAGATTGCCTTAACAACATTAATTTCTGTTACTTTTAAAAATTAGTAGATCCAATAAATTGTTATAAAAGTTTTTTAGAACTAATTCTAAAGCATTTGGAAAAGTAGGTTTGGTTTGTATATGTTACAGTATATAAGCTGGCCTTCTGAAATCCATCACAGTAGGGGGCAGTGGCTAATTAGGAAGGTAGCAATTTAACAGTTTCTCTCAGCCTCAATATTCAGAAAAGTCCTCAATCTCTCAGGTATTCTAGTGGGAGAGGATTCTTTTCTGGAATTTCTGGAAATTCCACCAGGTTTCTAGGTAAATATATTAGTATTTTCTGTGTCAGTCAGTCAGGGCTGGCCCACAACATTTTGGCACCTGAGGCGGGGAGATCAAATGATGCCCCCATGCCCCCTCGCTTGGGCCAAAACTTTGAAAGGTCTTAATTCTGCCTTCTTCCTGTTATACTCCTCTCATGGTACTCCACCATCTCTGTGCATCTAGAGCAGAGAGAATACATATGCACCAGCAGCAGACACAATTTTCTACACTCTGATCCTAGTGGCACACCCCTACAGTCTGGCACTTGAAGCGGCCGCCTCAGTTCGCCTCATGGTAAGGCCAGCCCTGCAGTCAGTTGCTCCAGGAGAGTTACCTCTCTTGTAACTACCTAGTGATGTGATGTGATTCATGTTGCAAAAAATAGATACGCTATTCTTTGTAACTTTTGTACAGCGCGCACATTTTCAGATAAATTCAACACAAATGATGTAGCAGACAGCTGCCAAGACATCTTCTTATATTAAATATAGGATCAAAATTGCTAGCTGTCAGGTTACTTGGCACCAATAAAGTTCTGTATCAGTTAATTTTGGTTCTACTACAATATTTTTTTCTGATTACATGGTTGTCCCCTTAAGGAAACTTTACACTTTTTTAGATTGTGAACACTACTTGACTTGTACATACCATTCCTGTTCTGTAAGATTTTAGTATTCTTTGCTTTAATTTATATTTTAAAAAACTTTTTGCTTCCCTAATCTGCTGCCCCTGCAAATTTAATTTTGTTTCTGTAGTTCCCTCTCAACAAAATCATCATGAGTCGTAGGTTATGATGTAAAGTTATTTCGAAATAACTTTACTAGCATCTTCACAGCCAAACCACTATTTCAAAATTAATTTGAAATAGCGGAGAGCTTATTTCAAATTTGGTAAACCTCATTCCATGAGGAATAATACCAAATTCGAAATAGCTATTTCAAAATAAGTGTTGTGTAGACAGTTATATTGAAATAAGGGGTCTCCAGCCTTTCCAGGGTTCCCTGGTGGCCACTCCAGCCTCAACCAAGAACACTCCTCTTCCTTCCTCCCTCCCCAGAGCTCTTAAAGGGATAGACTCTGGCCACAGTGCCTATGCCTGCTCCAAGCCTGCCAGCCCAGAGCCAGCAGTCACTGCACCTGACCCAGTGGCCCCAAAACATGAGCCAGCAAGCCATTGGCAGCCAGCCTTTCACCGCTCCCCAGGAGCAGTCTGCCAGCTCCCAGGAGCCTGCCAGGGCCCGGAGAAGGCAGGTGCCTTCCTGGTCCAGGGCAGAGATCATGGACCTTATTCAGGTTTGGGGGGTATGCCCCCAACGTTCATGATCTCTGCACAAGATGGAGGAATGCAGCCGTCTATGGCAGAATAGCTGCCAGCCTGGCCACTAAAGGCCACATGCGAACCCAGGAGCAGGTTTGCATGAAAATCAAATTGGTCTGGCAAGACCCTGACCTTCCCCTCCCCCTTCTTCCCCTTGCTCCCCTCTCCCAACCTCTTTCCTCCCCTCTCCCTCCTCCTTTCACCGGTCTCATCAGAGTTTCATTCGCACCTCCTGGGTTTGTTAAATAAAGAGAGTTTGTGTTCATGAAAATACGTGTATTTTATTTGACATCAGGAAAGGGGTTAGGGAGGAGTAAGTGGAAGGACGTGAGGGAGGAATGAGGCACAAGCCCTCAGTGGGGCAGACCAGGGAGGCTCTTAGTGCTCTCAGTGTGGAAGCTCTCCTTCAGAGCCTTCTGGATCCTGACAGCCCCCCGACGGACCTCCTGGATGGCAGCTTGCAGAAAGTGCGGTCAGGCTCGCAGTAACGTGTCCAAGAGGAGCAGCAGAGTGCCCAGGGGCAGCTCCGGCTCCATGTTGCAAAATGCTGTGGTGTCCTGAGTGAAGGCAACTAGAGCACGCAGAGACAAAATGCTTTTCTGTCCCTCATCGAGGTGGGAAAGCTGAGAACTGGCTGTCCAGGGGGTGTCCCTTTAAGCACAGGCCTCAGATAGCCTCAGGCAGCAGCCACACAAAGTAACTCCCACCACACAAAACGCTATTTCAAAATGCAGTTTGTGTGTAGATGTGTTATTTCAAAATAACTATTTCGAAATAAGATATTTTGAAATAATGCTGTAGTGCAGACATACCCATAAGGAAAAAAAACAGTGCTGTGGTCTGATTTTGTTTTATTTACCTAGCCTTCCAAAAAATCCCTAAACAATCCAGAATGATATACAATTTACCCCTTTCACCTTCTCCTACAATATGGAGTTTCTGCATACTCCTAGAAGGAGCTAGCTAGTTAGCGCACTGAAATGGTGTGGTGAACTCCATCAAGAGAATCCATTACTTCCGGGAGAGATTGTAGTACTCATTTCTTTAGAGAACAAATACAAATGCTTTGGAGGAGTTGCTCAGAGATATATATTTCAAACTTTCTGTTCCCCACCTTTTTTATTTTTGACCTGTCTTAAATTACATTTCTATGTGGGAATTGGTGCTCAGAGCTATATTTCAGCTCTCCATCCATACCTATTCCCCCTTTGTATCCTGACATAAAATCACATATTTGGTCCCAGCCCTTCTTCACTCCTATTCATTGTTATCAACACACATTAGTTTTCTTTCTTATCCTTTCTCCTTATGTTTCAATTCCAGTATCTAATATCTGTAATACCTTCTCTGGGAAGAAGAATCTGTGTAGGCAGACATGCTACTTTTACAAGGAACTGCATCTGAATTTTGGTGGCATGCCTGTTACTACCTTGGACACCTCTCAGGAGCCCCAGACAATCTCAAACAAGAAGGTAATTGTTGATGATGATGAGGAGGTGAGAGAGAATTTTAGGTAGTCAAGCAGAGGACTTCTTATCCCTGACAGACAAAAACTGTTTTTTAATCTTGGAGTTCATTCCTTCTCAAGGCCAGTTGACAGCAGAGTATGATACCAGTGAAGGCATCTCTGGTTAGTGCACATTTCCAATCAAACTGTAGGGGTTACATGCTCTTATTTTTAGGTTTAATCTGAACAAAAAAGTAGGTATATATTGGGTATCAGTGGCCATTCTAGCTACATAGAGGGTACTATACAAAAAAGACTGTTTATGTGCATGGAAATGGCACGGGAATCCTCTGCTAAGATCTCTAGATAGCTTTCATGGAGATATTCTGCAATCCTTTGTAGGAGACTTCTGGGAAGGGCTGCCTTATTTCATCCATCATGGTAGGGCACTTCCTTATACCACTCTAGTATCAACTGCAGGCATTATTGCAGCATACAGCATTGCAGCATAAGTACTAGGTCTGTATCCAGAGACTTGCAGCATCTGCTCTCTTGTCCCCTCTTTTACCCTCAGGAGAGTGATATTGCATAGGATTATCTAAGGGAAATGGGGAAGTTTTCAATGCTAGCTTTTAAACTGTAAATAATTCATTAAGTAATCTACCTGTGTTTGATAAAATATAGCCCACACAACCATACTTTCCCAAATGTGCCATGGCTGTGGTTGGAAAGGATTACTGTATTGCAAGCAGTATAGAAAAAAGGAGGATGGCAGTTTCCTGTTTATCTCTTCCCCCAACACCATGTCAGTTTTGTAAAAAACTATTTGGGGGGCTTTATATTGGTGCCTGTCCTCAAGCAGTATTCCTGCCCTCCTTGCAGCTGAAACCTTGTCCATCATTATCATTTCATTCTCCACAGTGGACCGAGACTTATGGTGAAAAAAGAAGACATTGGAGGAAATGTCCAATGAGTTAGTGTGCCTCTGAAAATGACAAGACAGAACTTAGAACATGGAGGATTACACTGTCCAGGAATCTGGACATGGACAAAAGATAGGACAGCATGCAGGAAAAAAGAGCCAGAAGAGAGATTGCGGATTATGAAGGTGCAGTGAGACTTGATGAGGTTCAAGAAAAGCAGCTGGTTGCTGCTGCCTATACTGAACCTGCTGCCACCATCACCCAGTTCTACATCCTCCTCTCTCAAATGGCCTATGAGGTGCTTGAGGAAGTTTTGGTTTTCCCAGGAAAGGATACAGGGACTAGAAGGTACCTATTCCCACATCTTTGATTATTATTGCAGTGCATCTCTGTAAGCAAGCTTTCCTTGTTTCTCTTACCATCGTGTTATCAGCTCACTATCATATGCTGCAGCTTATCTTTCTTTTCTTTGTGTATAATAAAACTTAACAGATTGAGGAGACAAGGCTCTTTATTCATTCAACATGTGGTGGTTGATGTTGTGAAATTTCAAGAAGAGAAAATGTAATGGAGAGGACAGTTTGGTAAGGAACAGTATAGATAAGTGTCACATTACTCTGGCTCATTGCTGAAAGAGCCTCATGGTGACACAGAGATCCTTGATGTGCTCTTGTAATTTCCCTGTGCCTCGTTGCTCAAAATTGGCTGCTCAGCAATCACCTTCAACTCCTCATCCTGGCAGAAAAATTTCTCCCTTTGTTTCACAGATATTATAGAGCACGCAGCAGGCCATAATAACAATGGGGATATTGTTTTCACTGAGGTCTAACCTAATAAGCAAATAGTACCAGTGACCTTTCAGATCTCCAAAAGGTTCATTCTACCACTATTTTGCACTTGCTCATCTTATGATTGAAGCAGTTCTTACTGCTATCCAGGTTGCCAGAGTATGGTTTCGTGAGCCGCGGAGGCAAGTGGTAATCAGGATCTCCAAGGATCACAGTTGGTGTTTTAGTATCACTAGTGGTTATTTTGCAGTCTGGAAAGAAAGTTCCTGGAATTGAACAGACCTGTGTTCCTAAAGGTGCGTACGTCATAAACCTTTCCTAACTACCAATGTTGATGAAAAAGCCTCTGTAATCCACCAGTGCTTGCAACACTATTGAGAAATGCCCCTTTTGGTTTATTAGCTCTGATGCTCAGCAGGGCACCCTCTTTTTCTTCGAGGGTGCCCATGGGTGCTCCACTTAGCTGTGTCAGCACTGCTGTGCACACTGCCCAGAGATCTTTGGTAGCAGTCCCCAGCAACCAGCGCGTGCTGCACTATTGCACAATCACTCAGGATGAGAGTTAAGCCCATGCCAGTGGCCATTCCCTCAGTTCCTCTTCAAGTGGTCCCCGTGGGTTCTCCACTCATGATGTCGGGCTCATCCCGGCGCCGCAGCTCGGAGGCTTTGCACAGCTGTTTCCAGCCGGGTGCGCTTGCGCAGTATACAGCACCCGCCGTTTGCACCGTTTGATCTTCGCACGCACCAGGCTTCCCCGTCAGTTCCTCTCAACCGCCGCTGAGCGCAGGCAGAGCTCTCGCTTTCTCCCTCTCCTCACAACAGTTCTCTTCCCTCAGGGATCCTGTAATTAGTTGATTGAATATAGTTAGTAGTTTTTACTTGTTGCCTGTTCTTATCTTATCAAAAAAAAAACCCCCAACAAAAAAAACCCAACCAAACAAGAAAGGACTTCTGTTTATACTTCGTTAAGAAAACCCCGGCTTGCGGCAGCTCCCTGCTGTTACAAGCCGCTGATTAGCTGGAAAACAAAACAAAACAAAACAAAAAACTGTTCTCTGAGAAGGAAACAGTGACTGATCATGCCTGGATCCCTAGGTTTTAAGAAGTGTGCTCACTGCAGTGAGCCAATGCCAATTTCTGATGGACATTCTTTGTGTGTTCGTTGTCTGGGGGAGAATCATGCTCCCCACAAGTGTGGGCATTGCTCTAAGATGACAGCCCGAACTCGCCGTGACAGGGAGATGAGATTAAAAATGTTTCTCTTGGATGAGGCACTGGACCCCAGTGGGGAAACCTCTGAACAATGGGGGAGAACCCCTAAGAGGAGAATCTCCTCTCCTGATCTGCGGGAGAAAAGGAAGAGAATCTCCCCAGCCAGATCCCTTCCACCCGAAATAATAGTGGCGGATCAGCATGGCTCCTATGGCTCTGTCCCGCGATCCTTGCAATCTGGGTCAGGGATGAAGGGTGTAAAGGCTGCGGTGCCCGAAAAAATGTCCTCCGGGCCAGAAGCAGCCCCGGTGCCGGCAAAGGAGCTGGCACCGCATTGATCATCAAAAGCTCAGGAAAAAGCCGCGTGGGTGGCAGCGGCCGCACCACCGCAAAAGACTCTCCCAGCGCCGGCAACCCAGCTGACAGCTTTGCCGGCGCCGAAGGCTGCAGTGGTGTGGACAAGCAGGGCTCGCAGTTTAAACGTGCCGGCACCGCTTTTTTCCTCCCGGCAGGTGTCTACAGAGCTTCATTATAATGCCGGGGATGCTGCCAGCACCGGGGAAAACCCCCCCGGCACTGGCACCCCTTCAAGCAAGGTCACAGCTACAATGTGGGGCTTCTCAAGTGCAGCCAGCCCCGGCACCGGACTACACAGTGCAGCAACAGCTGACCGGCGCCGGAGCAGGAGCGGGGCCCAGAGTCACAGCTCCAAGTAGAACCATTCATTCCATGGGGGCAGGAGATTAACCTCCCCCTTCCCCCAGATTCTCACCAGGTCCTTCTTTTTCACCTACAGCGTATGGCTCACCATTATGCCATGGCTATCATTATCACTGCCCCAGGCATCACACCTATTACAGGCGGGACTCTCCATATGAGCACCCTTATTGTAGAAGCTATTATAGATGCCCATCCTACTCTCCACCAAATGGGCGGTCCTGTTGTTACTCTCCGTGCATTACGCATGAGAGGCGGCATACCAGCAATAGATCATCCAGATGTTCGTCTCCTCATCCATCAGATCGTTATTATGACCATCACCGCTTTTCTCCATGCTCATCATGTCCACATTCCCGACATTGAGTATCACAGTCCTCACACTACAACCCACCATCAGTGAGGCAATCTTCGCCACACCAGCACTGTGACCTTCGTCTGGCGTCCCCATCACGCAGCCATGCAGACACAATGCGGCAGTCAGACCTTGAAGAGGGTCAGTTGTCTGAGGAGGATGACCATCAGTCTGGGAACCCAGTTCCTGATGGTTCACCCTCGTCTTCTCAGGGGGCAGTTTTCCTAGAGGACACGTCCCCACCGGATGATTTTAAACAGTTTCAAGACCTATTCAAGCGGGTGGCTCAATCCCAAGAAATACAGATAGCACAATCACAAATGAAACAACATCGACTGCTGAAAAACTAGCACCCCAGGCAGAGTGCAAAGGTAGCCATCCCAATTGACGAAGCCATTATGGAGGCAGTGAATCTGGTGAACGCCAGCATCAGTAGCGCCAATCTGCTGCAAGGCCGATAAGAGCTATTTTGTCCCGGCCAAGAATCTGGAGTTCCTCTTCAATCATCCGCAGCCGAACTCCCTCGTGCTCGATGCAGCACAACAAAGGGCCAAGGCACCGCAATATAAGTCAACGCCGGATGCTAAGAAACTGGACAGGAAGGTTTACTCTTCGGCGACCCTTCTCCTGCTTATTTCCAATTATCCGGCCTTATTATCAAACCATAATTTCGATAATTATGAAAACATTTCCCAGCTTCTTCAGTACCTTCCACAAAACAGGCGACCCCTCTTGAAGTCCCTAGTGCGGGAGGCTTTTACAGCATCTAGGGCAAGCTTGCAGATCTCCGTGGATGCAGCAGACACGGCAGCCCGCACTACTGCAACTGCGATAACAACGAGACGCTCATCTTGGCTAGCTTCCGCAGCAGTACCAAAGGAACTCCACACAAAAGTTGAGGACCTCCCCTTTGATAAGAACAAACTGTTTGCAGAAAAGACGGATGAAATCCTGCACTCTGGGAAGATTCCAGATCCACGGTTGGGACTCTGGAGACGTACACACCTCCGTTCAGCTGCAAAAAATATTATCGGTACCAGAAGAGGTACAGTTACCCCATCAAAGACAACAATATCAACACCGAGCCGTAGAGGCAGCGGCAGAGGCACGTCAGAGGCAGCGCCCGCAATGTAAGAGAACCCAACCATTCTGTTCGAACAACCAGCAAAATCTCAAATAGCAAGTTTGATGGTTTGGTTGAGGCATGCAACAATCCCTTACTATGAGGGAACAACATCAAGGCACTCATCTTTTTCACCATCGACTTTGACCTTTTCAAAACCAATGGACGGCAATTACATCAGACCGCTGGGAATTACAACTGGTGGCATCTGGGCTCACCATCCCCTTTACCAACATACCACCCACAAACCCACCAACCTCGTCCTTTTTCAGGGACCCCTTTCACGAGAGCCGTTTGAAACAAGAGGCTCAGCGTTTGCTGTCCATAGGAGCCATAGAGCCCGTACCTCCTCAGTTCAGAGGGCGGGGCTTCTATTCATGGTATTTTCTAACAGAGAAGAAGACCGGAAGATGGAGGCCGATCCTCCATCTCAGAAGGTTAAACAAATACCTCCGCCGTCAAAGGTTCAAGATGACCCTTGCCAAGATACTGCCATCACTGGAGAAGGACGATTGGTTTGCAGCCCTCGACCTCCAGGATGCCTATTTTCATATAGCCATATGTCTGGCTCACAGGCATCTTCTCCGTTTCACTATAGGCGATGATCACTTCCAATATCAAGTGCTACCGTTTGGACTTGCATCTGCTTCCAGGGTATTTTCAAAGACCCTGGCGGTAGTAGCAGCTCACTTGCGATGCAGGGATGTGATCATATTTCCATATCTGGATGACTGCCTTATAAAAGGCAGGTCCAGGCAAGAAGTCCAGCGCATGGGTAGTGTTAGTCAGGCAGACGTTTTCATCGCTTGGGCTCATCATCAATGAGCAGAAGTCGTCTCCAGACCCTACGCAGGCTATATTATTCATAGGCGCACGGCTCGATTCCCGTGCATACTTACCTCGAGAGCGCTTCCAACTGTTACACGACCTAGCCACAGTAGTCATCCATGCGCCTACGGTCACCGTACTTACCTGTCTCCGTCTGATGGGGCACATGGCTGCCACCACCTTCGTGGTCCAACATGCAAGACTTCATTTTTGTTGTCTCCAACACTGGTTGGCATCTGTGTACACTCCAACGAGACACTCCTTGCACAAGGTGATAACCCCAACTCCTTTAGTTCGGAGATCCCTCGGCTGGTGGCTGTGCCAGGAAAATCTATTAGCAGGGGTTCCATTCAAATGTCAGCAGCCATCGACCCAACTGACCACAGATGCCTCCCTCTTGGGATGGGGGGTACACATCAACGACGTGTTCATACAGGGCAAATGGTCAGCAGCGGAGGCACTGTCCCATATCAACCTCCTAGAACTGAAAGCGGTGTTTCTTGCCTGCAAACACTTCCGTCCACAGATAACTGGTACAACGGTCAGGGTGCTGACAGACAATATAGTGGCTATATACTATATCAATCGACAAGGAGGAGCACCATCATGACTACTGTGTGTGCAGGCAGTCCATCTATGGAACTGGTGCATAAAAAACCGTACCACTCTGGTGGCGTCTTACTTACCGGGCACGAGCAATGTCATGGTGGATGCTCTAAGCAGAATTTTCCCTCAGGATCACGAGTGGGAAATCCACCCCGATGTCTTGGACAGCATTTTCCAAGTTTGGGAAATACCGCAAGTAGATCTGTTCGCGACCTACAAAAACAGGAAGTGTCACCTTCACTGTTCCAGGGGAGGTATAGGCAAGGGCCCCCTGGAAGATGCACTTCTAGTTCCTTGGGAAGCACCCCTGCTTTATGCGTTTCCACCGTTTCCAAGAGTCATACAGAAAGTCAAGGAGGATGCAGCCCGGATCATACTTCTGGTGCCAGCCTGGGTGAGGCAAATGTGGTATCTGTTCCTCCACAGGATGTCCCTATCACCACCGCAGCCCTTACCGCTCCTCCCAGACCTCCTTTCCCAGAATCAGGGGTTGCTGCTTCACCCCAGACCAGAGAGTCTCCATCTGACAGCATGGCTCATAGCTGATTCAGGGTAGAGGAGCAATCTTGCTCAGAAGCTGTAAAGACAGCATTGTTAAACAGCAGGAGACAAATCACTAGAAATTCTTATCTGGCAAAATGGAAAAGATTTGTTGCTTGGTGCAAAGAAACTGGCATCCAACCATATTCTGCACTAATGCAAAACATTCTAGATTATATTCTCTCCTTGCACCAAACGAGTCTTTCAATTTCTACCCTGAGAGTTCATCTCTCAGCTATCACCGCTTTTCATACACGCTTCAAGGGTCAGTCAGTTTTTACTCATCCCATGACCAAGAGGCTGCTTAAGGGTATAACGAACCTTAAACCTCCGCAAAGACCCATTCCCCCTTCGTGGAATTTGGACTTGGTACTCGACGCATTAATGTACCCACCCTTTGAGCCGTTAGCCACCACCTCTTTATCGATGATTAACACAAAAGTAGTATTTTTGTTGGCTGTTACATCAGCCCGTCGGGTGAGCGAATTGGCAGCATTCATGGCAACACCACCTTTCATAGTCTTTACAAAAGACTCAGTAACCTTACGTACCCATCCAGCTTTTATCCCTAAGGTCGCTACGCAATTTCATATCAACGAACCAGTGATTTTACCTGTCTTTTATCCAAAACCACATGCTTCGGCTCAACACTTGCTATTCCATACCCTCGACGTACGTCGAGCTTTAGCATTCTATATAGACAAACACAGTTCTGGCATAAGACCGACCACCTAATAGTATCCATAGCGGACCGCTTGAAGGGCAGTGCGTTATCTTCTCAGCGTCTCTCCAACATCATAGTTTCGTGTATCACCATGTGCCACACAATGAGAAACAAGCCCCTCCAGACTTTGCCTAAAGTACATTCTACATGGGCGGTGGCAACGTCTACAGCGTTTGCCAGAGGAGTCTCTCTATTGGGAATCTGCAGAGCAGCCACATGATCCTCGAGCCTGACATTTATGAATCGCTATGCAGTAGTGCGTAGATGGACTCCTGACCATTCAGTGTCCTCAGCAGTGCTTTCGGTCATTGACAAGCCTGAACTCCAGGAACGCAACCCGAGCACTGCTACGAAGTCACCGTGAGTGGAGCACCCACAGGGACCACTCGAAGAGGAATGAGACGTTACTCACCTCATGCAGTAATGAGGGTTCTTCGAGATGGGTCCCCATGGGTGCTCCATGTCCCACCCTTCCTCCCCGTTCCGGAGTTGTTTTGTTCTTTATATCCTTACTGATACAGAATGATGAGAGGAACTGACAGGGAAGCCGGGTGCACACGAAGATCAAATGGCGCGAACAGCGCGTGCTGTATACTGTGCAGGCACACCCGGCTGGAAACAGCTGTGCAAAGCCTCCGAGCTGCGGCGCCGGGACGAGCCCAACACCATGAGTGGAGCACCCACAGGGACCCATCTCAAGGAACCCTCATTACTGCATGAGGTGAGTAACTCCTTGTTCCTTCTCAATTGCCTCCGGCATCGGTCGCAAGTAGAACAGTCTCTCTAAAAGCCTTTTTAACAAGGAGGAAAAAAAAGCAAGGAAAAAAAGAAGAGGATAACAGTTTGAGCAGATTTACTTAGAGAAATCTGCAGAAGATTAAGAACAAGCGGAGTGGGTGCTGGTGCTGCCACCACATCACACTCACCTGAGGCGCCTCAAGCAGCAAAATCCTGTCATGTCAGCACCCTCTGGATTCAAAAGGTGTACAGTAGGCTGATGCAAACTTGGGGACAAGTGGATTAGAGCCCAGACAAACATGACTGTGAGTCATCGACGTAGGAAGCAACACAATTTTCACTTATCCCTCCTAATACATCATGTTCCATCGGGTGAGTGTGATGTTGGACAAGTACAGTTCACCCATGTCACCCATCAGAGGTGATGACTAGAGAAAGTTTCTGACCTGTTCCACAGGGTAGCGGACACTCTAGGTATACAACTTCTGGACGCAAGACCAGCATATCCAGTATACTTAACTTACCTCAGCACACCAAATAGGCTTTTCCAATGAATGAAGCCTTAATGGACCCAGATAAGGCCACATGGAAGACTCCTGCATCGGTACCGTCAACTTCAAAGAAACTAGATAAGAAATACTATGTAATACAGATGGGGGTAGAATTCCTATTCTCACACCTTTCCTATTCTCCACCCTTCATTGGTGGTCGAAGCAGCCAATCAGAGGGGGAAGCAACATCAGTTCCCCAGAACACAGAATCATGACAAGGAGATAAAGAAGATAGATGCTATGGAGAAGGCGGCCTACTCATCAGCCTCCCTCCAATCAGAATTGCTAATTACGTACACTATTAGCAATATATTCACACCAGAGATTCAATACCTTCAATTCCTTTATTCAGCATCTACCAGATGTTATAAAGGAACAGTTTGAATCAAATGTGACAGAAGGCTCTGCTGCATCCAATGCTGTGTAGGAGATCAGAGATACAGCAGCCAGGTCCATGGAGAATGCAGTGGTACTGAGGAGAACGGCATGGCTGCAACTGTCCAGGTTTCCCAAGTAGATACAATCAAACATGGAGGACCTTCCATTCGAAGGGGAGAAACTCTTTTTGAAGCAACAAACTCATCTCTCCACACCCTTAAAGACCCCGGGGCGACGCTTTGCACGTTAGGAATGCAGCTGCTTGGATCCAAGAAGGAAAAAATACAAACAATATAATCAAAGGTTCAGAACAACAGGAAACAGATTTGCTGAAATCTATCTAGCATGGAAAACCATCACTTTGGACCAATGGGTCCTAGAAATAATATGAACTGGTTATAGCATACCATTCACAACAGTTTCACCTCTTTCCCTTTCCCTCTTCAGGGACCCTTCTCATATTATTTCTAGGACCCATTGGTCCAAAGTGATGGTTTTCCATGCTAGATAGATTTCAGCAAATCTGTTTCTGAGTACCTGATTCTAGGTGCTATAGAGGAAATATCCAGCCGATACAGAGGCAGGGGATTTTATTCCTGATATTTCCTAACCATTAAGAAATCAGGAGGGGTGGGGGGGGAGGGGGGGAGTAAGGATGGTAAATTGCGGGTAATTAACTAGTCGAGGAGTAGATTGAATTTCCATTGACTACTTGACAACTTGATAGGCACTTCCGCATTCCTTCTTTGAAATGTATGAGAGGCTCTTGTACATTTCAATGGAAGAATGCAGAACTCCGCCTACAAACGGGGTCAGTGGGAAGTCCCACTGACTCCAGGCTGCACATGGGTGCCAGCGGGGGCTCTTGTGCATTTTAAAGCCATGGAGCCGGGGTCAGCTGGGGATTCCTCACATTGACTTCACATTCTGGGGAAATACCTCCATGTTTCAAAAGGGCAGTGCCATGGGCAAGGACAATGTACTAGTGAATGCCCTCAGCAGACAATTCCCAGAGAACCACAAATGGGAAATCAATAAATCCATGATAAACAACTTTTTCAGGAAATGGGGTTATCTAGTAGTGGACTTGTTTGCAACGCACGTCAACTCCAAGTACCCTCTTTACTGTTCCAGGACGGGTATTGAACAAGCCTAAAAACTCAAGAGCAGCCTCAGAGTTGACAAAATGAAGACCACCCTGTAACATCCCACCTCTCCACATCCCACCACACGTTCTGAGATCTTCGCTGAGGGTTTGCCACATGCTATACTATGGTAATGCCAACACTACCACTCCACCTTTAAAGACAGCCTACTTCCATACTATCTGGCCTCCCTCCCTTGTTTTGGGGGTCATGATATTTCCCTATCTAGATGATGTGATAACTGCTCCATTCCTTCAAAAGTCAACATTAACCACAAACCTCACAGTCAATCTCTTAACAACCTTGGACTTGCAAATAAACAAAATTCTTATCTCATCCCTACACAGCAACTGGAACTCATTAGGGCCTATCTGGTTTGTATACAAGTACAAGTATAACTTCTACATCATCACTTTTTGGCCCTGACAACTCTGGATGCGACTATGACCACCAGCTCAGAGGTTTTAGCCAGACTATGCAATTCCTTGGATGTACGTCAGCAACAATGTTCATTGTAAAACATGCCATTGTAAAACGTGCTGCATATGCATTGCCTGTAAGGATGGCTCCCACACAGGCATCCTTTAGACAAGTATCTCAATGTACCAGAAAGCTCCCTAGAGTAGTGGCTAGTTCCAGAACCTATGTATTGGCGTGCCATTCCAGCAAATGCCTCCCATACTTAGCTCATCACAGATACCTCTCTAGAGGGATGTGGTGCACACCTCAACAACCACGTCATCCAGGGTTGATGGTTACTGCATGACACATCATCTCATATCAGGGTATTCAAACTCTGCAGTCAGATGTGCCTGCAAGCACTTTCCTCCATGCAACATGGCATGTTTTGTTTTACGTAAACTACCAGGGAGGGTTACGTTCATACACCTTATGTGCGGAAGTGATCAGCTTCTGGCCATTGTGCATGAATCACTGAATAGATATCTCAGCAGCTTACTTTCCAGGGTGACAGAATGCTATCGCGGATCACAGAGGCAGGCATTTTTATGTAAGCATGAATGGGAGATACATTTGTCACAATTGAAAATGCCCAAAATACGGTTCCAGAGTGGGACTAGGGACTCACTTGATGGAAGATGCTCTCCTCATCAAATGAGACTGTCCCCTCATGTACACATTTTCTCCCATCCCACTACTCAGAAAATAAAACATAAGGCACAAGTAATACTAATTGCACCAACATGGCTAAAGCAGATGTGGTTCCCTTACCTTGATCAAATGGCAACAGCACCTCCTTTTCAGCTTCCTCATTTCCTTCCCCAAGATGTAAACAGCATTCTCCATTCAGACATGCTCTTTCACCTCATGGTGTGGCTACTGAGAAGTTAACTGCATCCAACCAGACTTGTTCTGAAGATGTCAAGGAAGTAATTTTTAATAGTTGCAAACTCAGCACAAGACCCACATATTTCCAAAAGTGGCACTATTTCCATAACTGGTCAGTTGCACAATCTACATCCCCACATTCCTCACACCAGAACAAGATTATGGACTATATATTAGGACTGAAGAAACAGGGACTTGCCAGCAGCTCTATAAGACTACACCTCATGGCAATTTCAAATAAAGATAACATTATAGAGGGCTACACAGTCTTTGTACAGCCAACCACAAAACACTTTTTAAAGGGAGTGATGTTTTCTCTCCCTTAAAACAATCACGTCCATTATGGGAACTTGGTCCTCTGAACTCTCACAGGAGAACCTTTTAAGCCCATAACCATCTGTCTTTACTGCACCTCTCAATGAAAGTCGCCTTCCTCACTGTAGTCACAACCACCAGGAGGGTCAGCAAAATGGCCATCCTTATGGTGAATACACCATATACAATTTTCCTAAAAGATAGTCATTCTTATACCACATCCTAAATTTTTCCCAAAGTTGTATCATCCTTTCATCTTAATCAACTCATTTACTTACCTTTTTTTCTATCCGAAATCCCATGCAGACATCAACAGTGCTCATCTCTAAATGTCTGAAGGGTACTCACGTTTTTACCTAGAAAAGTCAAAAACAGTTCAGAAAATCACCTAGACTTTTTCTTTCCCTTGAAGAATGCTTTAAAGGAGAAACCATCTCCAATCAGAGACTCTCAAAGTGAATGTCACTGTGCATCCAACTATGCTATTTGAAGAACAACTTTATTTCTCCTATCCCAGTGCGCGCACACTCCACTGGGGCAGTGGCCAGCTCTACAGCATTCTTGCACAATGTAGCAATACCAGATATATTTAGAGCAGTCACATGGGCTTCAGTACACACATTTACCAAACATGATGTCATAGAAAAATATGCTATTCAGGACACACAATTCAGTCCGGTTCTCCTCTCTCATATCCAAAGCCCTTCTTTCTATAAAAATAAGGTACTGCTCCTTAGTTAAGGAGTTAAAGGAACTTACCCCAGTATGATGTTTCCATAATCAAAACAAATGGTGCAGGGCACTTTAAAAATGGTCTGGTCCTGTCTACATAGATGTCTAATCCTCTTCTGATACCCAGGTTATGGAAAGCAGCTTTCTCTTTGTAGTCATGAGGTTTTTGGGAAAAAAGACAAATAGATGGTCTGGTAAAATGAAACGGAGGGATATCTTAGGTAGAAAATTGGGGACATAGCTGTAATGAAACTTTCCCCTTGAAGTAGCTCTATTTGTAGGTGGACACTGACCTGACAAACAGTTGTTCTAGACAAATTACTAACAGAAAATGCATATGCTGTAGTCAGGAAAAAAAAATTCCCAAAGGAAGAATGCAGAAGATTAGCACAAATGTATAGAAACAAAATCAGAAGGCTGCAGCCCAAAATAAGTTACATTAAGCAAGGGATATGAAAGACAATAGGTTTTAAAAATGCATTCAGTGCAAGAGACAGATAGAGGTAATAGTAGGTCCATTACTAAATGGGATTGGAAAGCTAATAATGGACAACACCCAAAAGGCATTAAATGCCCCTGTCTATTTTGCTTCAGGTTTCACTAAAAAGGTTAATTGTGACCAGTTATTTAATACAGTGAATAGAATACAAGAGAGATAGAAAAGAAACTAGAACAGGGAAAGAGTATGTAGAACAATATTTAGATTAGATATATTCAAGTAGGCAGGGTCTGATGAAATTTATCCCAGGGCATTTAATGAATTAGCTGAAGTAATCTTGGAATCTTTAGCAATCTTCTTTGAGATCCGATGGAGGGTAGGTGAGGTCCCAGATGATTGGAGAAGGGCAAACATAGCATTTATCTTAGAAAATGAGAACAAAAATAAGCTAGAGAAATGTGGTCTAACATGAAATTATTTTAAGGTGGGTGCACAACTTCTTGAAAGACATTATTCATTAGTTATCAAGGTTTGCTGCCAGACTGAGAGGGTGTATCTGCTGTGATCTGAGGTCTCTCCTGGGTGTGCTACTAATCAGTGTTTTCAATAATGACTTGAATAATGGGTTAGAGAGCATGCTTATAAAAATTTACATATGACATCAAGTGTGAAAAGGTTGCAAAATTTTGGAGGACAGGACTAGAATTCAAAATGACCCTGATTAATTGGAGTATTAGTTTGAATTAAGAAGAAAATAAAGACAAGTGTAAAGTAATAAACTTGGAAAGAAGAAATGAAATGCACCAATACAAAATGGGGAATCAGATAATAGTACTGCAAAAAGGACTCTTGGTGGCTTGTAGTGGATAACAAATTGAGTATGAGTCAACAGTGTGATGTAGATGTTTAAAAGGCTAATGTAATTCTGAGATGTAGTAGTAGTAGTTGTTTCTAAGATAGGGTAAATAGTTGTTCCTCTGTACTCAGTATTTTTGAGGCCTTATCTTGAATGTTATGCTCAGTTCAGTTATGGACCCCACATTTTAGCTACGATGTGGACAAATTGGAGAGAGTCCAGAGAAGAGCAACAGAGGTACCTCAGGAGAACTCGTGTCAGATAGTGATGTTCATTAAGCTGATGTTCCCCTAAGGCGCAGGGGTGGCCAACCCGTTAAATATGAAGAGGCAAAACAGCGGTGGATAGAGTGTGAAGAGCCACATATTATATATTTATTTTTATTTATCTATTTATATATAATAAACAAATATAGTGATAAAAATAACATTACAGGACATTTTGGACAAGAGCCACTTTCAGTGTGTTGAAACTGAAGGTGTGGGCTCTAGGGTGGGAATGAAGGAATTGGGTGTGGGAAGGGGTGAAATGTGCAAGCTCTGGGAGGGAATTTGGGTGCAGGAGGAAGTAGAGAAGGGGATGCTGTTTCAAGAAGGGGGGATCTAGGCTGGAGAAAGTTGGGGTTAGATGAAGGGTTGGGGTGCTGAGCAAACCGCAGGCTTGTGGCTGTGGGTGCAGGAGTTTGGGTTGCAGTGTATGAGGGGCTCAGGGCAGGGAGGTTGGGAGTATGATGGGCTCAGGACACAGATTTGCAGTATGTCGATAGTGCAGGAGTGTTGTGGCAGAAGACTGAGGATGTGGGAGTGCAGGAGTTTGTGGATGAGAGGCTCAGGACAGGGGGTTCCAGTGTATGATAGGCTCAGGTTTGGAATCTGGGATGTGTGTGCAGGAGTGTTATGATGCTGTGGCCAGATGGGGGCTTGGCCCCAATT
>CM057848.1:96953518-97005251 GCA_030068395.1 Apalone spinifera
AATCCTGCCCATCAGTTGTCTGAGGGAGTCAAAGTCTGCTTTTCTGAAGTCCAGTTTGTGTATTTTGCTGCTCTACTTTCTTCCTTTTGTCAGGATCCTGAAATCTACCATCTCATGGTCACTACTGCCCAGTGATGATTTTTTTGATGAATAATGATTTTTTTCTGTGCTTGTTTTTACATTAGAAATTAATGTATTCTGTAGATTGGAGCATTTACCATATAAAATCTAAAAAGCTAGTGAAAGTATATCCCAGGGGTGAAGAGAATAAATGTCCTTAGTTTGAGGAACTAATTTTTAGAGAGATTTTTAAAAATGTGAGTTTTTTAACATGTATTTAATTTCAATGTGTAATTAATATTTTGGAGAAAAGAAGCCTTTGTTAAAAATTCAGTACACCCACTACTTACTTTAAAGATGAGAACATATACATTATATGAGATCCCCCAAAGTCCTCTAGTAAAGTGAATGAAAACCAGATTTTTCACTTTAGAAATATGGAGAATCTCAAAAAAAGATAGTAAAAGTTTTTTAAAAATTAGACGAGACAGGAAATAAGCCTAATTTTTAAAAACTTCTTTTATGGTCTCTTTTAGCAGAAGATGGCAGCTTAGTAAAAGTGTTAATTTTTATCTTTAATGTCAACTTTTTAGATTATAATTTTTTGAGGGAGGGGAAATGTGTGTCTTCAGATGTGTCATTGTGCCTTTCACAATGAGGCCTCTATCTTTTTTTGGTTCATCCAGGCTCTACCATATTATGATTATTAAAATAATTACAAAGGAAAACAAGAATGACATGGTTTATTAAATCCCTATAATGTCTGCTGCTCTTTAATTAAAAGTGTACATTTGTATTAGTTAATTGGTTGCTTGCTGTTTCTGCATGTCTCATTGGTTTCTTTATAAGATCCTATATTTTACTTTTTCCGTAAGTTATGTCTCATGGTGCTGCAAATATTCAAATAGAAGTATATAACATAGATTAATTGATGATGTTTTTATCGGAAAGATTATATTGTTAATGGATGTTCATTCAGGACACCAGAGAGTGAGCCAGGTGCTACAGCTGTATGGATTTATGCTCAAAGAAGAGTGAGAGGGTTTGCTTTTCCTAGACCTACACATGTAAGAGCGACTGTTTGCATACACCTTAACAAGGTCCTCCTTCCTCAGGAATGAATAGCATAGCTGCTACTATAGCATTACATCTAGTTTATTTGCATTTTGCTGATGATTGTTCATTGTAATAGAATTTTGTTCCTATTTCCAAGTTTGAGTTTTGGCTTTTGTTGTGTCTTTTGGGGCATGACTGAGAATTCTAGTGGTTATCTGAATGTGCCTCTGTGGCTTGTTCTGGAAGTACATCAACCGAATGTGAATTTCCAGGGGATTTAACATCAGGGATTTTTTTAAATTATAACAATCTTGGCATTAATTAACATATCTGCCTAAAACCTTAAAATTATTTTCATGAATTCTTTGGTTTGGGAATTTTCAGTTTATAGTTATCTACTGAAGAAGAACCTTATTCCTGCATGTGGAAGCATTCAATAGAGGAGCCAGGCCTACCTACACAGATCACATAAATGAGGAGGAGTAGGATTCCTTATTGTAGACCTCAGGATGCCTATATCATGGAGGACTGCATAACAAGCAGCAGTGTGCCCCATTCCCTTGTTTACCTGATCATTTAGGATATGTGCAATTCTTTACAATTGCATCCCAACTCCATCTGCCTTCTGCTGCTCCCTTATCTAGTCTGTAGAGCTGTGACAAACTAACAGCCTGCATAACTAAACATGCCATAACAATATTCATATTTTTAAAACTAATAACTTTTGAAATAAGAGTTCCGTCAGTTCAACATTGGTCCAATTGTTACCAGCAAAGGCGCATTAGTAAACTAAATTTAGTGAGGGGGCAAATAGATGAAAAATGCCTTTGTCCCAGAAGGTGGTCCCATCTGGAAACCACTGTATTTATCACCAGCGGATTTCTCCAGTCCGAAATAAACAGAGACACGAATGTCAAATTTAAAAGACATATTGAATATAACAGATGATAACATACAGAATAACCCAAGAATGCAACACTGCATAAACCAACCCCTGATCCCAGAAGTGATAGAAGATAGAACAGTATAAAAGGAGGAACACTATACTCAGTCTATTCTAGAGGTAGATGGTAGATGACAGCTGAGGCTCAGGACCTTCAACCCGTTGGCTTAGGCAGACTCGAGGGAGGAACACTGAGGAGTCCAATTGATGTTGTTCTGTCGATGGTGTGACAGCATGTGAGTAGCACACACACAACCCGATGGAAATGGTAGTTCCTAGCTCCAGGGTTAAGGGCTTTTGCCACAATAATCGGAGTGAAACTAGGTGGTATGCTTGTTTCGGTGGTGCAGATAGCTGAAGCCCACAAGACTGGGCAATTGCCACAGTGGTGAACTGAAGCGCCCTTTAAGCAGCTGGGATGGTGGTCTGTTCCCGAAGTAGGTTCCAGCCTTTACCACGGTCCTTGGGAACAGCAAGCTGCTGACAAACAGAAACTAACAAACCGAAGGAACGAACCGGATCTCTTCAGGGGCCTGAGCTTATAAAGATCCCAAGGCGGGAAAACTGCAGGAGCGTCTCTAGTGCCCAAGGTGCGGTGTCGGGTGCAAACTAGCGTTCCTGGTGCAGACTTTAGTGCCGTGTGCAGAGCAACAGTGCTGTGTACACAGCCATGTGCTGTGTGCAGACAATGGTTTTGGCAGCAAAAAGGTCTTTCAGTCCTTTGGGTTCCATTTTTATTTCTGTGTGAAATCCAAGACTCCATTTTGATTTCAGTGTCCTTATGATTGTAAATGTCCTTGATCTTAATATACTAAGTTACTGTCAACACTATGATCTCTGGATAGCCTAGAAACTAAGTTTTAACTATCCTATTTTTGTTATCTCTAAAACAGAAAAGGAGAATTTAGAAGCCTTTTTGAATTTTTTATTTTAAATCCCTACTTTTAATGTCATAATTCAGAAACTCTGTTAGCCACGGGACTTCAAATCTATCAGAAATGCTCACCGTTGGCCCACACCTACCATATCAATGTTGAGGCTAATCTGATTTTTTTTTTTGTAAATTTTGTGAAAAACTTATCATGGAAACTTAGTTTTGTCTTTAACCATGTAGAAGCAGTTGCCATTCAGTAGTATTGTACCTAGAACATTTTTACAGAAAACATTTTTGAATCATATTAGAAGTGTGTGTTTTACTGATTAAACTTTTTTCCTATTTTATAATTAGAATAGAGTTGTTCTTATTCTTTTAAATCTAGCAACATACTACCCCGGTGGGTTGAAATCTTCGAGCTAACATGTTAAAGTGCAAATTATCCTGTCTATACTAGTGTTTAACCCATGTTAAAAACATACCTTTTTTTTTTTTAAAGGAAGACAAGACCATAGCAACTGAAGCAGGTTCAATCATCTTTAAATGTTAAGAGTGGTAAAATAAAAGTGGTGAACAATTACTGATTCTTTGCTGGTTCAGAATTAGGGAACATAAACTTTGCTAATTGCCAGAGCAGTAGGGTTCCCAGGTGTCCGGTTTTGAACCAGACAGTCCAGTATTTGAGCTTTCTGTTTGGAAAACAAATTGAGAAAATATAAATGTCTGGTATTTTCTAAATAAGATGTAATGTAGATCGTGATGTAATGTCAAGTTTGTTCGATATTTTTGTTGAAACTATCTGGCAACCCTGCAGAGCAGTACCATTAATTGGTTAACATTATCAGAGATGGATTTCGGCAACTAGCGAGGGAAACTTCCTCAATTCAAAAAAGAAAGTTAACAATGCAGTTAATACAGTACAGTTGCCAACATCCACTGAAATACTCTCAGCATGAACCTTGCTTGCTGACGGCCAAAAAATAATGTTGGTTGCCTTCCAGTTTGCAATTGGAAAGGGCTTTTTATCGTTATAGCATTTTATTGTTTAAATAGAATAACAAAAATTGAAGAATTAACATTTTAAAAACTATCATAAATAAATGTTACTGTTTTTATAAAAATAGCATTGGATGCCTAAGCAGTATTTGGTTGGCTGATATTTGCTGAATGATTAATTTCATTAATTTTTTTAGTTAATTTATTCTTTGCTATAGAATGATGACATAGATTATGCTTTGTTTACCCTAAAAGGGATTTGTAAAGGTATTGGGCTTTAGTTTATCTGTGGTGATTTAAGTAATGTATTAAATACATTTTCCCTACTAGCTTTAATACTGTCACTGCAGTTATTGTGTTTGTAAGTAATAGCAATATTTTGTAGATAAAATATACATTATTGCAACTTTATTCATGAATGAAAGCTGCTACAAGGAAAAAAAGGTATACTATAAGAGCATGCTCTCTCTACTTGTGCACTGACAGTTTCTTCAGACTGCGTTATACAGTTTAAACCTTATTTAGAGCCCCAGGATTCAAAAATGCTTACATAATTGGGTACTGTTTTGTGACTTATTAATTGCTCTCTTGGGTATGTAGCTGTATAAGAGCCAGACTGGCTACTTTCCAGCTTGTGCCACTGGCAGCTGTTCTGCTTTGAGGCAGATGGCCTACTGGAGAAGCAATCATAAATTAGGGCTACTTTTCTGTGATGTTCTTTTACAACATTTTGTGGTCCACAGAGCAGGCAATAATGCAGTTTTTAAGTTTGTGTTTCATGTAGATGCTGGCAAATTTCACATGAATATTTAATATTAAACTTTTTCTTTTTTCATTTTTTACAAATCTAAAGTAGCAAAGATTGTAGGCAACACGGAAAAAATGACATTAATTACTACAAGAAATACACGAATGACTGTTGAATTTAGAGAAAAATACAGGCCTAGATGAAAAATTAGTGCAAGGAAGAGGAAATGTTAGAGACTTTGGGACAGAACTCAAAGGATGTGGGTGAAAAAGAACAGAGGAAGAGGATAGAAACAAATATAACAAAAGGGTTCGTGGGCCATGCTTGTAAGTAAAATTCTTCTTCATGACATTGTCTCACCAAAATCCAAAGAATCCCATGCCTGACCACACATTCACAGAATTACTTATCAGCAGTAGCTGGGTAGTAGAGTGCATGGGCTGTTTCCTCAAACTCACCATTTCATTAATATCTGGTTAAAAATCTGTTCTACTCTTTACCTGTTGAAGAAGTCACACAACTAAACTCTTCCCTTTTCTCCCTTATCAGTTTGGATAAAATAATTTGTAATTATTCTTTGGTAGGTTAGATAGAAAGGTACTGTATAAACTGAAGTCTTAGTTTAATTTTTTTAGTTTTCAGATTTTTTTAAGTTTTGCTGAGATTTTAGATTTGCCCAATTTTTCAAGACCTTTTCATGAGAGAGAACCATTTGAAGAGGAATGATCACATATAAGGAACTTTTGGGTCAGCAAGGGACTTACAGGCTCCTCCAGCTTCTAGCCAATCAAAAGGTAATGAGTATTTTTTATCCTCATCTAGCACTGGCCTTCTTAATAGTTACAGTAGCCAGTGAAAGGACAATGTAGTTTGGTCAGCCAAATCCACACTGAAATATAAAGAAACCCAAGGAAGAAGATGCCTTCTTCTGGCTATAGAAAAAGTTCCAGAGTCTTCTGTTGCTTATGCAATACAGGCAAGGGAGAATAGTGTCTTCTCTTGGGTTTCCTTCAATACCGAATGAAGAAGCATTTGGGACCTCTTCTTCCTTCCCTCCAGAGTGTCACATGAAGATTGGTGTGAATGTTAGTATTGAATATCACTTTCTTTCTTTCTTTGGTTGTGTAGAGCTAGAAGGATGTTTGACTTCCTTAAAAGTGGAATTCCAAATAGGAACAGCTAATGGTGCATATAGTCTACTGAAGAGAAAATGAGATCAATCACATTTGAATATAGCTTTTATGGTTTTTGTTAAATCCTTTCTTGCATTGTTCAGAAGTGTGACATGACAGAAATGAAGAGGTCAGAGGAATAAATAGAGGTGTTTGCTATGAATTTGTTTGCATCTTGCAGGAAAATTCAGTAACTAATATTATAGACCCAAAAAGGAAGAGGTAAATGCTATATATACAGGAAAATGGAGTTTTTATTAATTTGTAATATTTCTGTATCTTAAATGTACCAGTCTGGAAGTTTTGGGTCAATATCTCTTGTCCGAAATGGCAAGCTGTCTTGTATCTTTCTAGGTATTTGTAACATACTGCCCAAACATCTATATTGCAATTGAATATTCCTTTAGCCCTACCGCCTTAGTCTGAGTCATCTCTCTCAGACCAACTATGAGTGTCTACTTACAGTGCAGACGAGGAATGTGAAAGCGTAACCATGCACACAAGTAACTAATGAGCCTCCATCCCTCCCCATGCATAATTGCTAATTTTTTTCAGTAGGTTACATGTTTACTTAATTAAACACATTTTAACATCCCTAGTGTAGACATTCACTTTGTGGCTCCCTGAGCCTTGACTGAATCAGTTTAATTACATTGAAATGGTTTGGTTGCAAGGAATTGGGTTCCTATCTTGTTTTTATAAGATACTTGAAATGTATGAAGTATACAGTGTAAATGAGTAATAAGACTGTGATTGTTAGGTGAAGAATGGAACATATCATAGGTGCATGGAAATTACAAGAGCAAAGGGCCTATACACTTGGAAAATTTGAGTATTTGACAAAATAATATTGAATACTTGACTTTTTCTGATGGCGTACCTTTGGATACCATATTAATGGTTATTAAACCAAAACTCAGATTCACATAGAGGGAACCAGTTTTAGAAAGTGGCAGAATTTAGGAAAAATAAAGCTAATTAAGCTATAGCTTCTTAAAACAGTGCTGCTACTGATACAAAAAAGTTTCAGATTACTGTATTTTCAGGTTTTGTTTCTAGTACAAGTATAAAAAATCTACTTGTAGAAAAAAGTTTTAAATATTCTTTTTCGAGTGATGTCTCCGTGGAAGTTCTACTGTTGGTGTCAGGTCGTCCCATGCCTCAGATTGGAGTTTTTCCTAGCAATAGTTGGCCAGACAGTGTACGTGCGTGAGGCACCTCGTGCCATTTGTGCTCCCAGCAGTTCCTTCTTTGCCGCCCTCGGTTGTAGATGGAATCAGTTCCTCTCTCCTCAGATCCTGTCATACAAAAAAATAGTTTTACAGTAGACTTCCGATAATCCGGAATCTATGGGATTTAGATGGTGCCGGATTATCAAATATGCCGGACTATCAAGAGGTACTATAAGCAGGTTTTATATATATATATAGTTCTTAACCCTTTTTATTGTACATACTGTATGCAGTATACTGTAATGTTTCAGGTTTTTTAAGCCTTTTTTACCCTTTTTGCTCAGTTCAGCTGCTGCCGCTGTTAATTTATGACTCATTTTTTGCCGAAGCTCACTCACTAGGCTCTTGCCATTTTGATGCCGGACTATCAGGAATACCCGACTATTGGATGCCGGACTATTGGAGATTTACTGTAGTTAGTTAGCTAGTTGTTAATTAGTAGTCATAGTTATTAGTTATATTTCTCATTTGTTTATTCTACAGTTAGTTTAAAAAAAACCGAACAGAAAGAAATACAAGCGAAAACTACAGATAAATCTTACAATGCCAAGTTCCTCTGGTTTCAAAAAGCGCAACACTTGCTGGGAGCCAATGAGTGCATCAGATGGGCACTCTTCATGTATTCACTGCCTTGGGGAAGCACATGTCCCACAAAAGTGCCCCCACTGCTTTTAGCTAACAGCTAGAGCAAGGTGATACAGAGAAATGAGGCTCCAAATGCTCCTTTTTGATAAGGCACTCCAAACGGCACAGTCAGAGCCTTCCACCACTTGCTCAGACCTGGCCAGGGCTGAGAAACGTAGAGCTGCCTTTCCCAGCTCGCACTCGTCAGCTAAGAGAAGGGCCTCTCCAGTGTGGTCTTCACCACTGAGTCGTGTAAGCAAGGCCGTCTCTAGGTTTTTTGTCGCCCCAGCAAACCAATTCCCCCCCCCCCTTTTTGTTGGCTTTTACACGTTTGCACTTTGCAATGGTTTTTTTTGTTTTTTGTTTTTGACTTTAAAATAATAAAAAGAAAACAGAAAATTTGTAGTTAGTGAAATAAAACAATTTCCTACTAGTGTACTCGTTTAATTTTAACAATCACAATTACAAACAATTTGGGTTCAACTATAAACTGTAATGAAAAACGTTAGTGTCTTCCAGTGCACCCAGTTTCTCATCAATTAAAAGAATTTATATGAACTGAATTTTTCTAGTTTTTATACTTGCATAGCCTTTTAATAATTCAGTAAAATCTAAATTTTTTCCAATGGTACTTTCAATTGAAATTAATGCGGGTCCTGTCAAATGATTTTGAGACATGGTGGACCTCAAATAATGTTTTAGTAATTTCAGTATTGAGAAACTGTGCTTACCAGAAGCCACTCATATTGGTAATGTTAAAAGAATGCGTAATTCTATAGCATTGCAGTGAAAAAATCATTTCTTGCTATAAATTCTAATACGTTTAGAGGAGAAGTTTTAGGACTTATTAGCTAAGATAAAGCTATTAATTCATCATACAGTTCTACTCCATCAGCATCAGCAGCGTTATCAGTACTGAGCACTAAATGTATGTCCTGGCAGTGCTTCATGAGGTCGTCTTTAGAAAACTGATTTTTAATATTTCCAATATCGTATAAAAATTCAAAAGTTTCACAAAGACCGTGCAACTGATAAAATCTTTCTTTAATGGAAGTTATAGCTACATCCAAAATACAATAGAAACATTCAACTTTAAACCTTTCTTTTGGATAGAGAATAAGATCATCGTGAGCCTCATAACACAACTGTCTTGTTTTTTTTTTTTTCGAGGACGAATGAATTGTTGAGGTGCGAATGTCAGTTCAAAATCAAGATCCTCTGCTATAGTTGTTGCTTCTTTGACAGTTTCTTCAAATCCTTCATCGGAACGTATTTTTCAGAATATTCCAGCATTTTATTCAAAATAGTCTTTGCCTCAGATATGTCTATTGTTATGTTCTGCATAACTTTGCTGGCCAAATTAATTTGATTTAGAATATTATGCCAAATCACTGTGCAACATGAAAATTGAATGCATCATTTTCTGAGCCAATGTTTCAGCTTCATGTTGAAATGAAGGATCATATGACAAGTCCTGGCTTATTTTGAATAGTGCATTGTAAATCTCTCCTGATGAATATCAGAATGGTCTAATAGCGTCTATCCTGCTTTCCCATCTAGTTTGACTTAGAGGTTTAAGTGTGAGGTTTTTGTTCAAGATGCTTCTTCAAGACTGCCCAATGGTGTGTGGACGCACTAAAAAAAAATGTAAATTGCTTGCACTGTGGTAAAATATGAAACGGCATCTTTGGATGATTTGGCGGCATCACTGACAACCTATCTGGGAAGAAGTAGCCGGCCTCCCAGAGGCGGCTCAGGCTGGGCCTGCGCTGGCCCCGGATCAGCAGCAGGTGCTGGCATGTCTGGGGCGGGGGGGTCGGGGGGGGCTATTCCTCAGCCCCAGGCCAGCTGCTCCACCAGTACCTGCAGCTTCTCCAGTTCCTGCAGGGCCTTGTTCAGCGCGGCCCACGTGGCCGTGCCCAGGAGCCCTGGTGAGTGCCCGGACCCCCTGCAGCCACCATGGCCCTGGCCGGAGGGAAGACTGCATTTCCTGCACCAGGGCCATCCCCCCGCAAACCCGCCCTACCCCCCTATGGGCAGGGCTGACCCGAAGTAGGCAGCGGAGCCAGGCAGCAGCAGGAGGCAGAGGGCTGCAAGCAGGCTCTGTGCGTGCATGGTGCCAGCGCTGCGCAGTGGGTAGTGGTGTCTCCCACGGCCCTTTAAAATCAGCAGGGCGGGGTGGGGTCAGGCATTGCCGGGAGTGGCTGTTTACCTGGAAATGTGCTGCCCCAAGCACATGCTTGATTTGCTGGTGCCTAGAGCCGGCCCTGTGTGTAAGCACTGGGAACAAGCTCAGAATGTCCAGCACTGTTCTGGCCTGTCCTAAAGACGTGCATGCCAAAATTCTCCATGCTACACTGGTGCAGACTACTTCAACTGCGGCATCGACATTCATACCAGCTCAGAAACTGGCACCGGTCCATTTTCTGGCACTGGCCTGGACATTGCCACCAGCACCAATAAGAGTGAGGGGATGGGAAACCCAGCAGGCCACTGTGGCACCACTGGCAGCAGGGGGATCACTGGCACCAGCTAAGGCGCACTCTAAGACCAATAGACAGGCCACCATTTCCCCATGTCTGCAACCGATCACATTTTCTCTGGCACCGTCCTTCCCCTTCATTGCACGTCAGTTTTAAGAATGCTCTATATAGATCCTATAGGTGTTTGTGTCTGTGGGATTTCAGAAGCATAGCCATGGGCACAGTATGCCAACTTCTCCATGGCTAACTTTGAACAGTGTTTCCTTAGCTCTCACCCACAGTGCCCTTAAGCAACATTGATGACCTCTTCATCATATGGATCGATAGGAAAGAGACCCTTGAAGAATTTTACAGGGATTTCTGCAACTTCCACCCCACCATTAACCTCAGCCTCGATCAGTCCACACGAGAGATCCACTTCCTTCATCAGTTATAGGCATCCAAAAGGAAATCTTACTTGCTTTGAGGGATCCCAGAAAGAGAGAGAGAGAGAGAGAGGGAAGGGAGGGTGGCTGAAGCAGCTGCCTGCCTGCCATGGGCAGGAGCCTGCTTCAGCCCCATGGGACCCACAGCAGCCCTTGTCCAGACTGCTCCGGCTTTCCAGAGCACCCTCCCCGTCCGTGGTGGGTCTGGTCATGTTGCAGTCAGGGGCTGTTCTGACTGAGCTTGGACTGCTCCAGGCCACCCACCCTTTAATTGGTTAACGGGTTAAATATCACATTTAATTGGCTAACCAGTTAAACAGGATTTTACATCCCTACTATACAGGCATTGGATGAATAAAAAGCTTATTTGGACTGTAGACTGAGCATAGGGAGGAATTTGATTGAAGTCTTAGGTAGGTGTTCCTACTGTTTACGTATGTATTTGGTACACCAATGATTGATATATTGTCCAGGGGAAAATTGAAGGTAGATTATTGTTCTATGGCTATCAGAATGAAGGAGCTGTAGTCCTGTATGCTGTTTTTCTTTTCTGACCCAGTGGGCTCATGCACATGTTTCTCCTCTTCCTCTGTCATCCAGAATGATGGAAAAGGTCAGACAAGAAAAAGCATCAACAGTCTCACTGTTTCATGCTGTCATTTTAGACTCTGGTTTGATTCTGGTTCATGAACATAACTACTATGCCCATATAGCCTTGTGTTCTTCCTACACTAGGAGATCTGTTGGATATGAAAGTATAAAAGGTTCAGACCCAGGATATTTCCATTTAGTGGCTTGCACTTAGCAAATAAAGATCAATATAGAAGCAACTTTTCTTCCTTCTGGGATGGGTCCACAAATTCAGATTATTGCAGTAATTAGCATAAATCCTCTACTTGAAGTATCAAATAAATCAAAGCCAAAATGGCTACAATTCAGCAAATTCTGGATTTTTATGGGAATTGAGAATAAGCAGTGATATGCTATCTTCCGTATTATATAGGAGAATAAAACAAGAATGACATTTCACATTCTCGTGTAAAATGTTTCTTTCATTTCTTTCATAGAGCTCCAATTAAACCACAGGAAATGCATAAAGTGGCAACACAAAAGATCTTGGTTCTAAATGTCATAACCCAGTATCTTGTTTGAAACACTTCCTTTGGTATCCTTGTATTTCCTTAAAATACTTACTGTCTGTTACCTTAGTCCACATGATTTTAGTATTGAGGACATTGTAGGATTGAAATCTGTGCTTTTCACTTTGAAAAAGGATTCTTTGTCAAGATGTATTCTTCAAGTATAACTAAATGTAACTTTTGATAATTCGTGAGCACTACATTCTGTCCAAAATCTGTACGTTCTAAAAAGACAAAATAACATTTCCCTTAGATAGATGGCAAATAATTAAAAAAACAAACCTCCAGGATGTTCTTGTAGTGGTTTGTCCTTGTATCATTCAATTATAGAAGGGATTGACAACCATAGTAATAGAGTAAATCTTGTGTAAAATAACATCAATAAATAAAATTTAGTATCAATTTTATAGAAAATATTGTTGCAATTACAATATGTACTGCTATTATTAAAGCAGAATTTTTATGATTTCAGAAAAACTTAAAATATTAATTTATCTGGTAGTAGAATTTTTCTTTTGAATAAGAGGATTTCTGCAGAGTTGATTCTGAATCGAGTTGCTATGGTGTTAGTATCATTGTTTAGTTAATTCTACACTGGGTTGCTATGGAAATACTTACTTACTGAGTTAATGCCTAACAGTGTCAAATACATGCTGCTGGAAACTAGGAATCATTTTCATTTATCCAGTAAAAGACTCCAACTGAAGTAAAGACTCAGAAAAAGTGATATCGAATAGACAAACTTTTTTGGATTATATAATTTTATTAGATTATGTCTGTTTTAGAATTTTCTGTAGATTTCATTTCCTTAAAGAATCAAAACAAAAGCAAATAATCTTGGCACTGAAAAGTGTTATGAGTCAAGTTTCTCAATTACAGGTGAATTTCTTAACTCTGAAAAAATATTATTTTTGGAACTCACATTTTATTAATTGCCTATTTTAATTTTGTGTGTGTGTGTTTTACCATATATGAATTGCACATTTATTTTAAGATAGGGCTGTTGATTCTCTCTACTCCACACCTCTTAAATTTTAATTTAGTATCAAAGTAATACTACTATGTATTGTTTCATACCCCTAATACATTTTGAGGTTAAATATATTTAACTGGCTATAGGCATCCTGCTTTATTTGCATAATTTGGGAGTCCTCAAGGCTCCGAATTGGGAAAAAAAAGACTAATTCTCAGGTACTGAAGACACTAGCTTTTGTCTTTGACAAAAATTTCAAGCAATTCTTAAAACATTGAACAGATATTGCACCTAAATTTAGCTTGATTCTTCTTCAAGAAGTGTCTCTGTTGGTGCTCCACTGTAAGTGTTTTGGCACTCCTGCGCTTATAGTCGGATACTTTTAGCATCAGTTCCCTGGGTGCTGACATGCATGCGTGGTGCCATCTTGCTACGTAGCAAGCATGCCAATGTGTGCGTGTTGTCAATTGTCCCTCAGTTCCTTCTCAACCACTTCAGGCTTTGGTCCAAGCAGCACTCTCCTGTTGTTTGTTCAAAGAAGATTTAATTTATCCTAGTTTAGTTTAAATATCATTTCCTTTAAAGTTAGTCAGTTGCTCCTTCCTCTATTACCCTTTTTTCTATTAAAGAAGTCTACCCTTTCTTTCCTGGTTTAACTCTTCCCTTTAGTTTATAGCTATCATCATGGCAGGGTCCCCTGGTTTTAAAAGATGCCCGATCCTTGTTTTAGGTGGACATGCACAATGTATTTGGTGCTTGCGGAAGGATCACTCCCTCTAAAAGTTTCAGAGGGGCAGCTGTATTACTCTGTAACTGGAAAAACTTAAACAACAACAAATAGTCTTGCAGCACCCTAGAAACTAATAAAAATGTAAATGGCATCATGAGTTTTCGTGGGCACAATCCACTTCTTCAGATGAACCTTGTTTAAGGGGTCCAGTTTTCAAATACATATCACAGTGAGAGGATGGGGAGGGAGAGAAAGAAAAAGAAGAAGGAAAAAAAGGGAGAAAGAGATTGTCAGTGTCCATGCTAAATGAAGCTGATAAGAGCACTTAGTACCCATTTTAAGTGCCGCTTGTTTTTTTTTTAATGTCATTAGCATGTGGAATGCAATAGGCCATCCAACCAATATTTTTGTTGAGACTTCTGTTGTAATCAAACTTGTAAATAAAATTAAGTTCTGTAGTTTCCCTGTTGAGTTGGCTTTTGAAATTGGTTTGAAATAATATGGTTACTTTGAGATCCATTAATGAGTGTCCAGGCAAGTTATAATGTTCCCCAACAGTTTTCTGTGTGTTGCCTTTTTGGATATCTGATTTGTGTCCATTAATTTTTTCTTGCAGAGACTATTCAGTTTGACGAGTATACATGGCAGAGGGGCATTTGATGGCATAGCTCTCATTAGTGGATATGCAGTTATATGAGCCTCTGATGTGGTGGTTTATATGATTAGGTCCTGTGATGATATCGCCTGTATAGATGTGTGGATGGAGCTGGCATCACAGTTAATTGCATGGGTTCCTGGATCAGCATGATGGAGATGTGCTGCATAGTTATTGGAAAGAATTTGTTTGAGGTTATCGGGTTGTCTGTAGATGAGGATTGATCTGTCCCCCAAAGCTTGTGAGAGTAAGGGGGTCATTTTCTAGGATAGGTTGTCGATTGTTGATAATGCATTGGAGGGGTTTAAGTTGTAGACTGTAGATAATGACAAGTGGTATCCTGTTATTTTCTCTGTTGGGCCTATCTTGTAGTAACTGATGTCTGGGTACTCATCTGGCTCTGTCAATTTGTTTTTTCACTTTTCCGGGTGGATATTTCAGTTTTAAGAATGCTTTATATAGATCCTGTAAGTGTTGTGTCTGTGTGTGGGATTGGAGCAAATCCCTTCAAAAGTGTCACCATTGTAAAAAAAACCTCTCAATCTCTTAAGGCTTGAGATCTGCAGCTCAAGCTGCTCATGATGGAGAAGTCAGTTAGACCATTGTCTGACCCAGAGTCCCAGACCGCTTCACCGCAAAGATCTCCCACAGCGGCTTCAGACCAGGGGCATCGGTGCCCTCTCAAGACCTCCCAGCAAAGATGACAAAAGGTAACATACTATATCTTGAACCTCTGAGAGACCAACAAAAAATATGTCCTTACAACAGAAGCTTAAGTCACTGGCTTCTGGGATCAGCGGGTTCCAGGCAGCTCCAGCATGGACAAATCCTAAGGGGCTGTGCCTGCTAAAGAAGCACACCCTGCAGTCACCTCGGCCAAGGTTAAAAAGACTGTTCCTTTACTGTTGGTACCGAAATCTGCACAACAGTCCGTTACTGCAGGTTGCTCAGACCCTTTGGCACAGACCCCTTCGGTACAGACTGTACCATCAATACACACCGAGACACTGGCGGTACTGATACTGGTATGCACGGACAACACCTCCGTATTGGCATCGGCATGTACCGAGACTACGATAACATAATCGATGTTCTCAGTACTGCACCCCTGGACTTCCCATGAGGATCTGGTGGGGGCCTCAGAACCAGAAATTGTTCTCTTCAGCACCAATGCCACCCCTACAGTGGAGGGACCAAGCAAGCTTGCCACTTCTTGTAGTAATACAGTGCGTCATGGGTTTGGGCCCAGTGTTCCATGATGCATTGCTTTCTGTCTCAGCATTCCATGTGCTTCTGTCTATGGCTTGCGGCGTATTTCAACATCCCTTGTTTTCTGCTCACCCCACCATGGATCCTGAGCTGCTTTCCCATGTTCTGCTAGCTGTCAATAGCAAATTGAAAATGGCAATGCAGTTAATATTGAAGTTCGGAAGTCAAAAGGGAGTCATAGTTGCCTGGTGTGCTGTCGACAGCAATAGGATCAACATTAAATTGCTTTTGACATTCATGGAACAGTTGCACATGATGAGCTGTTGCTTTTGGGCATGTGAAACAAGCACTGAGTGGTGGGATCACATAGGTATGTAGGTCTGGGATGATGAGCAGTGGCTGCAGAACTTTTGGATGAGGAAAGCCACTTTCCTGGGACCGTATGCAGAGTTTGTGCCAGCCCTGTGATGCAGTGACACCCAAATGAAAACTGCCCTCTTGGTGAAGAAGCATGTGGCAATCACAGTGTGGAAGTTGGTGTCACAGGACGACTTGTTGTTTAGTGTGGAAGCTGGTGACTCCAGACAGCTACTGGTCGATGGTAAATCAATTTGGAATCTGGAAGTTGATTATTGGGGTTCAAGTGTGCAGAGCCATTAATTGTATCTTGTTGCAAAGGACTCTGATTCTTGGTAATGTATATGAAATAATGCATGACTTGGCAGCAATCAGTTTCTCTAACTGTGGAAGGGTGATTGATGACCTGCATATACCAGTTTTGACATCCACCTGGCTTCCAACTGAGTACATCAATAGGAAGGAGTAAGCAACTGAGTATCAATAGGAAGGAGTTGTGTATCACCATGGCCATCTCACTGACAGCTGTGCGTGGTGGTCAGGAAAGGTGCATGATTCTCTTATGTTAAGGAACATTGCCTGTGCAGATAGCTGCAAGCAGGGGCTTTCAGTTCAGACCAGAAAAATTACAGCAGGGGATGTTGAAATGCACATAGTGATCTTGGAAGAGCCAGCATACCCATAATGGTGGTGATGCAGTGGTTTAGTGACAATATTTTAAATTTTCCTACCCTTTTGAATCTTGTGCCAGATAGTTCTCTCCTGAGGCTATGTAGGGAAGAAAGGGATAATTAATCCTATCACGGGAAACCTAGATGGCAGTAAAAAGTGGTTCAACAATAGCCTCATTAGGTGCAGGATGGTCGTGGAATGGGGTTTGGCAGATTAAAGGCATGCTGGTGTTGCCTTTGTGGCAAATTAGACCTATATGAGGATCATGGTCATAGTCTCATGCTGCCTTTTGCACAATATTTGTGAATGCAAGGATGAAAAGTGTGATTGATGTAGACTGCTGAAGCAAAAGGCCTGGCAGCTGCTTTTGAGCAGCCAAATACCATGGCTATTAGGGAAGCTAGTCAAATCAGAGACCTTTTGAGGCAACACTTTGAAGATGAGAACTAGTAATGAATACTGCTATGCTATGGACTGAAACACTTAATGAAAACAATGTTTGCAAGACCGTACTTGTGATTTTTGTGGCCTGGGATTCAGTGTAAGCAAATGATTTCACTGCTTGTTCATTTTTCCTAACAAATTATAACATATGCCAGCAACAAATAAAGAATTCTCATTAAAAATTATGTTTATTGCACAAAAACACTTCATACCATGCTCACAATAGCTTGAGGGGAAAGAATGTACCAAGGGAGGGTAGTGAGAAATGACAGACAGTGGAAAAGAATTCTCAGTTGGAATTTGGGAAGGCATGGGAGAGAGTTCTGAATATATTGAAGGCAAGGGCATCTGCTCAGTCTGTAGCATTATGTCTGCTTCTGCATCATCTTAATCATCTCTGCTGCGGCTCTAGAGTGGGTCTCATTTTCTCCTTTTGCCCAACTCTCTCTTTTCCTCTTCTGCCTGAGTTCCCTGTTTTTCGCATTTGAGGATTGCATCACCGCCAGGAATGTGTCTTCCTTGCTCTGTCTTGCACACTTTCTTAGCCCATGGAGGTGTTCTGCATGAAGTGCCTGTCAAGGTTATATCTGCAGAAACACAAAGAACAACACACAGAGATCTTTGTTAAGGACATGTACAGCATTGAAACAGGACAGTAAATTACACCTCGACTAACATACCAATCACTTTCACATTGCACCTGGACAAGCTCACATGATGACAAACACGTCAGGCATGGAGAGTTCCCTCTAGGGTTGGATGGGGGTATATGGGAAGAAAATCAATGTGAAAAGGTTCTAGTGCAGTGGTTTAATGACAATATTTTAAAATTTCCTACCTTTTTGAATATTGTGCCAGATATTTCTCTCCTGAGAGTAAGCAGGGAAGAAAGGGAGTATCTAAGCAGCTTCCAACCTGGCCCCTGTGCTGCTTGCTTGTTTGCTGGTTTAGTCCCTGTGCGAATAATGGCAGAATGCATGGGAAATTTCCCTTCAATGGCGGGAGGAACAGAGCATCTCTGCAAAGAAACCTTCAGCAGCATAATGAACTAAGTGTGTTCACATGGTGATTTGCATTGTTTTGATTTTATCAATTTAAATGTACTCCTTAGGTTAAACTGATGCTATTATCTTAGATAGATGAGACCACATGCTATCTGCAAATAATATGGACAAAAATGTACTGATCGATGCATGCTTCACATTTTCAATGTTTTCCTTCACTGTAACAGTTTGAAAAAGAATTTTTAAAAGAAATTAAAACTTAAGTTCTAGGGTACAGTTTTATACTACAAAGGATGGCTTTAGCAGCAAATTTCATGGATGTCAATTTATTTTGAGGCCTATCTGATAACTTTACAGACTAAAATTTTACTTCTCTAATTGCAATTCTGGGAGAGTGCACTGAATTTTACTATGGATATTTTCAGCAAAATTGTTAATAAAGCTACGACTGCAGAATTGTTATTGATGACAGGGGAACCAGCAGGAACATTTGCCTTTCATCTTCCAGGTTGAGATTGTATATTTTGCACATAAACTAAGCAGATTTGGCCTGAATCAGGAATTATTGAGAAAAAAATACGGGTCCCCCAAGATGCCTTCTTTACAGCCTCTTGTACAATAATCACACTTTTAAGGGCTAAAATGGGCGGTAAACTGAGCAGGTGCTTCAGTGAGCCAATCTTGTCAATCATATTTAAAGCCACCCACTCACTTTTCCCCCTAAACCTCAGATTGATCCTACTGTGTAATTGGTGTAGTTCTAGCTTAATATTTCTTTTAAAAGGTATAATCTGTGATACTCTGCTTTTTCTCTGAAAAAGAAGTGAAGACATTGAAAGTGTAAGATACTGGCGCCAGCAAACAATTTTTTTGTAGTTCTAGATTTGAGTGCCACCTTGTGGACTGTTAGAAGCTTTGGAAAATATCAAATAACATCCCCCTCCCCAGCATCTCTCATGTTGAAATATCATCAAGTAAGGATCTTATTGAGAGGAGATATATATAATAGTCATATTTGTCCTAGAATTGAATTAAATTGAAATAGGACATACAGAGAAAAAATGTAGAGTGGGTAACCTGAATTTTTCATTAATGGCTGGCCAAGAAGATTGTAACTTTCTCTTTCACATGATCTCACCATAGCATTTCTTTTGGTTATTGCAATGTGTGCTATATGAAGTTAGCCTTGAAGATTATTCAGCTAGGGTAAATTGTGACACATTATATGTTAATGCTGCTTCTCCTGGGGAAAATGTTGCATTTGTTTCTCTAATCAGCACTTTCTGGTTAATTTTTAATGTGTGATTAGAGTTGTTGGTTTTTGGAGCCATAAAGTTTTGAGGACCTGATCAGTTCAGAAAGTCACTGTCTTAGGTTTGATACTGTGACAATTGAAATCAGCTGAGGCGCTCAAATTTATATCTAACAGTAAAATTTCAGCACAGTGTTTTCTGTTATGGAACCTGGGCTGTGGAATATGTTTACTTAAATAATTTGTTCATTCAGATAACACAACCCAAATGAAAAAGTACACTGCCATCTTATAAATATCTACGTCAACCCATTGATTTCATACTGTGCTCTGGAGGCCAACTAACTTCGTCTTTATCAGATCAGCATAGGAAATAAGATGAGGAGTCCCGTGGCATCTTAAAGACTAACAGATTTATTTGGGCATAAGCTTTCATGGGTAAAACCCGCTTCATCAGATGGGTGGGCTTTACTTACAAAAAGTTTATGCCCGAATAAACGTTAATCTTTATGGTGACACGGGACTCCTCATTGTTTTTGTGACTACAGATTATAACGGCTACCCCTCTGAAAACAATATGAAATACGTTTAGATTTAAGGCCTTGCCATTGCAAATGCCTCTCCTGTAGTTGTCGGAGTGCATAATTTTCTCTCCCCTGCTACAGCAGTACACAAGAAGAGAGGCACTAACTCAACTCAACTAGAGGTATTATGGTAATCCTGCCCTGGAAATTACAAAGATATGGATTTCATACAAGATGCTTTTTCAGTGAAAGAGAGACCATTTAATTTGCCATGCCAACCATAGCTTAAAAAGAAAGTGCAATTCTGTCCACTCTTTGGAGGGTTTTCAGGCAATTCAACAAAACTTCATGGCCAACTATATCTCAGATCACTGATTAGTCTAACCAGTTATGGACATTTGATCTTTTTTAATTGGTAGTTGAATTATCAGTCAAACAGCCAAACCAAGGGAGTCTCAATATCATGCTAACTATCCATGTTTTAGAACGGAGAAGAAACCTATGTTTACAGTATATCAGAGTAAATATGATTTTTTGCCCTTCGGTCCTCAATCCTTCTCCCCATTCCGCACCCAAAAAAGTCTTCTGATGTGCAGAGGGAGAAATCCACTGCTGAATGGAAACATAAGCCTTGATTCATCAAGCTGTACACAACTCAGAACAGTTCATCAGGACTGTTCATGTAGTGGCTATTGTGGAGAAGAAAACCTTCACTTTTATAACAGCCATGACATAAGATTGAAAACATTCTATGCCACAGTCTTTAGACCACATAGCTGAAGTGATAATCACCAATTGCATGCTAACCTTCATTCCATGTTTTTAATCTGTTAAAACAACTTGAACTTTTGGAGAATATGGCAAAATGACCAAGTTTTATGCAAATAAGTGTCTTGAAGAGTAGGTCCATTGCCTTAAATATTATGGGCTCCAGTTCAGCAAAGCACATGAATAGGTGCTTAACTTTAAGAACCTAGATAAGCCCTCTGAAGTCAGGTTAGAATTAGAAGTTAGTAATAAAAGTTACACATACGTTGTTGTTTCTTCTTTGAGGAGTGTCACTGTGGGTGTTTTGGCACTCTTTGCTTATAATTGGATGTTTTCAGCAGGAGTACCCCAGATGCCAATGAGCATGCATGGTGCTGTCTCACTGCATAGTGATCATGTAGTCACACGCATAGTCAACTGTCCCCCAGATTCCTTTCTCAATTATTAATTTACTTACTCAGGTTCCCCCCATCTTTATTTAAACCTTTACAAAAAATATATTTTCCTTTACTTAACCCTCTGTATCAGATTACTGGCCATGTCAGGTTTGCCCAGTTTCAAAAGATGCCTCACATGTAGGCTTTACATCCCCATATCTGATGGTCATGCTCAATGCATTAAATGCCTGGGGGAGGCTCATATACCACAGAAGTGCCTTCACTGCAAAAAACTGTTCACGAGATATCTGAATGCTTGGAACATCCAATTAAAACTCTCCTTATGGAGAAGTCTGTGTTATCAGCTTTGGACCCAGAGTCCCATACACCACCACCTCAGAGATCTCCAACTGCGACCTCAGAACAGTAGTTCCTGTTTCCTACCTCAAGACCCTCCTACTAAAAAAAAATTGCCAAGCGGAAGAAGCATACTTTGTTAGGCACTGAACTCCCTTTAAAAAGGGTGTCTCCATCACCCAAGTCTGTCTCTGTACCAATGGCTCTGTCCTCATCAGACCTACAGCTCCGGGAACATCTAGTACAGACAAATACCAAGGGGCTGCATCTTCTAAACAGTCACACTTTCCTGTAGCCTCAACCTCAAAGGCTAAAAAGGCTGCTTTGGCACTGATGGTGATGCACACCACCCCAGCATCAATACCTCTGGAACTTGCAGTGCAGACTCTCACTGGGCTGGTACCAATGATGAGTGCAGAGACTGGCCCTGTGCTGACCCTGGTGCCGACATTCATGGCACCACACCCTTTCATGTCTCATGAAAATCTGGCAATAGCTTTGATACCAGATAATCCTCTCTTCTGTACTGATGGCATGCCCACACTTCAGGGACCTAGTAGATTGGTGACTCCATCCAGCTCTGCTCCTCTCTTCTCAAGATAGGAAGATGATGATGAGGAGGAAGAGTTTTCATTTTCACCTCGCCACTTATTTCCAAAACCCACAGCTCAGCTTCAACAACCATAAGTCCAGGGACAGATTTGGCAACCATTCCCTTGGTGTCCACCAATTCCCTTCCCAACAACTTAGCAGGGATAGGATCCATGGGTACCATATAGAGCACAATTGACAGTGCCATCTGGGACGGCTCCTTAAAGATCACAGCCAAGGCACAACAGACACCCTGTCAGACCCACTCTGATACAACTCAAGAGCATCTGGAGGATACAGAAAGAAGATGATACAGTGCCTATCACCCATGTATCATCATCTTCACTGGATGATAGATTATTATGTCTCCAACCCCTACTACTGGGGATAACTTCAGATCTTTCCAGGACCTTTTTAAACGAGTGGCTGACTCACTAGATATCTCATTCATAGAAGTGCCCAAAATTCAACATAAACTAATGGACATTCTGCAAGCTTCCACTTCTGCAAAGACAGCCTTACCAATAAATGAAGCAGTTTTCAGCAGAGGTGATTTGGCTAATCCCTGCCTCCATCCCACCTTCTCCCAGGAGAGCAGACTGCAAATATTACATTCCCGCTAAAGGGGCCAAATCCCTTTTTTCCTACCCAGCTCCAAATTCATTGGTCATGGAAGTGGTGCATAATTGAGGCAAGCAGACTCAATTTAAGATGGCTCCATATGATGAAGATTGGAAGAGAGAAGATATTTTTGGCAGAAAAGCATATTAATTTGCCTCACTAGAATTCCGTATTGCCAATTACTCTGTTGTATTAGCAAAATGAGAATCTTTATTGACCAGCTACCAGAAGACAATAGAAACACATACAAGACAAATTTAGACCAGGGCTCATTAATAGCAAAAACAGCTCTCCAAGTATTCCTCGACTTAGCAGACGCCACAGCCAGATCATTAGTGACTGCCATCATAATGTGTCAAGCATCTTGGCTATACCTCTCAAGGTTTCCTAAAGAAGTGCAAACAGTATAGGATTTACCTTTTGAAGTACAGAAATTCTTCTCCACCAGTACAGACACATCATTACATACACTAAAATATTCTAGGGTAACTCTTAAAACCCTAGGTATGCACTTACCACAACCCAAGAGAAACAAGTCTGATTTTATGCCCAACATTCCTGCCCTTCAACATAAACTGTGCAATAAAGGGGTTATGACCAGAGATGCAGACAAAAACAGCCCCGCAGAAGGCAAAATCAAGATAAACTCATGACATTCCAACCATGCACGTTGTGTCAGTCATTTTTGTTTTGAAGATCTGGTCGAGAGTTGGATACCTCCTGCTTGACAGGATTACAATTACCACAGGTTGTTTCCATTCTATCCAGCATGGACCCGTATTACAACAGACAGATGGGTATTGGAAATAATCTCACAAGATTACTCCATTCTCTTCCTGTCTTGCCCCTCCCTTCCAGTCCCTGTTCAGGGATCCTTCCCACGAGATGCTCTTGCAACAAAAGATACACAGTCTCATCCGCCTAGGTCCATAGACCAAGTACCAACCCAACTACATACAGAGGAAAGGGATTCTATTCCCGTTACTTTATAGCTCCCCAAACAATGGGGGATGGGGGCCCATTTTAGACTTATGTCATCTAAACAAATTCCTAAGGAAGCAACACTTCACAATGATCAATCACACTAGCAAAAAGAATCCAGGCATTGGAAAAAAGAAATAGGCATTGAATCATCTCTCCCACTGCATTGATTGGGTCAGATGGCAGGGAAACAACACTGGTTATTCTCAACATACTGAATACACATCAGCCTGTGTCATTTTATTGCCCTTCCTTGTATTTGCTGATACATGCTGAACAGAAGGGGGGGGGCAGCTTTGAACCTAATGCACTCTATGAGAGAGCCCTCCAATTACAGGAGTAGTCACAAAAATAACTCAGACCTTTCACTGACAGAAAGGAATGGAGTAATTCCAGGACTGCAGGTTTCTGAACAACCATGGTAGTTATAGCAACATCCTTTTTTTGGATTTAAAACGGAGAAAAAAGCAGTGGATTATTATTTTCTATAAATTGTAGATACATTCATTTGCATAGCTTACATTTCTGAAAAAAAAAACACTATTAGAAATATAGCCATAACTTCCAAGTTACAGTGGTATTACTGAATCCACAAGGTTTGAACATCACTAAAATGTAACAGTCATTCTGTAAATTTCATTTTCTGTATGTAGTTTTTATTTTTGGTCTGAAGAACGAACAATGGATTGACGTATTTGTATCTGATAGCATCTTCCGGTTGTATTGCTGACGTATCAATGTGGTTTTTGTGGCTTTGTAAAGCTCTTTGACATAGAGGCTTGCAATCATATTCAGATAGTAACTTCTAACAAAACTTTGAACAAAAAAATATCATGTTTTCCACAAAGGCATTTTAGTTTTTTAAGCTTAGCATTTATTTTGGCTTATTGAGTTAGTGCTGTTAATCTAAGTCCTGATTTATAAAATATGTACAGAAAAAAAATTTATTGGATGGTTTTGAAACAGAATTAGACTACTTCTGGGAAGAAGAATATCATGTTAATGAGAAGTATGATAGGTTAAAGAGCAGGAAATATTAATATTTTGTACTATAAGGCACCCTTTCTCAAACTGTGGGTCACAACCCCAGGGGGGTCGCGAGCAACTTGTGGGGGGGGGGGGGGGGGGGGGGGGGGGTCGCAGCTGGATTCAGTTTTTCACTTGTGACCTCTCTCTCCTGGACCGCGAAGAGCGGCAGGGCGGCCGAAGGCAGCTGCCGGCAAGTCGCGCAGCGTGGCCAAGGCCGCGGGACTCCAGGAGTGTAGCTCAGCTGCAGCAGGAAACAAGGCGGCAAGAAAGTGAGGGTGGTGCAGGAGCGAACGCACGGTGCTGGGCGACTGAACACTTCCCCAATTGGGAGAGGGCAGGGTCCCTCAGGCAGCGGGCTGGAGGATTGGGTCGGGACAGAGGACCCGGAGGTAAATAAGGGCACATGGGGGTCAGAGGAGGAGGCAGAGAAGACACAAGAGAGGAGTGAAGGACGAAGGAGAGGAGAGAGAGAAGAAACCAAAGGGACTCTGAGTGGAAAAGAGACAGGAGGAAGGAGCCTGCAGGTGGGAGGGGTTTAAGGGCCGCAAACGCCTTGAACTAACCCCAGAAGGGCAAGGAGTCTGGTGAGAAGGGGAGAGGAAGCAACCCAGGGCAGTGGGGGGAGAAATCACACAAATTCCTTTAGCATTTTAGGGGGTCGTGGTATCACAAAGTTTGAGAACCCCTGCTCTAAGGAAATAGCACATACAGGAAAATAAAAGACTCAAGCATTTTACAATGACGTACAAATAATCTGTCTTAATTTTTCAGAAGTACTTTATGGATTGTGTGGGAATATGTCAAAAATGTCATATTTTGTTAAAGCCTAGTGCCCAAGTATAATGGAGACATGTTCCTTTCAATACAGAATATATAAAACATAGCGGCAGATTTTCAGCCGGTGTAAAGTGTCACAGCTGTTTTGAAATCAATGAAGCTATGACAGTTTACACCAGCTAAAGACCTAGCCCGTGACTCATCTCTCTATGTTATTTTCAGACTCCCTTTAAAAAAAATCATTTATTTGTTTCTCATTTCACGAATTAGAAGTATAGCTGTCATACTCCTAGATAGTGGAAGCAGGGAGAAGGAAGTCAGATATAAAGCTGTCTGTTTTGTGCTTGCATATACATGACCCTTTAGCTATTGTAATTTTGGGTAGCTAATTACACAGAATATTTCTTCAGGTTTTTTTGGTAGAATTATACTATTTCTCAATGAAGGGAAAATAGTAGATACAACACAGTAGAATTTTAATAAAATATTGTCAATTGTGTCTCAAAAAATCATACTAGATATAAATTCAAATTGGCTTGGATAAGGACATTGTCATATGGAATGTTCACGTGTTAGAATACCTAAGCAAAATATAGTGCTAAATGACAGTTTACTATGATGCACACATGTGGAAGACATGGCTACCACTGCTATTTTTATGTTTCTGTCATAAGGAAACTTACCTATAGAGATGCTACCACGTATAATGTTTACTACAGAAATATCAGTGGGCATATCCATAAGCCCTATTTAATATTTTCATTAGTGTTTGAGAAGAGGCAAAAAGTATAGATGAAAGCAAATTTGCTGAGATTCAGTACAGGTTGGACCTCCCTGGTCTGGCACCCTTGGGACCTGATCAGTTCTGAACGAGGGGATTTGCCAGATCAGGAGAGGTCCCTCTCCTCCTGGCCCATACTAAATCGCTGGGGCAGGAGGTTTCTGGCTGCTGTGGAGTCAGAGCTACATGGCTGCTGCTGGCCCCCTGTTATTGCCTAGGTGCTGGAGGAAGATCTCTGAAATAGTCAATATTTGCTCACCGCCAGATTTTTCTTTTGTGGGCTTCGTGAATTGTTGCTTAAGGAGATAATTTTAGGGAAAGTATTTTTTCTAGTTTGTTTCCTTTTGCTGTAAATGGATATGGTGACACTGTGTAATCCATGTTTAACTATGCTTATAAATTATTTCCAATAATGCTTAGAGCTTAGCATAGGTGTCATTTTGTGTCCCTTTATAACTAGATGAATAAAAATAGAAAAGCAACATCAGCACATACACTGCTTGTGACCTGTATGATGGAAGATTTTTTTTACTGTTTCCAGTCTAGCATAATTAATAAAAGAGCATGTAGTTACTTTATCAATAAGCAGATCATATTGTTCTTAAAATATAAATCTTTTACTCTTATAGTTATTCCTATATGTGGTTCTCATACCATATCATAACTTGTGTTTTAATGTCAGCAGTTGAGACCGTGAAATGATCAGCTGAAAATAAGCCTTTCCCACCCACCAAAATTTGGAAGGAATAATTGTAAATAGCATGAATTGATCAAGATGTATTTAATTAATATGCACTTTTTGACTGCTAGCATATAATTAATTATTATTTATTTTGTCTCTCTTACAGATGATTCTTTGGGACTGGGACTTGAAACAATGGTATAAACCCCATTATCAGGTCAGTCTATTTTATCTGCATTGGAAAAGTTAATATTCATCTAATGAAAATGGACTTTGAGATTAAAGGATTCCATGTTGATTGGCAGATTTTAATTTTTCCACTAGAGTTTTATAGTTGTCTAAATTACTGGTATTTTATCAGTGCAGTGATTACTCTGTCTTCCAAATTCTTGACTGCAGTTGGAAGTTTGTGAGTGCAGGTATTGCTGAGTCAGTACAATGACAATATCCTGACATTGGTGCATATGCAAGGTGACTTTCTGGGCTTGTTGAGATATTTATTTTGGTATTTCCCTCTGAAAGAGAATTATTTCCAATAAATACATTATTGGGATGATAGTTTAAAATAAATAAAATTAACAAAGTGTGCTCATAATTTTATGCAGAGGTGGTAGCAGCACACGTAGTTAAGATTACCTACCACTGTTTCTTACAGATTAGACCTCTCTAAACTGGAACTCTCAGATGTTCCTGGACAAAAGAGCTTCAGCGACTGGGATTACAAAGGCAGGAGGGCCAGCAGCTCTGATGGGGCTGGGAGCCCATCTGGGCTGGTAGAGGGGCTAGGGCCTGAGAGACATGTCGGCAGTAGTGGGGCCAGCGGCCAGGAGGGGAGCGCCTAGAGCAGTGGTTACCAACCAGTAGATCGGGATCTACTGGTAGATCTTGGAGCCTTTGACAGGTGATCCTGCCTGGTTTGGCCACGTGGCTATCAAGTGTCAGCACTTCAACTGCTCCTCCTCCCACTGCTGCGCATCTCTGGCCCTTTGCCTTGGAGCTGTTCCCCCAGGAGCATCCTGTTTGCTGTGCAGGGCAGGAAAGAGAGAGAATGGGTGCTGATGCCAAAGTGCCCCCTTCTCCCACCCTGTATCTTATCTCCACAGAGCAGAGAGGGGGCATAACAGGACTAGGGATAGAGCAAGTTTGTTAGCTGTTTTTGGGAGTGGTGCAGGGCCAGGGCAGGGGCATGCCTGCCTTAGCCCCACTGCACCATCACCCAGGAGCCACTTGAGCTAAGCAGTGCCCAGCTGGAGTCCACGTCCTGAACCCTTACCCAAGTCATGAACCCCCATCTTGTATCCCAAAACCCGCCCTAGCCCTGAGCCCCCATGCATCCAAACACCCTCCCAGCGCCTACACCTAGAACTCTTTCCAGCACCCCAGCTGCCTGCCTCAACCTCAGTTCAGAGCCCTTCACACTCCAAATCCCTTAATCCAAGATCAGAGCCTGCACCCCAACCCGCTGTCCCAGCCTGGTGAAAGTGAGTGTTGGGAGGGAGGAGGATGGAGTGAGTAGGGGTGGGGCCACAGAGAGAGCCGGGGCAAAGGAGCACAAAGGAGGCGGGGCAAGGTTATTTGGGTTTGAGATAGATCTTGGATTCCACTTAAATTCAAAATGTGATCTTGTGTGTAAAAAGGTTGAATACCACTGGCCTACAGGCTGGCAGCAGAGGGGCCAGCATTGACCTCCCCATGTCCAGCAAACTCCCTGGTTCGGGAATGGGTCAGATCCCGAGGGTGCTGAACCAGGGAGGTCCAAGCTGTAGAAGATCTGGTTTTCAGTTGCTTACAACTGTTGTCAAACTTCAGTCATTTGACTGAAATTTTCCATGTTGGGTGTCTCCCTCAGACCATTTATTTATGTATATATTTAAGATTTCAGCTAAAATGGGTCTATCATTTCTCAGAACATGATTGTTTTTATCATGTTAAAAACGTCATTATACCTCTTTCATTGATACAGTTCAGTGCTTCCATGTTTTGAAGAAATTTAGCAGGGGAGTTGACCTGGCTTCAGGAGTGCGCTTTTGGCCATGTGCTCAGTAAAGGCCTCATAGAGTTTAGCAGCTGACTTACCCAAACTTTCTTTCTGTAATTTTTGTGCTCCATCCGAGGGCTGCATGGGCTGAGCAGAATTTTCTCTTCATGTGTTTCTCCAAGCTGCTGCAGCTTTAGGAACCGACAGCATAGAGACTGCTTTTCTGGGGCTCCTGGGGCTCCTTGTATTGATGCCAGGCTGCATGAAGGCAAAGAAGGAAGCCGCCTCGCTGGATTGCAGAGGAGTAAGGAATAGGGGAGGCAAAGACAAGCTATGGAACGTGATGCGAACACGGAGGGCAGTTGGTAACTATATGTCAGATTTAGGACAGAGAAGAGTTGAAGAGATACAAGGGGAAGAGGCAGAAGACATGGTGAATGAGGATAGAATGATCGGTAACCAAAATCTGTAACCTTTTATAATGTAAACTGGAACCCAGGATTCCCGTTCCAAACTCCCAGTAATTTTTTTGCCCTTTATTGAACTTTTTCCAATGACAGTATATCTTTTTTGAGAGGAGCTGACCAGATGTGTACGCAGTATTCAAGATGTGGGCGTACCATGGTTTATATAGAGCCAATAAGATGTTCTCTGTCTTATTCTCTATCCCTTTTCTAATGATTCCTGATATTGTTTGCTTTTTTGACTGCTGCTGCACATTGAGCGGATGTTTTCAGAGAACTATCCACAATGATTCCAAGATCTCTCTCTTGAGTAGTTGTAGCTAAATTAGTCCCCCTCATATTGTATGTATAGTTGGGATTCTTTTTTCTAATGTGCATTACTTCACATTTCTCAACATTAAATTTCATTTGCCATTTTGTTGCCCAATCACTTAGTTTGGTGAGTTCTTTTTGAAGCGCTCCACAGTCTGCTTTGGTCTTAATTGTCTTGAGCAGTTTTATATCATCTGCAAATTTTGCCACCTCAGTGTTTACCCCTTTCTCCAGATCATTTATAAATAGGTTGAATAGGATTGGTCCCAATACAGACACTTGGGAAACACCACTTTCCTTTCTGAAAATTGACCATTTATTCCTATCCGTTGTTTCCTGTCTTTTAACAAGTCCATGAGAGGACCTTTACTCTTACCCCATAACAACTTACTTTACTTAAGAGCCTTTGGTGTGGGACCTTGTCAAAGGCTTTCTGGAAATCTAAATATGCTATATCTACTGGTTCCCCCTTGTCCACATGTTCGTTTACCCCCTGTGACGGGCTGTATCCGTCTTGCACTGTGAAAGCTGAGCCTAAGCAGGCTCACCTGACTAAAGAAGCCCTGTCCCTGCAGCCCTACTGGGCATGCTCAGACTACAGCCCAGGTATAAAAGCCTGGAGGGAGCCTCAGTCTGGGCTGGCTTCTGAGGAGGAAGGACGTACTGCCCGACCTCCTGCAGGTAAGCCTCCTGGGAGACCAGACCAGGAGGCCAGCCAATGGGGAACAGCCAGGGAAGCTTCCAGCCCAGAGGAGGAGTAGCAGGTGGATGCTGCAGTAGAAGCCAGCCAGCAGAGACCGGACACAGAAGGGCCTGGCTCTGAGGACACAGGTGGGGAAGATGCCAGCAATCCTGACAGGGTAGGAGGTAGTCCAAGGTAGGGAACTGGACCCCTGAGAAGTTTAGCGTGTTTCGGGCAGACTCCCTACTGAGTTAGTGGTGGGATGTGCCCACCATTGACAGGGCCCTGGGCTGGGACCTGGTGGAGAGGGAGGGCCTGGGTCCTCCTACCCCACCACCTTATTCCCCAAGGGGATGCTGCACCTTGACTTCTAATTTTGCCAGTAGGCCACATTGCCCCATTGAAAAGGGCATTGCTAGAGACTCGGGCTGCTAGGCCGCACTGCACTGGTGAAAAGGGTGTTGCTAGAGACTAGCTCCTGGGCCTCACTGCCCTGTTGAAGGGGTAGTGCTAGAGACTCTGGCCGTTAGGCCACATTGCCATGGGGAAGAGGGACTCTGGGATTGCAGAGGATGCGGGGTGTGGTGCCACGAGGCCCAGGGGCTCAACAGTGCCCCATGGGTGAGGGACAAAGGAACTACCCCGCAACACCCCCTCAAAGAACTCTAATAGATTAGTAAAGCATGATTTCCCTTTACAGGAACCATGTTGACTTTTCCCCAACAAATTATGTTCATCTATGTGTCTGACAATTTTGTTCTTTACTATAGTTTCAAGTAATTTGCCCGGTACTGACATTAGACTTACCGGTCTGTAATTTCCAGGATCACCTCTAGAGCTCTTTTTAAATATTGGCATCACATTAGCTATCTTCCAGTCATTGGGTACAGAAGCTGATTTAAAGGATAGGTTAGAAACCACAGTTAGTAGTTCCACAATTTCATATTTGAGTTCTTTCAAAACTCTTGGGTGAATGCCATCTGGTCCTGGTGACTTGTTACTGTTAAGTTCATCAGTTTGTTCCAAAACCTCCTTTAATGACAGCTCTGTCTGGGACAATTCCTCAGATTTGACACCTAAAAAGAATGGCTCAGTTTTGTGAATCTTCCTAACATCATCACCCATTAAGACTGAAGCACGGAATTCATTTAGTTTCTTCGCAATGACCTTTTAGTCTTTGTGTGCTCCTTTGGCATCTCAATCATCTAGGGGTCCCTCTGGTTGTTTAGCAGGCTTCCTGCTTCTGATGCACTTAAGAACATTTTGCTATTACTTCCAGTTTTTGGCTAGCTGTTCTTCAAACTTCTTTTGGGCTTTTCTTATTATATTTTTACACTTAATTTGACAGAGTTTATGTTCTTTTCTATTATCCTCACTAGGATTTAACTTCCGCTTTTTAAACAATGCCTTTTTCTCTCTCACTGCTTCTTTTACTTGGTTGTTAGGCCACGGTGGCACTTTTTTGGTTCTTTTACTGTGTTTTTTAATTTGGGTATATATTTAAGTTGGGCCTTGTAGCCTGGTGGGGCACACTCCGGGAGATGAGAGGTATCCCTCTTGGGATCAGTGGGTGGCCACTCCAATCCACTACATGCAGTCTAAGTCCGAGCCCCAGGTTAGAGCGGGGTTGCCGCACTACCAGTCTGCGGCCCAGCCCTAGCACTGAGCGGGGTTGCCGTAATCAAGCAATTAGCAGTTTGTAGCCCAGGCCTTATGCAGGGGCAGGCCACAGCAATTAAAGGCTACGTCTAGAATGCAAGCCTCTTTCGAAAGAGTAGCTAGACTACAACCAGTACTTTCGAAAAAACAAGCCGCTTTTTTGAAAGAGAGCACCCAGGCATTCTGCATGCTGTCTTTCGAAGAAGCACAGTTTGCATTACATAGCACCTTTTTTCAAAAGAGAAAGGGGTTCTTCCTTGTAAAACGAGGTTTTCCATGGTCGAAAGAACGTGGCAGCAGTCTAGACGCAGGGGAAGTTTTTTTTGAAAAAAAGGCCACTTTTTTTGGAAAATCCCTGTAGTCTAGACACATCCAAACAGTTTATAGTCCAGGCCTTATGTCAGGAAAGGCCACAGACATTAAGCAGTTTACAGCCTAGTCCTAACACAGGGCAGGACGGCAGTTTATAGCCCAGCCCTGGTGCAGGGCAGGGCTACAGCAAGTAAGCAAACCAATTCTCAGCAGGTATGCACGGGTAGATAGTCTATCTCCTTGTTCAGGAGGGGTTCAGGCACTTTGCCTGTGGTAGCAGAGGGGGGGGGGAGACTTCCACCCAGTTAGTGGGTGGTAGGGGGGACACGGACCCTCCTTACACCACCGCATACCAGCCCAGGGCTGTAACAGCAGCCAAGCAGTCGGCTGCTGGATCAGCAGGGATCCGGATCCAAAACACATTGACCTCTTGTTGCTGGGCCAGCGGAGGTCCATACCGCAGTGCACTGACCCTCTACCAGACCAAGGTCGGCTATCCCTGGGCCGGTTCCATTTCTTCCCCCCTCGAGATATACCTGGCTCCTGGGCAGGTCCTTCGGCCAGATATGCAGACCCTCCAGGTAGTCCTTCAGGAGCGGCCCCTGTGGCCCAGGCCAGTCATCAGCTTCCTGCGGGTTTGGTTCCTCATGGGATTGGGCTGAGCAGGCTTCTGGCTCCCTGACTGGCTGGGGTGAGAAGGCTTCTGGCTCAGCTCCCCACTGGCCTTGTAGGCAGGCCTTTTATATCCCTGGCCCTGCCCCCTGGCTTCCTCCCAGGTGAGTCATTAGGGTCTGGTACTGCCTACCAAGGCTCAGGGAGGGACATTTCCCCCTCGGGGTCAGTGGGTGGCCACTCCAACCCACTGCAGGCCTCTATTATAAACTAAATTAAATTTAGACTGTTCATATTTCAAAGTCAAGCACTCAAATGTTAGGAAATGTCAGAACTTAATTCACTCCCCTTTGGCATATGCTTTATAATAGTCCTTAGTTACATGATTTTATGCTATTTTTCCACAGAACTTCTGTTCTTTGGGTGATGTCCCCGTGGGTGCTCCAAGTCAGGTATGGCAACATCCTGGAGCCTCTGAGCGGAGTCTTTTGCTAGCAGTGTCTGCGAGCCACGCATGAGTGAGGGGAGCTCACTCTGTCCCTTGATTGTCACCTTGCATGCGCAGCTCGCCCCCTCCCTTCAGTTCCTCTTCTTCCTTCCTCAGTTTCAGACGGAGTCCTTCACTGTCCTCCGTGTCTCCTCAGGGGGAGTGAGAAACCCCTCTGGTTTCATTCCCCCTATCCTCCGTTGGTCTGCATCACGATTCCCTTCAGCTTCGAATAGCTAATTACACTGCCTTGTTGGGGAACCATGATTTTGACAACTATTCTAAACTGGCTGAACTGATGCAACATCTCCCTGACTCCCAAAGACCCATCCTCAGAGGCTTTATTCATGAAGGACACATGATCGCTCTTACAGCTCTCCTCTCCTCCATAGATGTGGCCGACACAACGGTTAGAGCAACTGCAACAGCTGTGGTCATGAGGCGAGACTCTTGGCTGGGATGCCCAAAGAGCTCCAGTCCAGGGTAGAAGACGTTCCCTTTGACAAACTCAGGCTCTTAGTGTCAACGACTGATGAGCTCCTACACGGTAGCTAGGACTCCCGAACCATCCTTCACACACTAGGAATGTATATTCCACCCTATCATCGGAGGCACTGTACCCCATATAATAAGACAAGGGATAGTTACTACAACCGCACGCAGCAAAGGTAGTATGACTACAACCGCACCAGACAGCATCTCCACTTCCAACTAGCTCCTTGGGCTCCCAGGCAACAAAGCAGCAGGTTTGAAGGTGTGGTCGAGGGCCTTCCCAACTTCTCACTTCCTCCTTTACCAACCAGTACCACCTTTTTATCAACAGGCTTCGTCCCTTTTACCATCAGTGGGATGCTATAACATCGGATCAATGGGTCTTAGAGATAATCTGTATAGGATATGCCATCCCCTTTACTTCGCTTCCCTCCTCGCCTCTCAGGGACCCTTCTCACAAGATGCTCCTCCAACAAGAAGTCATCCGCCTTCTTCATTTAGGGGCAATAGAGGAGGTTCCCTGAGCCTTTCAAGGGAGGGGATTTTTACTCCAAATACTTCCTGATGCAGAAGTGCAGAGGGGGATGGAGACCAATACTAGATCTACAGAAGTTAAACAAGCATCTGCGAAAACGACGATTCCAAATGGTAACACTAGCAGCGATTATACTGGCTTTGGACAAAGGGGACTGCTTTTCAGCTCTCAACCTTCAAGATGCATACTTTCATATTGCCATACACCCATCACACAGACGCTATCTCCGATTTACTGCCAGCCACAACCATTACCAGTACAGCGTACTTCCCTTTGGGCTCTCTTCAGCTCCCAGAGTATTTCCAAAGGTCCAGGCTATGGTGACAGCGTATCTTTGTGAATTAGACGATTGCCTCATAAAGGGCCGATTGCAGTTGGAAACTGCCAACATGATTACCGAAACCAGACAGACTTTCAGCCACCTTGGCCTTTTAATAAACAAACAGAAATCGACCCTACTCCCCACTGAAGGCATAGAGTTAATTGGGGCCTGCCTCAATTATTTGATGGCCAAGGCTTACCTGTCCCAAAACCGATTCGCAGCATTGTGCGATATCGTTATCACATTGTGAACTACCCCTACAACTACGGCCCTCACCTGTTAACAAGCAATGGGGCATATGGCGGCTACCACCTATGTCGTACAAAATGCTTGCCTTCATTTTCGAGCCGTACAGCACTGGCTAGCATCAGTTTACAGACCAGGCCTCCATTCCTTATATAAACAGGTTTCGCTCCCCAACAGGGTGTGGGACTCACTCACGTGGTGGACAGTTCCCTCCAACCTTCTAATGGGAGTTCCTTTTCACCAGCCCGTATAGTCCCAGACGCCTCCCTTGTTGGATGGGGTGCTCATTTACTCCATCACACAGTCCAGGACACACGAATCCTCAGTGCACATCAACCTACTGGAACTCAGGGCTGTGAGGAATGTCTGCAACCATTTCCTTCCACTCATTGATGACCAGACGGTGCACATACTTACCAACAACGTGACAACCATGTTTTGCATACACAGACAGGAAAACTTGCTCCCTGTCACTGTGCACCAAAGCCATCCCACCTCTGGAATTGATGCATTCAGTATGGCATAACCCTGAAGGCCTCATACTTACCCGGAGTAAACAATGTACAGGCAGATGCCATGAGTCGAAATTTCAACTCAGACCATGAATATGAATTACATCTGGGCATACTTACCTCAGTCTTTCAATGATGAGGGGTCCCAACGATAGACCTCTTTGCGACTCCCGACAATACCAAGCGTCACCAGTATTGCTCGAGAGCTGGTCTAGGCACACGATCTCTTGGCGATGCCTTCCTCATCCGTTGGGATGAACCATTACATTATGCCTTCCCACCCATCCTGCTTATAGCTCGAGTGCTGCACAAGATCTGGATGGATGGGACTTTGGTGATATTAATCGCATCATCTTGGGCAAGACAGCCCTGGTTCCCATTTCTATGTGCGACGTTTGTACTGAGCCATATCCTCTTCTGCTCTGGCGCGACATCCTATCTCAGGACACGGGCAAATTGCTTCACCCCCAGCCTTACGCACTTCACCTACACACATGGCTCCCCTCTGGTTCCAGGGAATGGAATCCCTATGCTCAGATCACATGAAGGAAATTCTCCTACAGAGCAGACGACCATCCACCAGGTCTACCTACCTGCAAAAATGGAAAAGATTTTTGGCTTGGTGTCACCTGGGCCACACGGTTCCTCATGTGGCACCACTTCACCAAATTCTCGACTACCTACATCATCTCAAAACTGGGGTCTATCTAATTCCTCTGTGAGGGTACACCTTGCAGTGATATGTGTATAGAGGGCTCATCAGTATTCACACACTCCACTTCGAGAAGGGCCTTCAAAATCTTTACTCTTCTGTCAGGATGCCTCCCCCTACGTGGGATCTGAACCTTGTCCTGGACTCTCTCATGAGGCCTCCCTTTGAACCTTTGGCCATTTGTCCATTGCAATTCGTGTTAATGAAGGTGCTATTCCTTACAGCTATCACCTCGGTGAGGAGGGTTAGTGAAATAAGGGTTCTCATGATGGACCTGCCCTATACATTCTTCTCTAAGGACAAAGTCATATTACGCCTGCATCCAACTTTTTTACCCATGGTGTGCACTGCTTTCCACATCAACGAACCTATAGTATTACCAGCGTTCTTTCCCAAGCCTGACACATCCGCAAAGGAGGCCATGCTTCACACACGCGATATATGACGAGATTTGTCCTTTTATATAGACAGAATGCGATCATTCCACAAATCTTCTCGCTTGTTCATTTCCATTGCACCACAATTGAAGGGTGCGCCTATTTCAACACAATGCATTTCCATGTGGGTCTCATCGTGCATACTGCGTTGTCATGCCCTCTGCAACAAGCCCTTACCAGCTCCACCAAGGGCACATTCGGCCCGTGCAGCTGCCACCTCCATGGCCTTCCTCACCGACGTACCACTCAAAGACATTTAAAGGACAGCCACCTGGTCCTCAGAGCATACCTTTGCTAGACAGTATGGTATTATGTCACAACTAGCTGCATATTCAGCACTGGCAGTGGCAGTGCTATCTACAGCCTCTAAGCAGTGACTCAGATTCCCACCATCCTGTCAGATACTGCTTGCCAGTCACCTGATGTGGAGCACCCACAGGGACATCACCCAAAGAAGTAATCACCTTGTGCAGTAACGACTGTTCTTCAAAATGTGTGTCCTTGTGGGTGCTCCACACCTTCCTTTCCTCTCCTCTACTCAGAGTCACAAACTGCTCCAGTGGAGAAGAGGAACTGAAGGGAGGGGACGAGCCATGCGCACGAGGTGACAATCAAGGAACAGTGTGAGCTCCCCTTGCGCATGCGCAGCTTGCAGATACTGCTAGTAAAAGACTCTGCTCTGAGGCTCCAGGACATCGCTACGCCTGATGTGGAGCACCCATGGGGACACACACCTGAAGAACAGTCGTTACTGCATGAGGTGAGTAACTCCCTTTTCTTATTCAGTACACAGGATGGACCATTCATTGGGGATGAACTAGGGTGGTCTACTAAAGGAGGGTGTCAGTCTCATTTGTTCAAGAAGCTGAAAGGCATAGAATGAATGGATCAGTGAGTTGAATATAGAGAAAGGATGCTCTCATCATTTAAGCAGTTGAATGCCACCATAGAGAATTACATTTTATCTCTACTTCTGGTGCAGAATTCCTATGAAATTATGGGAAAATCACTTAATTGTTGCCACTGGTGAAAGTTTTATTTTATGTATTCCTTATTTTATTTGTATCAAGTTTGAGGCACCTGTGGTTGGTTATACAAAACTGATGAGTGCTCACAGCTGTAGCTGACGTCAGTGGGAGCAATTCACTGAACTTATAAAGTCTATAAAAATGTGTTGTATTTTCATGTAATGGATGTGTAGACATCAGACTCTAGATGTCTCTAACTGGATTTAGTGAACAGTTTGACTACTTTTATTTCTGTGTTAATTATCTTTGAAATAGAGGTAATAATACCTTAACTTAGAGAAATTTTGTGAAGATAAATTAATGTTTAAGTATTCACATATTCTGAGGATTAGCACCAAAGAAAATCCCATCATAAAGCTTTTTTTAGTGTATGATGAGCAATAAACAAAGCATTGAACAATACTTTGGATAAGGATAAAAAACAAATTGAATAGTTACCCAATCAATGACCACTTTCCAACCTGAATAGTAAATGAGGCAGAGATCCTGTGGGGAAAAAGTAGCGTGTGACCATTTTGCATATAAAACAAGAGGATGAAGTAGTGTAGCATGTACAATTTTAATTCTGGGATTTTGTAATTTTCATTAAATTCTGCCAACTGAAAAAAAGTCTAATTGAAAATATTTAGGACATAGCCTCTCTTCAGTTCTTACACAATGTAAGACATTATGTACATGGTTATTTAAAGAAAGAAATTATGTCTGATCTTTATGGGTGTACTTCAGTACCTTGGCGCCTCCCGCTGGTCACTCAGGGAATCAATAAATTAGTTCAGCCCTGGAGCACCCCTTCTAGCTGGTGCTGGTGTCTTGCATGCTCTTACTTGTTCTTCTTCGGGGGTCCCCGTGGGTGCTCCAATTAGGTGTGTCAGCGCCGCTGTGCACATGGCCTGGAGATCTTTGCTAGCAGTCTCCCGGCCGCCGGCACATGCTGCACTATTGAGCAATCCTTCAGAATGACAGTTAGGCACGCGCCGGCAACCGTTCCCTCAGTTCCTTTTTTACTGCCGGCATTGGTCGCACTCTAACCAGTCTCCCAAATACCTCAGAGGAGAAAAAAACAGGATAACTAGTAAACAATAACTAGTATATGCGAGCAGCACACGCATATAACTATGTCATGTCCTCACACCTAGGTTTTAAAAGGTGTACAGGATGTGGAACAGCAATTGCAGCAGCAGACAGACATGAGTAGTATCTGCACTGCTTAGGGAAAGATCATCTGGTCAGCCACTGCCCTCACTGCCAAAAGCTCGCCCCCACTCTAAGACGGCGAGAGATTTACAATGAACACTACTGGTTCATGATAACATGGCTGAGTCACAGCCTCATTCAACCTCTCCCAAATATAAACCCCTCACGGAGCAGAACACTAAACGCTCCCAGTCCCCATTGAGTCACAGCAAACGGGGCTCAGAACTGCGGGACAAGGGATCTGGCTTAAAGAAAAGCCGTTACTCTTTGTGGCAGGGTCAGTCCCACTTCTGGGTCCCAGACCCTTGTTCTGCCCACTATCCCACAGTTAAGGGACTGCAGTATGAGACTCAACTTGCTTTGTTTTAGCATTTGGCCTTCTGTCCTTCAACAAAACAATGGAGTGTGGGGCTGATGCCTCCGGCCAGTCGGGGCTGAGTAAAAAGTCCTCCTCTGGCTCCTTGGGGATAGAGAGTCTTCAAATACTCCCTGCTCAAGCCCCTCATCTCCCCCTGCAGCCTTTAGCAGGGCTGATGTTGTTCCCTGCTTAGCTCCTCTGAATCTCCTTATCACTTGTTTGTTCCTCTCCATCTCAACTCTCCACCTTCACTCTCCAAACTCCTTCTCCACTCTCTCTACCCTCCCGCACAGGAAACGTTTTTAAAGAGGTCTGGTGGCAGCCTGAGTCAACTCATCTGGGCCTTAATTGATAAGTAGCAGCCCTGTTTCAGCTACCCCTCATTAGCCAGGGCAGTTGTTGTTCCTTTTGTAAGAGCTGCCTCTCTCCCCTTCTACCAAGCCCTTTAACCTGCTCTGTCACACCTTACATGGGTCATAGATCTGCTGCACCTGCTCCAAGCTCCCCACGGAGGAAGGTGGTACAGGTGGAGAACGTGGTACCACAGGGCAGCAAGAATGCCAACAAGCTGCAGAGCAGCGGATTGCTGTGTGAAAGCAAGTGCTCGGTATCGCCGGTACAGGCACGCTTTAAAGCGCCGAGGATATAGACACAGTCAGCAGTAGGGAGCTACACAGCTGCTGCCTTCCCAGATGCTGGTACCGAGGTTCATGACTGAGGTGAGTAACCTTCCCTTCTCTGCCACCTTGCATCAGAACCTGCACCCCTCCCAGACCATGACCCCCCTTGCCCATGGTACTGCCCTCTGGCGGTGCCCCTGCACTTTGGGGTCCTTCCCTCCCAGGGAAGCCCCAACCCCCTATGCCCACCTTGCCTCAGTGACCAACTGCCAGTTGTCATCTAACCCCTGTCTCGGGCAAACTGCAGTTTAAAATGGCCACTCATCATTGGCAAAGTGGGGTAAACCTACCACCTTCTCCTGCCCTGGTTGCCTCGCTGCAGCCCTAGTACACTCAGATCTTAAGAGCAAATGCTCTGCCTGGAACTTTGCCTGGCAAGAGATTCTTAGCTCTGCTTGTCTTTCCCCAGTACTGCTCTGCCTCAAGAAGCCTACATAGCTTTGCTGGCTAGGGAAGCCTAGGGTTATCAATTAATCTAATCAACAACTTGTATTTTTCCCACCCTTGCTGCCTCTGTATCATAGGCAGCAAGTGAGGGGTAGGGAGGAGCAGGAGCCTGTCACTGGGGGGAAGGGGGGGCTGATTTAAAAGCCATTTCTCCCCCCCCCCATTATAGGCTCTGTGGTGCTGCCTGTTCCCCCCAACCCCCTGCATGAATTCTTAGCAGCTAGTCAACTATTCTGTAGTCCCTCGGGGCGGAGCCGGCATCCTGTGCATTTTGGCCCGACTCCCAGGGAGCCCCCTGGCTGTGCCGGGCCAGCTGTGCCCCTGTAGATGCAGCAGCCATGAACAGGCACTTATCACGTGGCCTCAAGCAGTTTTGGTGGCAGAGGGCTGGGATTTTTCTCTTTGGGATGGGGGGCAGCCTGCATACTCAATCCCTCATCCTCCTCCTGGCCCTAGAAAAAATTATTTAAATTAAGAAAAACAAAACTTATTTGAGGTAAGGACCTAAGAGTGTATCTGTTTCTCTCCTCTTCAGGAGCCCCTATTTATACAATCCCATGTGGGCCCTATTTGACTCAGCTGCAGCTATTTGACACAACTGGTGGCTCCACAGTCCTAGCCCTTTCCCAGGGCTGGATTCAACCCTTGATATGGCCAATGCAAGGCAGATGCCCTGTCACAAGTATTAATAAGAGAATAAGGTGATAGGTAACAGCCAGCATGGATTTGTAAAGAACAAATCATGTCAAACCAATCTGATAGCTTTCTTTGATAGAATATCAAGCCTTGTGGATAAGGGAGAAGTGAGGGATGTGGCATACCTAGACTTTAGTAAGGCATTTGACATGGACTTGCATGACCTTCTTATCAATACATTAGGAATATGCAGCCTGAATGGGGCTACTATAAGGTGGGTGTGTAACTGGCTGGATAACCATTCCCAGAGAATAGTTATTAATGGTTCACAGTCATGCTGGAGGGGCATAAGTGGGGTTCCACAGGGTCTGTTTTGGGATTAGTTCTGTTCAATATCTTCATCAGTGATTTAGATTATGACATAGAGAGTAGGATTATTAAGTTTGCAGATAATACTAAGCTGGGAGGGGTAGCAAGTGCTTTGGAGGATAGGCTCAAAATTCAAAATGATCTGGACAAACTAGAGAAATGGTCTGAGAAACAGGATGAATAAGGACAAATGGAAAGTACTCCACTTGAGAAAGAACAATACATTTCACACATACAGAATGGGAAGTGATTGTCTAGGAATGAATACTGCTGAAAGGGATTTAGGGGTCTTAGTGGAGGACAAGTTAAACATCAGTCAGCAGTGTGGCACTGTTGCAAGAAAAGCAAACATGATTCTGCAATGCATTTACAGGATTGTTGTAAGCAAGATATGAGAAGTTATTCTTCCGCTGTACTCTGCACTGATTAGGCCTCAGTTGGAATACTGTGTCCGGTTCTGGGTACCACATTTCAAGAAAGATGTGGAGAAATTGGTGAAGGTCCAGAGAAGAGCAACAAAAATGATTAGCGGTCTAGAGAACATGACCTATGAAGGAAGACTGAAAGAATTAGGCTTGTTTTAGTTTAGAAAAAAGAAGACTGAGAGGGGACGTGATAGCAGTTTTCAAGTATCTAGAAGGGTGTTATAAGGAGGAAAGAGAAAAAAAATTCTCCTTGGCCTCTGATGATGGGATAAGAAGCAATGGGCTTAAATTGCAGCAAGGGAGGTTTAGGTTGGACATTAGGAAAAACTTGCTAACTTGTCAGGGTGGTTAAGCACTGAAATAAATTGCCTAGGGAGGTTGTTGAATCTCCATCACTGGAGATCTTTAAGAGCAGGTTAGACAGACACCTATCAGGGATGATTGAGGCAGTGCTTGGTCCTGCTATGAGGGCAGCAAACTAGACTCGATGACCTCTGAAGGTCCCTTCCAGTTCTGTGATTCTATGAAAAGAAAACTGACCGCTCTTGCTCAGATTTGAAGTATGCTGTGATAGCATGGCTGGAATTGGTGAGGTAGCCTCTTTTCCTTTACCAAGGAAGGGAATAAATCTTTTAAAATTCTGAAATCTAAATTGCTTTGTAATGATTAAAAATGATTTTAAACATAAGAATAGATTGATCTAATTAATTCCTGGAATAGTTGTTTGTATTTACTTAGGTAAGTTTTGAGAGCCTAATGCAATATTTAAATAGGCCCGATGTTGATTGATTCACAGTTAATTTGTTTTTCTGAAAACATACTGTTTGGAATGGTATTATATTACATGGCTATTATCTTCTTACCAAATATTTTAGAAATATATCTGTCTGTCTGTGTGTGTCTGTCCATCCATTTGTTCAAGAACTCCTGTTAATCGGTAAGAGGATCACCATATTTGGTATGCAGCTTCCTCTTGGTTGTGCCAGGATAATGGGATGTGCATGGAATTCAGTTGTTTCTCATAAAATAGAAAGGTCAGGGTCTGGTAGGAGGAGTTATACTTCAGAATGACCACTGGAGAGGGAAACAAAGGGTCAGAGTTGGGGACCCAGATAGTCATAACCTCATTGGGCAAACAGGGGGCAGGGGTGGAGAAATGGACAGCTATCTACTATATATTTCAGAGAGTTTCTGTGTGTGTGTGTCTGTCTATCCCTCAGCTGAGGAACATGCATCCCCTCCTCCGGCTATGCCCGCTGCAGATGCAGCTGCCATGGACAGGCACTTATGTGGCCCGAAGCAGCTTTGGTGAGAGAGGGCTGGGATTGTCCTCTCCCCCCGGGATGTGGGGGTAGCGGGAAGGCAGCATGTATGCTGAATTCCCCATCTCCATCCCACCCCAGAAAAAAATATTTAAATGAAAAAGAACCCCAAACTTATTTGAGGTAAGGACCCAAGCGATGTCAGATTTTCTAGTACATGATGGAGAAATATTCATAAGCTTGAGTTCCTCCTGTTTTGATGTGAATTATGTATGTTATAGATATTTTGTTTGTATTTTATAGTCAAAGTGTATAATTTAATTAGTGATTTTATAATATTTCCCTCTATTTTAGAATGCTGGCAGTGGAAATGGAGTAGATCTTTCAGTACTAAATGAGGCTCGCAACGTGTTATCAGACCTCTTGATTGATCCAGCCCTTCCCCCACATGCGATTTCTTCCCTTCGAAGCATTAATAGCTTGATGGGTGCTTTCTCTGGCTCCTGCAGGCCAAAGGCTAACCCCTTCACACCATTTCCTGGCTTTTACCCGTGCCCTGAAATGGAGGATGCAGCTGAAAAAGGCGATCGAAAGCTACACAAGGTCAAAAGATTGTATAATTGTAATTAAAGCATATGTTGATATTTTTAGCAATGTTGATATTTTGAGCAAAGAGAATACTTTTGAAAAGAATATTTCTGTTTGAATGTAGCTTCTTCCATCTTGGGTTTAGGCCAAGATTTTGAAAAATAAGAGTTTAAAGGTAAACTCCTAATGTCATGTTTAGATGGCTGTTTGATTATTAAAAGTGATGAGCAGCTACAAAGTAGAGTTGAGCTCAGTGGAAGGAGTTACATGCTTTGCATTTTGAAAGTCAGATAAGTATCTAAATATGTAGATACTTGACTAACTTCAGGGACTTGTTTTTTAAAATCTAAGCCTTTGTGTGTTTTGCAGGTATTTTGCAAAATCCCTCATTTATTTGTAGAGTACAATAGTGACACTTATCCGTCAAAACTGTTCTGATTGTGTTGCAACAACTATACATTCTAAATAGAATTATGTTGTATCACTGCATGGTGGCATAGTAAAATGTGCAGTACACCAAAATCATAATCACTGTGAAAGAAAATGAGTAGTCCTATGGCACGTGAGAGATTAACAAAAATATATATATAGATACCATGAACTTTTGTAGGCAAAACCCACTTCTTCACATGAGCAGGCAGGTTTACTTCTGTACTCTGTGTATAGTTTTTTCAAAAACAAAGTAGGTGTAAAGCTCCTTCCTTGAGACAGATATTTTTTTTTATGTGTAAAGTGCCTACCACACAGAAGCACCTGCTGCTACATTACTTGCTATATTGCAGATAATACAGTTTCCTTTTCAAACTGGAAATTTTGTTTTTCAGGTGAATATTCCAAAACAGCTAAGTTTAGTAGATCCCACTTATTTGCCCGGTTTTACTATTTTTTCAGCACAGTTTTTTGTTTCAGTTGGTGTTGCATATTTTGAAGATGTGATTTTAGCTATCAAGGCTGCAGAAACAGAGGTGCAGTTAGTTAGCAAGTTGTACTTGGGCTACAAATATTTTTGTACTTGGGCTACAAATACTTTAATGGTATGAAACACACAGAGGAGGGAATAGAATTTAACGTGAACCCTTTCCCTCCATTCAGTCAGGTTTAATAAGGTAAAACTAAGAAAAAGAAAATATAGATGGAATATTTGGAAAGCTTATTGAAAGTGTAGTCTGTAAGATGATAAGTAGTCTCCTAAGGGAATTGATAGAAGCCTCATTGGGAGGTTAAAAATTTCAAGAGAGCTTTAGTTAGTGAGGGTCCTAAGTCCTATTTTGCAAACCAACTTAGGTACTTAAGGCATGTCTGCACTGTAATGATAACCCAGGCTCAGACTTGTGCTTGAGTCCAAATTCACTCTTCCATATACACACAGATCTGTGAGACTTGGGCTTGGATCAAGCAGGTATGGAGGGTCTGAGCCTGAGTCAAGCTGGGACGCATGATTTGAGCCCTGATAACTCTCCATCCCCAGCTTACTTTTTGGTGGGCCCTCAATCTATCCAATGGACCACTTTCCTTTGTTCTATTTCAAGAATCTGCAGTTGTTGCCAGTGAATGCAGAAGCAACACCCATTATGCTACTGCAGCAGCTCAGCAAGTCAGCATTAACCTTTACATTGCTTTCTGACTATTGAGCTGTAAACACACCATCAGAGAACTTTCAGTGTTTGCAATGGAGACTGAACAGAAAAAACTTCCTGCAAATGGCAGTCCTTCATTGACATGGGATACATCCAGGTTTTGGTACTGCTGTGGTGTAAAGCAAGCCAAACAGTGGTAAGAGTTTCAGAAATGATCATGTAAACAAACAAATAGTGAAGAAACTGACAGCACTGTAGATATACTGGACTGGTGACAAGTGTAGAAACAGATGAAGCATCTCAAGAGTGAGCAGAGGAAAACTAGGGATTAGCACTTCACCTCAAACAACTCCCTGACATAGTACCCATTTTCAGAGGAGTTTGACAATGTGCCAAGCACAGAGCCATCAGTGATGCATGATGACATGATCAGCTAGGATGGCACCCCACTGGACCCAGAATACAGCATGGGGAATGATGGATGCCAGCAGCAAGTGCAGAGTGATGCCAATACAGTGACTTTGTTACTGAAACTAATCCCACAGGAGTCTCTGCAGCATGTTCTGGAGTTGTTCTCAGATGTTTGATGCCCCATAAGGAACAGGCCACTGCAGAGCCTGCAGGAGACACAGGTGGGACAGAAACTGTCCTGGAGCCTCGTATTTGTGGCTCCATTATACTATTTATTAATACGGGAATGGGAGGAATTTCCATTCTATGAACAATACAAAGCTTATTAGAAGAGCCAGCTAGAGCCTTTATTCTCTAATAGCAGATTGTGTTCCAGTGGTGTGGCTCTCCCCACCCCCTGCATCAAACTCAAAATGATGAGCAGGACATGCAAATAGTAAAAATCCTTAGAAGTGTATTTTTACTGGAAAGGACAGATTTTTGCTAGGGCATTCCCATTTCTTAAAAATGACTCTCTCACATTGCCATACCTGTAAATTTTCTGTTCTGTAACCACTCAGTGGTATACTAAGCCATGTGGAAATTGTAAGCTGTGGTCAGGAGGAGGTGGAAATGTGTTCCATTTCCAGATCTAGTCCCTTTTAGGTAAAGGTAGTCCATGTAGGTGACACAAGCATTTGCCCTAAATTTGTTTTAAAGTGCATCCAGAGATGTACTGGGAAGAAGAAGTTTAAAGAGGTGGCCATGGAATTAAATGTTTTTTCATGCAGTCATACGTGGCTAAGTCATGTGGAAGCTAATGCAGCATTCCGTTGAATCCCTCAAGAATTCTAACCAAGTCTCAGGTGTTCATAGATGCAGTTTTTTTCCTAAAGCTCTCCAGACAAATAGTAACATTTCAGGAATGGATTTGTTTTCTTGGTAGCTGACCAGGCCAGTCCACTCAGATGTGCTAATCATTCGCTGTATGTTTGAATATTTGAGTTGCAAACCCAGCAGGTATCCCACCAGCATGTTGAAATAACATCTCCCTTGGCCAGTCAGACGCCACAAATACTGTGTGTCCTCCAAAATGTAGAAGGCCTGAAGTGATAGAAAAAGCTTTTTGTCACAAGACCACTAACAGTCCTCTCAACCCAAGTAGTTCTACATTGGCTTAAAAAATTGAATTTTTAACTTTTGACTCTAACCAGGCTGTGTCCAGGAAGCCGCTGTGGACAGAAGCATCCCTCTCACAATGTACTGAAGTTTTGTTTGGAAAAAAATCATATTTTATGTCCTTGAAATTTCACAAAGGCTTTGTGTACACTGCAAGGTTTTTGTGCAAGAAGCTTTTTGCGGAAGAGATCTTCCACAAAAACTTCTTGCACAAAAGTGCATCCACACATCAAAAGCGCATCGCAAAAGCGATGTGCTTTTGCGCAAGAGAGCATCCACACTGCATGGGCGCTCTTGCGCAAGAAAGCTCTGATGGCCATCAGAGCACCTGTGCTTTTTCTGATAGGTTTTTTTTGTGTGCAAAAAAACCCTGCGGAGCATCCACACGTGCCTTTCTGCATGAGAGCTGTAGCGCAAAAAGGAGTTCTTCTTCGAGTGGCCCCGTGGGTGCTCCACTCTAGGTGTCGGGTCCCGTCCCAGCGCTGCGGCTTGGAGATTTCTCATAGCTGTGCTCTGCCGGCTCGCACATGCGTGCTTCCCCAGCCAGGCGTTTGCGCCTTTGATCAGCTGCGCGAGCCGGCAACCGTCAGTTCCTCTCAACCGTCTCAGGTCGCAGTCAGAGCTCCCTGAGTATTTCTCTTCAAAATGTTTTCAGTCAGTTTTTGCATCTGTAAATAGTTAAATTTGTTAGTATTAGTCCTGTTAATAAGAAAGTTTAAAAAAAAAAGTTTTTTTTTTCAAGTCGCTTCTCTTAAAGCGCTGCGCAAAGCGCTAAAAGTGAAATTGACAAGGCTTCACATGGGGCTTATACAGGCATTTATTCTGTACTAGTTTTGAAAATGCCTGGATCGACTGGTTTTAAAAAGTGTTTGACATGCCGTGAGCCCATGCCAACGGCTGACGGCCATGACACCTGCATTAAGTGCCTGGAGGAAGCTCAAGTCCCCGAGAAGTGCTCTCACTGTAGAAAATGAACATCGAGAGTCTGGAGGGAGCGGGAGATGAAGATAAGAATGCTGATGTTCGGGAAGGTGTTGCAGCCTGACCCTATCCCTCCCTCAGCCACAAAAGCCCCCGAACAAAAATGTAGGGCAGCTTCCCCGGGACCAGCCGGCTCAAAGCGATCTAAGCCATCCCCAGCGCGATCCCTCCCTTCAGCAGCTGCGACGGCTTCAGGGGTGTCCAAAATGACCCCCAGAAGGTCTGGACAATCTGCTGAGGCGGCCATCAGAGAACCCCCACCGCCGAGAGCGAGAGCGGCTTTGGCGCCGGCATCGGGAGCGGCGCTGCAGCTAGCCAGCAAGTCTGCACCGGCCTCAGCTGTGCGCTCTGTGAAATTGATGCCGGTGCCGCAATTGACCAGCTGCTCTGTACTGGCTTCAGCGGCACTGGCTATAACAGCGCCTGCCTCACCAGCCTCGCTTATGGCGGCACCGTCCTCCTCGGCACAGTCTCCTCTGGCACCGGGCTCCGAGACAGAAGGTCTTGATGCCTCAGCCCCGGCACCGCTTCTGACTCCGGCACCGGACACTCTGCCGGCACCGGCAGCTATGCAGCAACAGCTGCTTTCCCCGGCACCGCTCTACTGCCATTCGGTTCCTGGCTCTTCTGTGGCTATTAGGGCGGAAGACACCTCCCTACATAGGAAGGCAATATCAAAGTCTCATTATAGAGACAGATCTCTGTCTCCAGATATTTCACCGCGAAGGTACGGTCGCTATAGTGACTATAGTGTTTCTCCTACACGGGTCACGTATGGACAGCGTAATTATAGGGACACAGTGTATCTAGAAACACGTCGCTACCGTTCACGGTCCCGCTCACCCGGTCGATTCTCAAGTTACGAGCTTGGTAGATGCTCCCCATGCCGCGTCTTTTATATCCAGCATGGTAATGCACGCTCGTCACGCCACTCCTCTCCGTTGCGTTCTGAGCGCTATTATGACAGCTACCATAGACCATATGATGATCATCCCCGGTGTGATCATACATCGTCCTCCCGTAGGGGATCTTCCTGCATTTGTCAACCATTGAGTGAAAAATACTTACCTTATCAGTCACAGCACCTAGACTCACTTTCTCCATCTAAGAGTCCAACAATCCAACTAGACCAGTCCGAGACGGAAGAGGGGCAGTTGTCTGAAGTTGAAGACCCCAAACCAGAAACTTCTCCAGCAGACTGCTCCTCGCCATCTCCGGATGAGGCAATATTTCCAGCTGACGTCTCTCCACCGGATGATCTGAGACCATTCCAAGACCTCTTTAAACAAGTGGCAGGCACACAGGAAATACAGCTAACGGATATTCCAGTTTAAAAAGCACCATCTCTTGAAAAACCTCTGTCCACAACAACGTGCAAAGATCGCCGTACCTATTGATGATGTGATCATGGAAGTGGCGGATGAGATATGGCAGACCCCAACATCGGTTACACCTACGAGTAAAAAGGCTGACAAAATATTTTGTACCGGTGAAAGGATTGGACTTCTTGTTCAGTCATCCTCAGCCTAACTCGTTAGTAGTGGATGCAGCACACCAGAGGGCTAAAGCGCCACAGTAAAAAAATACGCTTCTGGACAAGGACAATAAAAAATCGGACATTTTTGGTAGGAAGGTCTACTCCTCAGCCACACTTCTACTGCACATTGCAAATTATTCAGCCCATCTATAAAACCATAATTTTGATAATTATTCCAAATTAGCGGAGTTACTTCATCATCTCCCGGACAATAAGAAGCCACTCTTGAAGGCAGTAGTCCAAGAAGGGTACGCATCATGTAGTACAGCACTGCAGATAGCCATGGACGTGGCTGACACAGCGGCTAGAGCTACTGCCACAGGTATTGCCATGAGGAGATCATTATGGCTGTCATCTTCAGGAGCCCCAAAGGAGATGCAAAGCAAGGTTGAGGACCTACCGTTTGACAAGCTTAAGCTTTTTGCGGCGAACACCAACAAAGTCCTCCACTCGGGAAAAGATTCACGCACCACTTTACATACACTTGGGATGTACACTCCCGCCTTCAAATGTAGACGTTATTTTCCTTATCAACGAAGATATGATTTTAATTTCTCCAGACAACAATCATGTCTCTTCGACAATCAGCGCCTTAGATGATGTCCTCAGCGCAAACGATCCCAACAGGGCCGTTCGACCAATAAATCGTCAACTAAGCAGCAACTTTGACTTGTCTGTTGAGGATGCAAGTCAGCTATCCGCAATCAGCACGGAAGACAAGACTATCCATCTTTTTCATCATCACCTATGGTCATTTTACCATCGTTGGTCTGACAGCACCACGGACAGATGGGTACTAGAAATAGTGCAATCCGGCCTTTCCATTCCCTTTCTTTGTTTCAAGATGGTAACTTTAACAACTATCATTCTGTCGTTTGAACAAAGGGGATTGGCTTGCAGTCCTTGACTTACAAGACGTTTATTTCCACGTAGCTATCCACGTGGCTCACAGACGTTTCCTCCGTTTTCAGTTGGGGAACAAGCACTATCAATACAAAGTTCTGCTTTTCAGTCTGGCATGTGCTCCTAGGGTTTTCACCAAAACGTTGGCAGTGGTTGTGGCCCATCTGCGCAGATTGGGAGTGACAATTTTCCCTTATTTGGACGATTGCCTCATCAGAGGCACAACGTTTTCGGAAACATGTCATATGGTTTGAACAGTGTCCAATACGTTTGCTGCTCTGGGCCTTCTCATAAACATGAAGAAATCATCACTAGTTCCATGCCAGAACCTCGTCTTTATAGGCGCATGACTCGATTCCACCATGGCACGAGCATACTTACCAACAGAACATTTTACAGCGATCAAAGATCTGGTGCACGCTGTAGTACACACTCCGAGAATTCCCACGTGCGTCTGTCTACAGTTGATGGGGCATATGGCTGCTGCCACCGTCGTAGTACGCAACGCAAGGTTACGTTTTCGTTGCCTCAAGCACTGGCTGGCCACCATTTACGTTCCAGCAAAGCACAGTGTTCACAGGCCAATAGTGGTGCCGCAGTATGTCCGGGAGTCCCTACAGTGGTGGGTGAACCCGGCCAATCTTCTTGCAGGCGTCCCGTTTCATCGCCCATGACCTACAAAACAGATAACAGATGCTTCCCTAACGGGTTGGGGAGCTCACATGACAGTTGCACAGTCCAGAGTCGATGGTCGACACAGGAAATGCTATTGCATATCAATGTCCTCAAGTTGCGAGTGGTACGCCATGCTTGCAAGCATTTTCGGTCGCAGATTCGGAATACAACTACCAGGATTTTGACAGACAATGTGGCGACCATGTTTTATATCAACAGACAAGGAGGTGCCCGGTCTCGTTCTCTTTGTGCGGAGAGCATTCGATTATGGAATTGGTGTATCAGCAACAACACTATTCTAACAGCTTAGTATCTTCCAGGTGTTGACAACTTAATAGCGAACACTCTCAGCAGGCGTTTCCCTCACGAACACAAGTGGAAGATTCGCACGGATATACTGACTCGTATTTTTGCCTGATGGGGGTTTCCGGCGATAGATTTATTTGTGATGGAACACAATGCGAAATGTCCCGCCTATTGTTCAAGAGCTGGACTAGGACGTCACTCTCTGGGGGACGCCTTCCTTCTCCACTGGGGAAGGTCATTACTATATGCCTTTCCCTCAGTAGTCTTGATTTCCAAGGTTCTCGAGAAGATCAACACAGACAGAGCCCAGGTAATCCTTCTAGCTCTGGTGTGGCCTCGTCAGCCTTGGTTTTCAATGCTCCACCGTATGTCAGTGAGAGCACCGTATCCTCTGCTTTATCTTCCGACTCTGTTGATCCGAGACAACGGATCTGTCAATCACCAGAGACCTGAAGTTCCGCACCTCACGGTGTGGATGCTTGTTGGTTTACTGACTCCGAGCAGTCCTGTTCTCAGTGAGTCAGGGAAGTCTTAATGCACAGTAGGAAACAATCTACCCGATCAGCTTATACAGCTAAGTGGTCCAGGTTCCAGGCATGGTGCACGGATAATGCTGTAGATCCTCATTCTGCAACTCTACCCTGTATATTACAATACCTCTTGCAACTGTATGATAACGGCCTGGCAGTCGCATCTCTGCGAGTACATTTGGCAGCAATTAATGCATTCCATCGTAGGGATGGGGATGTCTCCTTGTTTGCGCACCCCATGACAAAAAGATTTTTTGAAGGGGCTCTTGAACTTTCATCCTCCACGGAGACCTCCTCCACCTCTATGAGACTTGGTTCTAGTCCTACAAACTTTGACTCGCCCTCCCTTTGAGCCCTTGGCTACAGTACC
>CM057848.1:97006657-97017977 GCA_030068395.1 Apalone spinifera
AGGACCCCTCGCCGCTTTTGTAGTGTAGATGCGCATTATATTATTTAAGAATAACATCAGTTATTATGAAATAATGCTGCTGTGTATATGTACCCTTAGAAATTAGTAAGCAAATGGTATTCCTCTATAAACTTAGATACATCAGTTTGCACTTCAATCATTTTCTTACATGAATTCATATAAGAATTGTTCCCTACTCCCATTTCATAAGTGGCCTTGCCATTCATGACTGCAGTGCCTGATAATCAAGTTCTGGCCCTCCCCAAGTACTGAACCCCATCCCCACATTCATAAAGGGGTATTTCCATCTTTTCCACTCATACGATAAAAACTATCGGGAGTACAAAGCATCGTATCGGGAGTACAAAGCATCCTTGTTTTATGTTGCCTAGACACATCCAGCTCCAGCTTTGTTAGGTACACTTTTTGGCTTAGTGAACTCAATTTAGCAGCTCCTTGCTGTCATTAATCCATCCAGGGGGAAGTGGCTCATGTCTGGTACTATAAAAATTGTGATGAGCACAGCAAGTCATACTAATGCAGACAGCTTTAATGTCACTGGCTTCCAAATGTGTCTGCACACATCAACATTTCAGTCTGTCAAAAGCATATTCAACACCATTCTACACTTTTGGAGAGTATAATTAAACTGTCTTTTGCCAAGATCTCTTAAATCAGGTATGATTTCATAAGCCAAAACAAAAAAGGAGTATGTATAGGCCCCCACAATAATAGTAGGGTCAGTAACTTTATATATGATGTTTTTGGTGGGAAATATTCTACCCTGTCTGTGAATGTAGACTTCTGATCAACAAAAAAGCCATGGCATCATGAACTTTGTCAATGCAGGCTACACTGGGAATCATAAATCAAGCTGTGTTGTCCATGAGGGACTGTATAATAATCCCTTGAGAATTAGTACTCCTGCACTCCATGAGTCCCATCAAGACCCTGACAAAGTTTGGAAATCCCTTTCTCTAAATGCCAGCAAATACTTTTGGAATATCTTTTATGCCTATCACCATGGATTAAACCACGTGTCTGACTGTCTCAGAAGCTGCCACCACTTTACCCACAATTGCCTTCCCAGCACCAAAATGGTTTGTAACAGACCTTTGGCAATCAGCAGTAGGCAACTTCCAGATGGCTGTAGCAATCTGCATCTGGACTAGCAAGGATGCCTTCATACATGTGTCTTGATGCTGGAGGGTTGGAGCAAGCTGCTTACAAAGCTCCAAGAATGTAGCTTTTTTTATGCAAAAGTTGGACCCACTGCTGGTCATCCCCGATCTACATGATAATGTGATCCCACAATTCTGTTTTTGTGGGCCCTGCACCAAAAACACCGATCTACATAGGGAGCATCAGCAGTTATACACAGTGTTATTAGCCTCATCATTCATTTTAAGTCTGTCATGCCAGGCTCCTCCTCCTGCTCCATCATGAGTTCTGTGAGATGCTTTTGGTGGATTAGACAACACTACTGAAATGTGCACCAGGACCTTACAGAAGCACAGCCTATTTCACGACACAGAAGTGACAATACAAGCAAGAGAACTTATTGAAAGGCACTTGCTCCATGTTGCTGGCTCCCGCAGCTGGGAGTATACAGACTAAAATGACTGCTCAGCAAGATGGGTTGGTGGGCTGTTCTAACTTCCTCTAAAATGCAGCATGGAAAGTAGTTTTCCCATAGCACACAATGGACATGGTTACAGTGGATGCATTTTGGGAGTATGCTGAGAAGTCTGGGGTATGGCTGTTTTGACTCAGATTTGTATGCTGCAGTGTGGATGCCAGAGACTCAAGTTCAGACTCAGGTTAGAAAATTCTTAACATAGTATTAACAGTCAGTGGAGATACTCAAGCTCTGGGTTCTGTAACCCTGGGTCAGCTGACATGAGTCCTATTAACTGTGGGTTTACCTTGCAATGTAGACATACCCTTAGAAGCTTGTTTTACTTCAGAAAATGGGACTTAGGTTCAGAAGTCTTGTAGATGCTTTAGAAAATTTTATGTAGGAAAAATATTAGAAAATGTACTGTAATGAGCAGTCCTGTGTTTGCAAAAAGATAGTCTGGATAATACAAGAGATCTCTTCCAATTATAAATTATTTTATGTGAAGTATAATAGTTGGAGCAGATGAATTCCTAAGGACAAATATCTTGACTTTTTTTAAATTATAGGGTGAGAAGGTTGAGAAATAAAACAGATTTTTATCTCCAATGCAATATTTCTAAGCAAGCCTTTAATATTTTTTTCAAACATAGGATATCATACTTCCTACTTCTTTGAATATGATTAGCTATAAAATAATTTCATACACTCCCAGTAGAAATAATAAAATATGAAACTATCTGTTTCAATAAGAGAAATTTTAACTATTGTTAACTTATTCAACAGGGATTAAATAGCAGGAATAGTTTACCAACACCACAGTTGAGACGAACGTCAGGAGCTTCTGGCCTGCCACCTATTGAACAGTCATCTTCTAGGTGGGAACGCAGTAATGGCAAGAGATCTCATCAAGAATACAATGCTGCAAGGTAAACCTCCTATTGGCATAGTAAATTAAATTTTACCATTGTAAAATAACCTTGCAATTGGGGTGGTGGGAAATAGCAGCAACTTCATCACTAGCAAGAGAGATTCCAAATCTAGAAAAGGGGGTTAAGCTCCCTTATGGTCAGAAGAAACAGACCCTTTATTGGACTAAAATATTTTCTCTTTTATGTTGCCTGTCAATCAACATACCAACTTCAGCATTCTAAGAGTCAGAGACCTATAAAGAGCTGGGTCTCACCTCTATAGCAGTGGCCCCACTTAGGCTTCCCTCCATATTTCATAACCTCTCTGCTCTCTTCTCACCTTCTATGTCAACCAAGCACTAGGAACGTCAGAAAGAAGCTCACCATCCTCCTTTCCACCAGTACTGGGATCAGTATTGTGCAAGCAGAGCAGAGTGCTTGGAAATTCCCTATTGAGGAATTGGAGGAGGGACATTTTCTACAATCTTTAGCCTGTCCGTAGTCATCTGCTGAGGAAGTGTCTGAATCTACCTCTCCTCCTGCATCATTTTAGAGCTCATCAAGACTTGTTGAGGAGCATGGCTGTAGTTGTAGATGTCCAGCCAGAATAGGAAAAGATCACACATGGATTTTGGACATTTTGGCCTTCTAGGATATCTCTCCCAATTAATAAGGCTGTTTTGGGGCCTGTCAAGATGTCATGGCAGATGATTTGGGGGGGGGGGGGGGCTACTAGTGAAAGGATGGAGAAAAGAAATTCTTCAAGTGTTTGGTCATGTCAATTCTAATCAGGTGTCTACATGGGCGCCCATACGGTGGCTGGAAGAGTTTCCCATAGCATCCGTTGGCTTGGTCTTTGCTCCCCCTGGAGTTGCATTTTCATGACTTCCAATATTAAGCCTGCATTTTCATGACCTCCCATATTGATCCTCTAATATTGAGCCTACCACTCCCTTGGTTCCTTCTTATTGCCAACGAATGTAGGTCTGGACTTCTTGCAAACACTTCTATTTGCCTGTATGTAGTTAATCCTAGTTATAGTTTTTCTTATAGTTAATATTATTTTTGTTAGGGGAATCCCTCCTTCCCTTTTTTTTCTGACTCCCCAGAGCCATGCCATGCTGCAGTCCTCAAGGTTCAAAGACTGTGGTCTGTGAAAAGTATATGCTAAAGAGCGATTTGCATTTTTTCTGTATCAGGTGCTTCAGACCAAAGGGATCACTATCAGATTTGCCTCAGATTTCACCCTAGAATGCTTATATAGATTGAATAGCAGCTCAAAATAATTCTTATGGAAGCAGCTCTGTTCCCCCATTCAGACCCAGGCTTGGGGGACACGCCCTCATTGGTGTAGAGCAGTGTTTCTCAACCTTCTTTTATAAAGTTACCCCTTTAAAAAAATAAGTACCCCCCAGTACCTACAGTTTTCAGACACACACATTTTTTTTCTATCATTGCAATACATACGTTTGTTTAAACAACGTACTTGTAGCTTCCTATAGCATTTGCTTAAATTATACCCACAGGTTTATTATCCAGATCCACAATGAAGTTAAAATTTGGTGCAGAGTTGATGAGCCCCCCACCACCTTGAACCACTAGCAACTTGTTCTGTTCTATCTGTCAATGAAAGTAATGACCTCAGCCAGGAGAGTAGTCCATTCTTGGCATCTCATATTTTTGGGATCAGCTTTATTATCAATACTCCTCTATACAGTTTTCTTTATGTACCAGGGTTTTCCTTGGCCTGACCCTAAATTCCTGTCTAAATTGGTTTCCCAGTTTCACATGAGTCAAATAATGTATTTACCAACATTCCTTCCAAAGTCTCAATTGAGCAAAATAGAGGAAAAATACTATACTTTAGATGTTAGAAGTGCTTCAGCTTTTTACTTGGGGTGAATTAAATTATTCAGTTCTTCATTACGATTTCAGACAGATTAAAGGGCCATATGGTCTCCACCGAGATCTCTGCCTGGATTTTCAGATTATTCATATATGCTTCTTGTTTGACAATTTTGCATCTCCCAATACAATAAAGTGTTAACACAACAAGATAGCAGGTGGCTTCTGTGGCCATTTTGGCTAGGGTTACCTTGCAAATATTCATAATTTTATCAGTTTGGTCATTGCTCCATGCTTTTGCCTCTCTATACTATTTCTCATCAGTTCCACATTTGGATGAGTAACCCTTCGATCTTTGTTAAAGAAGTCTCTAAGCCCACTTCCAATTTAGAGTGCTGTGAAATGGACATGTGCATTTACTAAAGGAAGAAAAAATGGTTACCTACTTTTTTGTAACTTTGTTCTTCAAGATACGATGCACAAGTCCATTCTATGACCCTCCCTCCTTCTCCTGTCTATTGGAATTTTTTTAGTATGAAGAAACTGATATGGCTATTGATGGCAGTGGTATGAGATACCAAAAGGTCTGTGTACTATCTCCAACAATTCTGTGGTAGATATACTCATACATCTACAATTCAATAGATATGTGCAAACAACAATTACAGAAAAATAGGTAACCATTTTTTCTTCTTTGAGTGATTGGTGTCCATATTCTTTCCACTTCAGGTGCATTTTTACCCAGTACACCAGAGTCAGAGATTTTTTTCCCTAGTGGTTTACATGTGGTGATATAAATGGTGGAGCTATCCCAGATGCCCTGTGGTCCCTTCTTACTGCCTATGGTTAGTAGTCAGAGCATGTTAGGTTGCTTCTGAGAGTGTTCTCCCATTCTGAGAAATTGTTCATCTTGTATCTAATTTGGTCATCATTGATATTTAGCTTAGTGTAAGTTCTTAGCTGTTTTGGACTGTTGGTTCCAGCTTTATTCTGGGTGCTGACACCTGATACGAGGAAAGCCTCAGTCTCCAGGCTTTAAGCCTTGCATAAGTTGAAAGGCGTCAAAGAAGAAATAGAGGGAAAAGCAGGCTGCACATGCTACTTCAAAGGCGGGAATGCTGCTCTCCACTCGTACATGTGCAGCCCGCCTGATGACTGTTTGAAAGTCTCCAATACGTGGCGCAAGGACGAGTCTGACAGTGAAGCACCCATGGGGGGGGGGGGAGTAGGACATCTCGAAGAGCCCCAGTGGGGGCTCTTATACATTTCAAAGGAGTTATGTGGAAGTACCTATCAACTAGTTGAGTAATCGATGAAAATTCCATCGACTACTCGACTAGTAAAATAATAATTAACATCCTTAGTTTGCACCCCTTCTTACCACACTGGGAGTCCATAACATCGGACCACTGGGTGCTGGAGATAATCCGTACAGGATATACTATACCCTTTACTTCTACACCCCCAGACCTGACCTCCTACAATGAGGAGTAACGGTAGTCCGAATTAGGGGCTTTAGTTCAAACTACCTAGCCCGTGCCGCGTGTAGCCGCAGGCAGGGAGTCTGAACTACTGGGCATTTAAAAATGGCGGCGCCCGGGAATGTGCAAATAAAGCCCGGGATATTTTAATCCTGGGCTTCATTTGCAAGTTTGAATGACTACATTAGCCACCCTAGTTCGAACTGTTTTCAATAAAATGACTGTTTTCAATAAAATGCAAAGGGAGGGATGTGATATGGGAAAGGGAAAGCTATCCTGCAGAGTGGCTGCTGGAGGCAGCTGTACCACCAAGGGAGTGGCTGACAGGGCTGGGCTCTACCATCTTGCAGCAAACCGAGTAAGTAGTCCCCCCATCCCAAACTCTTTCCTATTTTCTGGTCCTTGGCTGCATTGCAGAAGAAGGGGAGAAAAAGGCCCCTAACAGCTGGGAGGGGCAGAGGGAGTAGAGAAAAATGGGCCCCTGATGGTTGGGGGAGGAGAAAAGGACCAATGGTGGCCAGGGTGTGGAGAAAAGGCCCCGGCGGCATGTGGGAAGAGGAGAAAAGGGCCCCTGGTAGCCCAGGGGCGGGAGGGAAGTATCTCACTCCACAACTCTCACTCTTATATATACACATGCGCATGGGCTGTACCATAGGTAATTGCGTACACGACCAACCACATAAGGCTGGGGCCGCTGGTGGGGAAGGCCAGGGCTGCAGTGCGGCATCCTGGCTCCGGCCACCAAGGAAGGCAGCACAGCTTTCCCCGCCTGCTGCTGCATGGCAGTCTGCCTTTCTGCACCTGCTTGGGAGGTATTGGGTCACTACATGGCAGCCCAGCTTTTCCCATCTACCGCTGTGTGGTAGCCCAGCTTTCCCCACCTGCCAGGGAGGCATTGGGCCACAGCACGGTAGCCCAGCTTTCCCTGCCCTCTTTGGGAGGCATTGGGCCACTGCACAGCATCCTGGCTTTCCCTTGCTGCCAGGGAAGGCAGCTCGGCTTCCCCTAGCCGCTGGGGAGGGGTGGGACCACAGCTCAGCAGCCCAGCTTCACCCAGCTGCCCAGGAGAGCTGAGCCAAGGCTGTAGTACAGCAGCCACGGCTCTCCACATGGCCTGGAAGTATCGGTCTAGGAGTGGGCATGGCCTCGGGTGAAAGGGGCAGAGTCTGAGGCAGAAGGGGGCAGGGCTGCGGCTTGCCTTCCCCAGCTGGCCTTTCAGCCAGTGCTACCGCACATATGTCCCCATGCACTCCTCTCCCCCTTGACATCTCCAAGGCCCTGTTTTGAGTCCTGTATCCCCATTCCACCAGAAGGAATAGTGTTTGTCCTTCGACTTCCTGCTGTGTAGACCGCGCCAAAAGCTGAATTAAGCTATTTCGACTTAAGCTACGTAATTGACATAGATGAAGTTGCATAACTTAATTTAACTTAAGCCCTGCTCAATAGATGTACCAAGAAAACAAAATTGATTACCTATAATGATGCTACCACTAGTAAGATCAGTATACCTTGCTTTGAAATGAATTCAGGTATTGTATACTGTGGATTTGTCTGGACTGTGTTCTAACAATGTCTTTCTCAAAGAACAAGATGAAAGCGGTTCCCTAAAGTTATGCCAGGAATTTTAGATTGAGGGAGGAATGCCTATAATCTGGGTCTTCATAGGTGTTCTATACCTTGTAAAGGATGGTTCTCTGGCAGATTATCTGAGCCACAAGGTTCCTGGAAGAGCATGAGTGTTCCCTAAAATTATATGTAGCAATTATCATATTAAAAAGTGGGATCTCATTGCTCTAAGGGCAAACAGAGGCTGGAAGAGTTCTAGCATCAGTGACAGATGTCTTCATGTTGGTTTGGAATTAATAATTCCTGCAGGAATCTACGTCTCTGCCATTTCTTCAACATTTAATCAGGAAGTTCAGTGTAAAAGCACCCATTTCATTCTCATGGCTCTAATTTGGGCTTATCAATTTTGATATTTAGTACTACTACATATGTTCATATACTTTCAACAGATCCAGAGCAACTGTTTCAGGACCACTGGTAACTTCAAGTTTTATCTGGGATGATTCTGTAATTCCCTTTGAGATTTTAGATTATCAGATTCTATTAAATACTGACACTAAAGACTGGAATCTTGATCCAGACGTTTTGTGCACAGTCTAGTTCAGACACAGGGTGGCAAGCTATCTTTAAGACACTTTTTATGCATCATCCTAATCTTATGGTTTCCAGTGTGGTCATGAAGATCAAATTAAAGCAGCAGATATCACTGCAGCCATACCCTCTTTTTCTTACCAGTATTCCTTATGTCATATTGGAAATGGTACAGAAAATATGTATAATTGTCTTACACCACTCAAAATCTCATGCATTATGGACATCTTCAGGCAGCTAGATCCACCAACTTATTAGTTGCTTTGCACATGCAAATATACACTAAATTGCTGCAGTGAGGGCAAGGATCTGGCACTGAAAATTCAGGGAAGATTCAACCGATTCTTTTGTAGCTCATAAGAAAATCTAGTTACACATCAGAATTGAAGCTCTGGTTTTAAAAAAAAATGGAACTGAGGTAGAAAGAGGAACCAAATTCAAACATTTCTGGTCATCTTTTCATCTAAAGAAGTTAGGTTAACTCTATTAATTGCAGAGTTAATGTATTAGCCATATCTACAATGGCTATCAAATGAATAGGATCATACCCTATATAGGCAAACAATTCTTAGGTCATTTTTTTAAAAAAGGCTCATTAATTTTGTATTTCCTATGGCAACTTCAGGCATAGGGGCTTGCAACCGCCCCCTTATTCCTCCCCACTTGCCTCTTTCTTCCCCTTCCTGATCATCCTGCTCCCCTAGTGTTCCTGCTAAATACACCCGCGTCCCAAGATCACCAGAGTTCAGTCAGTCCCGGCACGGCAGTCCTTGGTCGTCTGTGCTCACTGGCGGAGTTTGCCGCCCACTTCCGTCCTCCCAGCTCCACGTCGGACTCGGCTGCATTTCCTGGCTCGCCAGGCATCCCGACGCTCCTGCGGGAGAGAGCACAACCAGCTTCTGCTCTCCCCCTCTCTTTTTAAATGCCCGCGCCACACCGCTCGGCATCCCCATGCCCCCGAAGCCCAGTGGCTCCTGGGTCCAAGCGCCGCCGGGTTCGGGCAAGATGGCGCCCGTGCATGCGTGGCAGGCCCAGCGCTTGTTGGCCGGCGCGCTTTGAACTGCCACGTCTGGGCAGTTCGTAGTGCGGGGATCTGGTTCCCCGTCACATGTCCATTTAGAAAACTACAAGAGACTACTTTTGGATCTAGATCTGTAATACTGTTAGTGCCTCTGCTTAGCCAGTGTTAGTGACGGGCTATATATTACCTGTGTCTGAAGATATAATTACCTGGAAAGCTAATAGAGTGAGCTAACTGTAGCTTTTGATATCTGAATTTCACAGGGAAAAGGAGGCTGTCTGCTTCTTCACCTAAATTTTATTCCTAAAATAATCCCTAAGTTTTATTTAAGTTATTTCATTACTTTTTTGTTGTTCTTGTTAAAACTTCATAATGCAAATGGGAAAGACAGATTGCCTTACTCTTACTTTCCTAAAAAACAACAAATGGTCAAGTAGCACTTTATAGACTAATAAAACATGTAGATGGTACCATGAACTTTCGTGGGCACAGTCCACTTCTTCAGATGACCTTCCTGTTATAATAGATTTAAGCTACTACTCAGAGGAAAAATATTATCCTGGTCTCTAGTTGTCCTGTGGCTTTAGTGATAATTATGTAGTGATCATAACTAGTAGAATATTTCAATCAGCTATCATTCACAGTCTCTAAATGATTTTTAAGTGAACAGGTATGAGACTGAGTAGTTAATGTATCTTTAGGAGTTTCATGTTTCATCTCACTTCAGACAAAACAGTCAACTAATCTCTGCTTTTTGAACATTTTTTTTATTTGAATTAAGCAGCATGTAACATTTCTTAAGTTTACTGAAGCATAAAATTATTTTTCAGCTACACGACATATCAAATATTTGTTCACAAAAGAACAGTATGTTTTATAATAAATATATTATTTGAAATTTTGCTGTGCAATTTCACACTTATAACAGTAGATGGCATAGTTTAACAACATAGTTACCCATTCATCGTTAATTTTCTAAAGGTCAGTATAAGTTATGTAGTAAATAAAACTTCAAAACCAGTTTTCAGATTAAGAATATAATAATTGAGATAAATGAAAGTGTGCTTTGGTAGAAGGCCAAAGCATCTCAAGACTCCATCCTTTTCAACTTGGCATACCTCTTAAATGTTTTCAGCTCTGATCTATAAGAAAATAGTCTTCTTCATTAAAACACATAATATACCATTTGATATTTACCACAAAAGATGCTTTTTTGGTCAAAAGTTGAGATCTTTCCAATTCAAATCGATGGAAGCTTAAAAATATAGGAATTTGGGCATACTTGCTGTTGTTTTAAGGTATAAAACAGTATTATAAGACTCTCTTTTCAGATGTATATAATTTTGTAAAACATTGAATAGTAATAGAGAGGTAGCCGTGTTAGTCTGATCTTGCAAAAACAAAAGGAAAAACTATGTAGCACTTTAAAGACTAGCAAGATGGTTTAATAGATGATGAGCTTTCGTGGGCCAGACCCACTTCGTCAGATCATATTCTGGAAGAGAATTGGCATGACCAGGGCTCGACAAACTATAGAATCTACTCGCCTGTGGCAAGTAGATTTCAGCTGCGCGCCCCATTTACTGGCGGCGCGTGCATGCACAATGCGGCTCTTGCACATGCGCAGTGCGGGGCTGGCGAGTGGCTTTCGCCACCGTTTGTCAAGCCCTGGGCATGACCATATATACCAAAGGAATACAGTGAAAAAAGTGAACGCATTATTAAACTGACAAATCAGATTTAGTACAGAAGGTGGGGTGAGGGAGAGGGAGGAAGGGAATACCTATTTATGAGTCAATGAATGGCTAATTGGTGATAAGTGGGGAAGCTATCTTATCTATAGACGATGACTGTAGTCAAGCCCTTAGGTACAACTGCATCTGCTCTATTACCACTGACAGAGACCAGAAACTTCAAGATCTTTACCAAGCATTTGTAAATCTCAATTACCCACCGGGGAAATAAAAAAACAAATTGAAAGAGCCAGACTAATACCCAGAAACCATCTACTTCAAGATAGGCCCAAGAAAACCAACAATAGAACACCAATTGTCATCACCTATAGCCCCCAACTGAAACCCCTCCAATGCATTATTAGTAACCTACAACCTATACTGGAACAGGATACTACACTCCAAGAGGCTCTGGGGAACAGATCCATAGTCTTATGTAGACAACCACCTAACCTCAGGAGGATTCTTACCAACAACCACAGGACATACCACGCAAATAACAACCCTGGAACTTTCCCTTGCAACAAACCCTGTTGCCAACTTTGTCCACATAT
>CM057848.1:97018077-97047504 GCA_030068395.1 Apalone spinifera
TATGTCTATTGGACAGACTTCTCAGACGCTTTGCCAAAGAATTAATGCCTACAAATCAGACATCGGACATCTTCACAAGGAAAAAACAGTTGCTTTTCATTTCAACCTACCTGGACATAATCTTAATGACCTTACTATATGCATCTTACTTCAAAGAGACTTTAGCACCAGATTACAGAGGGAAACTTCAGAACTTTCTTTCATGCTTAAATTTAAAACTTTACAAATGGGCCTTAACAAAGATGCTAATTACCTTAACCATTACAAAGATAGCTTCCCCACTTATCACCCCTGATTAGCCATTCATTGACTCATAAATAGCTATTCCCTTCCTCTCTCTCCCTCACCCAACTTTCTGTACTAAATCTGATTTGTCAGTTTAATAATTGTTTACTTTTTTCATTGTATTCCTTTGGTATATATGGTCATGCCAATTCTCCTCCAGAATATGATCTGAGGAAGTGGGTCTGGCCCACGAAAGCTCATCACCTATTAAACCATCTTGTTAGTTTTTAAAGTGCTACATAGTTTTTCCTTTTGTTTTTGTGAAACATTAACTCTCTTTGGGACTGAAATATTCTAGGCTTTGTGTCTGATTGTTTTAGAAAGTTTCAGAATATTCCCTGCTGTAATGTTTGAGTTATGCCTTTCTGTCATAAAGATGTGCAATATTTTCATTTTCAGTGTAAATAAAAAATGATTGACATCTGACATATGAAATTTGGAATGTATATAGTCTCTGATGAGTAGAACATAGAATCATAGAATACTGGAACTGGAAGGGACCTTGAGAGGTCATCAAGTCCAGTCCTCTGCACTTGTGTTTATTTAACTTACTCTTAAATATGTCCAATGATGGAGATTCCACAACTTTCCTAGGCAATTTATTGCAGTGCTCAGCCATGCTGAAAGTTAGGAAGTTTTTTCTAATGTCCAACCTAAACCTCTCTGCCTGCACTTTAAGCCCATTGCTTTTTGTCCTGTCATCAGGTATTAAGGAGAATAATTTTTCTCTCTCCTCCTTAAAATACCCTTTTAGGTACATCCTTTAACAATTTTGTGTTGTAAAAATAATAATTATAAATGATTGAAGATGTATCCTGTATGATTGTGAAATAGCATTATTTTTGCTGCACTTTAATTATCCTGTGCACGTGTGTTGTGGTCTGTGCCCCCTGAGATGATCTCAACATGTTTGGTTCTGTTACAAGAAGCATGATTCCAGCTTTCCCAAAACAAGAAGCATTTGTTGCTAAAGCTCTTAATAAAGATCCCATAGCCTAGTGATTTGAGCACAGGATTGAAAACTCTGCAGTCCTGAGTTGTATTTCTTTGACTTGATTAATAGTTGTTTGCACTTAAGTTAAACTTTATAAATATTATTTAGTTAGGCCTCAAAACATTCTGTGAGGTAGCAGTATCAGTATTTTACAGAGGATAGTTGGGTCTCACAGAGATTAATTGACTTTCCTAAGGTCATACAGCAAGTGAATATCAGGATAAGAATCAGTCTCCTGATAAGTTCTCATCTTATCCACTAGACTGCAGTTCCCTTCAAGGGAAATTGCTTAACTTCTCTTTGTGTTGGTTATTGCATTTGACAGCTAAGAATTTTGCAAAGACAAATGAGCATTATTTGAGTTTTACAGCTTAAAAAAGAACTATGGCTATTGTCACAGATCTGGTTGAACTCCTCCTGTTGGAAACTCAGATTTCTCTGAGGAGAGCCAAAAGCTGAATCCTACATGCCGGTTTTGGGGTCAGATAGAGTGCATTGCTCTAGGAATTGTGGCACTCTTGGGTCCCAGACCCCTGTTCCATCCACAATCTCGCAGTCTAGGTGCTGTGGCACAGGTTCCACTTGCCCTTCCTGGTGTTTGGGCTTCTGTCCCTTGGCTAGAACGGCCCCTGGACTGGGTAAGCAGTCCTTCTCAGCTATTGGCTGGACTCTCTGGCCACTTTAGGAAGGACACTGAAATCCTCTACACACACCCTGCTCCCAACTCGCTAGTAGTGGAAGCAGCTAACCAGAAGAACAAGCAACACCAACGGTTCAAGACCACTTCATCCATCAAAGATACTAGAAGGATGGAGGCATTTGGGTGGAAAGTATACTTCTCCACCTTGCAGTTCAGGGTGGCCAATTATGTGGCGCTATTATGGAACTACAACTACAGAAACTACTCCAAAATACAAACTTTTATTGATGATATGCCTCAAGACAGGAAACTAACAATTGCAGGCACCCGTCTCTGAAGGCCAATTAGTATCCTGCACAGAGCTCCAAGCTGCACTAGACATTGCGGCCACGGCCACCAGGTCCATAGCTACAGCAGTAGTTATGCATCGTGTATCCTGGCTCTTACCTTCCTCCTTCCCAAGGGAAATCCACACTGCAGTATAGGGTCTTTCATTTGATGGGCATAGGTCTTTGCTGCCAACATCAGTGCGGTCCTCCACTCCATGAAGGACTCTCGAGAACCCTGAGATCCTTGGGCATACAAACACCTATGCCAAAGGAGAAACAATACAGGTATCGGCCATACCAATGACAGTGATACCCCTATTACTCACACCAAGCACAGTATCAACAATATGATACTCATTACCAACAGTGCCAGGAGATCCAGAGCCCAAATACATCACCCTCCACCTTCTGGGGTGATCCAACCAGCAGCCTCCAATAAGCAAATTTGAAGCATCGGTCAAGAGCATTGAAAGCAATCTACTATCTCCAGTGCTTATAGTGACCAATCCATCCTTGACCTTCTGTTTACGACCATTCTTCTATAACTGGGAAGCTATGCCGTCAGACTGTTGGATCCTGGAGATCATTTAATCAGGAAATACCATCCCATTCACATCCCATGCCCCAAACACAGTCCCCTCCCATCCCTCTTCAGGGATCCTTCTCACATTCTATTACTCCATTCAGAGATGCAATGCCTTGTCTATTTCAGAGCCATAGAGCTAGTGCCTACTCAGCAAAGAGGGAAAGGGTTTTATTCATGTTATTTCTTGACAGAAAAGAAAAATGGGGGATGGTGATCCATTCTAGATCTCTAAAGTTTGAACAAATATGTAAAAAGACAAAAATTCAGCATGGTCACTCTTTCCACAACAATCCTAGCACTGGCATTAGGAGATTTGTTTTCAGCTCTCGACCTTCAAGATGCTTATTTTCACATTACTATCCACTCGGCACATAGATGCTTCCTCAGATTTACACTTGAGAATGACCGCTATCAATATACTTTCCTTCTCTTTGGTCTTTCCACAGACCCACAAGTGTTTTCAAAGCTACTGGCAGTGGTAACAGCATATTTCAGGAAGCAGGACCTGATAATCTTATCTCATCTGGATGATTTTCTTCTGAAGTTTCCAACCCATTCTCATGCTCTTCATGCAACATCAATGATGATGCAGTGCTTCCAAAAGTTGGGCCTACAAATAAACAGAAACAAGTCAACATTAAGACCAACTCAAAAAATCCTTTCTCGACTCCATTACTGGTTGAGCCTCACTGCCACAGGAAAGATTCAGAACAATCTGTAGTCTAATACACACCATTCGCGTCAGCTCACAGGTCCCGGCTTGTGACTGCCTCCAGCTACTGGGACACATGGCAGCCTCCCCCTTTGTCTTTCCCAATACCCACCTGCATGTGAGATGCCTTCAAACCGGGCTAGCTTTGGTATACAAACCAAAATGGCACAAGCACCTCAAAATGCTGTCTACAGTCAGACTCATTACTGTAGTGGACCATCCCACTACACATATGCAAAGGCATTCTATTTCAAGAAGAACTCCCCAAATCACCATCACAACAGATGCATCCCTCACAGGATGGAGAGCACACATAGAAGAAACCACAACACAGGGACTATGGTCCACTTCTGAAACCACCCTCCATATCAACCTCCTCGAGCTCAGAGCTATATGGTATGCCTGCCTCCACTTCCTCTCTGTCATCAGAGGCTGCAACATAAGTATCATGACAGACAATGTAGCATGCATGTTCTATGTGAACAGGTAGGATGGAGCTCGTTTCCACTCCCTCTGCATGGAAGCCATCAAATTCTGGAACTGGTGCCTCAAACACAACATCACCATATCCACCATATACCTACCTGGTATCCAGAACACCACTGCGGACAAACTCAGTCGTTGCTTCCCCATTCAACACAAGTGGGACAATTATGTTTTACATACCAGTTTCCAATGCTGAGGAATTTGCAACAACTCGACCTATTTGCAACAACTCAGAACAAAAAATGCCCAGACTTCTTTTCCAGAGCAGGCCTGGGATCCTACTCCAGAGGGGATGCCTTTTCGCTCCTACGGATCAACATGTTTTTTTACACCCTCCCACCCATACCCATACTCAACAGGGTAATACAGAAGATCAGAACAGACAATTCACCAGGCAACTGTGGTATCCTTTCCTGATGGGAATGTTGACCAATTCCCCCATCGTCCTTCCACTCCCATCTCCTATCTCAACGCAAAGGCCAGATTCTTCACCTCTACATAGACCGTTTCCTCCTCAGAACCTGGCTACTCAATGGCTCTCTCATGAAGAGCTAGTGTGCTCAGAACCAGTATGCATAGTCCTCCTGCACAGCAGGACTCTAACCAAACACACTACCTACCTCCAAAAATGGAAGAGGTATGGTGCTTGGTGCATGCAAAACATATCTCCCCAATCTCTGTGCTTCTTTATTCAATCTTTGATTATTTACTGGAACTTACATCCACAGGCCTCTCTACTAACTCCATCAAGGTCCACTAACATTCCACAGAAAGGTAGATAATGCCACCATATTTGCACATCTAGTCACTAAAAGATTTCTGAAGGGCATCCAGCATTATAACCCAATATCAGACCACCAACACATCCCTGGGATCTACATCTTGTCCTTAATGCACAAACCCTTTGAGCCTTTGGCTATATGGTCTTTCTTACTCATCTCCATGAAAATAGCCTTCCTGGTCGGAATCACCTCTGCCAAAAGGATGGGAGAACTGGGAGCTCTCATGGCAGACCCTCCGTATACTACCTACTTTCGAGATAGTCACGCTTCGCACGCACCCTAAATTTCTACCCAATGTACCTTCTTCCTTTCATTTAAACAAACCCATTCACTTACCAAGATTCTTCCCGAAACCACACGTCAATGGTTTTGAGTCCGCCATGCACACACTAGACGTGCGCAGGGCACTATCATTCTACCTACATAGAACTAAACCATTCAGAAGGATTCCTAAGCACTTTGTCTCCGCCATCCCACACACAATCTCAGGCAAATGCCATCTCCAAGCAAAGACTGTCCAAATGTATAGCTGACTGCATATGTTTGTGCTACCAGCTCAAACAAGTCTATTCTCCTGACTCCATTCATTCTACATGTTCCGTCTCCACACCTATGGCCTTCCTATTCAATGTTTGCCTTGTCGACATATTCAAGACAGCTACATGGCCATCAAATCTCATGTTTGCACAATATTATGCCCTCTTAATAGACGCTCCAGCTGACGCTAAAATGGGCAGAGCTGTTTTGTCCGTAGCCTTCCAGCCTGATCCGAATGTCCTACCGTCCTAAGGGATGCTGCTTATAGTCACTTAAGGTGGAGCTCCCACAGAGACATCTCTCGAAGGAGAAGAGAAGATTACTCACCTATGCAGTAACTGACATTATTCGAGATGAGTGTCCCTGTGGTTACTCCACTACCTGCCCTCCTCCCGTCTACTTCGTATATGACACTTGTCCATTGTAGAGATGCAATATGATAGGGAGTATTTTAGCTCAAGAGAGAGATCTTGGAGTCATTGTGGATAGTTCTCTGAAAACATCCGCTCAGTGTGCAGCAGCAGTCAAAAAAGCAAACAGAATATTAGGAATAATTAGAAAAGGGATAGAGAATAAGGCAGAGAATATTTTATTGCTTCTATATAAAACCATGGTATGCCCACATGTTGAATACTGTGTACAGATGTGGTCGCTTCATCTCAAAAAAGATATATTTGCACAGGAAAAGGTCCAGAAAAGGGCAACAAAAATGATTAGGAGTTTGGAACCAGAACCATATGAAGAAAGATTAAAAAGACTTGGACTTTTTATCTTAGAAAAGAGGAGACTAAAGGGGAAATGATAGAGGTCTATAAAATCATGACTGGTTTGGAAAAAGTCAACAAGGAAAAGTTACGTATTTGTTCCCATAACATAAGAATTAGGGGTCACCAAATGAAATTAATAGCATGTTTAAAGCAAACACAAGGAAGTTTTTATTCATGCAGTTCACAGTCAACCTGTGGAACTCCTTTCTAGAAGAAGTTGTGAAGACCAGGACTTTAATAGGGTTCAAAAAAGAACTAGATATATTCATGGAGGTTAGATCCATCAATGGCTGTCAGCCAGAATGAGTAGGAATAGTGTCCTTAGCCTCTGTTTGTCAAGGACTGGAAATGGATGACAGGAGAGGGATCATGTGATTATTACCTGTTCTGTTCACTCCCCCTTTGGCATCTAGCATTGGCCACTTTTGGAAGCCAGGATACTGGGCAAGATGGACCTTTGGTCTGACCCAGTATGTCCATTCTTATGTTCTAATGTAAAAAATTGTGCTTTTAAAATTTATAAGTGTGGAAAGGGTCACATTTGGAGGCTTGATACTGAATGGGATCACAAATACAAAAGTTTAAGATCCAATGGGTTAAGTGATCTACTTAAGGCCACTAAGAGAATTGGTGTGAGAACTGTGATGTTAGGATTTCTTTGTACCCGACACTGAGTTCTGTTTAAATTGTGTCCCTATCTATCAATGTGTAGAAATTTTGCTCTGGTATCTGTAGAATCATAATCATGCAAATACACTAAGGAAAGTTTTTCCATTTCATTCCTTAGAAATGGAAAAGACTACAGATGAGATGAAATAATCTCAAAAGAGAAACAAAAATTGCTAATACAAGTTGCAAGTTCAAAACTGATAGTAGGCTATGTTTGCGCAGTTTATCCTAAAATTGTATTTTTAAGGAGTTCAATTATTTAGAGTTTATTTTATGGTAATATTCCAAGGAATTTACTGGGTGTCTCATTTTGCAAAAATCTCAGCTATTGTACTGGCTAAACAAAACAGACGTATAACCATTCTTCAAAGCAAATAATCATCAGTATATTAGCTTCTGTTAAACTCACATCTCTAGAGGCTAAATGTATCCAAATTTTGTAGTCTTCTGGACAGCTTGAGTCCTCTGTACATTTTGGAAAATCACCTTGGAGGTACAAGATAGCAGTAGCAGAAATATAATGTTATATATTGAAAGCTGAGAAAAATGATTTTAGTATTACATATTGACAGACATTTCAAGTATTGAATATATATTCTCTGAGGGCCAATTTAGCCTGTATATATATCTTTTGCAGTAACTGATCAACACAATCTTGATGTGGTTTCTGAACTAATTTTTTTTTTTAAATTCTTACTTTGAGCAATGCTTGTGAAGTTTATGGACACCAATTAGTTGTGTGAATCCTTCATGTATTGTGGTCTCTTTCTGAATATGTTTAACTATACATTTTTACAAGAGTTGATTTTGATAATATAGTTGTAATGAACTTACCATAATCTAATCAATAGTACAGCTGAGGAGATCCATATATTTTTTGTATTCATTTATAATACCCTAGCACAACAAGATCATGGTCTATGATAATTCAAATACAGTAATAATGATCCTAGCTGAACACCTACATCCATACTAAATATGAATGGTAGTCTTATAAATGCCGAAATAGTTGAACTACATTCAGGGTTTTTCCTGCTCCTAGCATCCAAAAATAGGCTTCCAAGTCACACTCTGGGGCACCACTAACCAGCTGCCAGAAATTCAGATTGAGAGAAAAATAGTAGGGTGATTTTTAATAATAGCAAACTACAAAATGAACTGAAAAGATTTGCCCATCTCTTATTAGTCCAAAGTTAAATTAAAATACTTCAAAATTGCTTTATTACCAATTATTATGACATTAATCTGTGGCAGCATAGATTTTATGCTAGCCATAAAACAAGCAAAGCAAAACAACACCCAATAGCTCTAATATGTCTCTCTAATTTATTCTTAATTAGATAGTCTGAGGAAATTTTTTAAGGTCAGAACATTGTTTTAAAAAACTTGAGTGTGTGGCATTTTGGAGCAGGGCTCAAAACAACTATTGGAGAAGGTAAAATACATTTTCTAAACAATGCTAAGGAAAGGTACAAGGTATTGCTAGTTGAGTATTTGTCTTCAGCCTACTTGCCACAGCTTTTATTTTGTCTCTTTAAAATTGCCTAGGTGTTCTGTCAGATTCTGATGTCATATTCAAAGCTTTATGTTCTTTATAATAAAAACCAGTGCATATTCTATGCAAATTTGTCATCTTGTTCACTTGCTGAAGGTTAATGTTACTGTGTAAGACATTATTGTAGCTTACCTGTTTTGCTACAGCGAGTCTAGATTTCTGTTACTAAACTAAAATAAGCTTATCTACATATGCATCTTCCCTCACAACAGAATAGATTGTGAGAAATCAAAGCAGATTAAGAGAATGCTTGATATTTTTCTTATTTTTTATTTTAGCCAAGGATCTCATCCAAATGGGCCTTTCAGTACAAACCTACTGACAATACCAAAACAAAGATCATCTTCAGTGACATTGACTCATCATATAGGTCCCAGACGAGCTGGTAAGATAGCAGTTCATTATTCTAAACATCTTGCAGCATTTTGCTGTGATTATGACAAATTTGATTTGCCTAAACCCTCTTGTCTATACATGGTATTCTACACATTACATTAATTTTGATAATTATTTTGTAAATTATAACATCAGTGTAAGTTAGCATTAGTATGTCGCACATGCTTGAAAATAATGTCAATCTAATTTACTTCTAAAAATATTCAGAGGACATATTGAACATGATTTCCATACAAACATAAATACAGTACTGTATAACTGGACAAAGTCTCTCTGCTACTGTATTAGCATACAAACCTGCAGGGTTTTCAAGATTTATACTGTGGTTGTCGCTGAATTTTTTTTTTGAAAAGCTACTATACTGCAATAAGTATTATGCCATGATTTTTAATTCTTATTTGTATTAAAGCAGTGCCTAGAGGCTTCATTTCAGAAATGGTCCCCATAGTACTATGACTTGTATACACATGTATTAAGTTAAGAAACTGTTCCTACCGATTCATGGAGCTTACAGTCCAAGGTCCTGATCATGCTACAAGCATCATACAGGCAGATGCATGTATTCATAGGAAGTCCGGCTGAAGTAATGGAATGTGTTGCGAGATTAAGCCTGATGAATAGAGATTTTAGTAAGAAAGGAGTTTACATCTTAATGATCTTTGTAGACTATGACAAAACAGAAATAGCAAGTGCTGCCATGTATAAGCTTAGTAAGTGTTGAATTTAGTAATGAAAAGTTTACATATAATATGTATTCCTTATACCAGAGATTAGAATTGATCCCTTTGCCCATATGAAATTAGAGCCTTAGTTTGTTGTTGTTCTGCAAGTTCCACTCATGCATCTCTGGTTTTACCATAATTTCAGTAAGCTATTAAATTTATGTAAAATAAGTATACAATTTCCTTATGGACACAACTACTTTTTTATTACAAATATAATTATTTCCAGATATATTGTGTATTTGTAAATCCATTCTTCTGACTGGGTTTGTCTAGTTTATTCACTGATTTTAGGCTCATTTCATTTTCCTAAAACCAAAGCATCATTCAGACTTAAGCTCTGCTTCTGCAACTTGTTGCATGTGGATCGACTCCTCTATCTCTTATGGTGTCAGTTGCAGGGATTTCTTCCTTCACAACATTATATATAGCATAAAATATTATGTGTAACTGAGTATTTTTAAAATATAAATTCAAAATATTAAAATGTATTAAAACACATGCATTAAAACCAAGCTATTTAAAAAAAGCTGTCTAAATATACGGTTTTATGTATATTTAGCTATGAGATCTCGACTGAAAATGTATGAGGTTCAAATCCCTTTCAGATGCTGATATACAATTTTTATATGAACAAGCTTAAGCAATGACAAGAGCATGCTCCCAAGTTACTCATATGCATAGCCTATTTTGCATTGCTTGTATATAAACGGAAACAGTGAGTAAGTTTTAATATTTAATGTATTTAATACTTTGACACATCTGTATTATGTCTTTTACCTGTTTTGTTTTTATTAAACTATAGAATTTTTTCATATTTTTCGTTTTGATCTTTAAAACATTTTTCCATGCGCTCTAAAGCAATGTTCAGTAAACTATTACATATATGTTTTTTGCAGGTACTTCCCCTAGTCTATGTTCTGTTGGTTTATCTAGTCATGGGTCTATCTCCAGTGGGTCTCTTGTCAATCGATCACCTGTAGAATTTCCCGATACTGCTGATTTTCTTACTAAACCAAGTGTTAATTTACATAAACCTCTGGGATATACGTTTAGTTCTCCAGATTTTCATCAACAAGCTAGAACTTCTACAAGTTATACATGTAACAGGTATGGTATACCCTCAGAAGTTGTTGTATGATGTAAATATCAGTGCTTTTACATGAAAAATCATATTTTTTTTCCCTAACCAAATTCAATATAGCTGTGAAAAATAACTTCTCATACAAATTTATATCCATATGCATATGTTTAGGATGTTAAGAGGCAGGTAATTGATAATTGTGTAGTCAATATAATATGTATCAAATACACAGTTAGTTGATAAGGCAAGGCGCTCTGCACTGACTCGTGCCAATCCAGGAGTTACCCCTGCTGCAGCTTTGCAGTTCAAATGTAATAAGAGCCGAAGGCACAAGCAGCCCAGCTTCTACTACATATAAACTGCCGGGCTGCAGCGGGGGTAGGTCCTTGACTGGTGCAAGCTGGGACAGAGCCTAGACTGCTGCAGCTCTGCATTTTAAAAGTAACGTAGTAAGAGCCGCCCAGCACTTACTAGATTTGAAATGCAGAGCCACAGCGATCCCAGGCCAGCGTGAGTCGGGACTGACCCGGGCTTGCTCAGTCCCAGCTCACACCAGGTGCATCAGCCCTTGTCCGCAGTGGGTCCCAGCAGAGAGCTGGGGCCCCCAATGGACAGGAGATGCTGCCAGAACTGCCTCTGCCTACAGCCAGCCTGGGCCACCGCGAATAGGGGCTGGTGCCAGAACAGACTCTGCCCATGGTGAGCCTGGGCCCACTGTGGGCAGAGGCTGATTCATAGCAGCCTCCCTTACTCCTGTGCCTCCCGCTACTGCCTCTGCTCTTATCCCTGTTTTAGGAGAGAGCTTGAAAACAAACTAATTTCTTAATAGCAGCCTCAGGCACGTGCACACAGAACCTGCTTTTTCTTAGGTCACAGGAATCAGATTGTAGTCTTTAAAAAAGTAATTTTATTAATAACAACAAAAACAGACATACTTGGTAAAGCATACTTGATAGAGGCAACAGCATGGGGGGGCAGGCAGCTCCCCCAGCACCGGCTCCTTTCCCCCCCTTGCTGCTTCTGTTATAAAGGCAGCAAAGGGGGGAAGTGATTAATCATGTAGTCGACTACTCACTTACATCCCTAGTATATGTAGCATCTGTTATTGGGAAGGACTGTTGTCAAAGCAACAGTCTTGCACTCTTAATGCAGAAGGTGGGGGCCCTCAAGAGAACTTCAAAACCTTTCCTATACAGGCTTCTGTTTAAAAACTCCCTAAGTTCACAGACTCTCTGACCTTGGGTGGTATGCTGCCACCACTCAAATGCAAAAACTCCTTGAAACCAGGAAGAAGCACTTGGGAGCTTCTCCCTGTAGGCAACTGCAAGCTCTTATCCTCCTTTTAGGAGAGTGCTTGAAAACAAACTAATTTCTAAATAGCAGCCGTTCAGTCTCAGGCACATACGCACAGAACCTCCTACTTTTTCTTAGGATGCAAGAATCAGATTGTAGTTTTAAAAAAGGTAATTTTATTAATAAAAACAAAGAAGGACATTCTTGGTAAAGCGTACATGGTTGCTGGGTATTATAGAACAGTAACAACAAGAAAAGATGAAAGCCCAGAGAATTTCTTCCCTTGGAGTTAGTTCAGTTACAGTGTATAAGTTTGGGTTTTTTTAAACAGCACAGAGAACTCCCACAAACCAAGAAAACAAAGTAAATAACCTGATCGTGTCTAATTATAAACATTCCCTGTTCTACTTCTATATGTTGTTCCAAAGTTTAGGCTTCTTTTCTTAGACATGGATATTTCTGGGAAATCCATGCCTTATTACCACAGGTTGAATCTCTCTAGTCCAGTACCCTTGGGACCTGACCAGTTCCGAACCAAAGAATTTTCCAGACCACAGGGGGCCAATTTTATCTAGCAGCATTATCAACACTTCCACTGCTTATTTGGCTGCTAGAGGACATTTAGGTGTAAATTAGAGCTCAATAACAGCACTGAACACTGAGAGCTAGGACTTGTGGCTATAAACAAACTTTATGGGACCATGGGTAACTTGGGCACACCCATGAAAAGTGGATATCTGGCTAACTAATATCATGCTGGACTACAGATGTTTCAGACCAGAGAGTTCTGGAACAGAGAGGTTCAACCTGTACTTGGTCCATTTCTTGACCCGCTCCAGCTCTGACTCCCACAGAGAAGAAGCTGAATAGGCAAAACTTGTTTCATTTAAAAAATCTTTCCCTCTCTTCCCATTGGCTCTCCTGGTTCTCTGCCAACAGTTCTTGGATACCAAGTATTCTGGGTTTAACCCTTTATATACTGAATACTGGGATGTTTAGAAAAGGATAGTACTGCTCCCATCCATCACAACTATAAATATGCTTTACATTTTTCATTGCTGAGAGACTCTGTAATTGAATGGAGGCAACCACTATGCAATAGGAGTGGTATACTACATGTTTTAAGAGGGGAAGAGAAGCCATGTGTTTGGGAATTAATTGTGCTCTGATTCAGTCACCTTTCAAATGACCAACATTACTACGGGTTATACATGTGTTTTCATTGTAGGTTACTTATCTAAAGTACTGACCAGGCCCAGTCCTCCTTAGGTCTCTGAGATTTACCAAGCTGATATGACTGCAAGTATCTGAATAATAGCATAGTAACTGTGGTATTTATATAGCAAGCAGAAGTGAAAAAAGTAAGCTAATATTGTTCCTTGTTTTCTTTATTCTATAAGCTGTGGACATCAACTTCTTAAGCATATTTCTACATCACAGTCCGAATTTGGTGCAGAATATCAAGGTATAAACTCAGGTACGATTTCAATATAGGATATCACTCCAGTGTGCTTTCTCAATAGTCAATTAAATAAATAATTTTAAAATTTCACATTTAACCTTTTCCAGTACTTCCAAGTAATTCATTTGCATATCATTTTAGTAACCATTTTATTGGCTTTCTGTGTATCTGGTTTATTATCTTTCAATTTGGTGACCCATGATAGGAGATGGAATAGTTGTGTTTCATGTTCTTTAAATACATATGTTTTCTAATAGACACCTACTTCTGGCTTTATAATTTTGCAAGCAAATGGGGTTTTAAAGCTCTGTAGCTGGTTTTCTGAACTGTTAACATGGCACACCACAAATTATGCTTTCCTGTCTCCTGATTGAATTAGCAGTCGTTGTCTAATAATTCCATTTCTATGAATAATAGGTTTAAGTTCTACACTGTGGCTTTTTCCACATGCTCTCCATCAGGGAAGATGTTTTTTGTCTTATGAAACTTTCTCCTGTGAAGACTTTGAATGAGAGTAAGATAGCAAAATCAAAGTAAATTAATTGATTGTTTTCTATGAAGAATCTGCTGAGGCCAGCTCAAAAATTATTGGTCAGTTAAACTAGAGTTACATCTTTGCACTCTTAGAGTGGCGCAAAGCAGCCAAACCATACCAGTGATCTGGTCTGATTTTTTTTTAAAATAGACTGAATTTTGTTTTTGTTTTTTTCTTGCCAGCAGACTTTAACCATCAACGTGTACTTCTCAAGGGACCAAACATGAGTTAGGGGGGATCTCAGATCACATTGATCTCTGTCCAATTCCCATTTCCTCCTCTTTCTGTTCCCAAGACATGCTTCTCCCCTGAACTAGGAGCTATAGGGAGGTGATTCATTGGAGTCAGCTCTATCAGCTGAACCCCCAGTGGGAGCTCATCCCTTTCCTCCTCTTTCCCAAATTCAATGGTTCCCACTCCCTGTGCCTTAGATACAGAATTTAAGAATAGTGTGAATGCTGCTTAGACTTCCCCCTGTCCACCTAGGCTGGAGAGAATGAGCACCATACCTCTCTAACATTCCAGTTCCCTGAGCTGGAAGGGTGGTCTAATTGCCTTGATGTTCTCTCTCTCACCGCCTCCCCCTCTCGCCCTAAAAAAGAGAGAAAATATTTGGTTTCATTCAGGATAAACAACGGTTTTTTTTAACTGCAAATGAAACAAAAATCAGTTATTTGCCAAAGTCTAATTGTGAACTCTCTCAGATTTGGACCATATTTTTTTCTATGTTGACAGTAAAATATCTAGCATACTAAAGAATGCTAAATAGTGAACCACATCTTGGATTCTGTAATCCGTTTTCATTCACTATTAAATAAGAGATCATTCCCTGCTTGTAATATTTTAATTCTTTTAAGATACTGCTTTTTAAAATGATTGCCCATTCTTCTCCATTATGCCTGAAAAGTGGTCTTTGTCACATTTATTTAAACTCTTAAATATGGTGATAAAAGAAGTCTAAAAAATTAAACAGAGAGCAGCTTATGTTTCACCAATAGGGATGTATACTTTATAATTGTAAAAAATCTCAGAGGGGTAGCCGTGTTAGTCTGTAACTTTAAAAACAATGAGTAGTCCTGTGGCACCTTAGAGGCTAAGCAAAATATGTAGAATCATGAGCTTTCTTGGGTAAACCCCACTTCATCAGATGAATTAGGCAGTTCTGCTGTTGTGATTCCAACTCTATCAATTGTAGGACCTTTGCTAATGAGGCTAATTAAGTGGATTGGATGTGTCCCATTCATAGGTTTGATCAGGAAATGCAGATATTAAAGGCAGGAGAAATTGGCTTTGTAATGTACCAACCAGTTGAGACTTCAAGCCCAGAGTGAAGGTGTCAAATCTATAGATGAATTCCAGTTCTGCTGACTCTCTCTGTATTTAGTTAATGAAATTCCTTGTAGAAGAATGGCTACTTTTAAGTCTGTGATTGAGTGACCAAGTAGGTTAAAATGTTCCTCTACAGGTTTATGTGTATTACCATTTCTTATGTCTGATTTGTGTCCATTTATCCTTTGCCATAGAGACTGTCCGGTTTGGCCAATATATACGGCAGAGGGGCATTGCTGGCACTAGATGGCATATATCATATAAAAGGATGTGCAGTTGCAGAAACCCCCGATGTTGTGGCTTATGTGGTTAGGTCCTGTGATGGTGTCACTTGTGTAGATATGTGGAAAGAGTTGTTAATAAAGTTTGTTGCAGGGGTAGGTTCTTGGTGTGTGTATCTGAGGTGTGATGTATGGCTGCTGGAAAGGATTTGCTTCAGGTTGGGGGGTTGTCTGTAGGTGAGGATTGGCCTGGCTCCTAAGGTCTGTGAGAGTGAGGGATCGTTTTCCTGGGTAGGTTGTAGACTGTTGATGCACTGGAGAGGTTTAAGCTAAGGGTATGTCTACACTTGCACCCTAGTTCGAACTAGGGATGCAAAGGTAGGTATTCGAAATAGTAAATGAAGCCGGGATTTAAATATCCCATGCTTCATTAGCATAATTTCGGCCGCACACTGTTCCGGAACTGAGCTGTTTCGAAAGTGAAAGTGCACTCCAGGCCGCATTAGTTTGAATGAAACCCCTTGGTTCGAACTAATGTTATTCCTCAAAAAATGAAACCGTTTCCACTTTGGAAACAGCTGGGTTCTGGAACAGTTTGCGGCCGAAATTATGCTAATGAAGTGCAGGATACTTAAATCCTGGCTTCATTTACTATTTTGAATGCCTACATTTGCATTTGCATCCCTAGTTCGAAGTAGGGAGCAAGTGTAGACATACCCTAAGGGTGTTCTGTTATTTTCCTTATTGGGCCTGACTTCTAGATTCTTGTTTGGGTCTCTCAATCTATTTCCTCACTTCCGCAGGTGGGTATGTAAATTTTAAGCAAGCTTCATAAAAATCTTGTAGGTGTTTGTCTCTCTCTGTGGGATTGGAGCGTATCTGAGGGCTTGGCTGTAGACAATCGATCATGTGAGATGTCCTGGATGGATGCAAGAGGCATGTAGGTAATAATAGCAGTCAGTATGTTTCTGGTATAGAGTAGTGTTTATGTGACCATCATTTATTTATGCTGTAGTATCAAGTAAGTGGATCTCTTGTGTGGATTAGTGAGGAAGAAATTGTTGAAATACCTTTGGAATTCTTCAGAGGTCTCATTCCCATGGGTCCATTTGATGAAGGTGTAATCAGTGTAGTGTAAGTATTGTACAGGCCTCTTTCCTCTGATCCCACTGAGGAATACTGTCCAGGCTCTTCCCCACTCTGGCACTCTGAATGCAGAAGGTGGGGGCCCGCAAGAGACTTTCAAAACCTTGCCTCTACAGGCACTGGTTACAAAAACTTCAGCCCAAGATCTTAATGCACAGATTTTGGGAAATTTGCTGCCACCATCAAGTGCTTTTTGATCCCTAAAAAACCAGGGGTAAACACTTGAAGCCACCCTCAGGGGTACCCCAAGCTCTTTTGCCACAAAAGAGCTTGAAAAAGAAAAGAGAAAAACAAGCTGCAGTCTCTGGTAGCTGACCCATAGAATCCTAGGGCTGGAAGAGACCTCAGGAGATAATTGAGTCCAGCCTCCTGCCCAAAGCAGAACCAAACCTAACTAAATCATCCCAGCCAGGACTTTGTCAAGCTGAGATATAAAAACCTCTAGGGATGGAGATTCTACCATCTCCCTAGGTAACCCATTCCAGTGCTTCCTCACTCTCCTAGTGAAATAGTTCTTCCTAATATCGAACCTAGACCTGGTCCCCACTGTAATTTGAGATCATTGCTCCTTGTTCTGCCATCCTTCACTATTGAGAACAGCCTTTTTCTATCCTCTTTGGAACCTCCCTTCAGGAAGTTGAAGGCTGCTATCAAATGCCCCCTCACTCTTCTCTTCTGCAGACTAAATAAGCCCAAATCCCTCAGCCTCTCCTTATAGGTCATGTGCTCCAGCCCCCTAATCGTTTTGGTTACCGTCCGCTGGACCCTCTCCAATGCATCCACATCCTTTCTGTGTTGGGGAGCCCAGAACTGGACACAGTACTCAAGATATATAGGGGAATATAGGGGAATAATAACTCCTCTAGATTTACTGGAAATGTTCCTTCTAATGTGCCCCAATATGCCACTAGCCTTCTTAGCTACAAGGGCACACTGTTGACTTATATCCAGTTTCTCATCTATTGTAATCCCCAGGTCCTTTTCTGCTGAACTTGCTACTTAGCCATTTAGATCCCAGCCTGTAACAATGGTTGGGATTCTTCCGTCCCAAGTGCAGGACTCTACACTTGTCCTTGTTGAACCTCATCAGACTTCTTTTGGCCCAATACTCCAATTTGTCTAGGTCACTCTGGACCCTTATCCCTACCCTCCAATGTATCTACCTCTCCCCCTAGCTTAGTGTTATGCACAAACTTGCCGAGGGTGCAATCTATCCCCTCATCCAGGTCATTAATGAAGATGTTGAACAAAACCGGCCCTAGAACCAATCCTTGGGGCACTGTGCTTGAAACTGACCACCAACTAGCTATCAAGCCATTGATCACTGCCGGTTGGGCCCAATAATCTAGCCAGATTTCTATCTACCTTATAGTCCATTTATCCAATCCATACTTCATTAACTTGCTGGCAAGAATATTGTGGGAGACCATATCAAAAGCTTTGCTCAAGTCAAGGTATATCACATCCACCGAGTTCCCCGTGTCCACAGAGCCAGTTACCTCATCATAGAAGCTGATCAGGTTGGTCAGGAATGACTTGCCCTTGGTGAATCCATGTTGACTATTCCTGATCATTTTCCCCTCTTCCAAGTACTTCAAAATGGATTCCTTGAGGATCCCCTCCATGATTTTTCCGGGGACTGAGGTAAGTCTAACTGGTCTGTAGTTCCCTGGATTGTCCTTTCCTTTTTTAAAGATGGGCACTACATTTGCTTTTTTCCCATCATCCGGGATCTCTCCTGATCTTCATGAATTTTCAAAGATAATGGCCAAAGGCTCTGCAATGACATTTGCCAACTCCCTCAGTACCCTCAGATGCATTAAATCTGGACCCATGAATTTGTGTATGTCTTGCTTTTCCAAATAGTTCCTAACCTGTTCTTTCTCCACCGAGGGCTGCCCGCCTCCTTCCCATACTGTGTTGCCTAGTGCAGTAGTCTGGGAGGTGACTTTGTCTGTGAGGACAGAGGCAAAAAAAGCATTGAGTACTTCTGCTTTTCCCACATCATCTGTCAGTAGGTTACCTCCCTCATCCAGTAAGTGTCCCACACCATCTTTGATCACCCTCTTATTGCTAACATGCCTGTAGAAACCTTTCGTGTTACCCTTCACATCCCTTGCTAGTTGCAATTCCAATTTTTCTTTCACTTTCCTGATTACTCCCCTATATTCTCAAGCAATCTATTTATACTCCTCCTTAGTTATCTGACCAATCTTCCACTTCTTATAAGCTTCTTTTTTGTGTTTAAGCTCACCAAGGGTTTCCCTGGTAAGCCAATCTTGTCGCCTACCATATTTGCCTTTCTTCCTGTGCATCAGGATGGCTTGTTCCTATGCCTTCAATAAGGCTTCTTTAAAATACAGCCAGCTCTCCTGGACTCCTTTCCCCTTCATGTTAGCATCCCAGGGGCTCCTGCCCATCAGTTGTCTGAGGGAGTCAGTGTCTACTTTTCTGAAGTCCAGAGTGTGTATTTTGCTGCTCTCCTTTCTTCCTTTGGTCAGGATCCTGAAATCTGCCATCTCATGATCACTGCTGCCCAGGTTGCCACCCACATCTACTTCCCCTACTAGTTCCTCCCTCTTTGTGAGGAGCAGGTCAAACTGTGCATGGCCCCTGTTCGGTTCCCTCAGCACTTGTACTAGGAAGTTCTTCTTTGGTGATATCCCCGTGGGTGCTCCACTTGAGGTGTCGGGCTCGTCCCGGAGCCGCAGGTTGGAGAGTTGTCAGCCGTGGTCTAGCTGGACCGCGCATGCATGGGGCACGAGCTGCTTGCGCTGAGTCCAGCTTTCCGCCAGTTCCTCCTTACCATTCAACGGTCGCAGGCGGAGCAACTCCCTTCTCCTCAGCTGTTTAAGAAAGATTTCTGTAAATAGTTAGTCAGCCAATTGTTAGTAGTTATTGAGTTAGTTTAGTTAGAGAGTGTTTGTTCAATAGTCCCCCGTTTAAAAAAACAAACCAACCCAAAAAAACATTTTTTTTTCCCCCTCACTTCATAATGCCAGCTTCCCCCGGCTTCAGAAAGTGTTCTCAGTGCCATGAAGCTATGCCGGCATCTGATGGACACTCATTCTGTGTAAAGTGCCTGAGCGAGGGGCAAGTACCCCACAAATGCCCTGATTGTCAAAAATTGTCGTCAAGCGAGACGGGACCGTGAGATGTGGCTGAAGTTGCTTCTCTATGGCAAGGCGCTTCAGCCGCAGGATATTCCCTCACAGCAAAGTACCCCGGTGGCAGTGAAAGCCCCAAAGAGCAGGGGTCACAAAGCGACCGGACCACAGCAGGGCAAGTGGCATGGGAAGAGCCACAGTGTCACTGAGCCTAGCCCCACCTCTAGCAGGGGGGCGGATCGGCCAATGGCGGTGCCTTCAAGATCAGAATTGGCACCTGCGCTGATCCCCAGGCGTCACACACCCGCAACTGCGGGTGCTTCAGCCCAGTCGGTCCCAACGTTGTGATTGGCACCAGCGGAACCGACCTTGCCAACATCGGCCCCGATCACAGCCGCGCCGGTTAATGAGGCACCTACACAGCCCATGACGGCTCCGTCCCTCTCCGCGCCGGATAGCACAGCACCAACCATCTCGGCACCGACGACTGCGACACCAGCCACCTCGGTGCCGGCTGCTACGGCACCGAGCTTAGCACCGGCTGCCCCAGTACATCTACAATGCTCCTTCTCCCCGGCACTATCACTGCCGCCGAGCTCAGTATCAGCAGGCTCTTTGCCGGCGCCGGCTTCAGGAACTGAAATTGACAAGCACCTAAGCACTAGCATTTCAGCCTCTAGGGCTGCACCGTACTGGCTCCCAGCTCGTTCACTGGCACTGCAGCACCAAGGGTCCCTCCAGAGGCCACATCAGTTATTGCCATCCGCAAGAGCTGACCATTCAACCAGCACAAGGCTTCACTTCTCACCAAGCCCAGAACACTTACCTCCTTATTCACAGCCCAAATCACCTTCTTCCCTTTTCTCCGAGTCACATAGGCATGACTCTCATGTTACCAATATCTCGAGAAGACACTATCATCGATACTCATCATCACCACGGCACTACCACAGACATTCTCGATCACTTTCGTACAACAGACGCAGATCTCGTTCACCTAGGTCACCTACGCGCTCATCTTCACCTCGATATCGTCACGCGTACAGACGACAATACTCACCTGCATATTCATCGTCTCATTATCATTGTGATCATCACCGTCACCATAGCAACTATTCCAATGAGCGACGGTACTCTTCTGGGCATTCTTCTTCCTGATCTCCACGACGCTATCGGTATCGTTCCCAAACCATGGGTCCCTACGCCACCAGCTGGAAATGTGCCTTGCACTCAAGTACACTTAGAGCCAACACAACTTGTGTCACCAGAACAGCAACAGCAGGCACAGTCCCCAGTGGAGCAGTTTGTTGCTTCTTCCTCCCCAGATGATGCGGTGTTCCCTGGCAATTCTTCTCCAGTAAATGACACTCATCAGTTCCAAGATCTCTTTAAAAGAGTGGCAGAATCACAAGACTTGCATGTAGCGGCGGTCCAACAGAAACAACATAAGCTGTTGAAGAATCTTGAAAAATCGAAGCGGGCATTACCCTTTGATGAGGCAATCCTAGAAATTGCCGATAACATATGGCAAGCACCGGCGTCTGCTCAGCCCACTCATAAGAAGGCTGACAAGAAATATTTCATTCCACTGAAGAGGATGGAATTTCTCTTCATGCATCCCCAACCGAACTCATTAGTTGTGGACGCAGCTCAGCAAAAATCTAAGATACCACAACATAGGAATGCTGCGGCTGATAAGGAATCTAAACGCTTAGATCTTTTTGGACAGAAAGTTTATTCTTCAGACACACTTATACTGAGAATGGCGAACTATATGGCCCATCTGTCTAACCATATTGAAGATGGTAGCAGTTTTAGAGAACTTGCCTGACGCGAAATGGCAGCTCTTAAAATCAGTTATCCAGGAAGGCTTTACGGCCTCAACAACGGCCTTACAAATTTCCCTGGATATTGCCAATGCAGAAGCACAGGCCACAGTGACATCAGTGGTTATGAGATGCTCTTCGTGGCTACAAATGGCCGCCGTACCTAATGATTTACAATCTAAGGTAGAAGACCTGCCTTTTGATAGACAGAGTCTGTTAGCAGAGAAAACGGACCAAGTCCTGCATTTGGGCAAGGACTCTAAAACTACCCTGAAAACATTAGGCATGTATACACCTCCATATCATTGCAAACGATATACTCCCTACTTCAGACAGAGACCCTTCTCGTATGAGGCACCAAGGTTCAGACAACAAGACCACCCACAACAACAATGCCCCAGACCACGTCAATAGAAGCAGAGACCGCAAGCCGCACGAAACCCTAATTCCCAAAACAACAGACAGGAAGTTTGATGGTATGATCGAGGGAATGAGGACCATTCCTTTAACGTACAACCCGGAAACACAGAAGTTATTCCATCATTGACTGAGACCATACCAGCACAGATGGTTTACCATCACCACAGACCATTGGGTCCAGGAGATAGTAACATCAGGATACTCCACCCCTTTTCTTTCCCATCAACCCACCACCCCTCCAACCCCGTCCCTTTTCAGGGACCCATCTCACGTAAATCTCCTAATGCAGGAAGTTCTCCATCTCATAGAGATTGGTACGGTGGAGGTAGTACCCGATCAATTTTGGGGCAAGAGATTCTACTCCCGCTATTTTCTCACCGAGAAGAAATCGGGAGGATGGAGACCGATCCTGGACCTGCACAATCTCAATCGGTACCTCAGGAAGCAGAAATTCAGGATTGTGACTCTAACTTCTGTATTTCCAGCCCTGAACAAAGGCGATTGGTTCACGTCCCTCGATTTACAAGATGCATATTTCCATGTGACGATACACCCAGCACACAGACGTTTTCTGAGGTTCATCGTGGGCACGCAGCACTTTCAGTACAAAGTCCTCCCGTTTGGCCTCTCCTCCGCACCCAGGGTGTTTTCAAAGACACTTGCGGTGGTGGCAGTGTACTTTCATCGTCAAGGCATCATGATCTTCCCATACCTGGACGATTGCCTGATCAAGACTCATTCATTTGAAGGTGCACTGTCGGCCACTCAGGTCACATGAGACTTATTCACGGATATGGGCCTGGTATTGAACGTTCCGAAGTCTTCGCTCACACCACAAAAATCCCTCATGTTCATTGGGGCACAATTAGATTCTACATCGGCCAAGGCCTATCTTCCTACAGAAAGGTTTCACAAAATTTAAAACCTCACACAGACGCTGTCCATCAGCCCAAGAGTGTCAATACTTACTTGCCTCCAACTCTTGGGACACATGGTGGTAATGACGTATGTAGTGCAACACGCCAGATTACACCTCAGGGATCTGCAACATTGGCTGCCCTCCATACACAGAATTGGGCAATTCCGACATACACAGGCTAGTAACACTGCCACTGACAGTGAAACGATCCCTCATGTGGTGGAATTCTCCGACCAACATGCTTCCACCATCCGCGTCCCTTCCACTGTCCAAGTTACGTCGGACGCCTCTCTCCTAGGCTGGAGATCCCACTGCGACGGCGAATTCACTCAAGGTCAATGGAATGTTCAGGAAGCCCTGCAGCACATCAATCTTCTGGAACTCAGGGCTGTGTTCAATTCATGCAAGACATTCCTTCCCAAGATCTGTGGTCAGATTGTTCAGGTCTTCTCCGACAACACCACCACAGTGTACTACATCAACCAACAAGGAAGGGCCCGATCAGGTCCCTGAGTGCAGAAGCCACGAAGCTATGGAATTGGTGTATCAATCACAAGATCACTCTCATAGCAACATACCTACCTGGCAAAGACAATTCCATTGCAGATGCCTTGAGCAGACACCTGTTTCCTCAAAATGAATGGGAACTCAATCACGAAGTCGTCCTTTCCATATTCCAACACTGAGGTCACCCCAGTATAGACTTGTTTGCCACACGTCACAACACCAAATGTCCCAGATACTGTTCCAGAGCCAGTCTGGGCCCCAAATCTCTGGGGGAAGCTTTCCTGATCCGCTGGACTCACCACCATCTTCTCTACGCTTTCCCTCCTGTTCCACTTCTCCTGAGTGCTGGAGAAGATAATCGACGACAGGGCCATGGTGATACTAATCGCCCCTTTCTGGCCCAGACAGACCCGGCTCCCTCTTCTTCTGCAAATGTCTTGCTGATCACCATATCTGTTACCCGAATGACCAGATCTGCTCATGCAGCCAGGGATATTCATGCCACAACTGCAAATCGACCGAATGCACCTCATGGCATGGCTCCTAGTTGGTTCCATAGCACAGAGGCACTTTGTTCACAAGAGGTGAAACATATATTACTTCATAGCAGGCGTGACTCGACATGAAAGATTTACTTTCACAAGTGGCATCGTTCCATTCCTGGTGTGTAGACCACGGTTTCGATGTGATGTCCACCCCACTCCACTGCATTCTGGACTATGTCCTCCATCTGCACCACTCTAAACTGGGTCTTTCATCTATTAAAGTCCATCTTTCGGCGATTTCTGCATTCAGACAATCAATTGAAGGCTTTTCAGTTGTCTCACCCGATGATTAAATGTTTCCTGAAGGAATTAATGAACTTATACCCTCCGCACAGGAAACTGCCTACGCTGTGGGATCTTGAGTTTGTTTTGGACATCCTCACATATGCACTCCTTGAAGGCTTTTCAGTTGTCACATGTGACATTCAGACTCTCACTATGAAGGTGATATTCCTTCTAGCCATAACGTCGGCCAGGCGAGTTGGAGAATTGGCAGCTCTTTCGGCCGATCCTCCATACACCCTGTTCAGCAACCAAGGGGTAATACTACGCTCGCACCCAAAATTTCTACCAAAGGTGAATTCAGATTTTCATATTAATGAACCTATAATGCTTTCGATTTTTTACCCCAAACTACATGCACAACTCATGAAGCCCGTCTACATACCTTAGATGTCCGCAGGGCGCTCGCCTTTTATCTGGATCGGACTTGCCCCTTCAACGATCCCAACGGTTCTTCCTGTGCTCTGACGGAAAATCCAAGGGCCAACCGTTGTCTTTGCAGCAGATATCTAAAATAATCGTGAAATGTATTACAACTTGCTGTACTTTACGGAACAAGTCCATATCAACGCCTGTTACGGCTCATTCCACTAGAGCAACATCTACTTCTCTAGCTTTTCTTAAAGGAGTCTCAATCCAAGATGTTCGCCATACGGTGACATGGTCTTCGGACATGACTTTTTCTAAGCACTATGCCATCAACACAATTGTTCGAGAATCAGCACTGGCCTCTGCGGTGTTGTCCACAGTAGACAGATCTTAACTCTGATCCTGCCTCCGCAGATGAGGCTACTGCTCTGTACTCACCTCAAGTGGAGCACTCACAGGGACATCACCGAAGAAGATGACGAAGTTACTCATCTTGTGCAGTAATGATGTTTCTTTGAGGTGTATGTCCCCATGGGTGCTCCATGACCCGCCCTCCTCCCCTCTTCGGAGTTCCTTATGTTTTTCAGGAGTGATCTGGTTCGGGGGAACTTGCGGGAAGCCAGACTCAGTGTAAGCTAACAAACAGCGCGAGCAGCACGCATGCGCGGTCCAGCTGGACCACGGCTGATGACTCTCCGACCTGCAGCACCGGGACGAGCCCGACACCTCAAGTGGAGCACCCATGGGGACATACACCTCGAAGAAACATCGTTACTGCACAAGGTGAGTAACTTCGTCTTATCCCCAACTTTCTCCAAAAACTTCCTGAATTGTCTGTGTAATGCTATATTCATCTCGTAACAGATTTCAGGGTGATTAAAGTCCCCTTTGAGAACCAGGACCTGTCATCTGGAAGCTTCTCTTAGTTGTCTGAAGAAAGCCTCATCTGCCTCATCCACCTGATCTGGTGGTCTATAGCAGACACCAACTACAACAACACCTCTGTTGCTCCCACCTCTAAACTTAATCCAAAGACACTCAACAGGCTTTTCTCCCTCTGTATACTGGATCTCTGAGCAATCATACTGCTCTCTTACGTATAGTGCAACTCCTCCTCCTTTTGTCCCCTGCCTGTCCTTCCTGAACAGTTTATACCCTTCCATGTCAGTGCTCCAGTCATGTGAGTCTTCACGCCAAGTCACAGTTATTCCAATCAAATCATAGTTCTTTCACTGTGCCAGGGCTTCTGTTTCTTCCTGTTTGTTTTCCCGGGTTCTTGCATTCATGTACCTTAGCTAACTAGTTGATTGCCTACCTTCTCTGTTCAAATCAGGGGGTCCTCCTTTGTTGCTCTTTCTTCCTTGTGTTTCTTCCCAGTATCCCACTTCCCCATTTACCTCAGGGCTTACGTCACTGTCCCCGAACGAACCTAGTTTAAAGCCCTCCTCACTAAGTTTGGCATCCTGCCCGTGTAAATGCTCTTTCCTCTCTTGGTTAGGTAGATCCCATTTCTTCCTAGTAATCCTTGTACCCGGAACAGACCCCTCAGTCAAGGCATGTAGATACAAACAGACCTTCTAGGACACAAGAATCAAATCATCACCTTAAAAGAAATGATGTTTATTACAAATAAAAGATAAACTTGAGAAAGCACACTTGGCTTCTTAATGTTACAGAGCAACTGTTGGAAACCAAAAATGTAGACACCGTGTAGATTCAAGCAGGAGGGTTTATTGCACACAGCGCTGGCAGAGTACCACCTTGCCACTTGGGCTCAGCGAACACTGCCAGGTAAATAATTACAATAGACTATATAGGGAGCTGATGCCGGAGGGAAGCGACGGAGTGGGCATTCCCGAGCCCCTGGATAGGTTCTAGCAGCAAGGTATTATGAGCCAATAAGCCAGTAGTCTAAAAGATTACATAACCTGAGCCATGGGCAGAGGTACTAACAAAATTGCTAAACACAAATATACGGCCCCCCCTCCCGCCCAAGCAGTGCGAGGCATATCTACATTCCGATCGGGATGTGTAGGAGTGGTAACTGTGCCTTCCCGATAGGTGATAGATGTGGTCCATAGGTGCTTGTCTAAGGTTATAAAGGATAGTAAAAGATAATGTAAAATACCAGCAAACAATTATTGAGGATATACCTTTGGTAGATTTGTAAGTTTGAATTCTTAAGGGGGGGGAGTGTTATCTTTCTGCCTATCCTGAGTTTGTGGTTGGCCTTGGGAGGCAGCTGTCTCCTGTCTGGATGGCAGACTATGGGCAGATTGTGAGACCCCTCTCAGGGTTTCAGCCTTGCATGAGTGTGTGTGAAACTCGTGATATGAGAGTTCAGCTATGGCTCCCTGTCTAATGTTATGCTTCTTTGGCTTCTTACTATATGATAAACAGACAGGGTTGTTTCTGTGTTTGTCCTGTTTCCCAGAGCTTCTTGTTGTCTGTATTGGCTCAACAAGGCCTTGTGTCTGCTCCAACTGAGCAGCAGGCCTCTGGGGGAGGGGGAAGCTTGGCCAGAGACTGTAATCTAAGGTTTTACCTATATATCGAAGGGCTACTGTCTTTTTCTACAGTGGGTTAAAATCTGTCCCTACAGTCCCCACTCTTGGCATCGAGGATGGGATGGTTAAAAGCTGTCCCTACAGCAACCAAGGAAAACGAATTAAAAAAAAAAACAGAGAAAAGTCTCGGCACAAGGCTTAGATAGGAGTAAATGGGGACGGGAGGCGTAGATTCACAGAGCAGTTCAAACCAAACCACAAAATAAAGAAAAATTACCCTGAACACTACTGGATTCACAATTCCCTGGTACTCCTTATTTTCGTTGTTCAGTCTGTTCCCATGCTCTGAATTCCGTGGGGGTGGGGTATGATAGTCCTGCCTGGGTTTAAATCATTCTCTCTCTCTCAACTCCTGATTTTACTCTCCCACACAAAGATAGCAGGCAGAGAACCTACATACAATTGAAATTTCAACCCTCTATTTCGATTGGCTCTCCTAGCCCCCGGCTGACATCTTCGTTAGGTACCTGAGTTAACCCCTTTGTCACCGGGTGCTAGTCAACACTCCGTCTGTTCATGATAAATACCAAAAGAAACTACACTTTCTTCTTTAAGTGATTGCTCATGTGCATTCCATTTTCGGTGTGTGCACACTGCATGCACAGTTGCCAGGAAGATTTTTCCTAGCTGGATATCATAGGTTGTCCGGGGAGACCCCTAGAGTGGTGCCAGTATGGCTAGGTATTTAGCACCCTGACAACCATCCCCTTTCTCAGTCCCTTCTTACCGCTAGTGACGGTTGTCGGAGCTAGTGTCTATTGCCTCGGCAATTTGCTTTGCCTACTTCCTCTTTGTAGTTAGTTTTTAAAGTGTTAAGTAGTTGCTAAGTTCAATGCGGGGACTCCATTTTTGTTTTCCCCACTTTGGGGCTGGTGCATGCCTTGGCTTCCTGGCTTCAAGCAGTGCAGGCAGTGCATGAAATTTATGCCTACGGGTGATCTGCATGATTCCTGCCTCAGATGTTTGGGGATGGCCCACTTAGCAGACAAGTGTAAGATCTGTAGGGCCTTTATGTCAGGGACTAGAAGGGACAGAGAGTTTTGCCTCCAAAATCAGTTAACGGAGGTATCCTTGGAGCCCGTGCAGCACCGTAGGTCACGGGACCGGAATTGACAGTTTCATTGTAGTGCACTCTTGCTGGTGTGGAGAGCCAGAAGGGAGATGTGCACATGCCATTCACTCCTGAAATGTATGAGGCAGCCCATGACCTGATCAAGCTGATGTCTGGCTGGTCAGTGTCCCCCCATGAGTCTCCATGGGTTCCGTGGGCACCGTCACCAGTACCGGGACTGGTGCACTCAAGGGCAAGCCTCCAATGTTAAGAAGGTCTCTTTCACCACAGCACCATTCACCAACCTGGGACCATTCACCTCGGCACTGATCTGGTGAGGACTCCTGTACAAGGCGGAGTCCTCTCAGTGACCTCATTCCTGCACAGAGGCTACCAGTGTGGCATAGTATTGCTCCTCCGTGGTCATTGCGTTTCACATCCATGTTGGAGTTGGAACCAAAGGACAGCCGGTCTAGGAGGAGGTGCTGCTTGGCACACGTCCCTCCGGAGAGGAGACAGAAGTTGACCCTACAATGGACTCCTCTGTGGCAGGCTCCACCTCAGTGGCTGTTCTGGACTCCTTGTGCCTACCACCAGACACAAGCTGGGGGTTCCAGGTCAGTCTCCATTACTTCTGTCAGCAGGGGCCCTCCCTCAGCGATTCTAGGTAGAGACCCTGCCATATGGGTACAGTTGTCTCAGACTGTGTCATGATCGCTGATACGTGCTACAAAGCCATTCAGGGCATTGGTGGGCTCCTGTTCAGCACCAAGCTCCCAGTCAGGACACACACTGGCTCCCCAGTCTGAGGAGGACCAACTGCATTGAGTTCCAGGTGTGTCTCGGCACCCTGTGCCACCCGCTTCACAGCACTCCAGTGCTGTTGACCAAGGGCATGTGCTTGTAGTACTGTTCCCAGTTCCGGAGGTGGAACGTGAAGAAGGGAAGCTGCAGGACTCCTTGTCCTCATCATCACCTGTTGAGGTGGTAGCTGGGGCGGCAATGTCACTACCCCCTATGGACACTGGGGAGCATTAAGACCTCTTTAGGTGCATGGCCCAAAGTTATGGGTCTCCAAATAGTGGAGGTGGTGGAAGATGCAGATCCTGTGGTGGACATTTTGTCTCCGGAGCGGGGTGTGTGTGTCCAGGGTTGCTCTCCCCTTTATCAAGACTGTTGTCTCTACTATGAAAACCCTCTGGCACCCCTGCTCCCTTTCCCCCAACTGCAGAGAGGTGGAGTGGAACTACTTTGATGAGACTTTCCGGGACATTGTAGTACTGTCCCACCTCCAGTCTGAGAGC
>CM057848.1:97055633-97078191 GCA_030068395.1 Apalone spinifera
TACCTGGAGAACTCCCTCTTCAAACTCCCTGTTAGCAGTGCCTGTTCGCATCTTTATTTTATATGAGAGTGAGTTCTGTAGTGTCCACTCCAGTTGCCACAAAAGGCTTCGTCTCCTGTCTTTATGGGGTGCTTTTATTTTAATGTAGTTGTCATTGAGAGTCATAGCTGAAGAGAGAGAGAGAATCTTTCCAGCAGCTTTTTCTCTGTTCCTCCCTTAAACAACAATATTCTTTCTTCTTCAAGAGGTGTCTCTGTGAGTGCTCCACATCAGATGTCAGTGGATCAGAATTTTCAGAGCAGTATCCTTGGGGCCACGCATGCACAGAGCCCAAGCCCTGAACTCCAAGGCTACGTCTACACTGCACCTCTCTTGCGCAAAAGCCATACAAATGAGGCACGGATTAGTATATTGCTGCACTTCATTTGTATAATTAATTAGGGGGCGTTTTTGCGCAAAAAGGAGCTTTGTAGACCTCATATTTTTCAGGAAGAACGGCTCTTGCGCAAGAGGGGGGTTTTGCACAAAAGGAGCCATCTACACAGCTCCTTTTTGCGCAAAAGCCTCTTGTACAAAAACGCCCCTAATTAATTATTCAAATGAAGTACAGCAATATGCTAATCTGCACTTCATTTGCATAGACTTTTGCGCAAGAGAGGTTCAGTGTAGACATAGCCCAAGTGTGCTAGCATCGCGCATGCATGAGCCTCCTTTTCCTCAGTTCCTTCTCTACCATTCCTGGCCAGAAACAGAGCTCTGCAGTATTGCTGTCCTCATTCTGTATAGCCAGATAAGTAAACCTGTTTCATCTCTTTCTTAGTTAGTTTAGTCAGTTAGTTAAGCATTCCTTCTTCCCTGATTGGAAAAAAAAAACTTTTCCATCATTTCCCCCCTCCCCCATTTATATTGTTAGTAGTTTAGCATTATGCCTGGTTCACCAGGGTTTAAATGTTTCTCCTCATGCAACGACCCTATTCTAGTGTCAGACAGACACTCACAATGTGTCCACTGCCTTGGGGAAAACACATACCTCTCAAAAGTGCCCTCCTTTGCACAAAACTCAAATCAAGCACTCATCAAGACAGCCTAAAACTAATAGTGTGTGAAAAATCATTATGCCCTGCCTCTGACCCAGGACAAGGTCAGAGACTTCTGAGACCTCTGAGGCACATAGAAACAAAAAATCCCAGGAAAAAATGAGAATCCTGTGGCACCCAAAAAGCACTCACCAACCTCAGTGTCAAGAACAACCGCAGCTCTGCAGCTCAGCATTTATGAAGCACTGGGTGTCTCTGGCACCACTAGCACAGCCACAAGGCTAGGTGTACAGAAACCCTGTGCTCAGGCCACAGATTGTAAGTTGTCTGCCTCACATCCAGTGGCACCACCAGGAACCAATGATGCTACAATGGCACCACAGGCACCTCCACTGCCCACTACTTTTCCTGTGACAGCAGCTGGTACTGTGACAGCACTACTAACATTGCCAGCTTGCTCGGTACCAAGATTATATCTGGTACCACAAGTGGCCTTGGTGCCATCAGCCGTGGCACTGTTAACACCAGCACTGCAATACCTGCAGCACAGCGACTTACTCTTTTCCTTCATGTTCAATTCACCTTTCTCTGGTATCGACCATTCTCTGGGCACCCTAGCACTGCACCAAATGCTTTCGCCAAAACAGTTTTCAAGCGAGGACAATGACGGTGATGTGGAGGTAGTTTACTCACCACCGAATTCTCCCCCTATCCAATCTTCATCCAATCTCTAGAACAGCATTGCAGGCAGCTCTTGATGCAGCAAACACTACTGTGAGATCCACAGCTACCACAGTCATTATGAGATGAGCTTCTTGGTTCAACTCTGCTTCCTTCTTCCTTAGGGAGATCTAATCCACCGTTGAGGATCTTGCATTTGACAACAAGAAATTGGTCACAGCCAACACCAGTTGGGTGGTGCATAGAATGAAAGATTCCAGGGTGACCCTCCGATTCCTCGGCATCCACAGTCTGGCACCTGGGAGGTGACAGTTTAGGTATCAGCCCTGCCCCAGACCAAGATACCCAATACTACCTCAGGCAGGATCAGCAGTAATAACAGTGAAACAGAAATAGATCACAGTGATGTCATCCACCATCCAATATCACGCAACAATCTCCGCAGCCCAATAAGCAGATTTGAGACATGTATTGAGGGCCTGGAAAACCACTCACCTTCTCCAACATCACCATCTTTTCACAGGCTCTTTCAGCACTGTCTCCTCACATTTTACCATTACTGGCTAGCCATAACATCAAATAGATGGGTACTTCAAATAATTGAACGTGGCTACCCTATTCCCTTTAAGACCATACTCCCTTCCCACCCCGCTTACCCCATCCCTCTTCAGGGACCACTCTCACGAGACTCTTCTCCAACAGGAGGTACAACACCACCTTCACCTGGGAGCAGTAGAAACACTTCCCTCGCAGTTCATAGGGAAGGATTTTTATTCCCACTACTTTCTCATGGAGAAGAAATCGGGGGATGGCAGCTAATCTTAGACCTGAAAGCGTTAAATAGGTACATGTGGAAACAAAGATTTTAAATGGTGACACTCACTACCGGGTGATTGGTTCTCGTCCCTCTCTATTCATCCAGCTCATAGATATTTTCTCTGATTTGTCCTATGTTCAGACCATTACCAATACAAGCTACTACCTTTTGGCCTATACAGTGCTCCGAGGGTATTCTCCAAAATATTAACTGTCATCACCACTTACCTAACAAAGCAAAATGTTATTATATTCCCTTACCTGGATAGTTGTATCCTCAAAGCACGTTCCAAACTCGACTCTCATTGCAGTATGTCCATCCCTATGCACGTCTTCAAAAGTTTCGGCCTGCAAATAAACAAAACAAAGTCTACTCCACTTCTGACATAGAAAATACAATTCATAGGGGCTCATCTGGATTCCACGATGGCTATTGCCTTTCTTCTCACAGACAGATTCCACAAAATAGGGTAACCAGTACACAGACAACAGTGCAGCCCCAAAGTTACAGCCCGTGATTGCCTGTAGTTACTAGGGTACATGGCTGCATGCAGTTTTGTAGCAACAAATGCATACCTCTACAACAATTACTTCAGGGCTGGCTCAGAAGGGTGTACAAGCCCAATATATATCCAAATCTCTGTGTCCCCACAGTGGTGAGGCAGTCCCTCCAATAGTGGACAGTACCCAAGAACCTTTGTTCATGGGTTCCATTTTTCACACGAGAACCCTCCATAACCATAACCAGCACTATATGGCTCGGAATGTGGTCCAACTCACAGAGAAATTTCCATCTCCTCGTATTTCAAGCTGTATGGTATGCATGTGAACAGTTCCTTTCTTTTGTTACCAACAATCATGTCAGAATATATACAGAAAATGTGGCAGAGTTGTTTTGTATAAATCAACAGGATGGAGCCCAATCACATGCGCAGTGCATGGAATCCATGATCCTCTGGAACTGATGCATAAAACACAGGGTGAAAAATAACTACCTTTTATCTTCCAGGCAATCTCAACACTTCAGCCGACACACTCAGCAGAGCGTTACCTCTCAAACACAAGTGGCAAATCAACCAGGACATCTTATCATGAATCTTCCACCAATGGGGCCACCCCACCATATACCTCTTCTCCACTCAAACCAACAAGAAGTGTCATCTCTTCTGCTCTAGAGCAGGAATGTGGAAGGGATCCCTAGGCGATGCCTTCCTAACCAGTTAGTCATCTCATCTGCTGTACGCATTCCTTGCTATATCTCTCCTAAACAAAGTTGTCCACAAAGTAAAAACAGACAGATCCAAAGTGATACTCATAACTTCATCATGGCCACGACAACCTTGGTTTATCTTTCTAACCAAAATGTCACAGGTTCCACCAATCTCTTTACTGGAGACCCCAGCTCTTTTCTTCCAGCCAGGAATCCACACGAATCACCTCAACTGTCACATATTGCAGCTCAAAACATGATACCTGGATGGTTCTCTGCACAAGAATTAGAATGTTCAGAATCTGTACAACAGGTATTACTCCACAGCAGAGCCCAGAATACCTGCAAGAGATACATTCAGAAATGGAAGAAGTTTTCCTTATGGAGCTCCGATCGTCATGTCTCCCTATTGATGGCCTCCATACCCCTGATCCTTGAGTGCGCCTTAAAAAATCAGGCCTTGCCATTAACTCTATCAAGTCTATAAAGACTTTTCACCTTAAAATAGATGATTTCTCAATCTTTGCACATCCTGTCACAAAAAGATTCCTAAAAGGCCTGTAAGCTCTTTATCCAGAGGTTTCCCACCACCTGAACCCTGGGACCAACACCTGGTACTGAATGCATTCACACAGCCCCCCTTTGAACCAATGGCTACATCCTCCCTATTGCACTTATCTATGAAAACAGTATACCTCATAGCCATTACATCGGCCAGACAAGTAGGGGAAATTGCTGCGCTTATGGCAGATCCTCCATACACAACCTTCTTTAAGGATAAAGTAACCTTATGTACCCATACCAGATTCTTACCCAAAATATGCTCTTCCTTCCATCTGAACCAGATGATACATCTCCCCACATTTTTTCTGAAACCACATGCCACACACACTCGCCTTATACAGAGCACTTTCTTTCTATCTGCATCTCACAAAGCCATTCAGATCCTCTCCTAGGCTTTTTGTTTCCATAGCAAGCTATACTAAAGGTCAACCTATCTCATCACAGAGACTTTCTCATTGGATTTTGGACTGTATCAGACTTTGTTATAACTTGTCCTCTGCTAATCCCCCATGACTATTTGGGCTTATTCCACTAGAGCTATTTCTACACAAAGTTCCCATTGCGGACATTTGCTGAACTGCTACATGGACACCAGACCAGACCTTTGCAAAGCACTAGGCACTAACTCAAGGACCATTATCCGACCTTAAATTCCCCAAGATAGGTCCTTTCCCTGCCTCCTTGAATCATGCATCTTTGTAATCACCTGATGTGGAGCACCCATGGGAACACCTCAAGAAGAAGAAGAAGATGATGATGATGATGATACTCACCTGTGCAGTAACTGACATTCTTTGAGATGAGTGCCCCCTGGGTGCTCCATTGCCCTTCCTTCTACCTCAGAGTCTCTGGGCCTCTTCAGGGGCGCATGCACGGCCCTAAGAACACTGCTCTGAAGACCCCGATCAACAGTGCGGAGGCACACTCACACCTGATTTGGAGCACCCTGGTGACATTCATCTCAACATCAGTTACTGCATAGGTGAGTAACCTCCTTTTCTTCCACACTGCCTCTTAGATAGAATGCACTCTCTGACCTAATCCATAAGGCTGCTACTCTTTTTTCAAGACTCCACTTCCACTGTGAAGTCTACAGGAAGTCTGTCAGATATTAATGGCCTGGCTGAAGGACAATCAGGGATGGCTGACAAACATTAGTTAAGTTTAGGAGTAAAATGTAAAAAAATATTTATTTTATTGATGTATTTATAAAATAAATCTTTCAGATGATTTGGTACTGTCAAGTTATACTTTGGTTAAATTGTGGAACCATGTAATCATTTCATAGTTAAACTTCCCCGTCTCTTCTCCTGTTCTTTGTAACACCCATTTATGGTATCTTCTTTGCATTTGTTTCAAAGAGAAGCTCTTTAAGGTAGGGACTGTGCTGTATTATGCATCCATACAGTACCTAGTATATCAATATTAATGGACTATAAAATATGTAATAGAGCCATCGTAATGGCACTGCTGCTCTGTTCTAAATTTCTGAAAGAGTCATAATTTTCTTAAATGTTTCCCTAGTAGACTGAAATTGACACTCCAGATAAAGCCAGACTTTTGATGCCTCAAAAATGTCCTAAAAGTTCTGATTTCCTTTCATCCAGATTTTCCTAATGAAGGAAGTTGTTATTAGCCTAGGTATAGAGATAGCAGTGCCTTTGAAGAAACTAGATCTCAGAGAGAATTTCTTATATAGTTCCTGGAGTTAGCATGAGGATTCTGGAACCTGTTGAATGTGCTTTTCTAAAGGTGTATGTATTACATTCCTAAATGAGAGATCCAGTGAACAGTTTGTAGGGGGAAAGAAGGCTGAAAGAAGAAACCTTTTTTCTATTTTCTCCTAGGAAGCCTAAAAAAGATCTCTTAATTAAATTATACTTGAAAGATTGCCTAAAGCTTTAGGATGGGAACTATGTTTGACACTGCTCCTCAGTAATACAAAGTAATATATTTTTTCTAGCATATCATGGATAGGAAAAGAAAGTAAAAAACTACATTAGGGTCATTTCAGTAAAGAGATATGCCTTTTTTTCTCTGTCGGTTTCAAGAGATCGATAAGGAAGGTGTCTGCTTTGATGGAGAGAGCAGCAAACTGTATTAGTAGCAAATTAGTCCTAAATTATTTATTTTAAATAATCATCAACTAAATTTAATAATTGAAATTAACAGTATAACTAAATACAAATATAGCAGAATATTCTTAAAGTTGAATGAAGCTAAAATGATTACACTTTTACACTTTCCAACTGAAACTAATTTTAATGTATTTAGGTGACATACGCCTTGTTTCAAGACACTGGCTTGTTTGAAATTTTCAAAATTCCAACACAAGAATTCTTGAATTACTTTCATGCACTAGAAAATGGCTACCGAAATATTCCCTGTAAGTAATCTCCAACTATACTATATACTTATATTTGTTTATAACAAAACATGTATGTATGTTTACTTATTATTTTACCCCTAAAACTACAGGTAGACAGTGTCTGATCTTAATGTTACAGGTATGGTATATGGATTGTTTTAAATATCTCCGAATTTATTTTAAAAAATAGATTTACAACAAAAGGTTTTTTAGACACTCAAATTGAGTCTGCTCATATTTACTTTGAATATAATCTGGTAAAATTTGCATAAATCCTTCAGCAAGTTTTCAGAATGAACTGATCCAAAGGTTTTTTTAAGTCAGTCTGTGCCATATTAAGCCTGTTAGGAATATAAATGCTTATTTATTATACAAATCCTTAATTAATATTGCTATTCTTCTGTGTTAAAAGAAATACTCCTCCATGGAACCTAAACGTTTACTCTTTTTTTAATTTGTTCAATACAGTTGAACTTTTATTCCTGTGCTATGCACATGTCAGTCATGGTTGGGGTATCAGTAAAGGGATGAGAGCAGCTGGAATCTCAAAATTGATTAACAGTAGCTGAATATGTTTTAAAGATAGTAGCACAAGTTTCTGGTCTTCCTGTTTACAGATGTAATTTACTTCAAAGATATATTGTTCTTTGAATCTGTATGCATGTGGATCCCACTGACAATGAGAATTGAGAAGTTTTATCAGCAGCATCCACTAGGGATTTAATATACACCTTCATACCTTCACACCTCTCTCCAAAGGGCATAAAGGGAAAGTGTGACATTGCTTACCATTCAGTTCCTTCTAACCATTCCCTGGCAGAGAGTTGAAACACCATAAATGTTCCTCCTCAGTATAATTAGTTTGTTGTTACTGTAGACTTTTGATTTAAATTTACTATTGTGTATGATAGTACAGTGTTTCCTCTATACCAGTGTTTCTCAACCAGTGGTACGAGTACCCTTAGGGATACTCGAGAGAAGTCTGGGGGATACATCAACACAACTGAAATTTGGAGAAAACTGAATTTTTGTTTTAAGTTTTACAGTGCTTTATTTTTATTTATTTATTTATTTATTGTACTTTTTACACCCAAAAATTGAATTGCCCACCCGGCTACAATTAGTTGTTTTAACAAATGTGTTGCAATGGTAGAAAAAAATTGTCTGTGTCTGAAAACTGTAGGTTCTGGGGGTACTTATAATTTATTACTTTTTAAAAAGGGGTACTTTATAAAAAAAAAGTGGAGAAACACTGCTCTCTATAACACTTAAAAATAATACAACAATAATAAATTTTAACAAATATAATCTTCTATCACTGACTTGTATTTTGAGAACACTTGGGCTACATCTACACTACATGCTTCTTGCACAAGAGCACGTCCACACTCAAAGCACATTGCAAAAGCGATGTAAGAGACAGTCCACACTGCGTGGACACTCTTGCACAAGAAAGCTCTGATGGCCATTCACAGAATGTCCATCAGAGCACCTATGCTTTCTTCCATAGGGGTTTCTTGCGCAAAAGGTCTCTGGAGCGCTACACCATAGCCCTCTGTTCTGCTGTTTAACTGCCCATTTAATTGCACTAAAGCTCATTTGAGGTGTGGACGCTCCACAGAAAAATTTTGTAGTGTAAATGTAGCCTTGAGGTGTAGTTGAAAGGCCAACAGGAAAAACTTGCAGCCAATGTTCCCTCTAACCTTTTCCACCCATGTGTGGATTTTTTTCCATCCATATATGGAATAATTATTTTATTATGAATGTGCTCCACCAACAGAAACACAAAACCTATCTGAGGGTGCTCTGCTAATTAGCTGAGTGGCATTTGAATTTCCCCTGAGCGGGCTAACAGGGTACGCTGCTCTTAACTAATCATGATTGTTTGAAATTGTGAAGCAAATAAACTTCCTGTGGAATGGATGTATCAACTGGAGAGTATGCGTCCTGCACACTGAGGTACTTAAACAGTCCTAAAGATGGTATGATAGATGCAAGAGCCACTATGTGAAATTTGGCATGAACAAAATAAACATTGAAAAGCCTGATATGTGGCACAGGCTGCCAACTCTTTCTTCTACTGAATAAGGAAAATAAATTTATTTTCCCTTGAGGTCAAGTGCCAAGCTGTAATGGAGATTCTCTTTCTTTCTGCAAGGAACACACATGAGAGTAGTTCCTGAAAATGGGGCAGGGGGTAATTTGTGTATTGGAGGATATATCCCTTTTAGATCACCTGCAAGATCCAGTGGTCTAAGATAAGTGCAAGCCAAGCCTCCTTGAAGAAAGAAATAGGAACCAAAAGGAAAGTAGGAAAAGTTAGATCCATGAAGTCTAGAGCAGCATCCTCAATTGAAACATTAAACTCTTGTTTCTGGGATTGAAATGGTTGGCTAGAAGATAATAGAAATGGCTTTTTCTTTTGAAACTTGGACATCTTTCTCATCTGATCTGGTGGTAAAAATAATAGATGTAAAAATAAGAAGGCTGTTGAGACCTCTGTCTAGGAGAAAGTTAACATTTATAATGATTCTCTCTAAAACTGGCGCCACATATTTCGAAAGATGTAAATGTGGTTCAAGAATCGTTTAAGGAGTGCAATGTGACATCAGTTTTTAAATGAAACAGCTTTTTCCCATCAAATGGTAAGTCTTGTACTGTTTTAGGTACTTCCTTATGGGGATCCAACATAAGTCTCTCTTCAAATAGGGTGACCATATTTCCCTATGCCAAATATGGGACACCTGGTAAAATTGTTCTGATTTCAGTGAGTTTAACAGCAGTCAATCAGAGCTCCTCCTGAACCTGAAGTGGGGAATAAAATGGTGACAGTTCTCCAGAGTAAGCCCCTAGTGAGCCGCTGCCGATATTTTTACTTGCAAGTACAGGTACTCGGAGCTCCCATTGGCTGGGAATGGCGATCTACAGGCAACGGGAGCTGCAGTCCCCCATACCTGTGGAGGTAAAAGTAAATTTGGTTGTGTGGGGGCCTGCCAGAGGCTAACTCTGGCAGACTGGATCTGGCCCACCGTCTGGTATTTACCCACCCCTGCCCTAAACGGTAATAGCCGTCAGCCCTACCAGCCACCAGCCCCGAGCTGTGGCCCCTCTGGGATCACTCCCAGGGCTGGAGAGTGCAACCCCATCACCCCAGAATAGTAGAGGTTGGTGGAGGGGGGCTGTGCTCCCCAAGAGTTGCCAGGAGGCAGCCATGCTGTCAATGTGGGGGAGCCAGATAGCTACCCTCCCTGCCAGCAGCTGAGGGAAGAGAGGACTAGGTAGGCTGGCCAGCCAGAGGAGCTAGACAGCCCCCTTTCCAGTAACTGCTGGCTGTGGGGGGCTGGGAAGTGTAGTAGCAGCCTTCTGAGAAGAGCCACTGACCCCCTCCCCACACACATTTATAGAGGAACCACAGCTGGAGCAGAGCCAACCTTACCACAACGGGCAGCCCTGGTAACCCCTCCAGCTCCTGTCCCTCTGCCCTGAGTCCTCCACCTCGAACCCCATACCTTAACCCTCTCTGCCTTGACTCCGGTACCCCTTTCCTTGGCCCTCAGTCAGACTTTCCAGAATAACTTCACAAATGTCTACACAGCAATTCCATTGTGTCAAAATAACATTGAAATAACGAGTGGCTTATTCTGGATTCTGTTAACTTCATTCCATGAGGAATAACACCTCTTCCGAAATAGCTATTTGGGGATTACAGCAGATGAGAAGCTGGATATGAGTCAACAGTGTGCCCTTGTAGCCAAGAAGGCAAATAGAATGTTAGGTTGCGTTAGGAGGAGCATCACCAGCAGATCTAGAGAAGTCATTATTCCCCTTTATTCAGCACTGGTGAGGCCACATCTGGAGTATTGTGTCCAGTTCTAGGCCCCACACTACAGAAAGGATGTGGACATATAGGAGAGGGTCCAGTGGAGGGCAACCAAAATGATTTGGGTGATGGATCTTCCTGGGACTCTAAACTGAGGTAGCGCTTCCACATTAGGGGAGCCTGCTTCAGACTAATTTCAAGGCTTCCCTGTAGTGTAGACACGCTATTTTGAAATCAGCTATTTCAGAGAATTTCTTCTGGAATAGCTTATTCCGAAATAAGTGTGCAGCCCTAAAGTGGGAATTCTTGTGTGGCAAAGGCAAGACTGCTTTGTATATTAGACCACACCGGCATGCATCTCAGAGATGTTGAAAAAAAAATTCTTGACTGCATTGTAAAATTCCTATTCCTTAATTTCCCTACCTCAACCAAAGACTTGAGCACAATGCTTGTGTGTGGTGTGACAAACCTTTATCTGAACCTCATGTTAAATTATTTTGAAGTGTAGGAATATGCAGTGCAACTTCTGTCACTGAGGAGTCATTTTTCTCATTTGCCTCTATCATCTTTGAAAAGGTGGCTGTTTGCTTGCTAGCCAAAGCAAACCCCAGTTTTGTGCAAGAGTCATTGAAGACTTTCCTGAACAGTGTTGGACACATGTCTTGAAAGAGAAAATATGCTTTGTGCCCCTCAAAAATCAACAATGTTCTGTGTTGCAGTGGTCCCAGAGAAGGGAATTGTGTGCTGCCTTGCTCTAGCAGTGTAAAATACCGAAGGCCAGCAGATCAGCAGAAGTCTTTCAATTCTTTGACACGAAAGGTATATATATGAAAGTATTTATACATTTTCGCAGCAAAGGACACCAAAACAATTGGAAGACAATCAGCTGCTATTTGCAGCAGTTTTATGAATGATGTGAGCACCACAACCCAAACCAAATATCTCTTCCCATAGTTTGTCTTGCAGTTTTCACCATATGTTGTTTTCCCCAGCACATTTAACACCATCAGAATTTGTGTTGGAATTGTGTGCACACAGCCCAACAAGCTTTTCACACAGAGAAGGCTTCTCAATCAATTGATATAGGAGTTCACACTGCATATCAGAAGTTTCACAAGTTAGAGAAGAAAACTCAATAATGTTTGTCTTTACCCCATCAGAGGGAGCAGCTATGGACTGTGTGTAGCCAAGGAGTAGCTCGGGGGCAGGGCGGCGGTAGCTAGGGGCTGTGTGTGGCCAGGGGGAGCTAAAGACTACGTAAAAGATGAGAATACTATAGGATTCACAGAAGGAGTATCTACAGTAGGGATTTAATAGTATAGTCGATTAACTGATAAGCAAAAGCTTATAGGTTAATGCTATAGACTACACACATTTCCCTCCCCCCACCCTTGCCAGTAAATTTTTTAGTAGGCTGGCCAGCAGCCCGGCTCAGTTCTGGCTTACACTGGGTCCAGAACCTACCCTTGCCGTGGCTCTGCATTTAAAGTGTATTAGGAGCCAGGTGGGCAGGCACCTCAGCTCAGTTCCAGTTCACATTGGGTTCCCCCCTTATACAGGGGCTGCTGCCTCTTTATCAGAGGCAGCAGCACAGGGTGACAGGCAACCAGCCCACAAGGGAAACTGGTTTTTAAACTGTCTCCCCTGGTGAACCAGCTCCTGCCTGGTACCCTACCCTATGGCTGCCAGCCCCGCCTCTAGGGACTATAGAATAGTTGACTAATCAATAAAAAATCATGAGATTACTCGACTATTCAATTAACTGATATTTAATATCCCTAATCTAGAAGCTGTGTGCCAAGAGGGCGCTGCCATCCCCCTGTTTCCTGAGGGCTCTGCCACCCATGGAGCTGGGTTCCCCACCCCTGCTTCTCTTACTTGCTGACGAGCAGCTTCAGCCTCTTACACAAGAGCAGTGGTAGAGAAGAGTGAACAGCACTACTGCCTGTGAAAGGGCCCCAGTCAAGGAACAGCCGCCCCACCCTGCCCGGCTCTGGCTTTCCACCTCAAAACTGTGCCCTGCACTTCCACTGAAGTTTGTGGGGACAACATCCCCATTGCCCACCAGCTCTGCCCATGGGTGTGGGCATTTCTGCTGTACGGGGAGAACCAGGGATCCAGGATTCAGCATTGTCTCACCTGGCTTCAGTTTTGGGGTGGTGGGGATCGGGACTTCAGGCCTTCAGTGCCTGATTTGAGCCCTGCAGTTGTTGCCAGGGCTTGTGACTTCAGCCCTTGGGGGAGAGGAATTTGTGGGATCAGGGCTTCAGCTGGAGGGAAGGGGGATGCCAACGATCGGGGCCACTACCCAGTGGGGAGGGGCTTGCTGAGGATTGGGGCTTCAGTCTGGGTGGTACTGGGAATTCGAGGGTGCATCATGGATCAGGGCCTCAGCCTGGCTGTGCTCGGAATTCAGTATGGGAAGTACCACTGGGGATCAAGATTTCAAGTCCAGCAATAGATTCTGGGGAATATGGTTTCAATCCTGGAGCCTGAAAGGGCTGACAGAACCCCCCCCTACCTTTGGAACACCCTGCTTTAGAATGCACATGGATAGGGGTGACACACACCCCTCACTCATCCCCACACCCTTACCCCTCTATCACACACAGGCTGCCTCTCCTACTGGCTGCCTTTCTACATAAGAACAGCCATACGGGGTCAGACCACTGGTCCATCCAGCCTAGTATCTTGTCTGCCGATAGTGGCCATACCAGATGCCCTAGAGGGAGGTAACACAACAGGTAATCCTCACGTGATCCCTCCCCTGTCACCTATCTCCAGACAAACAGAGGCTAAGGACACCGTTCCTACCCATCCTGGCTAATAGATAATTGATGGACCTAACCTCCATGAATCTATGTAGCTCTTTTTTGAACCCTGTTCAGGTCCTAGTCTTCACCACATCATCTGGCGAGGAGTTCCACAGGTTGACTGTGCACTGAATGAAGAAAAACTTCCTTTTGTTTGTTTTAAACCTGATGCCTATTAATTTCATTTGGTGACCCCGAGTTCTTATATTGTGGGAATAAGTAAATAACTTTTTCTTACTCACTTTTTCCACACCAGTCATGGTTTTATAGGCCTGTATCATATCCCCCCTTAGACTCCTCTTTTCTAAGCTGAAAAGTCCAAGTGTTTTTAATCTCTCTTCATATGGGACCAATTCAAAACCCCTAATCATTTGTGTTGCCCTTTTCTGAACCTTTTCCAATGCCAATATATCTTTTTTGAGATGAGACGAACACATCTGTATGCAGTATTCAAGATGTGGGCATACTATGGTTTTATATAGAAGTATTAAAATATTTTCTGTCTTATTCTTTATCCCTTTTTAAATGATTCCTAACATTCTATTTGCTTTTTTTGTCTGCCACTGCACACTGAGTGGATATTTTCAGAGAACTATCCACAATCACTCCAAGAGCTCTCTCTTGAGTAGTGGTAGCTAAATTAGTCCCCATCATTTTGTACGTATAGTTGGGATTATTTTTTCCAATGTGCATTACTTTACACTTTTCAGTATTTAATTTCATTTGCCATTTTGCCCAATCACTTAGTTTGGTGAGCTCTTTTTGAAGCTCTTCGCAGTCTTCTTTGGTCTTAACTATCTTGAGCAGTTTGGTAATATCTGCAAATGTTGCCGTCTCACTGTTTACCCCTTTCTCTGGATCCGTTATAAATAAGTTGAATAGGATTGGTCCCAGGACTCACTAGTTACTTCTCTCCATTAGGAAAACTTACTATTTATTCCTACTCTTTGTTTCCTTTTAATCAGTTATCAGTCCACGAAAGGACCTTCCCTCTTATCTTCTGATAACTTACTTTGCTTAAGAGCCTTTGGTGAGGGACCTTGTCAAAGGCTTTCTGGAAATCTAAGTATAGCCACTGGATTTTTCTTGTCCACATGTTTGTTGACCTCCACACACCCCTCAAAGAGCACTAGCAGATTAATAAGGCATGATTTCCCTTTACAGAAATCATGTTGACTTTCCCCTAACAAATTATGTTCATCTATGTTTCTGACAATTTTATTCATGGCTCCATGTTCTCGCAGAGAGAGTCTACCCTGAGTCTCAGTGTGGGTTCAGAGCTGAATGGTCCACCATAGACATAGTTTTCTCTGTTAGGCAACTACAAGAAAAGTGCAGGGAGCAGAACAAACCTGTGTATATTGCTTTCATCAATCTGACCAAGGCATTCGACCTTGTCAGTAGAAAAGGTCTGTTCACAATTCTGGCTAAGATCGGCTATCATCCAACTCTATTCAGCATTATTAGGGCCTTCCATGATGGCATGAAGGGGACCATCGTATACGACGGATCCACATCCAAACCCTTTGAGTTTCTCAGCGGAGTGAAGCAGGGGTGCGTGCTGGCTCCAACACTGTTCGGCATCTTCTTTGCTGTTTTGCTTAAATATGCCTTTGGAACTGCTACAGAGGGCATCTTTCTCCGCACGAGAATGGACGGCAACCTCTTCAAACTGTCAAGGCTTAGAGCAAAGACCAGGGTGCTTACGAAGCGTCTAAGGGAGTTCCTTTTTGCTGACGATTCAGCTATTGCTGCTCACACTCAGCAGGAACTGCAGTCACTCATAACTCGCTTTGCAGATGCATGTATGGAATTCGGCCTCACAATCAGCTTAAAGAAGACCCAGGTAATGGGCCAAAGTGTGGGTAATGAGCCATCTCTCAGTGTGTTAGACTATGAACTGGAAGTCGTCCATGAGTTCGTGTACCTAGTCTCTACGATCTCGGACAACTTGTCATTTGATAGCGAGATTAACAAGCGCATTGGAAAAGCCACTACAATATTCTCCAGGCTGACGAAGAGAGTATGGGCTAATAATAAGCTCACTGTACACACCAAGGTGCAGGTCTACACAGCCTATGTTTTAAGCATACTGTTGTACGCCAGTGAAACATGGACTTTGCGCTCAAAACAAGAGCAGTGGCTCAACACATTCCACATGCGTTGCCTTAGGCGTATACTCGGTATCTCATGGCAGGACAAGATCCCCAATAGCGCGGTGCTTGAGAGGGCAGGCACCGTCTCCATGTTCACCCTTCTCAAACAGAGGCATATGCGCTGGCTTGGCCATGTCTCATGCATGTTGGATGGCCAAATACCGAAGGATCTTCTCGTTGGCAAACTGGCATCTGGAAAGAGGCCGAAAGGGCGACCTGAATTGCGCTACAAGGACATGTGCAAATGTGACGTTAGCGCTCTCTCTATCAGTGCGAACACCTGGCATTCGCTCGCCTTAGACAAGTATGCCTGGAAACAGGGAGTGAAGGAAGCTCTTGCTATGTACGAAACTACCTTGGTGAAGGAAGCGGAAGACAAGAGAGCCCTCAGGAAGATCTGTGCCCTTGATACCAGAGTGACATCTGCCTACTGCTGCTCACAGTGTGGGAAGGACTGCCATTCCCGGATTGGATTGCACAGCCACAGAAGACGCTGCTCGAATCAGTCCAACAGGGGCGCAAATCCATGATCCCTCGGGATCGAAGGATGCCTACGACGGCCTACGACGACGTTAGACTTACTGGTCTGTAACAGTTCTAAATATTGGCATCATGATAGCTATCTTCCATTCATTAGGTTCTGTAGCCTGCCCGAGAGCATCACCTGCTGGCCACTGTCTGCTGCGTTCACCTACCAGCCACAAACAGGAGGCTGCTGGCTGCACTGACACCAACTGATGAGCAGGAGAGAGCACCAGAGCTGAAAATACGGGACAGTTTGCCTGTTTTAAAAAAAAAAAAAGTTGGGCCATCTTCAGGAGGGCTTAAATATGGGACTGTCCCGTTAAAAACTGGACAAATGGACACCCTATCTTCAAGGTAACACCTGTAACCATCAGTCTTGGTCCTTTGTCAGCTGAGTCCAAACTTGCCAGAAAGGAAGTCATTCAACAAGTTAATTTAAACAAGTTAATTTCAATTCCTCTTTGATATCCAATGGTAGTTTGTCCAAGAAATCTGCTGCTCTGACCCGCTAGATATAATTATATTTGGCCAGCATAGCTTTATAATTTGCAATTCTGACCTGAATATATGTAGAAGAATAATCTTTTGAGGAAATAAATCTGATGTTTGACTCTTTCTTCTCAAGCAGATCTTGTTATATGCTTGGTCTTTTCATTAATCACTGTAACTATTAGGGATGTTGGTGCTAGGTGCAAACAGAAATACTCAAATCTTTTTTTGCGGGAGGACGACTTATTTATGATTATCCTTCTTTGCTCTCACTGTAATAGATGCCAAAGTAGCCCACAAGTCTTTTGTGGTGTGGGTTCAAAGATTCATTCATTGATTGGATGAGTGTCATATTTTGTACAACTGGTTACAGAATATCAAACAGTCTGTGCATTTTCTACTTAGACCAACTCCAAAGACACATCAAGACATTTTGCCATTATCTTTAAAAGCTTCTGGTAAGCTTTAAAATCATCTGCAGTCATAGGAATGGAGGAGAAAAAAACTCCATCTGGGGAACACTATGAGAAACCCCTCAAAGATGGATTTTCTTGTGTTGCTGTAGTCATGTTAGTCCTGGGTTATGAGAGAGACAAGGTAAGAAAGGTAATATTTTTTATTAGATGAACTTCTGTTGGTGGAAGATGCATGCTTTCAAGCTACACAACATTTTTCTTTGAGTTTGGGGAAAAAAGAGTGTCAGAGCTAAATGCAAGTTGGAACAGATTGTGATAACATAAATGATAAATGTTATAAAGGTGTCACTTCAGATGGAATGGGCAATAAGAGTTAGATCTTTATGCAAAAGGAGTTAGACATGAGCCATTAAGCCTAGGGTTAGACAGTTGTAATGAGCCACAAAACCAATATCCATGATGTTTAGCATCTAGTGTTATGAATTTAAGTTCCCAGGCTTGCCATTTGAGAGTGATGTGCAGGTTTCCTCTGAGGACAAGTATTGAAAAAAAAATCACATATGTAGTGATCCCTTTGTAAAAAGTGTTCAGCCATGGGTGATACAGTACTTTTGTCTTTTATCATTTTTCTGTGTGAGTTCATTCAAGAATATATTGATTATCTGGTTTCTCCCACTGAGTTGTTGGGGCATTTGATACACTAGATATGGCATTCCATATGTTGTAATAGGCATGTGTAGGGCCCATGATTAGTTTCTTAGGTGTAAATGAGAGTATTTATCATGGTAGCAGTGGAGATCTGTCTGCAGATTCTGTATCTGTTTTTCTGTCAGGGTTTGGTGCCACTTTCAGTTGGTGTAACTAAGTCTTTGGGGAGCTTGCTTCTGATGATGAGGTTGGTGAGGTGGGCGGGGGGTGTTAGAAGTTCAGGAAAGATTTTTTTCAGGATGGTGGGTGACAAGTAAGGGTGTGTGTGTGTTATCAGAGGGGTTTTCTTCAGTGAAGCAGGTTCTCCTAGTTTATGGTTGACCATTTAATGATGTGATCTACTTCTCTTGTGAAGTCTTTGCATTTCTTCTTCCTCATCTGCAGAAAGTAGTTTATTGAATCCCCAAAACATGTAGGTCATGGGTATGAAGCCGTATAATGACTTGAGATTGAGGACAATGTTGAAAAGCATATCGGTAAAGCATATTAAACTAAGATGATGAACCTGAACCTGAACCTAACCCTAACCCTAACCCTCCCTGGGCCACTTCCTACCTGATCCAATTGGCCAACTTCCCACATGGTAGTTGGGTCTTCTGACTCCTTGAGGGCCACATTTCCCTGATAGTCTGCAGTGGTTATGTCCTAACCAGCATTGGAGCCTCGGCTGTTCTCCCCTCGGGCAGCTGGCTGCTGCTGTTCTGGAGTTCTAACCTGAGGTCCTTCTCCTCCAGCAGCCAGCCCAGACTGAGCCTCTCCCCAGGCTTTTATACCTGGGCTACAGTCTGAGCATGCCTGGCAGGGTAAACTGGATAAACACTGTTAGTTCAGTACGAGGCTGGTACAGCCCGTCACCCTAACTGAAACTAAAACCTGCTAAAAAGTAGGGATGTTAAAATATATCTATTTGTGTAAATGTGTAACTGCTGAATTGTTCAGTGGTTACACATTTATACGTGGGGGGAGAGGAAGCAGTGTGACTCCCTGTAACCACTGGTTCCTGTTTCCTCCCTTCCACTGTGCTGCTTTTAAGCTGGCTCCCTGCAAGTACCAGCTCCTGCCTGTCCCTTCCCCTGTTTCTGCCTCTGTGGGAGGCAGCAGTTCAGAGAAGAGGGGAGACAACTCCACTGGAGCCAGCACATGCCGGGAGCTGTCTTAAAAGATGGCTCCCTGCGTGTATTGGCTCTCGCCTACCCCACTCTCTGCAGCTGTATCAGAGGCAGCAGTGGGGGGAGGGGGTGGGGTGGCACACGGCTCGGGGGGGAGGAGATGGGAGCCAGTGCTCAAGGGGACCCAGTTTAAAATCAAGCACCAGCTTCCATTTTCCTTCCTCTCCCTCTCCCCCCAGTGCTGCTGCCTCTGTTTTAGATGCAGAGTGGAGGGCAGTCAGCTCCGTGGTTCCTGCCTCCCCACTACCCCATGCTGCTGCCTTTATGCCACCTTGATCCCACTTCCCAGCAGGAGCTCAAGAGATGGACTGAAGCAGCTGATGGGTCAGATGTGGTCATAGTTTTCCCATCCCAGGTTTAGTGAATATTAGTGTATTTTGTCCACAATTGAAGATTAGAGTAAGTTTAGTTTAGTTCTCAGTGAAGCTCAGTCTCCAGTGCTCATTTGGATACTGGGTCTGGTGTCAGACTCATGCTGTGTTCTGCCAGTGTCAAGGCCTGTGACAGATGTATGCCAGTGAATGATCCTCTTCCCAGCTGTCTTAAATGGCTGGGTTTATGTACTTACCCATCGAGTCTGCGCTTAACTGTCCATTGGAACTTTCCTGCTAAAAATGGGACTCAAGCATTCTTAGTTTACCAGTAGTACTTTGCCTGTTCTATTTGAATCTGTAGGCAGACACTCCTTGCTGGCATCAGAGAAAATACTTCAGGCCAGGCATCAAGTGAAGGCAATGTCACAGATGAGGCCCTCAAAGAAGCAACATCCCCAGATACAGCCTGCCTGTAAAGAGTAATTGTTGACTATGGAGCCCAGCAAGGCCCATTGAGATGGATGGCAGGACCAGCATACTGCAAGGTTGGGAGCTTTGACAATGCCTTTTAAGCCCAAGACATTTGAGACAACATGGGAACTACTGAACTTGTCAATGCTGGTTTAGATATTTTGATTGCAATTTCTGGTCCGGTGTACCGTTTGGAACTGTTGGCTACTGCTTGGTGGCTTCCTTTGCAGGGGTGAAGAGCATCCTGCAGTGATCTTATTGGTGCCTCCATCAACAGACTTGCAACTGGTTTCCCCAGTAGCAAGGGGGGCAACTGGTTGGTGGCTAGAGGAAATGGACTCATTAGATTCTGAGGTCAACTCTAATGTTTCCAGACCTGGGCAACCCAGCAGCACTAGTCAGGTGCTTACCCACAATGATTCAATCTAAAGACCAATGGCCGGCACATAGGTAGGCTGTTCCTCCATATCAATGGCTTTTTGAAGGCTTGAGGCTTCCATCCTGTACTCTGAGATATCCCCACTTCCATCCTACCCTCCCAGATCTAATAAGCGCTGGAAACATGTGCACCAGGGTCACCACTTCCACTCTTCTGGTATTGGGATGGGTACAATGCAAGGGAAGCTGCTTACTCAGGACCCTCCTGTGTACAAGTTGTACAAGGGGCGTTCTCAACAGCCATTAGCCTCTCTGTCTTTGTGTGGTGGTAGTTGCAGAGTCTACCTCACCCAGTCAGATAACTTCAGGCCCCATCAAAACTTGCTAAAAAGGTGGATGGGTATGAAGGAGGTGCAAAAAAGTCACACAGATTGGCAGATATGTTAACTTTTACAAGTCCCTATGGACATGGGTAGCAGGTGAACCCCCACTTTGAGGAGGCAAGCCCCTATCCCTTCTGCCCAAGGTCCTGCTCCCACATAGCCCCCGCATAAACATAGCCCCCAAAGTCCCTGCATAAAAGGAAAAGCCCTCAGGGACCCTCCAGACTGGAGGATCCCCAGCCTGCTCACCTCAGCCGCAGAAGGCCAAGCCTCCGCTGCCCCCCACCTAGCACTTGACCAAACTACTCTCCTGGCCCCTGAACAGTTGTCTTGTGCCTGGTTGAACCAACTGCCTCTGCAAGCACCAGGCCATCCTCAGCACCAGGCTAAGCCACCAGCAGTCTCCCGGAGTACCAGTTTCTCCTGTCCAAAAGGCCATGGATCCCATCTCCCCCTGCTGAGCTGCTGGCCCCTAACAGCAATGTGTTGGCTCTCTATATCGCTCACTCCTCTATCCCCAGGAGGGGAGAGACTGTGAGCAGCGAGAACCTTTAAGAGTAGAGGAGGCGGTGGGTTCTTAGAGAAGGGGCGGTCACCACAGCTCGGTTGTCCGGTGGATGGGCAGCTACAACATCAAGGGAAGGTAGTGCTTTCCCTGGCCTGATATATCCACTGCCTCTAGGTATTTCTTCCTATTAATGAAGCTGTTCTAAAGCCCATTAAGAGTTTATGGCAGGATTCTATCCTCTCTTCCTCCCACTGCAAAATGGAGATATTATGTCCCTTACTAGCTGTCATGTTATTGGATTTTAAAGGGAGCAGACAGATCACTGTTGCACCCACGGGTGGTGTTTGCCCCAATTCTGTACAGAGTTGGCCACGTGAGGTGTCAAATGAAAGCTTATCCTCTACTGATTCTGTGTATGACATTAATATACTTTTATAATGTTTGTATGTGAAATTATGAATATGGGCTCTGTTCTTGTACCGTAAGGCTATGTCTACACTCGTGGCTTCTTGCGCAAGTACGGCAGTTCTTGCGCAAGAATCTGCAGAGCATCCACACTGCCTGCCTGCTCCTGCGCAAGTAAATTTACAGTACGGCGTGGTAAGAGAGGGCTCCTTGCGCAAGAGCTATGCTCTTTTTTAACAGGTGTAAGCTCTCTTGCGCAGGGCCTCTTGTGCAAGAGGGCAGTGTGGCCACTCGGCAGGGATTTCTTGCGCAAGAAAGCCCTATGTTTAAAATTGCCATCAGAGCTTTCTTGTGCAAGAGAGCGTCCACACTGCCATGGGCGCTCTTGCGCAAAAGCACAACTCACACATGGCAGTGAGTACGTTTTCTTGCGCAAGATGTTCTTGCACAAGAAGCCGCGAGTGTAGACATAGCCTAAATGTTCTCTGTCTGGGAAGAAGCAGTGGGCCTGGTCTGCCTATTGTGAGGAATGATAGTTCAGTGAATAGCTGTGATAACTAGCAATACTTCGTGGACAAGAGCTCTCAGAGTGGCCAATATACAACTGAGGAATGCGTCTGGAAGTCTGTAAACCAGCCAATGAATGCCTCATGGCTACTTGCATGTGAAAAACAAACAGGACACTAGATCATGTGAGCAGCTCCAATTTGGGAGACACCGGGAATATAAAAATCCCATAAGGGCGTCTCCATCTTGTCTTTATTCTAGCTCCTGATTCCAGATGCATCCTTGCTAGGGATAGAGAGCCAGGAGGGATTTCTAACCCATCCTGATACAGGATATACACCAGATACTTATAAGATAGCAGTTAGTAACATCTCTGCTAAGAGCTTGCATCAAGAACTTGGTGATTGATGTATGTTATGTATTCTCCTTAACAATCTTACTCTCAACCTTTTCTTTCTTTTATTAATAAACCTTTAGATTTAGGATTGGTTCAGCATGCTCTTGTGGGTAAGATCTAAAGTGTAAATTGACCTGGGACTGTGGCTGGTTCTTTGGGACCGGGAGGATCTATTTGGAGTTGGTGAGATCTGGTTTTATAATCTCTCACCTGTGTGTAAGGCTCGGGGCTGATTGTGGCACAGAGAAAGCTGCGGTTATTGAGGGGTTTTGCTCGTGAGGCTTCCTGCTGGTCAGATTGGTAGCTGAAGTGCTCTGTGCAACTGGTTTGTGGCCTATTTGGGAAAGATCTCCAGTCGAGAGCTGTAAATAGCCCTGGTTTTGAGCAATTCGCCCTGAGCTGATGCCCTCAGCAGTGCCCAGA
>CM057848.1:97080979-97115823 GCA_030068395.1 Apalone spinifera
GAAAAGCGGCTGATTTTCCGCAAAAACTGGCCAGTCTAGACGCAGCCTTAGGGTTTTTTGTCCCCACTGCTCTCCTTGGAAGGCTGTTTGAGAATCTAATGATTCTAACTCCTCTAATGATTGGAAATCTTTGTCTAATTTTAAGCCTAAACTTACTGATGGCTAGTTTATACCCATCAACTTGAAAGCAGCTTACCTTCCAGAGATCCAAAACAGTCTGGCAGGCCATCTGACCAAATTGTTTGCAGGTCACAGCAAGTAATCTGTTTGTCTAGATGTCTCCAAGGTCTTTTAGTAACAGTGGGGAACTTTCCAAGTGGACGTGTTTGTAACCAGATGAAAACAATATTTTTTTGTTCCTAGGTGGGTCATGGTTAAAAAGGCATGACAAATATCTCCAATTCTGCCCCTGCGAAGGTCTTGTCCAAAATCGAGCAAGACTGTGCTAACATTATAATAATAGTCCCAACAAGGCCTCCTCAACATTGGTTGTCGGCTCTGTTGGTCATTTCTCCTTCAAGTGGTGTCCCTGTGGGTGCTCCACTCAGATCTTGCGGTGTCCTTGCATTAGTGATCAGAGATTTTTATCTGGTAGTGCCTTCCCGCATTGCACAAATGCAGCTGCCATCTTGCACTGCTTTTGCCCGTTAGCTGTGCATGCAGTGCGGGTCCCCCTCAGTTCCTTTTCTACCATCCTCAGCAGAAGATGGAGTCGCAGCAGTGCTTTCCTTTCTGCCTGGAAAAATAGAAATAGTAGTTAGTTTATAGTTCATTAGTAGTTTTAGTCAGTTTATAGTTAGTGTTCATTAGTTCTTTTAAAAAAACAACAACGAAAAGCAAAAACGCTTCCCTGTTCTTTCCCCCTCTGTTTTCTTCAAGTTTCTCAATCCTACAAGTACTTTCTTCAAAATGCCAGGCTCCCTTGGTTTTAAGAAATGTGATTTGTGCAGAGACTCGATGCCCTCATTGACAGGCACGCTTCATGCATAAAGCATCTCAGAGAAGGCCATGTGGTGCAGAAGTGCCCATCCTGCCAGAACATGATGGCCAGAGCCAGAAAGGACCAAGAAATGAGACAGAAGAACTTCCAGTGAGAGAAATCCCTCCAGTCATCGGAGTCTCAGTCTGCTGAACCCACAGAGTCATTAACTCCATGAAAAAGGGCTAATTCATCATCCTAAAGAGTTTCCCACATGTCCTGGACGTCTCCAACATGGTCTTTACCATCCACATCCCTTGCCGCCCATTCACTGGTACTGTCTACCTCTGGCACGATGCTGAAGTGCAAAATGGCACCTACAAAGACAGTGGCGTCTGAGCCGAAAAAGAAGTCCAGCTCCTCTGCACTGACAGGACCAGCTCCTCAGCCAGCATCAGCAAACTCAGGCATTCTACTACAACCAGTGCCAACGGACACCTCAGCACTGAGACAACACTCAGGTTCCACCAGTTGGAACCTAAGCACTCCCCAGCACTGGAGCCAAAGAAGGCTTCTCATAAAACAGCCAACACCTGGCAGCGAACACCACAGTTGTATGCACCGGCTCCACCAGTGCAATGCACCTCTTCACTGTCCATTTTCCCATAATCTGCCAGCCTAGTCTACACCGGCAATCTGCAGAGCATATATCTTATTCACCTACACCATCTTTACCATGCACTGGGCACAGCATCAGACAGGAGAGCAAGTTCTCTTTGCAGCACTCCTCACCAACGGGCTCAGTTACTTCCTGGTGTTTCTCATGGCACTGACTACCACCTCTCCCTCTGCAATAGCTGTGGTTTAATCATCCCTGGCCTTATCCACCTCAACAGTTCCAACCCCAGTGGCCCCCTTGGGAGCCATGGAACCAATACCGCTCCTGTTCCTGACACCAATCACGTGAAATTGTTCAATCCTGTTCCCTACACCACCACATACTGTGACCCATTCTCCAGCTACCACTGCACACTCTTCTTTGTCTCGTCCTCCAGACTCACGTTCTGTAACAACCCAGGCTGAGCCAATGGATGATGATGACAACTTACCTCACTCTGATTCATTGAAGAGGACAGTTCCTCTTCGGTGCCACAGTGTTCCTCTTGTTCAGAAGAGGCTGCCTTTCTCTCATCATCCTCTCCTCCTGCAGGCGACCTGAAGCAGTTTCAGGACTTGTTTAAATAGATAGCTAAGTCCCCAGATATTTTGCTGCAGGAAGTACAAGAAAACCAATACAAATTACTCAAGATACTCCAATCAGCAACATCTTCCAAGTAGCATTACTAATCAATGAAGCCATTATGGAACCATCAGAGGCAAACACCATCCTCTATCCCTCCCACCAATCGCAGAGCACAGAAAATACTTCGTCCTAGATAATTGAATGGATTTTCTTTTTTTGAACACCCAACCAAATTAATGGGTTGTGGACTCAGTCAATTGCAGATCTAGACAATCCTAGTATAAGACCACACCACAGGACAAGGAGCACAAGAGGTTAGGCATTTTTGGCAGAAAAGTTTATTCCTCTTCCACCCTCCAATTCCAAATATCGAACTACACCGCTCTCCTGACTAATTATGACCATGCGAATTACACTGGGCTACAAGAGCTCCTGCAAGACCTCCCAGAGCAAAAGATGCCTCAGTTCCAATCCATAATGAAGGAAGGTCAATCTGTAGCACAAACAGTCCCACAGGCATCTATGGACATAGCTGACACCATGGCCAGGGCTACAACAATTGCGATAGTTATGAACAGCGCTTCCTGGCTACAATCTTACGGCTCCCCAAGGGAGCTGTAGACCAAAGTAGAAGACAGGAACCAACTTTTTGTGGCTAAGACCAGCAGAGTCTTCCATTCAGTGAAGGACTCCCACACTACACTGCAAACCTGAGGAATGTACACCCCACCTAATAGGAGACACAGGTAGGCTCCATATCAAAGGCCAAGAGATATCAACTACCAGAGATAGCAACAGAGGTCATACAATCACAGATCCAAACAAGTGTCCAACAGAAGGAGAGAGCAGCACACTCAGCCCTCCTACAATCAACCTTCCACATCCATGCACCAAATTTGAAGACGTGGTCAAGGGTCTGAGCGACCACCCCAATGACCCAATCATCCAGTGCGTACGACACCTATTTTCCATTACCGTCTGAAGCCCTTTTGTCATCAGTGAGACCTAATCACTTCGGACAAATGGGTCCTTGAGATTGTCAATACAGCCTGTACAGTCCCCTTCCTGTCTGTGTCCCCTCGCCAACCCTCTTCAAGAATCATTCTCTACAAGCAGAGGTACAAAAACTACTCTGCTTAGGGGCAAAAGAACCAGTCCTCCAGAATTTCAAGGGAGAGGATTTTATTCCAACTACTTCCTAACTGCCAAGAAAACAGGTGGTTGGAGGCCCATTTTGAACATAAGAATGGCCATACTGGGTCAGACCAAAGGTCCATCTAGCCCAGTATCCTGTCTGCTGACAGTGGCCAGTGCCAGATGCCCCAGAGGTAGTGAACAGAAACAGGTAGTCATCAAGTGATCCACCACCTGTCATCCATTTCCAGCCTTGACAAACAGAAGCTAGGGACAATGTTTCTACCCATTTTGGCTAAGTGGACCTAACCTCCATGAATTTATCCAGGTAAGTTCTTTACAACCTTCTCTGGCAAGGAGTTCCACAGGTTCAATGTGCTATGTGAATAAAAACTTTTGTTTTAAACATGATACCTATTAATTTCATTTGGTGACTCCTACTTCTTTTGGGAACAAGTAAATAACTTTTCCTTATTTACTTACTCCATACGTGTCATTATTTTATAGACCTCTATCATATCTACCCTCAGTCTCCTCTTTTCTAAGCTGAATAGTCCCTGTTTTTTTTTAATCTCTCTTTATATGGCACCTGTTTCAAACCCCTAATCATTTTTGTTGCCCTTTTCTGAACATTTTGATTGCCAATACGTCTTTAAGATGAGGCAACAACATCTGTACCCAGTATTCAAGATTTGGCGTAGCATGGAGGCAATAACATATTCTCTATCTCCTTTTCAGTAATTCCTAACTTTCTGTTTGCTTTTTTGACTGCCACTGTACATTGAGTGGATGTTTTCAGACAACTATCTACAATGACTCCAAGATGTCTTTCTTGAGTGGTTATAGCTAAATTAGTCCCCATCATTTTATGTGTAGTTGGGATTATTTTTTCCAATGTGCATTACTTTGCATTTATCAGCATTAAAATTCATTTGCCATTTTGTCGCCCAACCTCCTAGTTTTGGGAAATCCTTTTAAAGCTCTATCTTTTGCAGATTTTGCCCCCTCACTGTTTGCTACCATCTCCAGAGCATGTATAAGTAAGTTGAATAGGATTGGTCCTAGGACTGACCCTTGTGGGACACCACTAGTTATCTCTCTCCATTCTTGTTTCATCCTTTTTATATTTTCTGCTTTTGGTAACATTTGTCCAAAGATTTAAAATGTTAATTAAACATAGGTAATTGTTTTGCTCAGTTGTATTTAATAATGTGATGTTTATGGATTCATGTATCTTTAAATTCAAATGGTAGTTTAAAAATATAACAATTGTAAATGTGAAACATATCCTCTACGTGGGCCTGAATATTTAGTATATTTGTGCTCAATTTTTATTTTGGCATGTTGCCAAAATTGTCTCAGGAATGCAAACAAGAAAAGGGACATGAAAATTTGGCAGTTTATAGTTCAGCCAGATCTGAATAGAATTTAATAGAAGAAGCAAAATGAATTCCTGTACAGCATGGGTGGGCAAATACTGGCCTGCAGACCGGTTCCGGTCTGCCAGGCTTAGCCACTGGCAGGCCCCCCACACCACGTTATTTACCTGTGTCTCTGCAAGTACAGGAGATCGTAGTGCCCGTTGACCGTGTATCGCTATTCCCGGCCAGTGGGAACTGCAATCACCCATACTTGTAGAGAAATAGGTAAATATAGTGGCAGTGGGCCAGGTAGTCCTGGTGAACCACCCCTGCTGCAAAGCTTTGTCCTTACCAAGTTTCAAAGGCCTGCTACAAACAATGGAGATGTTAATTTCTCCAACAATGAAAAGTCACAAGACTCTTTTAAAATGGAAACTGTTAAGCAATTAAACATGGGAGTCCAGCTTCTCCCATAATAATTAAAGAAAACAATATAAATAACTTGTAGTTTATGAATACTGTTTTGCTTTTTAGATCACAATCGTGTACATGCCACAGATGTTCTTCATGCAGTATGGTATCTCACAACACGGCCCATTCCTGGGTTTCAACAACTTCACAGTGATCATATAATGCAAAGTAACATGGGTATGTATCAATATAAATGTTTTTCTATCTTGAGTTAGGATATTTTAATCAATCTAGAATAATTACAATATATAAATTGAACAGTAATCCAAAAAACCCTTAAAAGCTCTTAAGTATTTTAAAGTTGAAAGATAATACAGTAACAGTATGTGCCATTTGCAAGCAGTATATACCTGATTTTAGTATAATTGATTGAATGGTTGCTGATGTGCTTGGCTCTTTAGCCAAGAATACTGTTTCACTGAGATAAGCTTTTTCTTTTTGCTACAGTCAGCATGCTTCTAGTAATTGAAATACATTAGGTTAATATTTCTTTATTTAATTAGTAAATTAAACAGCTCAAAATAAAAATGCCTAAGATTAAATATTTAACGTAAATATTTAACGTAAATGGAGCTCTGCTTACTGATTCCAATGTAAAAATGAGATTGACCTGAACAATTGAGGGTCCTATTTATATACAGGTTGGACCCCTGCCAACAGCTCCCAAACCCACACTTGATCAGTGCTACCTAGCTCTTCTAGGGCAGTCCCTTGTCAGTGGTCCTGCTTGCCACCACTGGGGCTGGATCTCCCCAGCTGCCGCTGGAGCCAGAGCTCCCTGTCTGTTGCTGGAAATATACAGCTGCCAGGTCCAGTGCTCCCCACTGCGCCGCTCTGCACCCCCATCCTTTCCCCCCCACCGCCAGACCTCTCTGTCCCTTGGCTCTGTGGCCCAGGAACATCCGTGGTCCAGCCGGACCAGAGAGTCCCAGTTTAGGGAGGTACAACCTATAGTGAGATTTATCTTCAACACACCGGGCTTACAGATAAATACACAGAAGTCCCACCTGACCTCTAGTCAGGAGGTGGAATTCATAGGTGCAAGGCTGGATTGCATTCGAGCACAAACCAGACTTCAACCTCAAAATTTCCAATCCTTAGATCTATTGTTTCTCTGGAAGGGTAGGGCCCACACCTGAATGGGAAGATGGTCTCCATCAGTCAGCAATACACATCAATATTCTGGAGCTCCAAGCTATAAGACGATCCTGCAAATATATCCTCCCCTTGATCCACAACAAATCAGTGAGAATACTCACAGACCACATGGCTTGCATGTTTTCTGTAAACCTCCAAGGGGAGCCAGGTCTTACCATTTTTTCAAGGACGCCACGGCCTTATGATACATTGAGCATCATACGAGCATCTCAGCAGTCTTATCTCCCAGGAAAACAAAATATGATGGCAGACCATCTCAACAGAAACTTTCATCAGAAATATGAGTGTGAGATCCATCCACAAGTCTTGCATACCATAGTCCAGAAGTGGGGCTTTCTAGACATAGACCTGTTCACCACATTTCGCAATGCAAAATGCCCCAAGTACTGCTCCAGACTAGGTCTGGGCAAGAACTCTCGGGGCGACGCCCTGTTGTTCAACTGGGCAGACAAACTAATCTATGCTTTTCTGCCCCTACAACTACTCAACCACGTCATCCAAAAATAAAACAGTACAAGGCCCAAGTCATATTGGCAGCACCAGAATGGCCCAGGCAAGCCTGGTTTCCTTACCTATTGCAGATGTCTCTCCCACCTCCACCTACCCCCAATCTCCCGCCCCCTGGTTCATCTTGCACAACTCCCAAATCTCCTATCACAGGACAAGGGCTGAATTCTACACCCAGACATTCAGAGGTTACATCTCAAAGCCTGGCTCCTTCAAGGCTGATCACATCCAACTCTATGGACAAGGTCCGTCACTTAATCATGAACAGTCACAAAGTGAGCACCAGGAAAATATGCACTCAAAAATGACAATGTTTTCTTATTTGGGACAATCACAATACACTATCACCTTGCTTAGCACCGCTACCGAAAGTGCTAGATTACCTTCTTTTCTTAAAGAAGAAGAGCCTCTCAAACTCATCAGTGAAAATCAGTGAAAAAGAGCGTTCCCCCATAGATGGGCACACACATTTTACTCACCTGATTACAAACTAGTTTTGGAAAGCACTCAACGGTGTGTTCCCTCACCATCCTGGGTTCTGAATCTTCTTCTTACCAACTTGACTAGTCATCACTTTGAACCAATGGTGACTTGTTCACTTTCACTTCTCTCAGTGAAAGTCACTTTCCTTGTGGCCATCTGTCAGAGCTTTTCTCACTCTGGCACTCCAAATGCAGAAGGTGAGGGCCTGCAAGAGAGCTTCAACACCATGCCTCTACAGGCACTGGTTACAAAAATTTCCCCCCAGAATCATAATCCACAGATTTTGGGGAATCTCTGCTACCATCAAGTGCTTTTTTTCCCCTTTAAAAACCAGGGGTGAACACTTGAAATCACCCCCCAGGGTATCCTGAGCTCTTTTACCCCAGAAGAGCTTGGAAAAAGAAAAACAAGCTGCAGTCTCTGGTAGCTGACTCCTCAGTCAGAGGCATGCAGATGCACACAGACAGACCTTCCAGGAAACAAGAATCAAATCATCACCTTAAAAAAAGTGATTTTTATTACAAAACAGAGGATAAACTTGATAAAGCACACTTGGTTGCTAGTTGTTATAGAGCACTAAGGAAAAAAATTAAAACACAGAAAAGTCTCTGGGCACAATGCAAGGCAGTAAATGGGGAGGGGAGGCATAGATTCATACAGAGCAGTTCAAACCAAACCTCAAAATAAAGAAAATTATCCTGAACACGACTGGATTCACTTTTCCCTTTTACTTCTAATTTTCTCTTTGTTCAGTCCTCTCCCATGCCCTGAATTCCTTGGACACATGGCAGTCCAGCCTGGGTTTAAATCATTCTGTGTCTTTCAACTCCTGGTTTAACTCTCCCATCCCAAGAAAGCAGGCAAAGAATCTATATCCAATTCAAATTTCAACCCTCTTATATCGATTGGTTCTTTCGGCCCCCTGGCCAACACCTTTGTTAGCTACCTGAGTCACCGGTCAACACTCCTCCTGTCCATTACACCATCACCATGACAAGAAGAGTTAGTAAACTCGCTGCACTCATAGCGGACTCTCCCTTTGTTATTTTATAAGGACAAAGTGGTGCTCAGACCTCAGCCGAAATTCCTTCCCAAAGTGGTCTCTCAGTTCTACATCAACAAGCCTTTATACTTACCTGTCTTTTGCCAGAAGCCTCATTCAGATGCCAATGCTACTCATTTCCATTCCTTAGACGTCTGTCGCACCATTACCTTCTACCTAGAACGAACAAAACAATTTAGATGTTTTCCTAGGCTCTTTATATCCATAGCAGTTCACTCTAAAGGTCAGGCCATTTTCAAACAAAGTTTCTCTAAAAGGATGGCTTTTATCATGTACTAATTTGATCACTATTGAAACAAGACTTGGATGCCCATGAAATTCTGCATCATCTGGAATCTGTTTGAGCAAAAAGCTCTTTGTTAAAAAATGTTGCCCAATCCAACTGCTCTTTGTTGCAATTAGAGCAACATTTCTGATAACTGATCATGAAACAGTGGTTCTCCAAGTCTTGCATAATCCCGTGTTTCTGAAGAGCATGTTTCAACAAGAAGGTTGTACAGATAAAACGTTTTCCCACCTTGTACGACAAACCTCATTCTGAATGTCACACTTCCAAGTTTCAATATAAAGAGAGAGCATTCTACATGTGAAGTGCAGGAAATTGTTTAATTAGCATTACTGAACTAAACTTTATAAGTAGTTGTTAATGTTATAGTCATGGCTGTACCATGAAAATAGCTATGTAATGCTTGCTTTTAAGATCCCAAGCATTTAGTGAAACACTGCAGGTACCAACTCCAGCACATGCCAGCAGTACAGAACTTCCTGTTCAATCCCCTCCTCCTGATCAAATACAATATAATGACATACAAGACATCATAACACTAAACTAAAGATAGAAAACCACCTACTGGTGGAGATACTGTCTGCACTAATCTGTCTGTAGTACTCCTATTTAGTTGAATAAGAATTTAGAATGGTAACACCAAAGAAATCTGGGTGGTTTGCCTTCGTTGGTTTGGGTGGTTTGCCTGTGTTGGTCTTTCAGCTCAAGTCTTATATTCAGTCATAGAGACATCACTCCTGTTCTTATTTTACTAAATGTCATAAATGTTGGCTTTATTTCTTCTGAATTTTGTCCTGGCTTCTGGTTTTTCCCTCTATTAACTGCTAGATCATATTCTCCTTGCTGCTAGCTAGTCCATCTCTTGATTATGTCCAGGGCTCGCCAAGCGGCGGTGAGCCCAGCTCACCAGCCACGCGGAACAACATGTTGTGCATGCGTTGACCGTGCTGCGTGGCCACGCCGGGCTAAAAATCTACTCGCCACGGGCGAGTAGATTGCCTTAATTGTCGAGCCCTGATTATGTCCTGGTTCTTTTCCTGTGTTGCAAAGTTTCAGCCATTGGGTAGAGTAGATTTGGAACTTATATTTTCAAATACGTCTGACTAATGACATTGTGTTTTGTGCATACTGATATCAGAACATTGGATGTTGTGGTAATCAAAATATGAGCAGCTACAGTGATCTGATGTCTAAATGTTGCTAGTTGGAAAATACAATAATGCCACTTCAGCAAGTTTGTAAAAGCATAGAACATCAATCTGTGTGTCTGAAAGTACTGTACCTAGACTGCAGCATTCTGATTAAAATAATTATTTCCATATATTCCTAATATTCCTAATGAATTTCTACTATAGATGTATATGTGATCGCTAAATATGTATACTAAATTCAAAAGCAGAGTTGTACTCACAGTGGTCTTATGAGTTTTATTTAGATTCTTGAAAAATAGCTAAATAATGCAATTAATGCATTCTTAAAAAATTATAGATTTCTATACGGTATATAGTAGAGCTTGTCAAAAATGGGTGGATCTGTTCCTATGAAATTTTCTGAGATTTTGCAAAAGAGGCTCATTTTGAAGAAAGCTATAATGTTAAAATGAGGAAAAATTTCAGAAATGGAGTTTAAAAAGAAAAATTCCATTTTGGAGTGTTAAGATTTTTTTGGCTTTCTGGATGCCTTGAGCCAAATGGACTTGCCATTTTTGTGAGCTTTTCTAATCTGAGATAATAAGGAAACCATTGTTTTATTTCATATTAAGATACCTCACTCAACCTTTTCCTTGATGATTTATAAATAATGTTTTAAAAAACTATAATATAGCTATATGTCGTCTCAATAGGACTGAACAAACGCAAAGTCGGGGTGTGTCTAGACTACAGGGTTTTTTCGAAAAAAGTGTCCTTTTTTCGAAAAAACTTCTCCTGCATCTAGACTGCTGCCACATTCTTTTGAAAGTAAATCGAAAGAACGCAGCAGTTTTTTCAACTGCGGAAAACCTCGTTTTACGAGGAATAACACCTTTTTTCGAAGGTGCTCTTTTGAAAAAAGGCGCTATGTAATGCAAACTGTGCTTTTTCGAAAGAGAGCATCCAGACTGCCCGGGTGCTCTCTTTTGAAAAAGCGGCTTGCTTTTTCGACAGTACTAGTTGCAGTCTAAATGCTCTTTTTCGAAAGAGGCTTTTTCGAAAGTATTTTTCAAAAAAGCCTCTTTCAGAAGAGGTTTGCAGTCTAGATGTAGCCTCCAAGAAAGTGCTTGTCCCAGGATCTTAGATCTAGTATAAAACCTAATAAATTAGTGATGTGGAAGCTGAAACCGACACTGGCCCAACTCCTCTAATATATGCAGGGGGGACTATAACATATTTGCTTGATGGGAACAACTTTTAATCCCTGCTTAGCTGGACAAGATTCAAACTGGTAATCTACCATGAAAAGCTCCATACCTCATTACCAATGTCCCAGTCTGCCTCAATCACTAACATTACACTACTTGAGAATGAAGCTTGCTTTTTGGAAAGATGTTTATTGCTGTGCCTTTTTTTGTTAATGATATTCAAGGTATTCGATTCAGCACATAGGCAAAATTTCCTACATGTTGCTCTCAATATCAAGCAAACTGCTACACCCTGTTCTTAAAGAAGGGGCTCCCTTTAACAAAAATATAAACACTAAAAGTGCAACATCTCAATTAATGTGTAAATATGCTTTCCAATGTGATTGTATTGTACCATGAAACAACTATAAATTTCTACAATTATTTCAGTGTCCTTTAAACTAACTTTTATACATATATGTATATTTTTCACCCCCTGCTGGGTCATTAAAAGGATTTAAACCTACAAACTTCCAATTCCCACAGAGAAGACCTTCAGCTGTAGGAAAGGTAGTATAACTGGTAAGAGGGAGGGCGTGCTATTATTGTTTATGTGGATCATCGCATACAGGGAAATGCAGCAAACACATTGCCTTTGGGTCTCTCAAGTGTCTGAGACTGAAGTGGCACTCTTGGTGTCAGTGTATGTTTAACTACTGTCTCAGAGCTGATTATAATCTGGTGGTTACAGACAATTTAGCCAAATATAACAACACGCCTGCGTGGATCATATGTGGTGATTGATTCTGCATGTGCAAACATGAGCTTCTACCATATCAGCTAAAGAATCAGATCTCTTGTAACAGAAGTAGTAGCAGAATCATAAGCCTCTGAATGTAGTCTAGCTAAACAGAACCATGGTTTGTACATGTTGATTATAGAAGTATCTATTTTGCCACCTGCCTTTTGAAAGTTTATGTGGAAAAGTAAATCCAGCTTGGCTCTGGCAGAAGTGATTCGGTACAAGCTCTCATTTATTTTACTTTGGAAATAAGTGAATGATAGTTACTTCTCACTATTGAAGCATGAAAGCTTGCCTCATAATAATGATTGCAAAGAGCACATAAACATTAGCAGTAGTCTAGAAGTGTTGGGGCTTCTGGGCTTCCAATTTAGTGCAGCAGTTTGTAGGTTACAGAGCATTGTGTTGAGGTGTGTCTCTCTTCACCCACTCTCCCAACATCTTGTGATAGCTAAAATTTTTGCATCCATGCAGGAGTTGGAAATGATGACTCTTCTTTGCTTCTTGAGAAGCTGTATTAGGGTGATTACATCACTTTTCTACATGTTAGCAACATCAGAATCATTCCTGAATTGCCTGTTTAGAAAAGTAATGTTTAGAAAAGTAATTAATGTTAACTAAAATTTATTCCAAAATTACAAGGATGGTTCAGAATTTTAATTTTAATATAGTTCATAGGTGTGTGTTATAATGAATTATAATTCTGAAAATAGTAATGAAAAAGTTAATTCCTGAATAACATTGTGTTTTGATGTTTTCATTTTGCCTAGATGCAGATAGTGAAATTACTCCTGGTCAAATCAGTTATATTTCTTCAAAGAGCTGCTCCATTGTTGATGACAACTATGGATGCATGGCATCAAACATTCCTGCCCTGGAGTTGATGGCTCTGTATGTAGCAGCTGCCATGCATGATTATGATCATCCAGGTCGTACAAATGCTTTTCTAGTGGCTACAAATGCACCTCAGGTAGGGAATGTTTTACTGAAAAGCTGAAATTAAAATGTCCAGCTTTTTTATATGCAAGACAAATAATGAACATAAATTTTACCCTGTAAATCTTTTTGTGTAGGAGTTGGTTGCCTCATTTCATAAGATCATTCTTTTCTCTTAAGAGGTGAGCAGGGAAATTAATTTACAGTTACCTTTATAATACCTTTTAACCTGAAAAATCCCCCACTGGTGTCTTTGGGTGTGTATAAAATCATTTTCAAGTGACAAACTTGTAAGCAATAAAATAAATAACTGCAACTAAGTCTAAGAGCATGAGTGGCTTGTATGCTAGGTGGGAGAAGGCATTGTCTTCCCAAACTGCCAGCCTGGCCCCACCAACACTCCACCCCTAGAACACCCACTGTACGCATCCTGGGGGCAGAGCGTTGCTGCCCCCTGAGTACCTAATCATTTTTTTGAAACCTAACTTTTGTCAGTGGTGCTCTTTGTCATTATTTCAAAACAAAATTTCTTAGTTTTTATTCTTTTGTGTTCTATATGTAGCTATTTAAATGTAAACTATTCAGAGTGTGAAGTGCAGGCTGAGGGATGCTAAGAGCGGAATATAACAGGAGAGAGAACAAAGATTCTTTGCTATCTGAAAATGAAGATGAATATGAGAAACTAAAAGGAAGGAAGATGCTTTTCAAAGAAGCTGAAATGTACAACAAAAGGAAAGATGAGAGATAGTAAGAAAACAAATAGAAGACAGGAATAATAAAAAGAAACATAGTATTTTGGATGAAAAAGGGATGAAAAATTGAAAAAAAGGAAAAAATAAGATACTTTTACATTGGTTAATTAAATGTACTTGTACCTCCTACATATTACTTTATTACCCTTACAATTGTCCTATAGATCTATGAAGAAAGTGGGATCAGATTGTTATTTTGAGTATATACTTTGTCCAGCAAGACATCGGAGAAGAATGTTTTGTTTTAGAAAGAGGTTTTTGTTCTAAATTTTTGTTTTTTGACAAGTGAGTACTTCCAAAAAATCCCCTTAATAACAGTAAAATATCTCATTTTTAACTGTTACATAAAGATGAGAGGAACATGTTCTACTACTTAGTTTGCTTTTGAACTATAAACAATAGATTCTATTTTAATTTATATATGAAGTGATTGTACTCTACACCAGTGTTGATTCATAACAAATTCTCTTTGCTGTTATCTGTGTCAGTCCAAATATTGAGGGATAGGGTTTTTTTGCCAGCACATAGATGTGTGACCAATGGGAGCTGCAATCGCCCGTACCTGAAGCGCAGGTAAATATAGTGGCTGCAGTCCACCAGAGGCTAGTGAACCACTGCCATTTTTCCCACCTCTGATAAAAGGGCCTGATACATGCTTCCCCACCAATTTTTTTAATACCATATACTCTGAGAAAACACAAGCAAGATGCAGCAATGTTGACATTAAAAACACCAGATTGATCCAGATAATTTTGGTTCCCAGAGCTACTGAGGCTGTCGTACAGACTTCAGTAATGCTTCCACTAGTCTCAGATTTGATCTCTGAAGACATTAGAATGACCCTTCATCTAGGCCCATAATCTCTGCATCTTAAAGCTTGGCTGCTAACTGCTTAATTGATGTTAAGATATCTTGCTCCAAATATGTCTAAAATATTTTGATAAATAGTAGGAAGGAGTCCCTTAAGGGTTACAATGCCAAACAGAAACAATTCCTAATTTGGACAAACAACATTATGTGTCAGTCTTCTTAATGGACACTCCATTTGTTGTGGACCAGATGTTTTCACTAAAATGATCTGCCTTTTTTTTAATTAGTTATATGACAGTTCACCTAGCGGGTGTAACTGTCTGACATCCACAAATTCAAAATTGCACAATATTTTTATACCCTATAGTGTGTGTTTCTGAAAGAGTTTATGCATTTATTCCCTACAGTTAGAGAACCCCCTCACCCTTGAATGTTATCTTAATGCAATATTAGCAGGTCTAATGGGATTTCACATTTGAATCATTAGCTAATGTTTGTTGCATCATCTTTCCATGAAAGCACTGTTTTTGATTGCCATCATTTCTGCTTGTGGGTGAAAGAAATCCAAGCTTTAATGACAGGTCAACTATACATCATCTTTCATAGAAATAAGGGCTCGGGCCACATATAAGATTCCTTCATAAAGTTGTATCTGACTTCCTTATTAATCAGAACATTCATTTACCTATTTTCTTTCTGAACCTCATACTAGTGATTCTGAAAAAAAATGTCATTACTTTTATTTCGCTAGAATCATTTAATCTCTTCAAGGTTATTTATAGCCTATACTGAAAGAGTAAAGGGGAAAATAATTTCTTCCTAGAAATTATCAGATGCATTACAGAATACATCAGACTATGTTATCAGATAGTGAAAGGCTGACCCCCCTAGTCAGATAAAAGCTTACTCTACTAAAGCTCAGGATGGATCTGTAGTTTCCTTCAGAAATATCCACAACTCTGAAATTTGTAGAGCACCATCTATATTAAATTCATATGTTCATAAAACACTGTTATTAGGGAGGGTTACAGACTGACACTTACTTTGGCAAAGCAATTATTTATTTGTTGTTTGTCTGGGACTCAGATTACTCACCTCCTAGCACATGAGCATTGGTTAGGAAGCATAAGAGTGAAATACATATAGGCAATCACTTAAGAAAAAACTGTTACTTTCCAGTCGACTGTGCTCTTCGAGGTGTTTGGATCTATGGATGTGGATTGCAATTGGTAAAGGAGCTTGAGAGGTGGTTGTTTGCCCTTGAAGATGTGGCAGGTGCAAGGGCAGCTGGGATGCAGTCATGGGCCTAACTGTTCCAATATCTGAGGGTGCATGCATACCAAGAATAGGGACCCATTGTGCTATGCAAACAGAGGAATTGATGGTCCCTGCCCAGAAGCCTAAACTCTGTTTTTATGACCATGAGAGCATTAAATGATCTAAGATTTACAAAAGAATGAATCAAAACTTTGCTTCTATTTCATTATGGACATCATCTTGGGCTCACTTCCTGGGTATTATTTAAGCTCTGAATCAATGACCATATTCTGCTCCAAATTGTGACATAATAGAAATTATGGTAAACTCAAGGTTGTCTAAGTTGTGTGAAAGAAATGGAAATCAACTGGAGAGAGAGAGAGAGGAAGTAAATCAGTTTTGCTGTGTCTCCTGATAGTTTTGCTTCAATATCAACAAGAAAGAATTCAGAAAATAAAGAAATCTGTGCAGTACAGCGCATATGAAAATCCTATGTTTACACACAATTTCAGCTAGAGGCAACATATACAGTGTATACAGATATAATTTTGTGTGTGTGTGTGTGTGTATATATATATATATATATATATAACACATTTGTTTAAAGATACTAATTTAATTCAGAATATTTTCATTCCAAATCTTAAAGTACATCTACATTGCACACTACTGGTGATGAGATAAGAGGTATGTGTAGTTACATGCTACAGTGAAAAGCAATCCGCATCCACATTGTGGATGGTGCATAGCTTCCTGTGACAGGGAAAGGCTCTAACAGAGAGCAGACAGTGGGGAAACATTCTAGAAGCTTACCATTGCCAAAACTGCTGCTGCCCTCACAAAAGCATATCTTTGCTGCCAGTCTTTCACTTCAGTGGGAAGGCTCAGGACTGGGGTGCCAGGAGGACACTACACTGCAAAAAATAGTCATCTAGTTTAGTGCACTGTTTGGGCACATAATGCATCATGAAGGTGCAATATGTGTATCCTTGACATACCAGGTTTTCAGAAAATCTGACTACATGTTGCAAGAAGTAGAGCACTGTGCTGCCATCTATAAATTAAGCCATCACGTTTCTATTGGTTGATATGTCACAGGCCACAGACTGTTTAAAACTTTGTTTTTCTTTAACCTATTTAACTACATTGACTGAACTTGGTGAGGTAAGTCTTTGTTGAAAACTCAGCATCCTAACCATTTTGTTAAGTTGTTAGAACTCACAGTTCACATGCTTGTGGGGAACCCTTAGAGACCTCTAGCAAAACTAAGGTGACTGGATATCTACTATATATTTGAGACAGTTTGTCTGTGTGTCTTTTTGTTCAAGAACTACTCTTAAACTGTAAGATCTAGGATCACCAAATTCAGTATACAGCTTCCTCTTAGCATAACTTAAAGCAAAGTAAGGATTCAGTTGTGCCAGGAAAATGGGATGTACTTGGAATGGGATTACCTCTCAGAAAACCACACAGAAAAGAGACTGAATCATCAGGCAGGTGAAAGTGGCTGGGGGTGTGCCCCCATCTGGGACTGACCCGACCCTGAGGTTCCCCCTCTCCCATCCCTCGGATTCATATGGGAATATTGCTGGCTCTTCCCCTGTGTTAGGGAGTGAGGGGAAAGTGCAGTTATTCAATTATGTCCACTGTGGTTCTCCACTTTAGGTGTTGGTACATCCTTGTGCCAGTGATCAGAGATTTTTGATAGCAGGACCCTGCCATGCCACACATGCACAGTAGCGCTATCTCATGTCCTAGGTGTTCATTGACTACATGTGCAGTGCGGCGCTTCAGTTCCTTTTCCACCATCCTTGGCAGTACATGGAGCTCCAGCAGTCACCCTTGCTTTCGATCTATAACAAAAAATAATTAATTAGTTGAGTTTCCTCACCTTCCAAGTTTTTTCAACTTGTATTTTCTGTTTATCAAAAAAAAAAAACCAACCCAAAAGTGTTTTCCTGCCTTTGTAGTCACCTTCTTCATTATGCCTTGCTCCCCAGGCTTCAAGAGGTGAGATTCATGCAGAGATCCAATGCTGGTCTCAAATGGACATTTATCATGTATAAAATGTCTGGGGGAAAGGCCATCTCTCTCAGAAGTGCCCACGCTGCTCTACCCTTAGAGCACGGCCAAGGCGGGTCAGAGAAGACCACCTTAAGACCTACTTATATGAAAGGTCCTTCAACCACCTCATGAGAGCCCAACCACCTCATGAGAGCCCTCACCCTCTGAAAAGAACTCAGACAGGGACAAATCTTCCATCGTATCAAAGAAACATCCCTCTTCTTCATCAGAGAAGGCAACTTCAGAGGCCAAAATATCTCCTGTCAGATGGGGTCTACCACAAGAAATGCCAGTACAGTCGATAAGCCCAGCACCTTTGGCACCATGCCAGGGAAAGATGGCACCACACATAAGCATGCAGAGCCAGAACCGAAGTACAAGACCCATGGCAGTGATGATGACCACAAAGACTCTAGACACAGCATCACAACACTCTTCGCCCAGCCAAAGGTGGTCCCCTGGGAGTCACAACACACCAGAACCATCTATCCACTGCCTTTGCCCCGATGATATGTCTGACATTGGCCTTACCCACAAACACTGTACTCGGGACACTGGCTACCTTGGGGTGCATGGTCCTCACACAGAAGCCAGTATACAGCATCCTTAACGCCAGCAAGGAGACCTATTAGATGTCCCCCACATCAGCCTCAGGAGACCAATCCTATTCCTCCTGAACAACTGACATCTGAGGAGGAAGAGGAGGAACAGAGGTCCCCTGTCCACAATTCATCCTCATCTCTGGATGAGGCCATCATCCCCACCACCCCCGCTCCAGAAGATGACCTCAAACAGTTCTAGAAGCTGTTTAAGCACATTGCTAACACTCAAGAAATGACTCTCCAGGAAGTCCAAGAGAAACAGTATAAACTGTTGAGATTTTTACAATCATTTACATCATCGAAGATTACCCTTCTGATGGATGAGGCAATACTAGAGCCTGCTGACATCACATGGCAGACACAGGAGTCCGTGACCGCCACAAATAAAAGAGCGGACAGGAAATATTTTATGCTGGTGAAAGACATGGACTTTCTTTTTTCTTACCACCCACCTAATTCTTTGGTGGTTGACGTGGTGTATCAGAGGCAAAAATACCCAGCGTTTTCCAGTGCCCAAAATAAGGATCACAAGCACCTAAGTAATAGGAAGAAAAGTATATTCGTTGGCAATGCTACGACTCTGTGTAGCCAATTATTCCACACTATTCGCGGACTATGATCATACAAATTATTCAAAACAGGGTATTCATTAATGGATCTCAAAGTCACAGTGTTGTTTCAGGCCAATTCCACAAGCCAAATACACAGGAAAGGGTTGGAACTTAACTTCATTTACAAGTTTGATTCCTATCAGGGAAGAATGAATAAAGATATTGGCTGGCTCGCACACTAATGATTTAACCAAACAAACAAACAATGGATACTTATAGGAGGTGCAAATTGTTCTTATTAGCCCCTCTTATAACTTGAACAGTCCAATTCACTATTTTTTTTTCTTTTTCCCCCACCTTCCCTTATTTATTCTTGGATCTAGACTTCTAATACTCCAGTCATCTGAAGAAGTGGGTTGTTACCACGAAAGTTCATGATACCATCTATGTATTTGTTAGTCTTCAAGGTGCTGCTAGACTATCCGTTGTTTTTTAAGTTTTTTTCCAGTTACAGACTAACTTGTCTACCCCTCTGAAGCTTTTGAACATGCAAGGCACTACATTCAGCCGTATGTAGTACAGTTTGCCAGACTTCAGATGAGGTGCCTCCAAGCCTGGTTGACAACTGTTTATAGGGACCCTCTAAACAAGATGGCTCCCATTCCCCAACACATTCTTGTGTCGCTCCAATGGTGGACACAACCACACAATGTGCTCCAAGGAGTTCCTTTCCAACAACATCCTCCAACAGCTACTATAACTACGGATGCCTTCCTCATGGGGTGAAGAGTACACCTAAACTCGTATACGGTGTAGGACAAATGGTCTCTTCAAGAGACTAAGTTGCATATCAACCAATGGTATGATATGCATACCAACACTTTGTAACCCACATTCAGAACAGGACAGTCCATATATTTATGGACAACACGATGTATATGCACTATATCAACCCCAAGGGGTAGCACGATCCAACTGCCTGTGTGCTGAAGCTATCAAATTATGGAACTAATGCATATATCACCACATAACCCCCACAGAAACCTTTCTTCTGGGGGTCCTCAACATCACAGCAAACAACCTGAGCCACATCTTCTCAGACCCACACAAATAGGTGTTAAACACGATATCCCTCCATGAGATGTTCCTAAAAGTAGGGTTATCCCTACATAGATCTTTTTACGACCCGTCACAATCTTTTTTCATCTAGAGCAGACCTTGGCAAGGGATCCCTGGGTGATGCCTTCTTTCTGAAATAGGAAGTCCCACTTATCTACGCCTTCCCACCTTTACCACTATTCCACTGGTGATCCAAAACATTTGCCAGGACCGAGCACAAGTCATACTGGTAGAACCCATGTGGTTAATAGTTTTGGTTTCTGTACCTCAGTCGATTAGCTGTCTGCAGCCCGCACATGTTTCCATGGTGGTCCAGTCTTTTCTCCCAACATTACAGTCACACATGCCACCTGGATCCAACAACTCTCCATCTCAAGGCCTGACTCCTTCATGGCTCCATGATGCTGAAACCTCCTGTTCAAATAGAGTGATACAGATATTAATAAATAACTGATCATCTTCCACCATGAGAACTTACACTTGTAAGTGGAAGAGGTTCTCATAGTGGGTCCAACACAAGCACAATGTCTTGCCCTCTCATGTGCCTTTATCAATCATATTGGACTGCCTTCTTCAACTGAAAAAATCAGGCCTGGCCATGAGCTCGATAAGAGTCCACACAGCAGCAGTTGTAACATTCCATGAATCTCTGGACAGGACCTTTATTTTCTCACACTCGATAACAAAAGGTTCTTAATTGGTCTCCAGAACACTTTTGCTATAGTGAGATCCCCTTAGTCCTTTGTGGGACCTCAATCATGTACTCAAAAGTCTCATGAGGCCTCGTTTTGAACCACTCACCACATACTCCCTATTACACTTCTATGAAGGTAGTCTGTCTCGTAGAAATAACATTAAGTACACATGTGGGTGAAATAGCAGCTCAGATGACCTAACCCCCCTTCTGAAAGGACAAGGTGACATTAAGACCCCACCCCAAGTTCCTCCCGAAAGTCCCAACTTCTTTTCATATAAATGAACCGATAAACTTACCTGCTTTCTTTCTAAAATTGCACGAGAACGTGCTTCAAGCCTCCTGGCATACTCTGGATGTCCGACAAGCCATCGCGTTCTACCTCAACATGACAAAGCCTTGGAGAAAATCCCTGAGGCTCTTTGTTTACATCGCAGAAAGATGTAAAGGACAATCAGTTTTCTCTCAAAGGTTATCAAAGTGGATCTCTTCGTGTATCCATATCTGCTACACCATTCACAACAACCGACCACTTGCGACCATCAGGGCTCACTCCACCAGATCTGTAGCATCAACAGCATTTCTCAGTAGCATCTCCCTCACAGACATTTGCAGAGTGGCATCCTGATCATCAGAGAACACTTTTGCCGGACACTGCACTATAACATCTGGCCCGATCCCAACTACATCTGTGGAACAGGCAGTACTATCTACTATATCCGGAATGAGGCTTCAAAGCTCACCTCCTCAGCTGGACACTGCTCTTTAGTCACCTAAAGTGGAGCACCCATAGTGACATCACTCAAAGAAGAAGAGAAAGTTACCTTGTGCAGTAACGATAGTACTTGGAGATGTGTCTCTCTCTGGGTGCTCCACTACCCTCCCTTCTCCGCTACTTTTGAGCCTCCTCGGAGCTATAGCCAAGGTAGAAAAGGAACAGAGGTGCTGCATGCGCAGTCAGAGGGCATCAATAACACAAGACGGCATAGCAGGGCACTGCTATCAAAAATCTCTGATAGGCACAAGGACACGCTAGCACCTAAAGTGGAGCACTGACAGACACATTTCGAAGAACCATTGTTACTGAACAAGGTTAGTAACTTTCTCTTTCCTGTATTCCTCACTCTGACTGGAGAGCACAGGGCAGATGAAGTTGGACCTGCCCCAGCTGGGGAACATGCACCATTCCCACAGCTGTACCTGCTGGAGCTGCAGCAGCCATGGACAGGTGCTTCTCACCAGGCCTGATGTGGTGAGGTAGTCCTCTCTCACTGGGACAGCCTATGTTCTGAACCCATTCTCCCCAGCCCTATCCCAGAACAATGATTCAAAAGAAGCATGTACATTTTCATTTTATTAAAAAAAACAACAAAAATTCATTTAGGGACCCGAGCAATGCCGGGTAAATCTTCTAATGTTTGAACTTTACAACATAAATAATCTTTTAAGCCTCCTTGAACAATTTAGAGGTAAATTATGGGACAAGCCCAATTTAAAAAAAAATCCATTGTAGATTGCATTAAATCGGGTGGGCAATAATTTTTTGGTGGGTGTCACTCTAAGAATTTGGCAAGTGGTCAAGAGCCACACTCTTCCATTATATTAATGGAGAAGGTGTGGAGATTTGGGATGGAGTTTGGGTGCAGAAGGGAGGTTGGGGTAAGGAATTGGGGTGAGAGACCTGGGAGGGAGTTTGGGTGAATTAGGAGATTGTGACCTGGGGGCAATAGGCTGGAATGCAGAAGGGGGTGCAGGGTGTGGAAGGGGAATGTGACCTGGGGCAGGGGTGCAGGGATTTGGGTTGTTCCAGGGACAGATTTAGGCTGTGACTAGGGATAGCAGATTGGGAAGGTGTTCGAAGGCTGGACCAGGGGTGCAGAAAGTTTGGGTTACATGATCGAGGAGTAGGGGAGTAGAGGGTTGGGAAGAGGGAGAGGCTGGGATGCCAGGGACAGGTTCTGGCTGGGAGAACTAGCCAGCCAGCCAGCAGCCCAGCAGGTTCCTTAGCCAGGGTCCCTGCCTTCCAGCCCCTGTATGTGCTCAGGGGACCCGCAGGAGCCATGTTTACTGCTCTGAACTGAATGCTTGAAGCCTGAAGGAGGAGAGGCACTTCACATGCTGGCTGTCCTGCGAATAGGCACTGCTATTGGCCAAAAACAGCCAATGGGAACTCCTGGGGGCAGGAGCAACAGGAGAAGCCTGTCTCCCCTGCCTACAGGCCCTCAGCATTCAGAAACACACACGTGGCCCTGAATGCTGAGTGGGGGGTGAGGCAGGCAGGGAGCTGGCTGAAACTCTTGTGGTCTGGATCCGGTCCGCAGATCATCTTTTGCCCAGCCCTTTCTTATATCTTTTGTTAATTCAACTGTAGAAATTTTACTCCACTTGATTTTGAGAGGATGATTCTTTGGTACATGCAACAGACTTTTCACACTATTAAAATGAATGAATGTCTAGCTGTTTTTCCATAGAGGGCTTTGGCTTTTTCTTGAACTTTATTTATGTACAGGTTATTACATTCGTTTGTTAATTGGTTACAATTTCATTAGCTCTTTCATTCAAAAATGTAACATTTTCTTTTCAGAATTCAGCACTACAAATAAAGCTTGTCTCTGCAGAATATTGATTTTTTTTTCTTCCTCAGCTAAGATTCCATTTTAGTAATTGCTGACGAGGGATTAAGCTAAAGCATAAGTAGAGTGTTCCACCGTTTTTTACAAATAGTAATTATTCTATAAGGAGAAATAGGGAGAACTATTGTAAACTGACCATTTCATTCAAAAAAGCCAATTTAATCAAACTTTTCACATAGGAGTACCATTTTAAAGGTAAAAACTCCATGAAAATATTTTGCCTAAAAAAATTGCCTTGTATTAAGCTCTGCATCTTCTTTTCTTCCTTTCTTCACACGAGGCAGACATATTAGTTCATATTCGCTGCAACAACCTGTCAAATAAGATGAAGCATATTTTATAATTACATGTTTTTATTAATGATAACAACTTTTACAGTAATATTCACAGAATTAAAAGTAAGATTGGTCTGATTTTTTTATTTCCCTGTGCATGTCTGCCTATAAAGAAGGCTTTTGTTTGGTTCAGCCTCCAAAATTAGAATGCAACTTAGTGTTTTTGGTATCAGATGCATTAAACAAAAATTTCACTATTTAATTTTTACCTTTTTCCTCTTTTAATTTTGAGTCTTAAATCACCTGTTTTGTTTTTCATTACTTTGTAGGCTGTGCTGTACAATGATAGATCAGTCCTTGAAAACCATCATGCTGCTTCTGCATGGAATCTCTTTTTATCTCGACCAGAATACAATTTTCTACCTAATCTTGAACATGTGGAATTCAAACGGTTTCGTTTCTTAGTGATCGAAGCAATCCTTGCCACAGATCTCAAGAAACATTTTGATTTTCTTGCTGAATTTAATGCCAAGGTTTGTTACTCGCGTTAATGTCTATGGTCAGCTGATTATTAGATCATACTGCTATCAGCATTGTTGCTAAAAGTTTGTTGATTTTACAAGATTACATTTAAAGAACTTTGAACTATAAATGTCAGCACATGAGTACGAAGCATGTCCTACATAAAAGAGAGCACTTACAGTCTTTTAAAAATCAAACCGTTGAACATACCCTAATGTACTAGTATAGAATTCCACTCTGATACTTAACATTTCCTTTTTTTATATTTTCTTTATCAGTAGAAACCTTCAATCCTGTTATGCATTAAAATACTAGTTTTTAAGAATCAGAATATCCTGTGAATACATATATTTAATATACATTACAATTTCTCTGTTTCACACATAATAGGAGATATAAATGATCTAAATTAGTGTTTGGACATGAAATAAAGTATCAATTTTCAAGATGTCAACTATAGATTGCCATTAGATTTAGAAAAGAATGAAACCAGTTCAGTGGATATATATAAAAATTATGATCTTAAGTGAAAAACAGCTTTAAAGATTCCAAAATGGGAAATAAAAATAATACAGTGCAGTGACAATGCACACTTACTGCAGTACAGCCCCACAAAGAAGGGAAAGCTGATAGCACATAATTACAGTTCTTTCAATTTGTCACTTTTTTTAAGCTCAATCAACTTCCTGTCTAGTTATATGCTGCTGGTAACATCTGTTCTCTCCATTTTTATTAAAGCTCTTTATGATTACACAACACAAAACATTACAGAAAAATTAACAGTAAAGGGCAACATTTGCAAAGATTTAAAATGTAATCAAATAATATATAGCTTTTTTTACAAGAGTATCCAACATTGATTAAAAATATGTTGTTCAAACAGGTCAATGATATAAACAGTCATGGTATAGAATGGAATAATGAGAATGACCGCCTGCTAGTTTGTCAAATATGCATCAAATTGGCAGATATTAATGGCCCAGCAAAAGTTAGAGATCTGCACCTGAAATGGACAGAAGGCATTGTTAATGAATTTTATGAGCAGGTAGGTATAGAAAGAATTATTTAAAAAAACCAAAAAACTGGTTGATGATAAATTATAAATTTGGAGGGTACACAGCATTTGCTATTTGGGAATGATTCCTTTTGTTACTGTTTTTATTTCTGTTTCTAAAAAAATGACTCCTGTCATAACTTTATTGTTAGCATTTTTTAAAATTTCTATTGAATGTGTTAAGAGCTTGAAAAAAATCCTACCAATTTTATCTGTTTCTCAAACATTAGTTTATTTTTCTCCTTTGTTTAGAATGATGCTGTTAAACAAAAATATTAGATTATGCTATAGGAAGTTGCCTCCACCGAGTCCCCACTTTTACACCTCTAATGGATCTATATGTGTGAGTAGAGTTAGGCATTTGCATTAGTGTTCACAGGATCAGGGCTAGAAAGTCTAATGTCCCTGTCTTGACAGCTTCAGAATCATAGTAGTTCCATACAGGAGAGGGCAACATATTGCTGCATATGCACAGTGAATGCAGAGTATATGCTTGTCAAACTCACATAAAGGAAAAGGCTTATAAAAAGGCTCACATCCTCCTCCTCCCAGAAACAGATATCTGAAATGGTCTCCAACCAGATTTTGTTTTGGGGGGAGAGGCATAATCTGCTCAAACACACAATAATGTTGCTGGCAATTTCAGTTTCTCTTTCAAGAGATAGTCTGTATTGTATTCCATTGAGGGTTACATATGCACAGCATTAATCTGGAATCAGAAAATAGTGTCCGTTGGTACATGGATGTGCCCTGTTTCACCTAATGCTTATGTCTGAGATGATAAACAGTGGGACAGACTTACCACATTTCCAGTTCTTTCTTACCACTATATGATCCAGTTTGGAACCATCAGTGTCCTCGTCTTTCATGCACTTCTAAAAAGCATAGTTGTAAATAGTTGTATCAGTTTTAATTATAGTTGTACTACAGTAGAACCTCAAAGTTACAAACTGACCAGTCAAACACACACATCATTTGGAACCAGAAGTACACAGTCAAGCAGCAGTAGAGACAAAATAAAATACAGTATCGTGTTAAATATAAACTAAAAAAATAAAGGGAAAGCAGCATTGTTCTTCTGCATAGTAAAGATTCAAAGCTGTAATAAGTCAATGCTCACATGTAAACTTTTGAAAGAACAACCATAACGTTTTATTCAGAGTTACAAACAGTCTTCATTCCAGAGGTGTTTGTAACTCTGAATTTCAGAGTTTACTGTAGGTTTATTTATTTCCTAGTTTTAATAGTTACTAGTTTTAACAGTTTTAGAGGAGACTTCGAGGATTTTTTCCTGTCTCTCCTTCCCTGCCTATAACAGACTATGCCCAGAACTCTGAGGTTTAAATTCTTGCCTGTGATCCTTCTTGGTCAGTGACAACCACAAAAGCTTCCTCTACTGCCTGGAAGAAGCTCACATCACAGCTATGTGCACTATGTGCCAGTCCTTTCTCAACTGTTCCAGAAGTTTCTCATGGAGATGGCATAAAACCACATTCAGATCCAGGCTTGGTTCAGTGCTACAACATCTGACTCTGGTGCTAGCAGAATGAGCCCCACAGTCCCCATGCTGAGGCCTTGTTGGGAGATTAGGAAACACTCAGATGAGCAGGTTGGCCAGGCGGAGTTCATTCTAAGTCCCACAGGTACAAGAAAACGACCCCTAAATAGTGAGATCCAGTTATTCCAGGCAATGAAATATCAGTATTGCCTTCTCTGGCACCTCTTAAGACATAAGACCTTCCCATTCAAGGAAAGACTTCAGAACCAATACCAGGAAAAAAAGAGTGTCCCTCACACCAGGAAGTTCTGGCTATGTAGCTTCACCCCAGGATGTCTACACATTGCAGATCCCAAATTTCCTCCTTGATCAGGCCACTCAACTTTCACAGAAATCATATGCCCACTATGGGCTGTGCCTAAGGTATGGGTTATCTTGCCCTTCTCACATATATTCTATATGCTGTTTCAACAGCTCAGCCATTAGAACAGCAGTCTGTCTTTTCCTCTTCCAATGAATTGTAACTGGAAGAAGAATCAATTCTATCACACTTCTATGCATCATTGTGAAGACCAGCATACCCATGGGACCAACTACCTCCTCATCCTTTCCAGAATCACTGGTAGCCCATGACATGGGAACCCTGCAACCTGCTTCAGAGCCAGTTTATTAGCCATATTGGGGATCCTGAGTGCCTACCTGATCCACAAGAGAGCTGTCACCTTCTCTTTTCCCGCCAGAGATCCATCAAGCAAACCCTTGAATCTGATAGCAGAGGAACAATTTTATACCGCAGCCCCAGCAGTTCCACTGGAGTTGGCTAGATTTCCATCCTCCTCACCAGGTGAGGTTATGACTATATCATCCCCTTTCCTACCAGATGACTTCAGGAAATTCCAAGAGATTTTTGAAGAATTGTTGGGGGTTTCCAAATCCCATTGAAAGAGATCCAAAACTCCTAGCATAAACTTTCTTCACACCTCAGGACGGGCAAAAATAGTAATGCCAATCAATGAAGCCATATCAGAATCAGTCAGGATAGTGGGGCATGTGGATAATTGAGACACACTACTACAGTCCATCCAAAGGATCAGAATTCCTCTTCTCTTGTCTAGCTCCAAACTCATTGGTAGGTCAGGCTGCTGCACGTAGAGCTAAACAGAAACACTCTCAATCTATACCTTGATGCTTTCCTTTTTTGTCTACCAGACATTCTGGAAAGGAAAGTCTTCTTTTCCTCCAGTTGCTTCCCTGCTTCCTCCCCTCCTCCTCCCCCCCCCCATTGTGTTTTATATCTGAGATCCAACTACAAAACCACTGTTTTTGACATGGGCTCAAGAGCCAACAATTCTTACACCCCATGAGCCTTCCATTCTCCTAGGAGGTTAATGCTTTTTCCACACTTGGTGTCTATAACAACAGTGACATCCAGACAAATGGGTGACATTCAGATACACAAATGGGAGAAAGGGTTTGGAGGAGGTAGTTTATATTACCTCCTCCAAACCCCTCCTCCCCTTTCAGAGAAAACTCTCACAACAGTATTTTTGTCCAAGAGATAAACTCCTTATTACAAAAGGGAGCAACAGAACACATTCCCATATGAATTCATAGAACCAGGGATTCTTTCCAGCTTACTTCCTGAGACCCAAGAAAAAAGGTGATTGGAGACCTCCACTACCTAAATAATTTTATCCGCATATATTTTGTATGGTCACTTTGGCAGCAATGATATCATCTTTAGAGAAAGATCTATAATTCATAACTCTTGATATGAAAGATTCTTACTTCTGTGTAGATATTTACCCCACTCTCAGATGTTTTCTCAGATTTATTGTGGGAAACAACCATTTCCAAGACAAGGTACTTGGGTTACCTACTATTCTCAGAGTCTTCACCAAAGTATTTTCCATACTAGCAGCTCACATCAGTTATTAGGGTCTCCTGGTTTTCCCATATTTTGACAATTAACTCCTGGCTATCAGGTCCTGACAGAGAGGCCATGTGTCAACTTCTATCTTATTTACTGCCTTTCTTCACTGGGAGTCACAGCATCAACATCAAGAAGTGATCCTCAATCTATGTAATCATTGGATATCATCAAGGGTATCATAAATTGCATCATGGTATGAGCATACCTGCCCAAACACGTTTCAGTTAATGAACACAGAATCATAGGACTGGAAGGGACCTTGAGAGGTCTTCCAGTCCATCCCTGGCAGTCAAGACAGGACTAACTATTATCTAAACCATTCCTGACAGGTGTTTATTTGACTTCCTCTGAAAAATGTACATTGACTGAGATTCCAAAATCTCCCTAGGCAGTTTATTCCAGTTTTTAACTACCCTGACAGATTTTTTCCTAATGTCCGAGCTAAACTGCCCTGACGGTAATTTAAGCCCATTGTTGCTTGTTTTATCCTCAGAGGTTAACAAGAACAATTTTTCTCTCTCCTGCTTGTAACAACCTTTTATGTATTTGAAAACTGTTATCATGTCTCTCTCTGTATTGTTTTTTCCCTCTCATTGGATAGTAGACCTAGCCTTTCCTTGGTCTTCACCTTGCTTCTAATGTATTCATTAGTGTTTTCTTGTTATCCACTTTCATCTTGTTTAGTGTGTTGGTCTTTCTAATTTTGTATCTTGTGTTATTTGCTTATAATAATCATGAACAACCCTTCTGTACTAGCCACCACCTTTCTGTCTCTTTGACCACATGACTTCATGTACCTATGGAATCCCCTTTGCAACAGTTCACCTTCATTGCCTTCAGACATGGTTTACACGTCTGACATGGTAGCAGTCGCTTCTTTCGGTCAAGTGCTTGTGCCTTTACTTTCTCTCGTGGTTCTCATGATCCTTTTATTATGTTATCTAGTTCCAGAGTATTCCTCTAGTTTTTCAGGTTGAAGGGTGCATAATGCTGAATCAAGAGTACTGGTTATCCGTTTTTCTGGGTTTCCCAATACTGTGAAACAGATTCCCCTCTTCTTCGAGGATGTCCCTGCGAGTGCTCCACGGTGGGTGCTGGGTTTGCCCTGGCGCTGCAGAACGGAGACTTGTTGGAAGCAGTATTCGGCCGGGCTGCGCATGCGCTGCTGTGCTTGCGGCGTTCACGTTCTTTTCCTGCACGCGGTCCAGCCAATCGCCAGTTTCTCTAGACTGCCTCAGGCTGCAGATGGATAGAAACCGCGCTCTTCACCTCACCCTCTTTTGTAAGACTATACATCCTCAAATTACCTTGTAAATTGCCCTAACCTGGTTTCCCTTCCTCCTTCGTTTGTTCGTTCCCCCTTTTTAAAAGGAAACAAAACAAAACAAAAAAAAGCTACGTTATTGGGAACTGCTTACCTGTTGTTATCTCCCTATGTTCCTGTCAGTGGCTCTTCCGTTCTCCTCTGTACATAGTTGTTCATTGAACTTTAAAAAAAAAAAAGGGAGATAGAAAAGAAATAAAGTAAGAGAAACATATCCCTATTGACATGGCGGCATCCCCAGGCTTTAAGAAATGCGGCACTTGCTGGGAGGCAATGCTAGCCTCCGATGGCCATGCGGACTGCATTAAATGTCTTGGGGAGTCCCATGTTCCCCAAAAGTGCTCCTCCTGCACTAAGCTCACAGCTAGGGCTCGGAAAGATAGGGAGAGGCGCCTGAGAATGCTTCTCTTCGACAAAGCCCTCCAGCTGCAGCATCAGTCATCTCCCACAGACGAACAGCACCCCAAACAGTGGGCTTCATCTCCCACCGTGGCCGCATCAAAAAGACACAGGCTCTCCCCCACAGGATCCCTGCCTGCTGCCATTCACAGCAGGGTGAGCCAGGGAGGCAGACCCGGGACCTCCGGCACAACTAAGCCGCGTCCCAAACCGGCAGCTTCACTGAAGCCCAGGCAGCCGGAACAGCCGGCACACACCGCGGCACCGAGGGTAGCATTGGCACCACCTTCACCACAGCCGCCAGCACTGACCACCAAACCGCCAATGGGAGCTGACCACAATGGCGCTGGCAGCAGCACCATTTCCGGAGCAACACATGGTGCCGGAGCAAGCGGCGCCGGCGCGAGTGCAGCACACCATCTCGGCACCAGCCAAGGGAGTGCGGCTCCGGCCTGAGCTATAGCTCGCGCTCCCAGATCAGGAGTGGGCAGCCCAGCCCCTTGACTCCTTGGCACAGGAGCCGGACTCGCTCCCTTGCCTTCTCCCCAGCACCGGCACCCTTTCCTCCGGCACCACACTCTCAATTTTATTATGGTAGCCGCTGCAGGTCTCCACGCTCTCCTACCAGACCATTCCTGCCATCACCATTCCTGGCAGCTCAGCCTCACTATCAAAGACATCATTACCACTGGTCATCTATTTCTCCTGCCTCCTCCAGAGCGTCATACGGCCGTTCTCGCTCACCGTATTCTCCACGTCATTATGGGCATCGCTCACACTCTTACTGTCCAAAGAGACGCACACCGCTGGACAGGCTATACCCTCGCAATGACTATTACACCCGTGACTCCCGCAGCAGGTACTCTTACCGCTCATGCTCTGCATACGACTATGCCTCTTCCAGACCCTCCCTGGCTCCTGCCCCCTCTACTCCTCCGGAACACGTGACCTCACCTTGTCAACTTCCATCGGAACCTGACCACATGCCTTTCTCCAAACAGCCGATCGAGGTCTCCCGAGCAGACTCCTCTCCACCAGACGAAGCAGTCATTCCTGGCGAGGTCTCTCTGCCTGATGATCTTTGTCAGTTCCAAGAGCTGTTCAAGCAAGGAGCCGTCACTCAGGAGATATTGCGGCAGGAACTCAAGGACAAGGAGCACAAACTTTTTAGAAATCTTCAGCCTCAGCACAGATAGTGCCTCGCCATTCCCTTGGACGAGGGTATTTTAGAGATTGCTGACAAAATATGGCATGCCTCGGCATCGGCACTCCCGACTAACAAGAGGGCCAATAGAAAATATTTCGTCCCCCTGAAGGGGATGGAGTTCCTTTTCGCCCATCTTCAACCTAACTCCCTCATTGTGGATGCAGCTTAACAGCGGGCTAAGACCCCGTAATTCAAACACCAAGCCTCCATTAAAGAGACGAAGAGACTGGATCTTTTGGGCAGGAAAGTCTACACATCTGCAACCCTATTACTCAGAATCTAACTATACGGCGCACCTCTCCAATCAGACCTTTGACACCTTCTCACGTTTGACTCCACTCATAGACTACTTACCTGACTCAAAAAAGTCTATATTGAAATCGGTCATCCAGGAGGGCTACATGTCAGCAAGAACATCCCTCCAAATGGCCATGAACGTCGCTGACACCGCTGCTTGCTCTACCACCACCGTGATTGTTAGGCGGAGAGCCTCTTACTTGCAAGCAGCTGGTGTCCCTAAGGAGTTACAGAGCAAGGTTGAGGACTTGCCCTTTGACAAGGAAAAGCTTTTTGCCGAAAATACTGACACCATCCTACATTCCTCCAAGGACTCTCACACAACGTTGAGGACGTTGTGGGATGTACACGCCTCCCTTCAGGAGACGCCGATACACGCCATACCAGTGCAGATATGACTATTCGTACGTCAGACATCAATGGCAGCAACAACATCAACAACAGAGGAGCTTTGATAATCAACGCTCTCGCCAGAAACCCCAGCAACGTCGCAACGGGAATGGCCGTGGCCAAATAGGTCACAATAACAAGCAGCAAGTTTGATGCCTTGATCGGGGGCATGCAGTCACAGGCAACGTCACATATCAGTCTACCCACATCTTCCACCACCAGTTGAGGCCCTTTTGAGGTTTCCCATGTTTTCTTCCAGGATGGAGACTGAGGTTTGCTTTCACAAAAGGCATGCAGATCTTTTCTTCTTTTCCTTTGCTCTCATCATGTCAGACAAAACCTCCACTGTTTTCTACATCAACAAACAAGGGGGAACAGTGACTGCTTCTCAGCATGGAGTGGCAGATCATCTCCAGATTGGGGCATCAGGCACCCATTCTGCAGCCTATTTTCTGAAGACACAAAAAGTACTCATGAACTTGCTCAACAGACCAACTCATTTATGCCTTCCCTCCATTACTGCTCCTGATTTAAGTGATGCACAAGATCTGACGATACAGGGTGCCACCATTCTGATCACTGCTTTCTGGCCCAGATAATTCTGTTTCTTCAATTTCCTGTGCATTACATTCTGCCTACTGATTTCCATCCTGAATTTCCTCAATCTTCTGTCCCAGCACAATGGCATGATCAGGCATCCCAATCCATGTATGGATGGTTTTCTACCCTAGAATGGTTTTCTACCCTAGAATGTACAATTCTCTAACAGTAAGGACGACTCCATTCGACAGTGTTACTGAGTTAAGTGGTGACATTTTTTCATCTTGAGAATAACATGGAGGGGTTTTACTAAAAACAGCAGGAATTCCCCTAACCCTGGACTATGTTTGATTGTTAAAGTCATCGGTTTGTTTCACCTTTAGTCTTTTGAGAATCCAGCTGGCAGTGATCAAGATGGTCCATCATCTTGTGGAATGTTACGCTGTTTTCACACAACTACTGACCACTAGATTTTGAAAAGGTTTCCTCAACACCCTCCCACCCTTAAAAATGATTGTGGCTCAATGGGACCTGAATGTGGTACTCTAGGTATTAATGATGCAACTGTCTGAACCACTAACATCTTGCTCCCTCTCCTTACTTTCCATGAAAGTTATATTCCTTGTTGCTGTCATTTCAACGAGAAGTGTTGGTGAATTCAGAGCTATGATAGCAGACCTGCCATTTACAGTATTCCACAAGGATAAGGTCACCTAATGTTTACACCCAAAATGTTTACCAAAGGTTATGTCCGTTTCTCATTAACCCATTCACTAATCCATTAAATCTCTTCCTGACATCGCACTCATCTTCAGCAGAAAGTTGATTCCATTCTTTCCATGTCTGATGATCTTTGGTCTTCTACCAGCAGAGAATGAAACCAATCAGGAAATCCCCTACACTGTTTTTGCAGTAGCGTAGAGACTTGGGGGACAAGCAGTCTACGCCCAGAGAATTTCCAAATGGATTTGTGGCTGCATTATACTCTGATGCCAGCTATTGGACCTACCTCCACCCACAAGAGTATTAGCTATTCCACTAGAACTCAAATTATGACCAAGGCATCCCTTCAGGAGGTGTGTCTCATAAACATTTGTAGAGAAGCCACGTGAAATTCTGTATGTACCTTTGCAACACACTATTCACCAGTGCAGGACTTAGTGCTGAATGCCTTCCTTTTTTGGCATGGTAGTTCTCCCTATGATCTTTCCATTTCCATCCTCATGCCCTCCTCCAACTTAGGTACTGCTTGTCAGTCACCCTTTATAAAGTACAATAGGGAACATCACTCAAAGAAGAGGAGGCTACTTACTTGTAACTGGAGATTCTCTGAAGTGTGTGGTGCCGATCTGTATTTCATTTTCTGCCTTCCTTCCATTCTGCTTTGGTCGGTTCTGTCAGATTTAAAGTTAAAAGAAACTGGATATGCAGTCAGACAGCTCTGCCCTTTATCACTTCAGACGCATGAGGCAAGTCAGGGCATATACATGGACCTATGGAAACCTCTTTCAAACTTGTCCTATTGCAGGCAGTGCTGTGTAGATGTAACTCTCAGTTGAATACAGAGAGGGAACTCACATCTCAAAGAACTTCCAGTTACAGGTAAGTTACCTCCTCATCTCTAATTTCACTCTAAAGCCCCCCATTCACTTGTGCATCATCACCATCTCTTCAGAACCTGAGCTTTTATCATCTAACGGAAAGCAAGTGGGTTAGATGGTGACTCTGAATCATCTTTGCATTAGACTGTACTACTTCACTTTCAGATTTTAATTGCATATCTGGAAATGTTTACTTTAACAGCTCTAATGAAGCTATCTGGTACTTGAACTATAAATCTATAATTTCCACCTTGTGCTTTCCTATATCAAAGAAGTGAGCTCAAAGGGCTTTTCAGCACCTGTTCTCCACCGTTTCCTGACATTCTCTAGGTAATTGTCTGGTCTGGGGGCAATGTTCAGCAAATCCACTTCTACTAAGCAAATAGTAAGACTTGAGCGCCTTTTAAATCTTCTTTTCTTTTGAATTCTTCCCCTTGTTTACAAAGAGTGAAGGAAGGACATCAGCATTCAGGTGATGAATGATGACTCTCAAGCTTTAGTTCACCTGTAGATCCGCCTTACTGATAAGATTTTGTAGAAGAGCAGATAAGTGCAGGATTCAATTCATTTATTATATATTAAGTCATGGAGGGTATGTCTACACTGCCACCCTAGTTCGAACTAGGGTGGCTAATGTAGGCA
>CM057848.1:97115923-97137732 GCA_030068395.1 Apalone spinifera
TAAGAGTTTTATCATTGACTTGTTGGAATATAGCCTTGGGGTTAAGGAGCTAATTCCGTGTCTGGCATGGAATCTGAATATTTTATTGTCATTTATCTAAAAAAATTTATATCAGCTGCTAAATATCATACAGTTGATATTTGTGGAGTCTTAGCTACCTTTATTAATAACCAGAAATCAGATGGTAATACCTTGAATCCTATGATTAATAGGGATAGAAAACCCTTCGGATTTGCCTAATCATAATAAGTACAAACAGGATGGATGAAAAGGACATGAAATCTTATTAGCAGAAGTTTTATACATGAACATGGAGAACTACTTGGAAGTGGTAGCCAGCTGTAATTGTAATAATTGGAGTAACATACTTTCTGCTATTGACTAATTTTTAGAGACTAACAAGCAGACCCTTACATAGTCCAGAAAGATCAGGAACTGGTAAAAAATGTACTTACAACTACATATATTCGAGACTTCAGTTCAACAAATGTTTTATTAACATCAGTGCCAGTGTTTCCAAAGATGCATATCTGGAACCCTGCCCAAAAATATAAAGTAAATGGCTGGATTTTCTCTCTGAGTTCTGCTTGTTGAGCAATAATATAGATGATACACAAGTTACACTGAAAACCAGTGCCCCACAGAACATTGCCTCAAACTCACCCAACTCTTTACTCCTACTCATAATCAATTGCAATACTCATACATGCCTCAATACTCATTTTTTTTTAGCTTCAGCAGGAAAACATGAAAAATGTGATTTCAAAAGTACAAAAATGGATAATGTTTTTGGGCAGGAATAGCACTGAACAAAAGTTAAAGATCCTATTGGCCACTTTGTGCAATTAGGCTGGGGTGGACAATAAGCAGCCCACAGGCTAGACATGGTTCATCACGATGAGCTGCTGGCAGGCCACCATATGCTTTATTTTCCTGTGCCTCTGTAGGTATAACTGCTCAGAGCTCCTGTTAGCCAAAAATAGCCATTTTGGCCAATGGGAGCTGTGGGAATTGATGTCCTGGACCACTCTATGTCCCGCCGCTCCCATTGTCTGGGAATGGCAAGCCACAGCTAACGGGAGCTGAGAGCAGCCATATCTGCAGATGTAGAAGTAAATAAAGCTTCTGGTAGCCCACCAGGGGCTAACCCTGGTGAATTCTGTCTGGCCCCAGGCCGCTTATTACCTACCCCTGCATTAGGCACAGACCCGTATACAAACATAATGTTGCTTTAAAAAAGACCAAATGGGAAAAAATTGTGCCTTAGAGTTACTTGCTTGCCTTTTGGTTCTTTTCTTCAATTTGCAAAATTATAAGATTATTTTCTTATGTAGAATCACAATTCCTTTCTTTCTCTTCCACTTTCTACATACATGAGCTAAGTAATTGGAGTCAAAGATAGCCCCTCTGCAGTGACCCAGAGATGCGACACAGGAAAGTGAGGGGTGAATTTACTCTACCACCTTATTCTCATGCATGACAGTGCCACACAGGCCAATAGCTGTTCAAATTTATTATAAATCATCTTAGCTAAAGAACATAGTCGCTTTTTAAAAAAGAAATTTCTTTAAGAAAAAGAAGTGCCATCCACTTAACGTCAGGTCAGTTTTTAAAAACTGTCTTTTAAGGTAATTTTCAATTTATAAAATTTTCAGGGTGATGAAGAAGCAAGCCTTGGATTACCTGTTAGCCCCTTCATGGACCGTTCTTCTCCTCAACTTGCAAAATTACAAGAATCTTTTATTACTCACATAGTTGGCCCCCTTTGTAATTCCTGTGATGCAGCTGGCTTGCTTCCAGGCCGATGGCTTGATGAAGAAGAGGATGATATAGAAAGTGGTGAAGATGAAAATGGAGAAGAAATGGAGAGTGAAGATGAAGAAATGGAAGATGATTTTGGTCAAAGTAAGATAAGATGCACATAGGATTTTTTAGTGGATTTGGAAGTGGCAATACTTGGTTGAATTTATTACTTCATAATAATTATGTATTTTTGCCCTTTACTTTGGCTACTTTCCTGTAAGCAGGAATAACATTTTCTTCTGCAATTAATTTTGAATTAAAATTAGAAAGATGTTTACAACCTGAGAGAAAAGTTAGTTAATCTTCCAATTTCTTTAAGGACTTGATATTTAAGATAGTGTCAATATTTGCTGTGATGGATCATCCACTTCATACCTGCTATGTTGAGTTCAAACTTACATCTGGTTTGCACAGTAGCATCTGGGTTTGATAAACAGATAATATAATTATTCTATGTTTGTTTCTGAAAAAGTATGTTTGTACTTTTACAGAACTACAAAGAAAAAAAGGCAGAAGGCGAATATTTTGCCAGCTAATGCACCATCTGAGTGAAAATCACAAAATATGGAAGAAAGTGATTGAGGAAGAAGAAAAAAATAAAGCTGAAGGAAGTAAACTGCAGCCAGATAATGTGTCCTTACCTCAAACAGATGAAATTCAGGTTATTGAGGAAGCAGATGAAGAAGATGAACGACAGCTAGGGGAGGAGAAATCATGTTGAGAGGACTTTGAACTGATGTACAGTACAATAGCAGAAAGCATATATTCAGTTTTCACTGTACTGATTATAGACTAACACAGTTAACTTGCATTTGAAAGGCCTTAATACTGTGAGAGGATTCTTGCTGCTCTATAAGAATCCCACTCCTATGCACTTTCACAACATGGAATATAAAACTTTATTCAAAAGATTGAATAGCGTATACCATGATGCAAAGTTCTCTCTGCCTTTCTTGGTGTACAAATACCTTGATATAATGCTGCCTTGCTGAATTCAGAGCTCTTCTTTTCCAAGAGGTACCTCCAGTTGTAAAAAAATTCAGTGACTTCAGTTACCAAAGTGGCTAGAACTTTTTGCTTACATGGTAATGTTGGGTAGATCCTAATAATATTTTGAGATTTGTACTTCATGTTGTTTTTGGATGTGAATATAAAAAGGAAGTCTGTGCCTGTATGAAAACCAATAGTGATGTTACAGTACAAGCCTGATTGGAGGTCTCTACTCAGTGCAATGGTTTGCCTAATGCAGTTATCTCAGATTGGTTTAACCATTCGATGACACTGAAACGAAAGCTAAGTTCTAATTTTTGTGGTTTAAAAAAAAATTCCAGGTGCATCTATTTCTGATGCTTTTTACTGTTGTGCATAATCTGCCATTTTATTTTTGCTGAAAATATTCAGGTTTGCAGTGAGTATTCATAACAGTTGTTGAATACAAGGCTCTTATTATATATTGCCTTGCTGTTCTGTGGTAGAACATAAAAACTGTTCAGTTGTTTTAATTATGAAGGGATTTTATTCTTTTAGTCAATAATGCTATATTTTCCACTCTTACTCAGGATTCATGTTTAAAAAGTGTCTATTTACCACACAGCAGATTTTATATAATTTAAAATACTGCACCAATGTTAGATGTTAATTTTTTGAGGAAAATAAGATCATAATTCATTTATTCTTTGTATGTAAAACTTCAGGAGAATTAAAGTTTTGTTTTGTTTTTTTAAAAAAGCTATTGTTTCAAAATTGCAAGTGTACATTTTCCCTGCCCCAACAAATCATGCATAGTTGCATACCACAAAACAAAGTGTAAACCACTCATGCTAGAGATAAACAAAAACTTTTTACTACTGTTTTGAAAGAAACATGCATACATTGAATAAAGAATGTATTACAGTGTTGTCATTGGAATGTCAATATTTCTATATGTCCCATATTTTAATGCACTTTAATCTCTTATTTTCATGTGTCCATAATACACACAACATATATTCCCTTTAATTAGATGTACATCTTGGACAGCACATATATACAATGCAAAATATGACTACCATGTATTTGTAATAGCCCACAACAGTGTAAATACAGTTATTGAATTGCAGAATATATAGGGGTTTAAGTGTTTTTAAATAAGTCAAAACATCCCATAAAAATTATCAGGACAACTATCATTGTAAGGATAATTGTAAGGGAGACTCCTTAGTTAGGCATCAAGTATGTAATTTATTTGTGCAAACAGTAAATTGCACTCATTTTAAATATGTACCTTTTAATATCAAACAAGTCTTTAGTTTCTGCACAGTGAATAAATCCAGACATTTTGTGTGTTTAGTGTTGGGTTTTTTTGTTAATCTTACAGATTGCATCTAAATTTATCTGCCTTTATACCTTCATCTAAGTTGTGTAAAAAATGCATTTTTCTTAAGTAAACTTCGTGGAAATCATTGTTACCAGGGTTTTTAATCTAATTTGGTAAAATTAGCCGATCTAAATGACTAGGAACTCTGAGTTGTTTTTGTCGCAGACAGCACCCTTCTGTGGATCAGTTTGAAAAATCAGTAAAACACACTTGTGTTATTTATTATATGGAGTCAGTGCCAAATTCCTCTGCTACTTCCATCATGCTACCACCACATCTTTTATAATACCTAGCAGCGGTCCACCAAATACTTCTATCAGTAATAAAATCTATCACTTCTTCTTTGAGTGATTGCTCATGTGCATTCCAATATAGGTGTGTGCACGCGTCATCGGAAGTTTTTCCCTCAGCAGTACCCTTAGAGCCAGCAGGGAGCCCTGTTTTGATGGGATCTTCGAGGGCTCCTTACCAGTCTCCCTGTTGCCCTTCCGGGACCGCCTGTCTCGCTTTCTCCAAGCCTGGCGGTCAATTACTTCGGACCATTGGGTCCTGGAGATAGTGAATACGGGCTATGTCACCCCCTTCCACTTCACCCCACCCTCCCACTCTCCTACCGGGTCCCTTTTCAGGGACCCCTCTCACAAGCCTCTGCTACGGGAGGAAGCCAACCATCTCCTCTCACTGGGGGCAGTGGAGTGTGTTCCACTCGAGTTTCGAAACAAGGGGTTCTACTCCTGTTACTCCCAGTCCTGAAAGCAAAGGGGGCCTCCGCCCAATCTTAGACCTCAGGGTCCTGAACCTCTTCATTGTCAAGGCAAAGTTCAAAATGGTCACCCTGGCGTCCATCATCCTTTCACTAGCTCTCGGATACTGGTTTGCTGCCCTCAACCTAAAAGACACTTATTTCCACATCTTGATTGCCCCTTTTCACTGGAAGTTCCTCCACTTCACTGTGGGCCAGGAGCACTTTCAGTTTGCAGCCCTTCCCTTTGGTATCTCCACGGCTCGTGGGTCTTTACTAAATGCATGGCGGCGGTGGCTGCCGCCCTCAGGAAACGTGGAGTCCAGGTGTTCCTGTACCTGGACGACTGGCTACTAAGAAGATGGTCAGAATCCCAGGTGTTCGATCAAATTGTCATGGTTTGTGAACTGTTTCAGGAACTCGGCCTTCTCCTGAACCTGGACAAGTCCACCCTGACCCCCACACAGTTGATAGAGTTCGTGGGCGCCACACTGGACTCTCGCTCGCAGAGAGCCTTCCTGCCCAGCTCCAGATTCTTAACGCTGCAATCGACGGTATGATCGCACCAGGACTTCCCGACGACCACCGCCAGAGCCTGCATGCGTCTGTTGGGCCTCAGGGCCGCCTGCACGTATGTAGTGCAACATGCCAGGCTACGCATGCACCCGTTACAACTGTGGTTGGCACAGGTTCACAACCCATCCGTCCACTCACAGGGTGATTACGGTCCCTGCTCCTGTCCTTGCGCTGGACTGGTGGACCTGCCAAGAGGAGGTTTGCATGGGGGTCCCATTCTCCCAACCGCTCCCGTCGACCCAACTGGTCACAGACACGGGCTGAGGAGCTCACCTGGGAGAACTGCACACTCAAGGTACATGATCTCCTCTCGAGGTCTCCCTACACACAGGGAACTCAGGGTGGTCCATTTGGCCTGTGCAGCTTTCCTTCCCCACTTGAGGGGCAGGTCCATGCTCATCCTATTGGACAACACGACTGCAGTGGCCTACATAAACAAGCAGGGCGGGGCCCGCTCACACTGACTGTGCGCGGAAGCCGTCAGTCTGTGGGAACTCTGCATCGAAGCGGGCATCCATCCAATGGCCTCCTAATTCCCGGGCTCCCAGAATGCCCTAGCAGACAGATTAAGCAGGTCGTTTGCGACCCATGAGTGATCTCTCCATTGGGACATAGTCCAGTCTGTCTTCCGCGTGTGGAGGTTTCCCCGCCTGGATCTGTTTGCCACTGGGCAGAATGTGAAATGCCCATGTTACTGCTCCCTCATGGGTTAGGACCGTCACTCCCTCGGAGATGCTCTCCTCCTCCCTTGGCCTCAGGGGTATTATATGCCTTTCCACCATTCCTCCTAGTCCACAGAGTCCTGCTGAAAGTGTGGGAATTCAGGGCATCCCTGATCCTCATCGCACCTGCGTGGCCCAGGCAGCATTGGTTTTCGACCCTTCTAGACCTCTTATGTGAGACCCCCATACCCCTCCCGTTGCGCCCAGACCTAATATTGCAGGACTCGGGCAGGCTCCACCACCCAGAACTGCAGTCCCTTCACCTGACTGCATGGAAGCTCCGTGGCTAACGGCAGCAGAGCTCCAGTGCTCACAGTGAGTTCAGGAGGTGTTACTGGGTAGTAGGAAGCCCTCTACAAGGGCCACTTACCTAGCCAAGTGGAAACATTTTTGCTGTTGGGCTTCCCAGAAGAGGGTTCACCCTAGGTGAGCACCAGTCCCCTTGATTCTAGACTACCTGCTGGAACTTAGGCTCCAGCAACTCTCCTCCTCCTCAGTTAAGGTGCACCTGGCAGCCATCTCGGCCTTCCACCCGGGGGAGGGAGGGAAGACACTATTCGCTAACCCGAGATTAATAGGTTCCTGAAGGGCATGGATAGACTCTACCTGCACATCCGGCAACCTGTCCCTCAGTGGGACCTGAACCTGGTTCTCTCCAAACTTAAGGGCCACCCATTTGAACCATTGGCCACGTGCTCACTACTCCACCTATCATATAAGCTTGTCCCTCCTAGTGGCAATCGCATCTGCAAGGTGAATGTCCGAGCTCAGGGCACTGACATCAGATCCCCCCCATACCGTGTTTTTCAAGGATAAGGTCCAACTCCGGCCCCACCCGGCCTTCCTGCCGAAGGTGATCTCCTTATTCCATACCCCCAGGACATTTTTTACACGTTTTTACCCGAAGCCCCATGCATCTGGGAAAGGACAGGCCTTACACATGCTGGACATTTGCAAAGCGTTAGCCTTTTATTTAGAAAGAACCAAGCCTTTTTGAAAATCTCCACAACTTTTTGTAGCCATTACAGAACGCATTAGAGGCCAGCCCGTATCCACACAGCGTATTGCCTTGTGGATAGCTGCATGCATCAGGGAATGTTATTCCCCGTCCCTTAGGGCACATTCCACGTGGGCAGTGGCGGCATCTACCGCCTTTGCAGTGCAGGTTCCCATCCTAGACATCTGCAGGGCAGCCACGTGGTCCTCAGTTCACACGTTCACCAATCACTATGCCCTCCACCATCAGGCCAGGAGGGATGCTGCCATGGGGAGGGCTGTCCTTACCTCCGGTATTGTCTCCTCTTCCGGCCCTCCGCCTAGTTAGGTTCTGCTTTGGAGTCACCGATATTGGAATGCACATGAGCAATCACTCAAAGAAGAAAGAACAGTTACTTACCTCGTAACTGATTCTTTGAGATGTGTTGCTCATGTCCATTCCAAATTCCCACCCTCTACCGGGAACTCACTGGTAAGAAGGAGCTGAGTAGGTCAGAGGCCAGTAGGGGTATATATGCACCGTTATACCGGCGCCACTCCATGGGGCTCCCTGCTGGCTCTAAGGGTACTGCTGAGAGAAAAACTTCTGATGACGCATGCACATGCACGCGCACACCTGTATTGGAATGGACATGAGCAACACATCTCGAAGAATCACAGTTACGAGGTAAGTAACCATTCTATTTAAGATGACATTGTGCATTCATACTGTACATTCTGTTCATAGAGTTCCAAAAAAATTGACTACTGTAGCAATTATGCTCCATTTGCATTATGCTTTATTAATTACACAGTATCTTGTGTATTCAGCATATATATGTGCATTAAGAATACACAGTGTGTCTGACATTGTTTAATTTTAGTTTTGTTTCACCTGATAAAATGGTGAGAAATGCTTTAGCGTAAAGATTTGAATGTAATATTATAAAGTTATGTTTACCCGATATGAAGCAATTGCATGAATTTTCACTGGCAGATTTCTATTCAGTTAGAACTACAGAAGCAGCCTTTAAACATGGAGAAACTTCACTGGTTGGTAAATTACACCCCCATTAGTACATGCTCAGATTAAGTCTTTCCACGCTATAATAACTTGTCACATAAGCAAGATTAATTATAACACAAAATAAAATGGAATGCACATAAAGTGTGTGTGTATAATACGTAACTAATCCTAGTCTAAGATTGGGAAGCAAATGGAGGTAATGACATAATTATTAAAGATCAGATCAAGTCATATTTGCAAACATGGCTAAAAAATAAAAAGGGGTGTGGTTTTACTCTTCCATGAAAGGGAAGAATCAGGGTACTGGCTATCTGCATCAGCAATAATAAAGGATCAAAGCAACTCAGGTTAGTATGAGGACAGTATTCTGACTCTTAATTCCATCCCTCAGATACCAATTCATTTCAAGGACACCAATTAATTACAACCTAGTTACATTTTCATTCATGTCCATCATGACACAGTACAGCTCACAAAACCTAGTACAAAGTACATAATAGCTAGATTCTCATTTGAGGAAATCCTAATTATGAAATGAGTCCCAAAGGGATTTGGCCTAACATGGAGGTTAACCACCATTATGGAACTGCAGATTTTTTTTCTTTGAGAAAGCTTTCCCATCATAATTGCGTAGATATAAAACAAACACACCTCTAAAATATCCCAAAAGACATCAAAACAACCATCCCCAAACATATATTTTAAAACCACTCTATCTTCCAACCAGGGAAAACGAAAGTGTAGATATTTTCATGAAGCTCATTAGGGTCCTCAATATGTAGATCTAATTTCCCTGGGAATCATTACACACTACAGTGCTAAATGTTGTAAGATAGATAATACTATAAAATGTTCTTCCTGTTTCGCAAAGCCTTCATTTTGGACAAATGGGCTATCCTACTGTTTAAAGACAATCAGGTATTCTAACTAAACAAATTAACAAGTCTTCCCTATTAAATGGTTTCCCGTGCCCTTTCTCTTCACTGGATTCCACCTTTGCCTCATTGCATGCCTTGCATTATGGATGGAACTGCACGGTAAAATCTATTCCCTTTGTGGACCCATTTCTCCCTGTGAGTATGGGAGACATCAGGGTATTAAGTTGGAGCATCAGACCTAGTAAAAAAAACAACTTGTGGCATCCTCCTCCAAGCTCCCTTTCCACAGCAGAGCTAGAAAGATGAGTCCAGGACTTACCATGGCAAAAGCAATGCTGCACTCTTTGAGGTAAGTGCCCTCTCAACGGATTTGTGTTGAGTGTGACTGAAAGACTATGTAATTCTATGTCACCATGTTTGAATTTAATTAATAGTTTTAATCCTCCTCTTCAGATCTCTAATGACCTGAATTCCAAATAAAAACTCCTGTCAATGGTTTTTGCTAAACATGTTTCATATACAATTACTGTCACCTTTAATGTTTTCTGTTGACTGAAAGAGAAATTTTCCCTAAAAAAAGAAGGGAAACTTAGTTAACATCAGTAGACCTATTCCCCATATGGGGTTAACATAACTAGCTCCATCAAAGTAAAAATAGTGCTTTTTCTCCGCTAGAATTGTACACTGAGAGAACTTATCTTCATGTAAAACCACACCTTTTAAAAATGAAGACCTAGCCTTAGATACTCTATTTTTCCAAATTTTTTAAGTGTGGCAATGTTTGCTTGAAATTCCATGTTGTTTACATATGATAATCCTACTGAGAATATGTTGCTTCGATTTAGTTGATCACTGGAGTAGATGACCTGAAATCCTTGGGGAGAAGTCTTGAGTTCAACATTGTTGTTAATAAACCTAAATCCCAGGAAATGGATGGGTTTTTGACTCTACATAGTATTTTAGAGCACGTTGGGAAAGGAAACTATTTACCATTGCTTTTCAGCAAAGATCATAAGATTACTTTGAGGCAAATTGTCTTTTTTTCATTTACACAACAGATACAGCACATTTTTGTACATGTAATTCTAAAACCTGAATCTTTCCTTACAATATCTAACACATTCTTGAAGACGTAGGAAAACGAGGGAAACATTTCAATATGCCACAAAAGCAACTGTCTTCATCTATGGCATAGGTAAGAATGTATTATACAGATAATGGTAGTCATTGTGATTATTAGATTATCTGTGTGTGGCTTATCTCCTTGACAGGAGAAAACCTATGGCTCTCAAAACTAAGGCTCTTGGGCCATTTCTTTTACAGGTTATTGTAATGAGGTGTCTGACCCTAAAACTTAAAGCAGTATTACCTTCCAACAATATTTCTGAGAGAAAAAGAATTAGGCAAATAATTCCATATAACAGAAAAGTCAAAAGTATTCTTTTCCTACCCTCTAAAGCGTCAAGTTCAGTGGGTGCTTTTTCTGCAGGACACATCAGAAGCCAGGATTCAAATCAGCTTTTTGAGAGCATTATGTGTCTCTTTTACACAAAACTCTTTTGCTGCCTCCTTCTTTGTCTCTATTTAGGAAGGAGTAAAAGGAAGCAATATCAGACCAATAGCTCTTTCAAATAATAGAACAAAGGCAACGGGTCTAACAGTTTCTTAAATTATCCCAGCTTTCACCTTTGATTTCCCCATGTTTTACAAAATCCTGCCAAAAAACAATCAGTGACTCAGACCCTTGACTCATCTTTCCAGATCAGCTCTATCTTCAGAATCCCTTGCTTCCCTTGATGAGCTCAGACAGAATATGTATTCATTCTACTTCATTAATCACAAAAGAGAGGTTTGAAATGTGTGTTACATAAAAATAAATCAGACCAGGACAACTGAGATCAATAATAGCAGATGTGGAATCAGGCTGCTCTCTAGCTTTTATAAATCTGAAAGATGAGTATTTGTAAAAACCAATTCAGATAAAATATCAGAAATTCTATGTCATCAAATGCCAGCAATGCCCCATTGCAATGTATATTGGCCAAACTGGACAGTCTCTACGGGAAAGAATTAATGCACACAAATCAGATATCCGAAAAAGCAATACACAAAAACCTGTTGGAGAACACTTTAATCAGCCTGGACACTCATTAATGAATCTCCAAGTCACCATGTTGTTTCAGGCCAATTCCACAAGCCAAATACACAGAAAAGGGTTGGAACTTAACTTCGTTCATGAGTTTAATTCTTATGCAAATGGTATGAACTGAGATATTGGCTGGCTCGCACACCATCTTCCACATCCAAATGATGTAACCAACCAACCTAACAATAGAGGTGCTAATTGTTTTTATCAGCCTCTTGTAACTATTTGAACCACCTACTCGCTGTCTCTATTTTCCTCCCCTTCTTTTTTCTCCTCTCTCCCCCCCCCCTTTATTTTTTCTTGGATCTGGATGTCTAATACTCCTGATGTCTGAAAGAAGTGGGCTGTGCCCATGAAAGCTCATGATACCATCTACATGTTTTGTTACTCTTTAAGGTGCTTCTAGACTATTTGTTGTTTTTTAAGTTTTTCCTGTTACAGACTAGCTCGGCTACCCCTCTGAAGCTATTGTCCATACTGATGTTTACTAAATTTCTAGTTATGGAATAGCAATATGCATCACATTGCAAGTGTACTTAGATGACTGACTGATAAATTCACCAAAATGTGGGCAGAAAAAAAACTAAAGATATTTAAGTGTGGGAATTGTGATAAATCAAGAGAGAGAAACTACCATGGACAGAAAACTACACTTTAAAGAATACTGTATATGGTAACGCAGATGCGAGGGCATGCACCTTGGAGAGCCCTCTGGCAGTGGTGCTGGGACATTTTTTACAGTGGGGGTGCTAAAAGCCACTGGTCTACACGTATACACACACACCTCTTTAGTACTGTCCATCCCCCCTCCATCCTCCAGAGCTGGGGCCAGAAGGTCTGTGTGTCTGGGTAGGAGGCTGGTAAATGCAGGTCAAGGCTGGGTATAGGGCTAGTGGTGGTTAGGACTCTGTGTAGACTCCAGGTGAACAGAACCCAGAACATGGGGACAGCAGCAGCCAGGAGCTGAGCTCTGGGTATAGGGCTGGCAGCACCTGGGACCCCAAGTGCAGAGCCCCAGATAGAGGCAGAGGCAGCTGGGGCCCCACAAGCAGGACCACGGACAAAGCCCTAGGTGCGGGTCCTGCAGCAACCATACCCCCACATGCAGGCCCAGTGGCAGAGCCTCAGGTGTGGGTCAGGCAACAGCCAGAGCCCCAGGCATGGACCCTGCACCTGGGACTGCAGGTGTAGGACCAGGTGTGGAGCCCTGGGCACTAGGAAAGCACACCACCAGCACCCCTGGGTATGGAGTGGTGTGTGGAACCCACAAAAAACAGGGGGGCACTGCAGCACCTCCTACACCTCTAGTTTCCATGCCTATGTCTCTGGCAGCAATGACAGCAATTAAAAAAATCAAGTTTCATGAAAGATGTAGTTAAGAAGCACTTTGTATTTGCTTTACCAAATTACAAATGGTGATCTCACAAGTTTTTTGGACAAAACCAAGATCAAATCCCAAAGGGGAATGGGCTCCCTGAATTCAGGCAGGGTACAATCTTTGCAAGCCTTTACGGAGTCAAATTGTTAGGTTGTTAGAAAAAACAACTACACAAGGGTCAAAAGCTGATATTCTTCTTCGAGGAGTCCCCACGGGTGCTCCACAGAAGATGCTAGGCTTGCCCCAGCGCCGCAGGGCGGAGATTTTTCATAGTGGTAGTCCGGCCGGACCCGCGCATACGCGGGGAGTGTCTCGCAGCCTTCGCACTCTTTTGCGCTGCCCTTTCAACCCCCTCAGGCTGCAGACGGAGCAATCCTCTTCTCCTGACTACCCCGCTTGCGATGTTTTCAGGCTTGTCTTGCTTCAATATTAGTTTTTTCTTTCCCCTTTATAGTTCAGAGTTTTATATCCTCTAAAAAAATTTTTTTTTTCCTTTACTCACAGTTAAACATTCCGGTTTCACTTAGATATGTAAGGTTGTTCTTTCTCTTTGCTGTGTTATAAGTTTCCGTTTCTCGTTGCTTTTAATACAAAAAAAAAAAGAAGAAGAAAAAGGAAAGAAAGAGAGAAAAGCATATTCAGAGAGGGGTGAGAAGGACACGAGGTTTTCAAGGCACTTCAGTTTTCCCTCATTGGGACCGAGTGACGCAGTTCAAAATGCCCGGATCCCCGGGATTCAAGAAATGCAAGCAATGTAGAGAAGCCATGCCAGCTTCGGATGGTCACGCGTTGTGCATCTGCTGCTTAGGAGAGAGCCATGTCCCACAGAAGTGCTCTCTTTGTTCTAAGTTAACAAGCAGAGCGAGGCATGAAAGAGAAATGAGGTTGAGAATGTTTCTCTTTGATAAGGCACTTCAGCCCTAGGGGCCTCCTCCAGAGCCACATAAACGTTGGGCCTCTTCTCCAACCGCTGCGCCCCCCCCCCCCCCCCCCCCCCCCCCCCCCAGAAAATCAAAACCCTCTCCAACCCGCTCTCTACCTGTTACTTCTAAGAATAGATCGAGTGTCAGTACGAAGCCGAGTACTTCGGCCCTATCCAAAGCCCAACTGCACCGACCAAGGCACCGAGACTCATAACATCGGTGCCGAAAGTACACCATCATCCGGCACCGGCAGATACTGCACCGAAGACTTTGGCAAGTGGCACATAGGCACCACCAGCCCCAACGGTACCGATGTCAGCGCCTAGAGATGCAACCACCCCGTCGGCACCACTGCGCACCGACGACCATGTGGCACTGAAGCGCTCAAAGGACCACATACCAACTACGGCACCACCTCCAGCGGCACGGAAAGAGCCTTCAGTGCCAATCACCCCTCCGGAAAGAGAACCTGTTCTGGCACCGAAAGACATGCAGCCTAGGAAGGCTACAACAAAGACGCCAAGACCCAGGAGTCTGTCTCCTCTCTCGCTTTCCCCTGCGTTCTCCTCAGAGCCCACTTCACCACCACCATTAGTCTCCCGCGAGGACGCCTCCTAGGAGATTCTCTTCATCAGAGCGTCTCCCATCTCCATTTCTGACGCCTCCAACGCACTATAAACATCAGGACCATAGAATCCACTACCACAGCTTCTCCGCCTCTCCTTCTCCTCTATGTCATGCTTCATATTCTCCATCAATATTGAGAGGGTCTCCTACTCGATCCTACAGAAGATCTTACAGTAGATCCAGATACCATGACCGCTCTCCATCTCAGTCCTCATATTACTATAGGGACCCTATGACAGACGTACATATTAGAGGACCCATTCACCTGATCACCAAGCTTCATATCAATCCTCCAGATCACCATTTAGAGTGAGGACACATGAATCCTCCTATAGGTACTTTCCACCCATGGAGCCACCTCCATCAGTGTATATTCCTCATTCACCATCAATTCCTCTACCTCAACCTGAAGGGGAGCACCATACACTACAGGAATCACACCAGGTTCACGAGTCTCCAGAGGATCCTTCGTCATCCTCCCCCAATGAAGCTGTGATACCAGGTGACATCTCTCCCCCAGATGATATTAAGCTGTTTCAGGACCTTTTTAAGAGAGTCGCCTGCTCCCAAAACATCTAACTTACTGAGATATAGAGCAAACACCACAAGCTCTTTAAGAACTTAGAGACATCACAACCTCCCAAGTTAGCGATCCCTCTGGACAAGGCGATCCTGGAGGTCGCAAACGAACTATGGCAAACCGGCTTCTGTACCCCCAACTAATAGGAAGTCCGACAAAAAATACTTCATCCCACCTAAAGGTTCAGAGTTTTTATTCACACATCCACTCCCCAACTCCCTGGTAGTAGATGCCGCACGCCAGAGGTCACGAGGGCCACAATACAGGAACCAGAGCGCAGATAAGGAATCAAAGAAACTGGACTTATTTGGTAGAAAGGTTTATACCTCTGCAACCCTCCTGCGCATAGCTAACTACCTAGCTCGCCTATCCAACCACAATTTCAATAATTATTCGAAATTTATTGCTCTCACTGACTCCTTACCAGAATCAAAGAAACCTGTCCTCCAAGCATTGGTCCAGGGAAGGATACGCCTCTACCAGAACCAGCCTACAAATAGCAGCCTATGTGGCAAACACGGCAGCTAGAGCCACAGCTACGGCAGTGGTCATGAGATGCTCCTCCTTCTTACAAGCTGCTGCGGTCCCTAAAGAGCTGCAAGCAAAGGTCGAGGACCTCCCATTCGAAAAAGACGTCTTGGTCACGGAGAAAACTGATACAATACTCCACTCGAGTAAAGACACCAGGTCCACTCTAAGGACTCTTGGTATGTACACACCACCTTTTAAAAGATGCCGCTATACACCATTCCAGAGGCATTACGACTTTTACCACCAAAGGCAACCATGGCGGCGGCGGCAGCAGCATCATCATCAGAGGCCATTTGATAGCTCTCGACAATGTCAACGACCTCCCAGACGCCGTAATCAAAATAGCTGTGCACAAATCCAACCATCCGCCAGGCAGCAGGTTTGACTCCCTGGTCGAGAGCAATCCTCCAGTCACAGCCAACATGGTCCATTTGTTCCATCACCGTCTAAGCCCTTTTTACCATCAATGGGCAGCTATCACCAGTGACAAATGGGTGCTAGAGATTATAGAAACCGGCTACACCATACCCTTTCTCTCCCTACCATCCTCAACCCCCCCCCCCCCCCCCCCCCCCCCCCCCCCCCCCCCCCCCCCCCCCCCCCCCCCCCCCCCCCCCCCCCCCCCCGCCCACATCCCTTTTCAGGGACCCCTCTTATGAAGATCTGCTCAGATCGGAGATACATCATCTACTGCAGATCGGCACCATGGAACCAGTTCCACAAGAGTTCAGAGGGAAAGAGTTTTATTCCCACTACTTTCTCGTTCAAAAGAAGACAGAGGGTTGGAGGCCAATACTGGATCTCAGGCAATTGAACAAATTTCTCCGAAAACACCGCTTCAGGATGGTTACGCTTTTGTCTATAATCCCAGTTCTAGATCACAATGACTGGTTCGTTGCTCTTGACCTTCAGGACGCGTATTTCCATATTACAATTCACCCTGCCCACAGGCGATTCCTCAGATTCGTGGTGGGCAACGGACATTATCAGTACAGAGTCCTTCCCTTTGGGCTGCCCGCAGCACCAATGGTATTTACAAAGGTACTTTCGGTGGTCACAGCCCACCTATGTCGCAGCGAATAACTATATTTCCCAACTCGACAACTGCCTCATAAAGGCCACATCCGCCACACAGGCGAGCAAAATGCTGGCATTCACTATGCACGCCTTTCATTCGCTGGGGCTGCCTGTGAACAGCGACAAGTCAACGTTAGCTCCCACTTAAGACATAGAGTTCATTGGAGCAAGGTTAGATTCAAAGAAAGCAAGAGCATTCTTACCCATCATAAGATTCCAGACCATTCAATCTCTGATAAATGCATGCACATCCAACAACACGAGCCAGGTGCTTATACTCCTCAAGCTCATGGGACACATGGCCGCAACTACATTCGTTGTCCAGAATGCCAGACTGCATTTTCGAGCCTTACAACACTGGCTGGCCACCGTCTACAATCACACCTCTCGCGACGTATGCCAGTCAGTTACCATTCCGCCCAACGTCATCTCTTCCCTCACTTGGTGGAGGGTAGACAAGCACCTACTATCCGGAGTGCCTTTCCGCCCCCATCTTCCAAGCCATCAAATCACTACAGACGCTTCTCTCCTCAGTTGGGGAGCGCACAGGAATGGAAAGTCTGTGCAAGGCCGTTGGACGCCTCGCGAAACGTTGCTCCACATAAATCTACTGGAGCTCAGGGCTGTCTTCAACGCATGCAGAGACTTCCACAATCACATTCACAACTTTGTGGTGAAGGTCCTCACAGACAACGTAGCTACGATGTTTTACATCAACCGTCAAGGGGGAGCTCGATCATGATCACTCTGTGCAGAGGCGGTCCGACTTTGGAATTGGTGCATCACCAACGGCATTGTTCTTGTGGCATCATGCTTACCTGGAGTAAGCAACATAACAGCGGATTCCCTCAGCAGGAAATTCGCACCAGACCACGAATGGGAACTCCACCGCAGACCCCTCCACATCCTATTTCATGAATGGGGCATACCATCGACCGACCTCTTCGCCACACACACCAACAGGAAGTGTCTCCGATATTGCTTCAGGGCGGGACTCGGTCGCCATTCCCAGGGCGATGCATTCCTAATCAACTGGAACGGCCCATTGATGTATGCATTTCCTCCAATACCTCATATTCCCAGGGTATTACAGAAGATCAAAGCAGATCGGGCCACAGTGATCCTAATAGCTCCAGCATGGCCCAGACAACATTGGTACCCTCAACTCCTGCAACTGTCCCATTACCCGTCCTACCAGCTACCACTCTTTCCAATTCTACTCATGCAGGATCACGGATGACTTCTCCACCTACAACTTCACAGGCTGCACCTTACAGCCTGGTACCTAGCTAGTTAAATGAGTCAGAAGCCCAATGCTCTGCAGCTGTCAGAATGTCTTAATACACAGCAGACGGAATAGCACAAGAACCGCATATCTATCAAAGTGGTCCAGATTTCAAATCTGGTGCTCTGAACAACGTATGGACCCTACAGTCACCCCCATACATTCTATACTACATTACATCTCAGTTACAACGGACGGGCCTTGCCCTAGCATCACTCAGAGTGCATCTCGGGCAATCTCAGCATTTCACCAGCGGGCTGACGGCTTTTCAGTATTTGCACACCCCCTTACAAAGAGATTTCTGAAAGGGTTAGCAAATTTATATCCTCCGTTGCATACCCCACTGCCACTTTGGGATCTGGACTTGGTGTTAAGAATCCTTACCGCTCCACCATTTGAACCGCTTGCCACAATACCATTGCAAGTCCTCACTCAGAAGGTTGTTTTCCTGCTGGCGATCACATCCGCACGCAGGGTTAGCGAGTTGTTGGCGTTGATGGCAGTACTCCATACACGATTTTCCAAAGAGACTGTGTTATCCTCAGGCACCACCCAGCCTTCACACCTAAGGTCTGTTCCGACTTCCATGTCAATGAGCCCATAGTGTTACCAACGTTTTTCCCCAAACCGCATTCTTCACCTGGAGAGGTAGCACTCCATACATTAGCCTTTTACATCGACCATACCAAACCATTTAGGAAGTCAGACAGGCTACTACCGTCCCTAGCAGAGCGCTCTAAGGGCGAACCCATTTCTGCTCACATAACATTATTGGAACTTGTATATCTCACTGCTACTCAATTCGGGGACTTCCTCTCCCTGCACGTCTTAAGGCACATTCCACAAGGGCAAGAGCAGCATCCACTGCCTTCCTAAGAGGGGTTCCACTAGCTGACATCTGTAGATCAGCCACATGGGCATCTTACCGCACATTCATAGACCATCATGCTGTTCAGCAAAGATGGCTGTCAGATAAGTCTGTAACGACTGCAGTCCTCTCTTCTACTAATCATTAGAGGTCCTGTATCCCATCTCCTCAGCACCACAGGAGGGGGATACTGCTGTGCAGACACCTTCTGTGGAGCACCCACGGGGACTCCTCGAAGAAGAAAGCGAAGTTACTCACCTTCGTGCAGTAACTGTCATTCTTTGAGATGGTCCCTGTGGGTGCTCCACTACCCACCCTCCTTCCCACTTCGGAGTCTGTGTCTGCTTCTTGTGTTTCAAATACTGAGGTGGGTATGAGGAACTGGTTGGGACCGGACTGAGCAGCGCGAAAGGGTGCAAAGGCCGTGAAACACTCCCCACACATGCACGGTCTGGCCAGACTACTGCTATGAACAATCTCCGTCCTGCGGCGCCGGGGCAAGCCCAGCACCTTCTGTTAAGCACCCACAGGGACCATCTCGAAGAACGAGTTACTGCACGAGGTGAGTAACTTTGCTTTGCTGCCAGGTGGACCCTGGTAGAGAAAATTACTAAACCTTCCTTTTTCAGGATTAGCAGAGAGTGGTGTTTTTGTTGGATGGATAAATGCATTGACAAGACTCTGGTTTGACAAGCCCAGAGATAGATCTGCTTCCATTCTGATAGGTAGATGGCTCTAGGGAAGGACTTTCTGTTACTTATTACAATATGGTGAGCTTGCTCCAAGCAGCTCTGCTCTTTGGTATATACCCATGGAGCTTCCAGGCCATTCAATGAGGGGATTGCATGTTCATAGGGAGCAGCCAAATGTGATCCTGGGAGATTAAATATGGATACAATGGGAGTGAGATTGGATTTGCCTCAGAGGTCCAGTAGAATGGAAAACCAGTGTTGGGAGGGCTATGCTGGGGCTATTAATACAACCCTGGTGTGGTCCTGCTTGATCTTTAGCAGCATTTTGTAAGAATGGGATTGGGGGGAAAGTGTAGTAAAGCTTTAGGATATGTCTACACTAGCTTGGTAATTTGAGCTAGGTAGGCAAATGAGGGCAACCGGAGTTGCAAATGAAGCCCGGGATTTAAATATCCCGGGCTTCATGTGCATCTTCCCGGGCGCCGCCATTTTTAAATCCCCCTTAGTCTGAACTACACGTGGCACGGAGTAGGTAGTTCGAATTAGGATCTCTAATTTGAACTACCAGTACTCCTCATTCCATGACATGGGAGGAACGAGTGAGCTCCTCCCTGCCGGTTGAAGTAAAATATTGCTGCAGTGTTTTCTGTAAGAGCAAACGGGTTTTTTGCCCTGATATGTGGTAGGAAAGTCTAACAAGCAAGATAACCATCCCTGAAATCTCTGACGTTGATATGAAGAGTAAACTCTGTCAAGGACCTAAATGAGCACTACACCTTAGAGCCAACATGTCTCAGTCATCAATCGTTGAGGGTGAAGGAAAGGAACACCCACACAAACTTTGAGAGACTGCAACCATCAATTTGGTGAAATGAGAACCCACAAAGATCTCATGAACTGTGTCCAGATGAAGATGACTTGGCAAGTAGAGGCCAATCATGTCTGTAAGGGTTTGAGGTGCAGCTTTGCATGCTGTATTACACGTGCCCTAGGAGCCTCATACTGTGTTGGGCTGTGATTGGATAAATCTTGAGGTCTGTAACAAGAGATCAAATAGGTTGAAATCCTGACTTTGGAATACTCACCTGGGTAGAATCCAACAAAGCCCAATATTGACTGTATCCTCTGTACTGTGTTAAGGACCGATTTGTTTGCGTTAATCAGGAGTTCTAAGGCTTTAATGGTTGGCCAAATAAAATCTGAGCTCTGGACCAGTCCTTGATCAGCCAAACATCTAAGTGAGGGTAAACCTGCATTCCCAGTCTCTCAAGGAATACTGCAACTATGGCCATACATATTGTAAACATGCAAAGGACTGCAGGCAGGCCAAATGAACTGGTAATGCAAGTGCTTCAGTAGCAGTCTGAGCATATGCACCGACTTTGAAAGGTTTCGGGGGTGCTCTAAGCCTTGCCCCATCTCCATCCCAGCTCTTCCCACCCCTTGCCCTGAGCTCCTCCTCCCAACCCCGTCCTGAATCCCTCCTCACCCCCATCCATCACTTTTGTGCCCCGCCCCAATCACCAGCTCCCTGTCCTAAGCCCTTCTTAACCCACCACCCTGATTCCTGCACTCCATACACTGCCAGCCTCTTGCCCTGAGCTGCCCACATCCCAGGGCCTGCCTTGACTCCGGCACCCCCCACACCACCAGCTCCTGCCCCGAAGGACCAGGGCAACACCAACTAGGTCGTCTTGTCTAATATAAAACCTAAAAAAGGCAGGTAACCTTTTTAACTTTGAACAATTTTACTGTACTTTACTTTAGAGTGAAACTGGCAGGCTCTACCTAAATTGCACTTTGAGTAATGTTACCTGTTTTTACTGCAGATTCAACAGTTTATCTGTGCCTCAATCTGCACTTAGTCAATTTCAGAAATTCTACACAAAATGAGTATATTAAATTATGATAACCCAATTTTAATTTGATCATTTCCCCATATATTTTAGCCCTTCTTAAAAAATAAAAATGAAATAAATTGCACATGGGCAAGCTGCTTGCCTTATTCTTTGGGATTCTCTGAACTAGAGAACTTTGAACTGTTTATAACTGAACTAATTGTATTACTGAACATGATGTGCTTAAATTTATGTATGTCTGCTCTAGCACTGTGCTTAATTATTTTGATTGAAATACTCTGAGTACCTGTCTCTCAGCCCAGCACCCATAAGCAAGAGATAACTATCCCAAAGCAGTTGGAATATTTCTAAGGAACACTTCACAGAGGCCGGTAATGACTTATGAATCTGAGGAGATGACTATCTACTGGGATGAAAATGAACTTCCCAAAGAACAGTCTTTGGGTATGTCTACACTACAGAGTTAATTCAAAATAAGAGCCCTTATTTCGAATTAACTGTAATAGCTGTCTACACATACAAACCGCTATTTCGAAATTAATTCGAAATAGCGAAGCGCTTATTTCAAATTAGGTAAACCTCATTCTATGAGGAATGCCTAATTCGAAATAAGTGCTGTGTAGACACTTATTTCGAATCAGCTGGCCTCCAGCCCTTCCCAGGGAGCCCTGGTGGCCACTCTGGGCACAACCAGGAAAACTCGTCTGATCACCCCCCAGCCCCAGAGCCCTTAAAGGGGCAGACTCTGGCCACAGTGCCTGTGC
>CM057848.1:97139641-97155315 GCA_030068395.1 Apalone spinifera
GTTTTCCCTGGGGCAGCCCACATCCTCCTTGCAGCCCCCCGTCCTGGCCCAGTGACCAGTGAGTGCCGTACCTGCATGAGCACCGCTCAGACAGTGGATCTCCCCATGCCGAACTGGTTCCCGACGGATCGGTAGCTATCCGGCGTGGAGAGCTTCCAGAGGGCGACGGCCACTCGCTTGTGGAGGGGAATAGCAGGCCTCATCCGTGTGTCCTGTCGCTGCAGAGCAGGGGCAAGCCACTTGCAGAGCTCCAAGAAGGTGTCCTCCTTCATCCTGAAGTTTAGGGTCCACTGTTTGTCTCCCCAGCGCTCCAGGACAACGTGGTCCCACCAGTCGCTGCTGGTATCCAGATGCCAGATGTGGTGGGGCACCACTCCTCCAGGGCCCCCAGAGGGGCACGGGGAGGACCAGGGGGCTGGCATGCAGCAGAAGGTGCCAGGCAGCCTCCAGCAATTGCTGCCAGGCTTGCAGCAACACGTTCAGCATGTGCACCAGAGTGCCCAGGGGCAGCTCTGGCTCCATGGTGCCGACTGCAGCGGTGTCCCAAAAGAGAGCGACCGAAGCAGGCGGAGAGGAAAATGCTTTGCTGTCCCTCAGCGAGGTAGGCAAGCAAGCGGGAAAGCTGAAAACCAGCTGTCCGGGGGGTCCCTTTAAGCACGGGCCTCCGACAGCAGCCACACAAAGCAACTACTGACCTGATGCCCTGCTGGAACCGGTTTCAGCTGCCCTTAAATGTGATCCAGCTTCCAATCAGTGTGGATGCTCTATTTCGAAATAGCAAAACGCTATTTCGAATTAGTTTTTGGGTCTATATGTGTTTTTGAATTAACTAATTTGAAATAAGTTAATTTGAAATAGCTCTGTAGTGTAGACATACCCTTCCAGCTAAAGGCCAAATAGCTTTATGACCCTTCTTAGGAACAGAGAGAAAATAATAGGGTTTCATGTCAGGATTACTTGGGGACAGGTGATTGGAGGAAGATCACAATTATATGTGCTCTGAAATCTGGGAGTAAATTTACTAAAGATTTCATATATAAGTGACTTCTCCCTGATGAAGAGAACTTAGGTCCCCGTCTCTGGGAGATTGGCACAGGAAGAGAGAGGCTTTGCTACGTGACAAATTAAATATCCCTTTTGAATGCAAAGGCTATCTTCTAAATTGTAATGAGATGTCCTACATTCCATTTATGGCCTAATACATATGCTCTGTATGCTAAGGGAACTGGAAGCTAACTTGAGGACGCTCTGGGCAATTACACTAAGACTGTTGGCAGCAAAGATGATTCTGGGTAGGTTTTTCCTTAACTTTTAGAGCTGGAATAAATGAAAAACCTCATCCTGCTGTAACTAATACAGCAACTAAGTCCTATGACAAATCTGGATCTACAGGAAAGAGTGCTGCAGAAAATTGTGTGATATACAGGTAAAAAGAAGAAAAAAAAACTCCAGGGACTGTCTCCACTCCCATATCCATGGGATTCTTTAGGCTGGCATTGGATCCATAAAGCTATCCATCTTTCTTTGTGTATAACAAGACTTATTTTTAAAAAGTCATTCCATTAGTGGCCTAATGTGCATGCATTTTTAGAAAAAAAGTCTTGGCCAAAATAAATAAATAAATAAATAAATAAAGGCTTGTAACATTCCTTCTAAGGATCTTTGAACTTCATGGTTGTAGAACCCTGCCTTGACAAATGTGAAACACTCTTAGTGAAGTTTGGGGTCCAGTCCTTGGATTTCCATTAATAAGAAGCTTCTCTTTTCTCTGTTTTTAAAGCCATGGACTATCTTTTCAGCCATCAAAACTGTGAGAAGAGATCCAGGGCTACATGGAGTATTGCCAATGCCTGTATGTCAAAGAAAGTAAGACCGACCCACATAAGGTCTCTGATGAAGCAGACTGTTTCAACAATTTACTTGTACCCACAGTAATATATTGAGAGATGAACTGGTTACCTTCCTTTGTTGTTGTTATTCCGAATTTGCAAATCTTATTGAAATATTTGGCTCAGTCTTGTTCCAATGAAGTGAGCATCAAAACTCCAATTGATTTTAAATAACTGGTTCAATACCCAGATGGTGGACACTACCTATAGTAGCTGCATTTATCTTACATACTAGTCAGTAATTTTACTTGCTGCTCTAGAAAACACGTGCAGCACCCCACCCACTCTCCACCTGAGCTTCAGTCACTGCCACACACCATTCTCAGATATCTTTTTCAGCTTTTTAAACTATGTATTTTTAGTTGTAATGACAAATGAAATACTGTGGGTAAAATGATTAACAGCTGAACTTGTTCGCTTTTCAAAGTAGTATATATTTTTCATGAATAGTGTTACAAGTACACATAAAAAGTAGAACATTGTCAGCTTGTGTTCTGTCTCAAGTATAGAATTAAGTAAATTTTATATAAACAGCACTGCTATATAGTTGTACAAGTTTGTCCAGATGAAATATTTGTACTAGAGAATTTTTAGTGGTAGTAACAGATGAAAATTAAAGTCATTCCTATGGGTTTTGTTTCCATTGACTATATTTCTTCACCTTTTTCAATGTTTCCAGACACCAACAGGCAGCAGAGAAGCATGTGATTTCTTGAGGGTCTGAGTGCTTGGCAACCCCATTATCCAATGCTCTGACCCCAGCTGTCTGAGCAAACAACCCTACATGGGTTTCAACCAGCTTTGCAAGGTGACCACAACATGCTTCCAGTCCCAGATTTCTCCAAAACCATCTGACTTTAAGTGTTCAGCCCTCTCCTGGAAAACTCAAAAGAAATAAGATTTGTGGCTCCTTTAAAGGGATCAAAAGCAGTTTACTGTTTTACTTGGAACCAACAATCCCTTCAGTTGATACAGCACTGGTGTGTATCTAGATTAAAAGTAAAGCAAGTTCATTTACAAAAAGAGGTTTTAAGTGAGCTCAAGCAGGGCTGTAACTAAGGCGGGATGAAAGGGGCAGCCACTTAGGGCTGCAAACTGGCAAAAATGGGACAGGACTGGAACATTTCTGGATGTTCCAACCTCTGCAGGGGATCAATATGTTCCCTCAGTGTCTTCAGACAGTGTCTTGTATTAATCTAGATGGAGTAAATAGGCCAAAAATGTTACACAGCATAATCATAGTCCAGTGTTTAAGGTTTGAATTTCATATACAAACGCCCCCATTTAAAATCCTTTTAACCTTTTATTGCAAGTAAAGAATAGTAGGGGAAAAGTTACAGCATTTTAAATGTAGAGTATTAAATAATACTTTCATTTCACATCATCCCTTGTTCATTCTCTCTTTCTCTGAAGAGAATTTTTAGAAAGAAAAACTCCTTCAGCTCTTAGGTGGTGGTAAGATGATAAATGTCCTTTTGGGAAAAGTTGAGATGGATTGGAACAGTTGTTGATGCTAAATTCCAATCCCATTTCATCCTAAATTATAGCACTCACAGTTACAAAAACCTTTTATTATTTTAGCATAGGAAAGGAAAGGAAAGGAAAGGTGTAATTATAATTTGCAAATGTCTTATCCCAAAATTGGGATTTACAATTTTTTTTTACCAAATACTTCAAAAATGGCAGATGTTCTTTCAGAAGTTAACAGAGCTTAACAATTTACAGCTCACTTCATCTATAATTAAAACAAAATTTGAAATTGCTGCTATATTGTCCAGCTATACAGAAAGACGGTAGACTTTTGATATGGTTTTAATCAGGCCACAACTCTGATTAGATGCTTGGGTCAACCTGGCAGATAACTGTACAGTAATAATAATTAACCAGGAGTCTTCTATCAGCTTCCCCCCCTTCTCTCATTTAGGTCCCCAGCCAGCTCATTGATGGGAACTTACCAACCATGTCCCCTATAAGAGGGTTAAGAAGGGCTATAAGAAATGGTGGTTGGTACCATTCATAAGAGCCTCAACCACTCCTTACACCCCCATCTGTTCCTCTAGCCAACACCTCCTTTCTAAGCCCCTTTCCAAACTATTTATATGGTCATTATATACCTCGCCCATGGAGTACCTGCAATGGATGTCTGCCATGCACTTACATAATTGGTTGTGATATACAGCTAACCCTATCATGCCACACATCAACAAAGCCCTACCTGAACCCTGAATTTTGATTGCTATCTTCTCTGGTTACCTGTCCCTCAGTCTCTCAGCCCAACACCCATTGTGGGAAAAAACTACCCCACTCTACATAGGCCAGTCTGGTGATGAGGAAACAATCCCTTCCCAGCCCCCTATAAAGGAGTGCAATACCCATACAATGCCTGTTCTTTGTTAAAAGGGTTTCACTGCTCAAGGGCCCCTTTTAAGCTACCCTGCCCTTTTGTTTCCCAGGGAATAAGTCAGTAACTATGCTGACCACTTCCCCCTGCACCCAGCAATAAAGCACTATTCTCTTAATTTCATCCAGCTAACCAAAATCCATTCCTCTTGAAGGTCCAGTGGGGTCATCTAACTGAAAACAATTGCTTATTTGCTTCGGAGTATCTATTTAGGCCTGACAAATATGTTGTTTGGACTAATTAAATCTCTGCCTCACTGTTGCACCTTTTGCCTGTCAAAATTTATTATTGTGATATCTTATGAATTTGCACTAATCTTTTATAATTGAGCTAACAGTTTTCCTTGTTTTCAGGAATCTACTTCTGATTCATTTGCCTAGTTGTCATTGTTCTTGCGAAAGCAAAATTAGCAAAGCCCCCTAGCTAGGTTTTTATTTGTACTGGTGGTGCACATTCAAGTATGCCTCAGTGCACATAACATTTATTCTGCACATGGGTGGAAAACACTAGAGGGAACATTGGTCACAGGGCAATGAAATTTGAGAACCTCTGATCTAGAAGAGAATAAGGTAAAAAGTAACAGCATAGATTTGTTAAGAACAAATTATGTCAAACGAATCTGATAGCTTTCTTTGGCAGAGTAACAAGCTTTGAGGATAGGGGGACGTGATAGATAAGGTATATCTTAACTTTAGTAAGGCTTTTGATACTGTCTCACATGACTGTCTCGTAAACAAACTAGGGAAATACAACCTAGATGGAGCTACTGTAAGGTAGATTCATATGTGACCCTGAACTAGAGAATGGAAGGTGGAAATAGCCACCAGGTGTACTTTGGACAAGGGATGTGATAGACCCTGGTTCTTCAAATAAAGCAGATAATCTAAGACTGATTAGACTGTAGCATCAGAGGGGGAGATGCCTCAATCTGCCACCCAACACAAGAACCTTGCCCATTTAGCCACCTAGCTGATTGGTCGAAGAGTTCCTGCTCTCGAGGAGGACCTGGCAGACTCCCTCCAAACATATCTGGTCCTCTGGGTTTAGCCACACAGCACTGTCAGGCGGTGGCAAAATGTGAGGTAACGTGTAGGAGATGCCCATGATCCTGGGACAGGAGATCTGGCTGGGCCAGCAATGGCCACAGGGGAGCACCACTAGACTTGATAAGGTCCCAAACAAATATTCCTGGGGCTACTCATGGGCAATCTTGATGACTGTGTCCTTGTCTCTCTTGATTTTCTGCAGGTCTCCGTTGATGAGTGGCATCAGAGGAAATGCATATAGAAGATCTCCTGCCCACAACAATAGGAAGTCTTCTGATAAAGAGCCCAGGCCTAGGCCCTGCCTGGTTGTGAACAGACCCATTCAGGGAGCAACCACTTCTGGAATATCATGTGGGTCACCTCCACATGCAGCATCCACTCATGGTGAGAAGTCTCAGCTCAAGTGATACATGAGAGAGTTCTGTGTACCTGGGAGGTGACAAACTTCCAAGTTGCTATTATGTTTGATACAGAAGTCCTATAGTTTCTTGGACTCCCTGCAGAGGGCTAAAGAACAGGCTTGCCTGCGGATGTAAAACATGGAGGCTGCACTGTCCATGGACTCTGACCACCTTACTTGTTAGGTGGGAGCAAAAGGCCATGTAAGCAAGACAAGTGTCATATCCGAAGTAAAGGGGAGGAGGGCGGGTAGTGGAGCATCCACAGGGACACTCAACTTGAAGAATGTCAATTACTGCACAAATGAGTAACCTCCTCTTCTCCTTCAAGAGATATCCCTGTGGATGCTCTACTCAGGTGACTATAAGCAGTGTTCCTAGGACAGTAAGGGCTTCAGATCAGGCAGGAAGACTGTGGACAAAAAAGCAATGCCCATTCTAATGTCAGCTGTAGTATCCTGTAGCAGGGAATAGTGTTGTGCAAACGTGACATGTGACACCCATGTGGTTGTTTCGCATATGTCGACAAGGGGAACAGTGCATGGGAAGACAGTGGACACAGAGACAGAAAGTTTAGAATGTGCTCTGATGGTCAGGAGGCTGGACTTGTTTGAGCTAGTAGCACAAGCATATGCAGTCAGCTATCCATTTAGACAGCGTTTGCTTGGAGATGGCATTTCCCTGAGATTGTGGCACGGAGAAGACAAAGAGTTTCAGAGTCCTTCAGAATGGTTAGATAGTGCCCTGCACATATCTAGTGTATGCATGGTGGACTCAAAACCATTGAGGTGTGATTTTGGGAAGAACATTGGTCAGCAAATTGGTTAGTTTGGATGGAAGGAAGAATGTACTTTGGGTAGAAATTTAGGGCACATGCAAAGCATGACTTTATCTCTACAGAAGGTGGTATCTGGAGGGTCAGCCACAAGAGCTCTGAGTTCTCCCCAGAAGGTGACTGTGAGCAGGAAGGCCATTTTCATGGAAAGGTGTAAGAAATATTTTGGATGCTATGTAGGTATGTGGTGGATATGGTGCTGTTGTGTTTGAGACAAGGTGAAGGAGTATACTTTATGCCCAAATGCCTTCATCCTTTTATCATCTTTGTCGGATGGGGTGGTCTTGAATTGTTGCTGTTGCTTGTTCTGGTTAGCTGTTTCCATTACTAGCAAGATAGGACCAGGGTGTGTGAAGAGGAATTTGGTGTCCATAGAGGGAATGAAGTATTTCCAGTCCATGTGCCTGCTTGTGGGTGCAATGGACGCAGGTGTCTTCCATATAGTTTGCGCAGCATTAATGAGAAGTGATATTTTGGAGACAGTAGCTATGTTGCTGAAGTGGCAGCATGACTGCTGTACTCTGTGTCTGGCCAGGGAGGGTAGAGATGGAACTGACAAGCCTGGATTGTGCGTGTGCTATTTATAGACTGATAGCTTGTCAGGTTGGCGGGGCAGGGAGACTGCTAAGAAAATCTCTGATCAAAGGCTCTGGGACACACCTCTCGAAGGAGAATTCTTGTTCTTTTTGAAAGACTATGAACAAGATAGCAGGGGTGGTGACTTGCATGTGCCTATGGTGGCCATGCTCCACTAATATGAGAGCATGGGGGCCTGGCTGCATCTAAGTTCAGGACTGGCCCTCTCCCTCAATCCCACCTGCCACCCTCACACACTGCCCCCAGGTATATCCCCAACCCTGCTTGGTCCACCTAGGCAATTTAAAAGGATCCAGTGTCCACCACAACCACCACCAGCACAGCAAAGTTAATGTGGCTTCCTGCCTGCCTGCCTGCTCTGTGCTGCTTCTGAATCCAAAGCATATTCCTGCAGCCCCTGGGTTTGGGGTGGTGTCTCCATGCGCTACACCCTCCCCATGCTCACACACATGTAATGGAAGCTGTGGGGATGGTACCTATGGACAGCAGCACATGGAGACCACTGCCCTCTCCCCTGCCTACGAACAACTGCCAGAGTTGGGTGCAGGTCACTTATGGGAGCTACCCCAGGTAAGCACCACATCCCTCATCTGCTACTTCAACCGAACTCCCTTCCCAAACCCAACTCCTCATCCCTCCTGCACCCAAACTCCTTCCCAGAGCCTTAGACAGAAGTGTAGGACTAAGACCAGTTCTGGGTACCACCAAAAATTCTGCAAGCCTGCAACTCATGCAAGATAGTCATAAATAAAAGATGAGGCCAGATACTCAGCTGCTGTAAATTGGTGCAGTTCCATTTATTCAGTGGAGCTTTTCCAATTTACACCAGCTGAGAGTTTAGCCCATCTGCTTTAACGTCTTTCAGCACAGATGAGATATGGCTCTGGTTGTAATGTCATGCCTAATTTTGGCTTCAGATTTGGAATCAAAGCATGTGGAAAATGCAGGTGAAAGCGTTGAAGTAATGAAGTAAAAAACAAAAACATTTCCATCCTGGCCAATTGTTCTCCGAGACAATGTCTTCTTCCTGAATGAAAAAAAAATATATCTTTAAAATTACAATAATGACATTTGCCCTTCCATTTTTAATAAGAATAGTTAATTTCTGCTTCAAATCTAAGTGGAGCTGTTTGGACACAACACTGCATCAGATTATAAGAAATGATGAGTATCTTTTTCTATATCACGTTATCTAAATGTGGATCACTTAACACTGTTGTATATGGCTGTGTGATAGGCATGAGCTCTTACCAAGTGAAAAAGGAACGAATGCATCTTTCTTGATAAACTGCCCACTGCTGTCCAAAAACCGTTCAGGATAAAACACTTCTGGGTTACTCCAATACTTTTCATCGAAGTGTACGGAATAGAGGTTTGTAATTATTGTAGTGCCTTCAGGAATAGAATAACCACGCAAAACTGTATCCTTAGAAGTTGCATGGAAAATACCTAATGGAGCTATATTACAGAACCTTAAAATTTCATGTAGAACAGCTTCAGTGTAAGGCATTTTGCATTTATCTTCTAAAGAAGGTGTTTTGTTTGGGCCCACGACAAAATCAATTTCTTTATGAACTTGCCCTGTTAGGGGGAAAAAAAACCCTTCAGTTTATTGCGCAATACTTGAAAATTCAATGATAAAGAATAAATACATAAATTATTTGTTTTAAGACATGAAATGTGTTACTACTTAATACAGCACCTAATAGGCAGGTATGGTAGATATTTTCAATATTTAATTTCCTCCTGTTCTCTCATTCTGCTGCTGACAGTTTTTTCAAACTTCAAATAAATGGTAATTTCATAACAAATGTCGATTCCTATGATTTTCCTTAGTCAGTAAGTTCCCTCACTCAAGGAGCTCATCAGAACTGGAATAATGACATCACATTCTACATAGCTAAAGTGAGGTATATTAGCTGCAAAAAGAAAAAAATCAAACACAAAAGCAGACTATATATAACAAATTCAGATTTAAGAACTACTTAATTTCTAATCTAATTATCCCAAAGTAGTACATTATATATGTTGTATAAAATCACCCACTATTTTAAGAATCTTGAAATAGGCATACTATGGTAAAAGTATCAATGTTGGCTGGTTTCTGGATTTTGGGGGGGATATACATTAAATTATTCACTTGTCAAGCTTTCTTTTAAAAATAAGATCCTTTACACCAACTTTCACACTGAAAAATTGCATAAGCGTTTGTTCAACAGGGTAACAACTTCTTTATTCTTTTTTCCTGATGTATTTTACCTTTGTGTTTGTTAATGCCATTAGACAGCCCCCAAATCACATAAAATAATAGTGATACAGTTCAACTGGCATCAATGCAATATATGTAGACAACAAAGAACAATTACCAAGTTCTTCAAAAACAAAAAAAGGAAGTTACACACTCTGTGCAGTAACGGCTGTTCTTTGAGATGTGTCTCCCTGTGGGTGCTCCACTGTTGGTGACGGGTGGTCCCTGGAGCTGCAGTTCTTAGCTTTTCTTAGCAGTTGACAGTTGGCCTGCACACATGCAGGAGGCGCCTCGTGCCACTGACAGTTTGGCGCCTCGCTGCAGCCCGAACCCCCCCTTCAGTTCCTCGTCTATGCTCAAGTTAATAAAAAAAACTCTGAGTAGAGGTGAGGAAGGGAGAGTCATGGAGCACCGATGGGGGGTGGGGACACACCACAAAGAACAGACATTACTGCACAGGGTGAGTAACTTCCTTTTCTTCTTCGGATGATGTCCCCGTGGGTGCTCCACTGTTGGTGATTACAGAGCAGTATCCCGTGAGGATGGTGGGACTTGGAGTTACTGCTTAGTGGTGGAAGATAGTACCGAAGTAGCCATTGCTGTATCAGCCATTATTTGAGGCATGATAGCGTAATGCCTGGCAAAGAATGGTTGGATGACCATGTGGGCACCCGGTATATGTCCTTCAGGGGAACACTGTTCAGGAAGGTGGTTGATGTTGCAGTGGCACGAATGGAATGTGCTTTAGATGGCACTGGTAGATGTTTATTCCAAAGAGCATAATGTAGTATACAGGCTACTATCAACTTGGAAATGCAATGCACTGAAATTGGAGTGCCCTTGGAGTGGTTTGCAAGGGGAAAGACATGGAGATTTACGGAACTGTTGTGTTCTGTCGATGTAAAAGGCTAGAGTTCGCTGAACATCTAAGTTGTAAAGGATAGCATCTCTGTGGGATGTGTGAGGCTTTGGGTAGAACAAAGGTAGGACTATGGGCTCATTGATATGGAAGGAGGTGCTGACCTTGGGCACAAATGATGGGTGCAGCCTTAGCATAACTTTGTCTTTAGTGAATATAGCATATGGTGGGCCCACCATGAGGACCCCTATCTCACTAACCCTCCTCACAGAGCTGATGGCCACTAAGAACAGCACCTTTGTAGTCAGGAGCAAAAGTGGACAGGTGGCTATAGGTTTGAAGGGAAGTCTCAGGAGGCAGTTTAGGACTAGAATGAGCTCCCAGGAAGGTGCTGGGTTCTGCGAAAGGGATAGAGGTTGTGGAGGCCTTTGGGGAATCGCCTCATAATTGGGTGGGCAAACACGGATGCCCCATCGATGTGCTCATGGAAAGCTGTGATCACCTCTAAGTGCACCTTGATAGATGAAACAGATAGGCCTTTGTTCTTCAGATGGAGAGGGGCCGCACAGGGATTGACTTGTGTCTGTTGGCACCAGGACGTGAACCTTTTCCATTTGTGCAGGTAAGTCTTGCGAGTGAATGGCCTCCTACTGTTCACTTGTTCTGAACATTGGGATTCAGCACCCTGAAACCACAGAGAAGTCAGGCGTGAAGGTGTAGTGTGTGTGGTTGGGGGTGAAGTATTTTGCCCCCGTTTTGAGACAGAAGGTCACATTGAGATGGCAGTGGGAGAGGTGGTTTGACTGTCATGCGCTAAGAGTATGGGAACCAAGTCTGTTTGGACCATGATGGGGCTATTAAGATGACTCAAGCCATGTCTGATTAAATTTTGCGCAGGATCCTGGGGATCAGTGCCACTGGGAGAAACATGTAATGTAGAGGTTTGTTCTAGATGATTAGGAACGCATCACCCATGGATCCCTGGCACAGTCCCGCCTGAGAACAAAATCAGCGACACTTGGAATTGTCCCTAGTTGCGAAAAGATCTATTACTGGGTATCCCCACCTGCAGAAGATAAGATTGCATAACCATGGGGTGTAGTTCCCACTCGTGGTTTCTGGTAAAACTGCAACACAAAGTATCTGCCATGATATTGTTAACTCCAGGTAGGTAAGATGCTTTGAGGATAATGCCACGCTGGATGCATCAGTTACAGAGGCAAATGGCTTCTGCGCAAAGGGATCGAGAGCATGCGCTGCCCTGCCTGTTTATGTAGAGCATGGTCGTTGTGCTGTCCGTTAGGATCTGTACAGTACTGTTTGTACTGGCGGGAGCAAAGTGTCTGCACGCATTCCTGACCACTCTAAGTTCGAGAAGGTTGATGTATAATATAGTTTCGTGCGGTGACCACCTTCCCTGCACTGTGTGGTGTTGCATGTGTGCTCCCCAACCTATTAGTGAGGCATCTGTGGTAATTCATACTGATGTCTCAGGCTGCAGGAAGGGAACTCCTGCGAAGAGGTTGTGGTGTGAAGTCCACCACTTGAGAGAGTCTAGTACCCATACCAAGAGGGTGACTCACTTCTAGAGAGATTGTTGGGAAGGCTTGTAGATGGACGTCAGCCAGTGCTGCATAGCACGGAAATGGAGACACGCATACTGGACAACATACGCAGTAGCTGCCATGTGGCCCAGCAACTGGAGGCAGGTATGCACGGTAGACAATAGATTCATGACTAGAGTAGTCATTAAATACCAGAGTACATTGAATTGTTGGTTTGGTAAGTATGCCTGGGCTCATATAGAACTGAAGTGAGCTCCAATGAATTTGATGTCTTGAGTTGGTTTGCAAGTTGACTTCTGTTCCTTTATAAGTCCGAGGTACCAGAACAAGTATCTGGTCTTGGAGACCATCTCATATGTTTCTGCTCTTGATCAACCCCTGATGAGGCAGTCATCGAGATACAGAAAGATTATGACCCCCTGTTGCCGAAGATAGGCTGCTGCAACTGCGAGTACTTTCGAGAAAACACGGGAGGCCGAAGAAAGTCCGAAGGGGAGAACTGTACACTGAAAATGGTTGTTCTCAAAGATGTCTAGCTTCTTGTACTCTTTTTCATTGCTCACAGATTTGATCTGAGCAGCGTTGGTTCACACATCCACCACCAGTGAGTTTGGCTGGGAATGGGAAAAAAGGAAATCCAGGTCCTTGGGGGGGGAGGGGAACAAAGTACTTTATGTCCACTTTCTTGCAGGTTGATTGGATGGAGGTGGGTGTTTGCCAAATGTTTTCGGATACCTCCATTATTGCCTCATCAATAGGAAGAGCGATCCTTCCTTGAGAAGATGGGCAAATGTTTTTTAGGAGGCAATGTTGTTTTTCTTTTACTTCTTGGAGTTGAATCTCCTGGCTGGTAACTACTCTTTTAAAAAGCTCTTGGAATTGTCTGAGGTCTTTTGAAGAGTTTGATGTTTCTAGTACTACACCGTCCTCGAGGGATGGGGACGAATTATACTCCAATGTCTGCTGGTCTTGTATGACACTCTCCCCGTCAGAAATTTGACGTTCCTCATCTTCTTCCGAGTCCAGCGAAGGTGGGAGGGTGTGAGTGGAGAGGCTGATGGGAGTCTCCTACGTGAGACAGTTGTGCTCCTTGGATAGTGTCTGCATGGCTCCCAATAGTCCCACTGTGTCCACCTCGGAGGGCATTAGGGAGGAGAATACTGCCATTCCGGGTACCAATGATAATAATTAGGTCTTTCATGGTACTGCTGAAATTGACAAGTTGTAGTTAGGGATGAATGTTGAGAGGAGAAAACACTCCTCTGATTATATTCAGTAACTGCAACATTCCTCTGTGTCAGCAGGGGTCTAATGCCATGTGAGGGTGAACCTGGAAGCATCAGCTAGCTGTGGGGGACCCCTTGGTATGGGGGAGGAGCTCAGCTGACTGCTGTAGGTTTCAGCTGTTAAGGTGAAATTGGCTTCAGTTTGAACTGTGCTGTTATGCTGCCTCATCTGTGTTAAAGCCTTCAGTGGGGAGGGCTTCTCTGCCGATGATGGCTTAGGAGGCGGCGGTGCTGAGGATTTGTGGGGCCGCTTAGCAGGCAGTTCCGCACTCCTCCTCAGCACTGAATTCTGCGGTGCCAGCTGCAGTGGTGCCGTGATCTACCTGCACAACCCATGTGGTGCTGTTGACGTGCGCGCCAGATACAAGCTAGTGTGGGTTGCAACTGTGACGGTGGGCTTTGCTGCTGTGTGTAAGGTGTCTCCAGTGGTTAGCCTGGGGGACGGCTTTGCCAGCAGTGATCTGGCCAGAGAGGCTGTTGTCCTGCTCTGTTTATGGGGCAATGGAGACGCAGACCTGCATTTCAAGTCTCCGTGCTTTGCCAGTGGTTTGGTCTCATCCAATGGTTGCAGCGCCCTTTCAAATAAATTCATTTGGAGACACATTTCACGGGCCTTCCTGGCTCTGGCCGTGAGGCTCTTGCTATGGTCGCATTTTGGGGGGGGCGTGGGCTTCTCCCAAGCACCTTATACATGCCTCATGCCCATCAGAGGCTGGCATGGGCTCTTACATTTTAAACATTTCTTAAAACCTGCAGGGGTGGGCATGATGAGTGATATTGAATCTCAGGCTGCCTTATTCTCCTTTCCTCACTCACTCTGATTTTTTTTTTTTTAAGAGCCCCAGCCGAGAGAGTGAAGCAGAGTCTGAGAGAGATTAAAGTTGCCGACGCTGCGGCAGTCTGTCAGGACGGAGGCTAGGACAGCCTGTTCTTTCTCTTTGCCGTTCATTCTTTGAAGTTGTAACTAGTAGTTAATTAAGCGCAATAGTCCAGAATGAAAAGCAATTAAGTAACAAATATGTGTGAATAGACAAAACTCCTGAGGCGAGAGAAGTTAGAGCTCCATTCGCGACCGAGGGCGGTTGAAGAGGAACTGAAGCGGGAGGGGGGGCCGGGCTGCTGTGCAAGGTGCCAAACTGTCAGTGGTGCAAAGCACCTCCTGCGCGTGCGCAGCCCAACTATCAACTGTTAGGAAAAGCTCTGAACTGCGGCTCCGGGGACCACCCATCACCAACAATGGAGCACCCACGGGGACATCACCCGAAGAAAAACTAACCTTTCCCATCCCAAAGAAAGTGCAACAGACAGATCAGACCAGAACCTTAGTGCATTTTGTTGTAAACTGGTATTTTCGATACATATTGATCTTCACATGGAAAATGTCTATGTAAATGCAAGGTATTAATATTATTTTCTACTATCTAAAAAAATCTTATCTTGAATCTTGAACTTATTTTTCTCCCAAGAGCTAAAAGAAATTGAAACCACCGGAGAATTTTAGGCAAGAGGGATCGCTTTATGTTTTAAAAGTATAGTTCCTCCTGAGTGATCTGGGTGAGACACACAACTCCAAGAAGTGACTCGAACTTGGTGGGTCCTGCGCTTTCAGGTGGATTTGCTTGCCTCAGAGGCTCAAAGCAGCCCTCAATTTTAGGCACCATGCCTAGGGTGCTAGTTTGCTGTTTACCTCTTTTCATCATTAGCCAGCGTATGATAACAGCAGAGAATAAACTCCAAAGCCCTTTTTCTCAAGTGGGAATGGGGAAGTGGCTGTTGGGGGGAATCTAGACCCACCCTCTACGCCGGGTTCCAGCCCAGGGACCTGTAATAGCAGCTGCCTATGTGAGTCCCTGACACCTGCTACATGATAGCTCCAAAACCCTAGGCTACTTCCTCACACCTTTCCCAGCACCTTCCTTCTCCCTGGTTCATCTTCCTAATGCCCACTTGCTATCTATTTTCCTCCTACTCCCAGCAGCATTTTCCTCCCTCCTCTCAGCTACACACAACCCACCACTAACCGCAGGCAAGCTCCTTTTATAGCCAGTCTCAACTGGTTTTCCTAATTAGCCCAGGCTGGCCTGATTCTGCAGGTGTGGTCAATTAGCCCTAGGTGATCAGCTGCCTGACTGCCTCTGCTGGTTCTAGATCAGGCCTCCCAGTTACCCTGGGAACAGAGATCTCCTCAGTCTAAGACTTATATACCTCCCCCACACTACATTTTTTTTTATACCTTCAGATCTGACTCTGTCACACTAGTTTCTGTCCTCTGTTGGAAGATGATGTTTTGGGGAAGACAAAATGCTAAAGGGAATAAGGATGTTTCTTTTTGTAAGACCTATATGGTGTGTGTATTTACTGTAGAAGTAAGCTAATACTGGTTATGTTTTAAAATGCTCATATTGTCTTTTTTTCCCTATCAATATAAATATACTAGCCAATTAGCCCACCATAAGAAGGAATTTTCAGGCTTACCCCCCAGGCCCACCTGACCGTCGCTGCTGCCGGGCCCAGCTGACCGCCGCTCCCAGCAGGCCCGGGCGGGGGAGC
>CM057848.1:97160486-97172524 GCA_030068395.1 Apalone spinifera
TTTAAGAATGCCTGATAAAGATCTTGTAGGTGTTTGTCTCTGTCTGTGGGATTGAATCAAATCCGGCTGCAAACAATCGATCATGCGATGTGTCCTTTAAGGAATTTTTAGTGTGAAGGTTACAGTAGTGGATGAAGGCTTGAATTACCCCATACTGGTAGTCACACACCACCTAGGACTCTATTGTTCTTGCAACTTTCCACTTCTTCCTTTTCAGTCAGGAACTAAAAGACTCCAGACCGCGGCTCGAAATGGCGTGTCTTATTTCGATTTTGTTTCAAAATAACCCGCTATTCCAAAACATCCCTTATCCCCCGTGGAATGAGGTTTACAGGGATGTTGCAATAGCGAGCCCAAAATAACGGTCTTTCTGTGAAGACACGGGATAGCTATTTTGGGATACTCCAGTATCCCGAAATAGTGTTACAGTGTACATGTAGCCTTGAGAGGAAGATATATGTATATCGTCAGTGAAGCAGAATTAAAAGGTTAATTAATTTTTATTTTTTTAAGATCTTACCTAGGCAAGATTCTCACTCTTACAGAATGAGTAAGTTGAAGGATGTTTCAAATGGGTAAAGAGTAACAGTAACATTGCAGAGAGATGCACAAACTATACATATAATATCTAGCTTTTATATAGAACTTATCATCAGTAGAGCTCAAAGTGCTTTACAAAGGAGGTGAGTATTAATATTACATATTATTATTTATTATGTAAGCAAGAAGTGTCCTTTCTAATAGGATAGAAATAAGACATCCCAAAGCATCAGCTTGATACTTCAAAAATGCAGCTAATGCAAATAAGAGATCCCAAAAGAATAAAATGCTAGTAACAGGATCAGAAGCATTTGAATTTTCCTGTTTGAGAAACAGAATGTGCAGGATAGAGAGAATGAAAAGAGATTCCACTATAGAATCCTAATCCAAGCTGTAGTGCTTTGTAAAATTATAGAATGAGGGCCGACCTGTTTTGCATATGTTTGCGATGAAAACATTGCTGATGCAGGCACTGCAGATCTGACAGCTACTAATGGGTACTATTAAAATATTTTTTTATAGTAGGGAATAGGGCATTCCCTTGGGAAGTGCAGAGTGGTGGGTTCAAGTCCCACCAACCCTGGGAGCAGTGGGACAGCCAGGAGCACAGTCAAGGCAGAGCCCCATCCTGCCCCCCCTTCACGAACCGCAAAAGCCCCGGGCAGGCACCGCCCTCCCCATCCAAAACAGGTCTAGACTCCACAGTTCGCCATAATCTATCTGTCATAGAATTGGATTACTCTTGGCCTTATAGTTTCAAGCTTGCTGGAAAATAGCAATGTGAAATATAATCGGAGACACATTTTAAAACACAGCTCTTAATAATAGCAATTAACTGGTGTGAAGGAAATAAAATGTTAGGTAGACTTTTTTTAAGGGTTTACCCCACTCCAGATTGAAACACTAAGACCTTCTAATGTTGAGTGTGTGAAACATGGGCTATCATTCCTAATCTGCATACCGAACTAGATTTACAAAGGCAGAACTCATCACCTTGGAGAAGAATCTCAAATAAGTTTACTGCACCATTTTGTCCATGTAGAATTTGGAATAAAGAGGAATGGTCAATAAACCCCAAAGTTAATACAACTATGAGCTGAAGTTATTGCCACCAGGAAAATGAGAGACCTGAGATCACAGATGCTGAGCGCTCACAAAGAATCTCTTTCAGCTCATAAAGATCACAGCAACATCTCACAACTTAGGACATTTCAAAAGTGCCAAGCTCCATATAAAACTGGTCTATCCTTAACTAATTCATAATAGATCAAAATAGTTGCTAAATGCATCTGGATAAAGTTAATCTTTGAGTTAGATACAAACAAGTAAAAAAGATAATTAAACAATTTTTGTACAAGGCAAATAAAAGAATAAGGAACAGAGGAAGCAAAGAGCTTTAGAAAAGCATAACTTCCAAATCCTAGAGAGCCGACATCTTAAGTAATGAGTGAAGGTTTCAAAAATGCCCAAGTAAAGTAGCCATTGAAATAAAGAGGCTGACGTGCCAAGATTACAAAATGATGGGTGCTGTATCACCAAACAAAAATAATGAACAGAAGGGGGGAAAAGGGCTCAGATGAAGCTCTAAATATCCTCTAAGCCTTTTAGAGTTTGGAAACCAGATTCCTGTTGACCTTTCTGGATCCACATTGATGAAAAACTCAAAGAAAATAAATTAATATATAAATTCTTTAGAGTTTAAAGAATTCTATTTCCCTTTCTGTGGGGCACAACACACATATGGGACTCTTTCCCAGATGATATATTTAGAAAAGTGTCAAATATTCTGGGATAGGAAGAGAAGAGACTGGGAAATTGGTCTAAAGCAAGTATCCAATGTAATAACAAAATATTATCTTCCTTTTCATGACAGCAAAACATACCTCCCATATTTGTCAGCTTCTTGAACAAAGGAAGAGATGGTCTATCTGCAAAAACTTCACTTTGATGAACCAGGCATTCTTTTATGGCATCATAACCATTCAGTACAATAGCAGATATACCTCCAAGATCAAGACTGAAAATCTTTGAAAAGAACAAATGAAAAAAGGGCACTTGTAAAATTAAACTGCAAGGCATTTTTAAGCATAAGTAATGAAATAAATACTGAAAAAGTAGAACTAAGCATCACTACAATACATATTTCGTAAACTGTTTCCAGATTGTAAGTACAAACATTGTTCAGGATAATCTTTTCTCCCCTGAATTTTAGCTTGTAAATTCTTTAAGGCTGTATGTATTTTTTGAAAAGTACTAACTATAATTGGACTGTAATTCAGTCTGACACTTATACTCTTGCAAGATAAACATTAAATGTTAATAGAAAGATATTGAATTGATAGTCCTAAAAGTCCTCTGTTTATAATGAGTTTCATTTACTCACAGAATAAGTGTGCCAGGCAAGCTTCCCTAAACTATCTCCATCTCTAAAGATGCAGGAACCATTTCTACAAGTGAGAAGAGATTTCATCACAATGCCTATGTAACCCAGAGTCTCCTTCTCTGTTGAAACTATCAAAGGTGCCAATTGTGACAAAAGAGTGGCTATGGACACCTGTACACTAGTAGTAGACTGAAATCACCAGCTCATTCTACGCTGTCAACCAAAGATCCATTAAATAATGGAAGCCGCAACAGTTGTGTCAACAATGACAACCATCAACTTTTAATTGTCCACTTAGTTCCATTTCCTGTCTCTGAAATTGGCCACCAACTCATTTCATACAGACCAGTAAAGAGTCATTAAATGGAACACCAGTAATGACAGCCGATAAATGATAGCATAGTCCATCTAGTCCTGCACCTGTCTCGAAATGTGGCCTAGACACTTTTGTGGAATATGTAATAAACCTTGTAGAACATGCAATAAACCCCATTTAAGGCAGATATGGGATAATATGTCCCTAAATAATGTTTTGACCTGATGGCTAATAAAGATTAGTCTAACCTCCAAGCATGAGGTTTTACATTACTTTCAAAACCCTTTTAATATTATAACTGAATATTTTTATTATCCATATCTTACTTTGTAGTATTCAATCTCACTTTAAAACTCTTGGCCTCCATTATAGTCTGTGGCAAACAAAAAAATCACATCTAATTATGCATTGTGTGAAACAGTATTTCCATTTATCTGTTGTGAACTTACAGCATTTAAATTTCTATGGCTGTTTCCTTTGTTTTATGAGACAGGAAAACAGAAACTTTCCAGAAACAACCATTCATCGTTGTGCATACTTTTACCTTGTTCCCTCTTATTTTCTTTCTAAAGTATATAATCCCAGTCTTTTCAATTTCTCTTCAACAATTTTTCCAGGCCCTTAATAATCATCACTTCTGAGTCCCCTACAATTTTGCAGAATCCTTTCTGAGATGAAATAGCGAGTATAGCATATGGTATTCCAGGTGAGGACAAATTATTAATCTACTTAGTAATATAGCTTTTTAAATTATTTTGCATCCCATTTCTTATACGCTCAATTTGGTTTGCTTTTTTGTCAGCAGATGAAGCTCCCATAACATTTTTCCATTAAGGAAAACTGGCCATTTATTCTTATTCTTTGTCTTCTATTAGCCTGATTTTAATTGACAATAATACTTTGCCTCTCACCCCATGACTAGTCTTTAGTAGTCTCTCAATAAAGAAACTTGCATAGGTCTTTTGAAACCCTAAATAAATTGTCGGACAGATCTTGTTTATCTATTCCTGTAGTAACTTAAAAAACAACAAATAGTCTGGTAGCACTTTATAGACTAACAAAACATGTAGATGGTATCATGAGCTTTTGTGGGCACAGCCCACTTCTCCAGACTATTTGTTGCTTTTTAAGTTTACCCTGTACAGACTAACTCGGCTACCCCCTGAAACTTTTATTTCTGTAGTGACATATTCAAACGATTCTAAAAGACATAATTGTTCTTGAGAAACCACCATGTTTGTTGAACCCTTTCAAACCACGATCTTCCAGATATTATTTTTTAATTATTGTCTTGACCTATTTACTAGACACAGATATAATGTTCAGTGATCTGATATTCCCTGGATCACTACTCAAACCCTTTTTAAGTATAGGTGGAAAATGTGCTATCCTTTAGTCCTCCAGTATACAAGCAGTTTTTAATGAGAAGATGCTTATTTTTGTTAGCATCTTGACCACATGATTCTTGAGTCCCTTTAGATCTCTTGGATGTATAACATCTGGGCCCAGTGACTTACTGATTTTTAAGTTATCAGTTCATTCAAGCACTGTTTCTGCTGACATCTCAATCTCTATTAGCACCCCATATGAGGAAAAGAAAAAGAAAAAATTAATTAATTAAAGGTTAGGTCTCCCTGGTCCGACTCTCTCAGACAAGGGAGTTTTCCAGACAATAGGAGTTTTAGGAGGGGGGCATCAGGCTCCCTGATAGGCTTCTCTCCCCAGTCTCTTAGTACTGCAAGCTGTGGCAGCTTTGCCGGAGCTCCCAACTCCACAAGTTGTGGCAGGCCTGCTGGAGTTCCCAGTGGCTCCACTGGAACTCCCGGCAGCCCCACTGGCCTCACGGCAGCCCTACCAAAGCTCCTGGGTGGCCCTACGGCTGCAGATTCCATTGCTCCATTAGATTCAGCCCCTGTCGCCAACCTCCCCTTCCCACTGACTACAGGCTCTGGTGCCCCACTGGCCCCATTGGCTGTCTCTATTCTGAGCTTCTGGCAATCTCTGCTGCTGGGGCTCTCTAGTCGTGCAACATCAGTGGTGCTTCCATACTATGGCTTTTGCCAGACCAGAGTGTCCCAGACCACAGAAGTTAAACCTGTATTCATTTAGATTTTTAAAATGCAAGACAATTAACATTTGCCAAGTGAAAAAATACAAGATTGTAAAAGGTGAAAATATGCTCTTTATTCCCCAGACATAAAATGCTAATGAGTACACAAATTATAATTACTTTATTTATATACTAGAAATTTCTGATTTGATTTAAATCAAGATTTAATTCATGATTGACTCACTAGTGAGGAAGACTCAATGTAATCAAGATTTTCTACATAAAAGTGCATTCTTGTTAGTTGTTATAACCTTAATACATTTTCTTCACAACTCAGAGATAGATGTAGGTTTCATTTTTAGAAGGTACACATTATACATTTTTAAACTGTGAGGGTATGTCTACACTTGCACCCTCTTTCAAGAGAGGGATGTAAATGAAGACATTCGAAATTGCAAATGAAGCCAGGATTTAAATATCCCATGCTTCATTTGCATAATCGCGTTATGGCATTATTTTGAAATAGTGCTATTTCAAAATAACAGACGCTGTTAAGATGCGGTTATTTTGAGAGAAAACCCGTCTCTCGAAATAACCCTTATTCCTCTTACAATGAGGTTCAACAGTTATTTCGGAAGAAGGGTGTTCTCCTGAAATACCCGCATCTACACCGCGTTTTGTATTTCGAAATGGCGCTATTTCGAAATAGCGCCATAACGTGATTATGCAAATGAAGCGCAGGATATGTAAATCCTGGCTTCATTTGCAATTTTGAATGTCTTCATTTGCATCCCTCTATTGAAAGAGGGTACAAGTGTAGACTTTATTTTAAAAACTTTTTAGATTAGTTTTACAGTTATATCAGAAAATGAATGAGTGCTTGGTTATTTCATTTACCAAAAGTAACTGAAACAGGTATTTATTAAGTCATTGGTTGGTGAACTATATTCAATTCATTTAGATGATTTTCTTGCCATGCTGCATTAGGAAAAGAACATCACCAGGCAGACATTTAAATTGTTTTATTTAACTAAAACAACAATGTTATACATTGTGGATTTTTTTCTTCAAAAGCAAACATATAATATTTTAACAATATAAGCATATGAATTTTTGAATTTAGTTAATACATTCAAGTTTTTTAAAAAAATCAAGTTTGCTTTTGTTAATTTTTTTAAACTAAAACAGTTAAATGAAATATCTAAAATTAAATAGATTATGTCAGCCAGGTCAACATGAGAAATTTAAAAGATTGGTTTCTGAAGCTAACTCAGTCATCTTCAGCTTCATCTTCCTATTGGTTCATAATCTAGAAAAGAAAAACTTTCCTGCTTTTGCAGGTCCCAAACAATTTCTCAATTTGGAATGAATTAGTCCAAAGGAAGAAAATATTCTTTCTACACTAGCAGAAGAAGCTACTGCTGTTAAAAGTGAGATCATCACTTCAAAGGTCTTTGAATCTAAGTGCTTAAGTGACTTCCACCAGTTCACTGGTGTGACTTTCTTTAAAACAAGATCAGCAAACATTTTTTTTTTTAACGGTTCACCCTTAATTCTCAAGTTAATTATACAGCCGGTCCCTGAGTTGCGAACGGTCGACTTACGACCGTTCGCAGTTACGACCGCAGCTGTCATAAATGGCGGACCCCGAGTTACGAACACGATCCGCGAACAGCACGGTCGCGTGTAACTTTATGGGGTCCGACTTACGAACAAACCGAGTTACGACCAATTGCTTGGTCCGTAACTGGTTTGTAAGTCGGAGAGAGGCTATAGTTGGCATTATGGTGGGATGATTGCGGGATGTCCGTGTCATTGCCAACTCCTCTTCTTTAGCAGTTAAGGTTTGATCTTGGTACCAAGTACTGAAAATATTTGCAAGAAAATGAGCTGGAGATAGTGCTTGTCCCATTTGTTTATTTAATGCTCATTATTTAACTCTGTCATTGCATATTTCTCTTTTTAAGATTTCACTCAGTTCCTTCCAACTTTCAACAGTATCAGCAATAAAACAGCTATTTCCTTGCATTTTGTTCAAGGCTACAGAAATAGGTTTCAGGGTAACTCAGCATGTGTTCAACATTTCTCTTAAGCCCAATGTTGAGGAACTTTGCCTGTAATAGTACCATCTATTTTTTCATTATTTTGTTCACAAACTGTCATCAAATTAGGTCAGTTCTTGATACAGTGCTCAAAAGAGTCCACTATTGAGTTTCACTGCATGTCCTGTGGGAGAGTTAGCGTGGTTCCCATTTTTTTCAGAGCAGCTGCTGCAAAGTATTTTGCCATTTCAATATCATTAGCCTTTATTTCTGGAACTCTGAAGTCTTTGGCTAGGAAGTTTTAACCATATGTTACTAGCTTGGAACTCTCTTCTAAATTTCTTCTCATCTTGGATGCATTTACAGCATTGTGATAAAGTTGCTTATTAGACTTTGATTCCCGCCCCCCCCCCAGTTTGTTATAGCTTTTTTTTTACTGCTACTTCTTGTGAGTATTCACCTGGGTGCACATTTCCTAGTGTATCAATTGTTTCTGTAAGAAAGACATTCCCTTCTTCTATCATCGCACATGCACAGTATCATTGTGGACATTACTCCACCCATAAAGACTCAGATTAGCAATTTTTCCCCTCTAGACTCTTTGCACACTGTTCAATTTCTCTTTTATACACTTTATCCAGCAATTTCTGTTGGGTGGACTGTATCCTGGTCTTAATGACTGAACCATGTTAATGAATGTGGGTTCTCAATCACATGGAAAGGAGAGTTCTGTTGCATAAACAAACGAGGCAATTTTCCCACCAATTACCCCTTTTTGTAATCTGCTGGTTCGTACCACAAACTTATCTACGATTGCTTCTAGATGGAGGTTTTTTTCTTTTTGTTACAGGTGATATAATGTGGCTATGTGACATACTTTACATGATGTGAATGAATGAAACACTATCATTGACAGATAACTCTGAAACTACAGAAAATGATGGTGATCTTGAAGGTGGACAGTCTTCAGAATCCTGTATAAGGATGGATTCTCCTAAACAAAATAAATCAATTAAGTTACTTCATTATTACCATTCGGCTCATTTAGTATTATTCATTGTATTCACTGACATTCAGTACTGCTTTAAAGATGAAATTTTAAAAGGATGACCTGCCTATTTCAGCTATTTATTTTTTGTCACAATTGCACCAAAAATGAGAGTATCATAGAGTAACAACTATGTTTTTTACTCAAACATAAGAATTCAAAAATAGCCAAGAAAGAAAACAGGTAGTCCTTATGAAAGAAGTATGGACATTAAAAAGTTACAACCTGAAGATCCTGCATGTTCACACATGTTCCTTTCATAGTCTTCAACGCAGCTTCCTCTTGAGAAGGAACACTTCTTATAATGTTGTTTCATTCCATCAACTAGGCCTTGCATTTCTTTGTTGCACAGTTTGCATTTTGCACGCATGCCTGGTTTACCACAGGTAGAGGAACTTCATTAAAGTTCCAATATTCCAATATTGGGTCTCTTTTACAGCCTGCTGCCATTATAGGTTTTTCCTTTTTAGTGAGAGAATGATATTGTAGATCTCAAATCAATGAAGGCTACACTCAGAAAGACCTCAAGACTTCTCAAATATGCTGCTCAAACAGCTTCACTTTTGTTTCTACTGCCTGTTCTTCTCTTCTCACATTTATCTCCAGACTTCTTCTCCTCGTCCAGATTCCACCTCAACAATCTTCTGTTCATTGAACTTTTTGAAACTTTGCATTTTTAGAGAGAGGTAAGGGCTTGATTCTGTGTACAGAAATTTGCAGAGGAACAATAGGGTTGAGATCTGTTATGTCTCACCTCACCTCTATCTATCTATCTATCTATCAACATTTTTCTGTTAACATGCATGTTAGCTCTGGAGACACAAATCCACAGTTTGAAAACTGCAAAGCTAAGCATCACTGATGGTGCCTTCTAAACTGAGCACTGAGTTCCATTGGGTAGATAGAAAGATTATCCTAAATAATATATATAAAAGCCTCTGGAACCCCATAAAATTGGGTTTCTAATGTATAAACTATTGGAACTCATTTACAAAACATTTCTTAAATATTACATGAATATATGTCTCATACTAAAGAATTAGAATTTATAATCCCTATTCCACAATGAGATATCTTTGAACTAAAATGTATCTTAATTAAAACTATCTTTAGATAGTTTTTTCCTCAAAAAGCATTTAATAAAAAAAATCCAATTTAAATTAAAAAACAGATTTAAATTTTAAAAATCCACTTTATTTTTTATATCATTGATATTTATCCACCCTGTATCTCCTAGATCAGTGTTTCTTAAACTGTGTTCCACAGCACACCGGTGTGCCATGAGGCAGTCTGAAGTGTGCCATGGAGAACAGAGTTCAAAATGGCTGCCCTTATAGGGGCAGGTGACTTTTTGTTGTTGTTGTTGTTGTTCAATAACTCCCCCCCCTTTTTTTGTCAATAATTTTTCCCCAGCCCCAGCCCCCCCTCCCGCTTTTTTTTTTTTGCTCAATAAAAAAAATCCTTGGTGTTCCTCATTTAAAAAAAAGTATTGTTTGGTGTTCCTTGGTCTTAAAAAGTTTAAGAAACACTGTCCTAGATCAATAAATCATATGACAAATCAAAGTTTCTAATCATCTTTAATATCAAAAACTGGTCTAGAGAAATAATTACTCCAGGAATGAATCTGAGAATTACATGTGCTCAGTACTTTTGTGAAAGTGAAGCTCAAATAAATTTGTCTACTAAATGTATCTTTGCACACTTTCCAGTTGCTGAAGAATGTCAGAGCCAATACTGTGATCCGCCAATACTGACTTCTGAAACTCAACCTTACTATTTAAGCAAGAGTTTCCACTTTCAGGGCACTATTGGCTAACATATCAATAGAGCATGTAAAATTAAAAAGACTTTTGTTACTAGCATTTAAACATTTTAAAAATAACAAATACTGAGAAAATTAAAATAAAGCTATCATGTCATTAATTTGTAAAGCAACAGACTACCTGCTTAAGTATAATGTATTGTTAAGATACTATAAATCTGAGGGTCCAGCAAGCATTGTTGGGGAGGAAAAAACAACAATCAAATGAAAGATTGTTTTGGAATAAAATGCCTTCAGTGAAACTGACAATATATTCAGCTGCTGCTAATAATGTGCTTCTATTAAATAAGAATATACGCTGCTGTGGCCCTGTGACTTGTGTATATAAAAAGGGGCACCATCTCCTCCTCTCTCTCCACTACTGAATCTAGGGATCACTAAATGAGAAGCTGATGGAGTGAGCAGGCAAACAGACAGGCCATCCAAGGCTATATTAACTTTCTGCACAGGGTACCAAGGGGATCCCTCTTTAAAGAATGTCCCCAGACCACATCTGTAGCCATGCATGCTCATTTTCTCATGTTCCAATTACAGCAGCATCTTTCTCTCTGGCCTGGGCAAATGCCCTGCTTATATCCATTCAGAGTGGTGGTGCAAAGATCATTTTCCTAGCCTGTCACTTTGGCCAAATCCCCCACCCTTTGAATCTTTGCACCAACACTCGGAATAGTTCCCCCTTCACTTTTGTATCAAACAGAAACCACTTATTTACTTTTAAGGAAGTCCTTCACAATCAATTCCTACCATAGAATCACAGAAGTGTAAGACTGGAAAGGACTTCAATAGGTCATCTACTCCAGTTCCTGGGACTCCAGGTGGGACTAAGGTTTAATTAGACCATTTCTGACATGTGTTTGTCTAGCAGGTCTTAACAACATCTGTCCCCCTGACATGTCATCTTGGGATGTATGCTGCCTGCCAAGCACCCATATCCGAGACATTTTGGAGGCACTGTCGAGGATTATCTGGCCCTCTGACTACTACCCCATGCTATTCATCCATGTGGGCACTAATGATACTGCAACAAGTGACATTGAGCAGATCAAGAGTGACTACAGGGCTCTGGGAGTACGGGTGAGGGAGTTTGGTGCACAAGTGGTATTCTCTTCAGTCCTTCCTGTCAAACGCAGAGGCCCAGGTAGAGACAGGTGCATCCTGGAGGTGAATAGCTGACTGCGAAGATGGTGCCACCAGGAGAGTCTGGCTTCCTCGACCACGGCAAGGACTTCTAAGCAGGGATGGGGTTCACCTTTTGAGGAAGGGGAAGACTGTATTTGGATGCAGACTGGCTAACCTAATGAGGAGGGCTTTAAACTAGGTTTGATGGAGCAGGTGACCAAAGCCCACAGGTAAGCGAAGAACACGGAGACCTGGGAGATGGGTCCAAAATGGGAGGGAGCATGGGCTGTAATAGCAGAGAAAAAGGCAGGACAAGACAGAACTGGGAGGCAAGAGCAAATCAGTATCTTAGATGCCTATATACAAATGCAAGAAGTATGGGTAATAAGCAGGAAGAACTTAAAGTGCTAATAAATAAACACAACTATGACATAATTAGTATCACAGAGACTTGGTGGGATAATACACATAATTGGAATATTGGTATAGAAGGGTACAGTTTACTCAGGAAGGATAGGTGGGGTAAACAGGGAGGAGAGGTTGCCTTAGATATTAAAAATGTATACACTTGGACTGAGGTGGAAACAGACGTAGGAGACAGATGTATTGAGAGTCTCTGGGTTAGGTTAAAATGGGTAAAAAACAAGAGTGATGTCATGCTGGGATCTACTACATACCACCTACCCAGGTTAAAGAGGTGGATGAGGCTTTTTTTAAA
>CM057848.1:97178803-97192416 GCA_030068395.1 Apalone spinifera
TGCCTCTGCTCCGGGCGTTCCCAGAGGGCAGCACGTGGCCCAGCTGCTGGCTCACTGATCTAAGTGTCAGGTGAGCCTGCGCAGCGTGCAATCGCTCCCACGCTGGCCTGGCGTCCCCCTAGCGGGGTGCCTGGGGACAACTGCCTCCGCCCCACCCCCCCCTTCGGTACCCTCTGCGTGGGAGGACACGCGGGGAGGCTGAGTCTAGCCGGTTTGCTCTCTCTTTTTCAGAGGGAGGCGGGGGAGTGCCGGCTCCTTGCGGAACCCCTAATTTTGCTTCTCGGAACCCCAGGGTTCCGCGGAGCACCAACTGGGAAACACTGATCTAGCCCATAGCTAGACATGCCACAATGTAAGGAGTGGGATTTGACAGACTGTCCTCCAAGAGGGGTGTCCTATACCATAAAAAGAGGTGCTTGTGACTCTCTTCAGGGGCACTCTATACTATGAATAGTGGTGCTCTCAATAGCCTGAGGAGAAAAATCTTGTGATAAGTAGCAGTGCTCTTTACACAACTTAGTTGTGCCATGAATGGGAGCATCTGTGTATTAACATAAAAAATGCCATACTGAGTCCGACCAATGGTCCATCTAGCTCAGGGGTCAGCTAGCTTTCAGACGTGGCATGCCGAGATTTAACTTATTCACTTCTATTTATGGGTCTATGTGACACTGATACTTTTAAAAGTCAATAATAGTCCTTATAGCAGCTTCATTAATAAATAAATTAAGATGCAGATCGTACCGCTTAGTGTGATCCTTAGCCTTGCTTTGCCTTGCTGAGTTCTCCAATCTCAGACTCGTAGTTAGATACTTTAAGCAGCACACAAGTCTCTGAGTCACGGTTCGGCAACCTATGGCACGCCAGAGCAGCCACCTGAGCAGCCACGGGCCCATCCCCATCTCCAATTCGCCCACCCATGAATTCGAACCCCTACCCCTCGGCAGCAACTCACCTGCAGCTTCAACCCCCACTCTGGAAGCAGGCACATTGTGTCTTCCTGCCTCCCTCCCGGCAGCAATCCACCCACCTATAGCTTTAACCCCCTGGCAGCAACCTGTCTGACCACGGCTTCAACACCCCGTCCCCTTGGCAGCAACCTGCCCGGCTGCAGTTTCAACACGCTGCGGCAGCAACCGGCCCAGCTGCCATGTGTTCTAGGCCCAAAATGCCAACAGCAGCTGCCCCACAATGTGGTCTTGGCTGCCAGAGCGGCCACCCAATCAGCCACCTCCCAACATGGCACCAGGCCCATCCTCGTCCCCAATGTGCCCGCCCACGGCTTCAATATCCTACAGCAGCAACCTGCCCACCTATGGCTTCAACACCCCCTTGTCCCCAACCCACCCAGCTGCAGTTTCAACATGTTGTGTCAGCAGCCCACCCACCCGGTGTTCTAGGTCTGAAACACTGGTGGCAGCCACCCCACAATGCAGCCTCAGCCCCAGCAACAGCCAGCCCCCAACGTGGTCCTGGCCACCGGAGTGACAGCCTGAGCAGCCATCCACCAACTCAGCCCCAGCCCATCGCTGTCCCCATCAGCGAGAGCAGCCACAACACTCTCCTTCCACGAGTAGGACGGAGTGAGTGCTGCTGCAGAGATGGGAAGGCTTAGATTAGAATTTTTTGTGCATTGCCATGACTAGCACAGGCTCCCGGCTGCACAGGAGAAGAGGACGGGGCTGAGGGGCTGAGCTCCAGCACAGCATCCCAATGATGTAACAGTGGCCAATGCAAGATGCTTCAGAGGGAAGAAACAGAACAGGCAATCATCAAGTGATCCATTTTCTGTCATCCACTCCTAGCTTCTGGCAATAAGAAGCTAGGGACACAAAGAGCATAGGGGTTACATCCCTGACCATCCTGGCTAAGAGTCATTGATGGACCTATCCTCCATGAACTTATCTAGTTCTTTTTTAATCCCTTTCTAATTTTGGCCTTCCCAACATCCAGTGGCAATTAATTCCACACGTTGACTGTACCAGGTGAAGAACAACTTCATTTTGTTTTAAACCTGCTATTAAATTCATTGATTGACTTTCTTATTCACCTTTTCCACATCAGTCAGTTTTATGGACCTTAGTCGAATCCCTACTAGTTGTCTCTTTCCCAAGCTGAAAATTCTCAGTCTTTAATCTCTTCTCATGCAAAAAATCGTACTGTACCCTTAATAATTTTTGTTGCCCTTCTCTGTAACTTTTCTCATTCTTTCTTTCAGGAGATGAAGTGACTAGAACTGCACACAGTATTCAACATATTATCATAACATGGATTTATATAGTGGTATTATGACTACTTTCTGTCTTACAACTGATCCTTTTCCAAATGGTTCCAAACATTGCTAGCTTATTTGACTGCTGTTCATATTGAGTGGATGTTTTCAAGAGTACTATCTACAATGACTCCCAGAGCTCTTTCTCGAATGGGAAACTGCATAGTTAGATATCATCATTTTGAATCTACATTAGGGATGTTAAATTTTGATTAATCAGCTAATTGAGTAGTCAATGGAATTGCCATCGACTACAGCTGCTCCCCGAGTTACAACTACCTCCACTTACGACCATCTGCACTTACGACCAAAGTGGTCGTAAATGCAGATCCGAGTTATTAACGGTGATCTGCGCTTACGAACAGCGCGGTCGCCATGTAACTCTATGGCATCCGAGTTACGAACACTTTGAGTTACGGACCAAGTGTAACTTGTTTGTAACTCAGGGAGCGGCTGTATTCAATTTGTCAATAAGGGTGGCTTGCTATCCCTCTGCCGCTCTCCCTTTGGATTGTACAGGAGCTGCCCATGGCTCTTTTATATTTCAAAGGGAGAGATGCAGTGGGTTCCCTCGGCCTCTCTCTGAAATGTACAGAGCCGCATTTCAGTGGTGGGGGGGAGGGCTGGCATGTGCTCTTCCTTTTAAATGTATAAGAGCCGCAGGCTCTGTTTCAATCCCTGCTCACTCCATTTCCCCAATGCTCCCCCCCCACAATATGGTGCTGGGGGGGGACCAGCTTTTAAGCTGGCTAGCACCAGCTCATGTTCCTCCCTTGGTGTCTCTCTCTGATAGAGGCAGCAAGGTGGGGCGGAAGCAACTAGTCAAGTTCCTACTCAGCTACCCGTTATGCATTTGCTTAGGGGGTAGTCAGCTAGTTGCTTACATCCCTATTCTAAAATTGGGATTATGTTTTCCAATGTGCATGATTTTGCATTCATCAACATTTAATTTCAGCTGCCATTTTGTTGCTCAGTCATCTAGTTTTATATGATTCTTTTGTAACTCTTCAGAGTCTGCTTTGGACTTGACTATCTTGAGTAATTTTGTATCCTCTGCAAACTTTGCCACTTTACAGTTCACCCCTTTTTCCAAGTAATTTCAGACTATTTTGCATAGTACTGGACCCAGGACAGATAACTAGGGGATACCACTCTTTACCTCCCTGAATTCTGAAAACAAACCAATTATTCCTACTCTGTTTTTGGTCTTTTAACTAGGGATGTCAATGTAAACATCTAAATGGTTAATCGATGAGCCTGGGTTCATCGGTTAACCTTCACGGTTACACGCCTCAGAAACAGCCACATTGGGAGGCGGAGGGAGAAGACAGGAGCCAATGCTCACGGGGAGCTGGCTTTTAAGCAGGCTCCCCACGAGCACTGGCTCCCATGAAGCTGCCTGCATCCCACTCATCTTGCTGCCTCTGTATCAGAGGCACCAGTTGTGGGGAGCAGGGGGAAAGGGGGGCAGGCAGGAGCCAGTGCTGGTGGAGAACCAGCTTTTAAAAGCCAGCTCCCCACCAGCATCGGCTCCCATGGAGCCACCCCCATGCAAACGTGTAACCGCTCAAAATTTCAGCAGTTACACATTTAAAAAAAAAAAAAGCTTTTTAATATCCCTACTTTTAACCAGAAACTTGCCTCTTATCTCATGACTGCTTAATTTAAGAGCCTGTAGCTAGCGACCTGGTCAAAGGTCCAAGTACACTATTTCTGAAAATCCAAGTACACTATTTTCTCTGGATCAGTTTTACTCACATGTTTATTAACCCCCTCAGAAAATACTAATAGATTGGTGAGGGATGATTTCCATTTGCAAAAGCTGTGTTGATTCTTCCCCCAACAAATTGTGCATGGGCGGTGGGTGAAAATAGGGCTGAGGGAAGCAAACCCCCAACCCCTGCCCACACAGGAGCCAAGGTTCCCTCCCCCCAGCACCACGGGGAGGCGGGGCAGTATGCAGCTCCAGCCCCTCCCCAGCACCAGAGGGAGAAAGGCATGCAGCCTCCAGCCCCAGAGCATGGGGAGGGCGAGCGGCGTGCAGTCCCAGCCTCTGCTGCCTGCAGCATTGGGAGGACGGGCACTGGGGGCATCAACACTCCACCCCCAGTATGCCTACAGTAGGTGTTCTGGGGCCGGAGAATGGGTGGAACCAAGCTGAGGGTATGGGAAGGCAATGCCTTCCCCTTTAGCATATCCACCACCCATGAAATTGTGTTTTTCTATGTGTCTGACAATTATGTTCTTCACTACAGTTTTAAACAATTTGCCTGGTATTAAAGTTAGGCTGGCTGGTCTGTAATTGCCAGGATCATTTCTGGAGCCTTTTTTAAAAAATGGCAACACATTAGCTATTGTCCAGTCATTGGGTACATAAGTTGATTTAACCTATCATTATAGGTTACATACCACAGTTAGCTCTGCAATTTCATTTGAGTTCCTTCAGAACTTTTTGGTGAGATGGTCCAGGAGATGTAATGTTTAATCTATTGTGAATAATGGCATTTTCAACAGCCTGTGTTCTGCACTGTGGATACTCATGCTCTCACCACTAGAGGAGAGTTCTGATCCAGGAATAGCGCTGTTCTTGGCATATCTTGGGAGGGTGGTGTCATTCTGCAGCCTGAATAGAGGTAGTGTTGCCACCCTCACCGGGGATCTCCTAAGCCATGAATAGTGGTGCTCTCTCAACACTTCCAGGAGGGCTGCTCTATTCAGGTTCTAGGAATGGGTCACTATGGGTTTCAATTGCAAGATGTCATTATGCTCATTTTTTTTTATTCTCCGTTAATTGGACTGCCTTTTTCCCTATCCTCTGCTTATCTGTTTTGTGTCTTAGCACTACCATTTTCAATCCTGGCTGGCAAAACACTAGGGCCACTCTTTGTCCTGCCCTCTGAACAGCGGTGCTCTTGACACCAAGAACCTCTTTGCTTCATAAAGGGTTCATGTCTTGACACCCAACGGAGGAGTCTCCTGCATCATGTAATGAGATACCACGTGGCAGGGCATCCTGCACAGTGAACAGGGGCACAATGGGAGCACACCAGGACAGGATGTCTTGCACAGTGAATAGTTGCATCATAGATGCACCCCAGCATGGGAGCTTCCTGCACAATGTCTAGTGGAGTAAAAGGTGCACCCAAGGATGAGATATCCTGCACAGTGACTAGTGCCACCATGGATGTTCCTCTCAGGTAAGACGTTCTGCAGAGTGGTGACACCCGGGATGGGGTGTCTTGCACAGTTACTAGTGGTGCAATGGACCTGCCCCTGGGACGCTGAGTCCTGCACAGTGACTAGTGGTGCAATGGACCTGGCCCTGGGCCATGGTGTCCTGTATGATTATTAGTGCTGCAATGGACCTGCCCCTGTGAGACAGCATGCTGCACAGTGACTAGTGGTGCAATGGACCCGCTCCTGGGAGGCGGTATCCTGCACGGTGACTAGTGGTGCAATGGACCTGCCCCAGGAGGCGATGTCCTGCTTAGTGATTAGTGCTGCAATGGACCCGCCCCAGGACATAGTGTCCTGCATGGTGACTAGTGGTGCAATGGACCTGCCCTGTGTATGGGGATGGAGGGGGGAGCGTCCCTCCTGCCCCTCCCCCAAGCAGCCCAGGCTGGCAGCCGGCGCGGCGGTGCTGACTTACCTGGCCATGGGCTTGGCTTTGCTTCTTCATGTAGACGTGCGGCTGCTCCCTGGCCAGCGAGTGGATGTTGCCGATGAGGGGCAGTCCCCGGGGTCCCGGCGGGAAGCCAGGCGGCCGCCTCTGCTTGAGCAGCTGCCTCACTATCAGCGAGAGCACGAGGAGCAAGAGCGCGCCGGACACCCCCGCCGAGAGCACTTGGCCCTGGGACCACATTGCGCCACTGCCCCCACCAGCGGCAGCGCCCGACTCCCGTCTCCCCGCCCCTTCGCTCCGCCACGTGGGCTCGGCCTTCCCTCGACCGCCCCGATTGGCCGGCGGCCGGGCTACTCAGCAGACTCCAAATGTGATTGGTGGAGCCCGTCCGGCGGCCGGCTCTTTCCCAGGCTCTTCTTCCCCCTAGCTCTCAAGCTCTCCACAGGGGCCGTTGGGGTTGCGGCCGTTGGGAGAGGTCGGTTGGGGCTGCTGCGGGAGGGACCGTTACGTCCTTCCCCCGCTGCCCACACTGCATGTAACCAGGTCTCTGGCCGTTGTGCAGCAGCCAGCCGGGGCGGGCTGGTTACGTAACTGCCCCCGTGTAGGCGGCAGGAGAAACATCGGCTAGAGCCCTCCTCGCGCCAGCTGTGCATAGTCCCGCCCCCCACACTTCCCCCGAGGCCCAAGGGGTTGCGTCAAGGGGCGAGGGGGCGGCTGCCCCGTGCGCTCGCAGTAAAGGCTGCAGCTGGTTGCAAACAGTCCTCTGGTGCCTCAGAGACACAGGAGACTGGTGGTAGCACTGGGAGGTGCATCTCCCCCTGGGCGCCTGCCGAAACATTAATTATTAAATGGGGTGTCCCCACGTGGCCCTTCAATGCTCCTCTGGGTGGCCCGCTCTGCGCCCCCTCCCAGCAAACACCAGTCACCTCTGCTCACAAAGCCCAGATCTGGATTTAGCTCGCTACTCTGCCCCCTGGAAATAGTGGGGAGAAGCAGAAATAAAGCACCTCTCCAGAATATGTACAGAACTTAAGAAAGGCTGTAGTGGGTCAGAGCAAAGGTCCATCCAGCCCAGTATCCTGTCTGCTGACAGTGGCCGATGCCAGGTGCCCCAGAGAGAGTGAACTGAACAGGTGATGATCAAGCCATCTCTCTCCTGACATCCATCTCCACCCTCTGAACAGGCTAGGGACACCATTCCTTACCCATCCTGGCTAACAGCCATTGATGGACTTAACCTCCATGAATTTATCTAGTTCTCTTTTAAACCCTGTTATAGTCCTAGCCTTCACAACCTCCTCAGGCAAGGAGTTCCACAGGTGCTGGAACTCCAGGTTTGGAGAGTGTTGCAGCATCCCCTGGCTTGAAGTGGTTCCCATTATATACAGGATTTAGTCTGAATCCCTGGGTCACAGCACCTCCACTACAAACGTTCCAGCGCCCCAGTTCACTAGGAAGAGAGTAGGTGGGTGGCAGGGAGGCAGCTTGAAAGCTGCAGGTGAGGTTTCGGGGGATTGACTTTCAACTGCTTTTTGCACCATGTGTCTCCTTGTAAAGTTGGCTGAGCAGACTAAGATGCAATGGTTTAGGAATGTTTCCCATAGATGGATCTTCTGCTGAGGTCAGATGGCACCTCCTGCCAGCCTTCAACACCAGACAGTAACTCCATAAATGGTGTCCCAGAAAGACCTTCTGAGAAGAAGTTTTAAAATCAGGAAAGGGGAAAATATTTCAAGGGTCATTAAGTGGTTTAGGAACTTAAATCCTACTGAATTTCAATGAGAACGAGGCTCCTAAATCACCTAGAAACTTTGGCATAGTTTACCATATGTGATGATTTTGATTGGGAGGGATTGGTATGAAGAATGATTTGCTTTTCCATCTACAAAGCAAAATGGTTACTATACTGAGTAAAATGTTAACATGTTTGAGGCAGGAAGCCATTTAATATTAATTAATTAACAAAGGGATCTTTAACTTGGAAAAGCTTTTCAGTTTTATTTTGCTACAGCCCAAATGTGCTCCTGTGAGAGACAAAATGCAAACTAGATGTTTGAATTGCTGTCCTCTGACACAAAATTATGCTACACTTGCCCATCATTGAGAGGGTAAAATATATTTCTAGTGAAATATGATTAAATTGGATTGGAGAAGTGAGGGAAAAAGGCAAGAAGGAGTTGACTGACAATAACCACAATATTTTAGTTTTGTACCTCTTTCTATTTTATTTAGAGATGGGAGGTTGTTAAAATAAAAGCATACATAGTTAGGCCCATGCACTGTACCATTTCTGTTCTACTTTCCACTCCATACCTATCTTCTCTCTTTCTCTGTCCAGTCCACCCTTGCATCTTTGAGATGTGGATTGCAAACCATGGTTTAATAAAAGCACTATTGTACTCCTGTGTACATTCCTTTGCAAAGACGTTACAGTCAAGTGTTTGAGAGAAAATGGGAGTGCCCCCAAAACATTGGATACACTGTATTTGGCATTTTCTTTGCGAGAGATAAGATTATTGCTTAGGGTTATGTCATCTACTTCCAATATTGCATGATAATTTCAGTTTGAAAACTTTGATCTTCTGTGCTGCTGATAGCTTTTGCAGGACACAAAAAGTGAGAAAGGTATTATAATATTAATCTTTCTTCAGTAAGTAATCATACAATAATAATATATGATTATGTGATCATCTTAGTCCATCTCGAAAATTTATAGTCAGCATAGCATATGTATAAATTTGAAGAGGATTACCAGTATGCTGTTGTAAGGCTAGGGGGATTCTTCCAATAAATGAGTTACTGTGGTAGTAAAGGATCAAGGAAACTGCATTCCAGACCGTTCCAGAGCAAAAGAAACCTTTTTCTCTTTGTAGGTCTAGTTTGTCTACAATCACTCCAGCCTTAATTGCACTGCATTTTTGAAAAAGGCAACAACACTATGGCTACATCTAGATTGGCATGATTTTCCGCAAACGCTTTTAACGGAAAAGTTTTTCTGTTAAAAGCATTTGCGGAAAAGAGCGTCTAGATTGGCACGGATGCTTTTGCGCAAAAGCACTTTTTGCAGAAAAGCATCCATGCCAATCTAGACGCGGTTTTGCGCAAGAAACCCCCGATTGCCATTTTAGCCATCGGGGCTTTTTTGCGCAAAATGGTTCTGGGTTGTCTACACTGGCCCTCTTGTGCAAAAGCATTTGCACAAGAGGGCTTTTGCCCGAGCGGGAGCGTCATTGTATTTGCGCAAGAAGCACTGATTTTGTACATTACAAAGTCAGTGCTCTTGCGCAAATTCAAGTGGCCAGTGTAGACAGCTGGCAAGTTTTTCCGCAAAAGCAGCTGCTTTTGCGGAAAAACTTGCCAGTCTAGATGCAGCCTACTAGTGCTGCTCAATAACACTGAAGTTAACTGGCTGAGCTTTCCAGATAGTTCATGTATTTTCCACTTTTTATGAGCCAAACTATTTGCAATATGCAGAAGGGTTATTTTTGTCGGGTAGCAAACAGAGGCAAGTATTAAAGCAGAGGCAAGAAGTAAATATAAAATCAAAATGCCAAAATGACATAAAAATATGGCAAAGAACTGTACACATAGATCTTGTTTTCACTAGGGAGAAGAAGCATGTTCTTAACTCCTGTTAACTAGTAAGTCTAGTCTGACTTAAGTTAACTAACATGAACAAAAATCCTGGTGAAAACAAGTCTATTTGGAGTTTTCATATGATTTAACAGGACAAAGTAAACCATAACCTTTCATTTGCCCTGCTAAATTATGTAAAAAACATAAACTGCCTTGTCTTTTGTTGGTTAAGAACCTTCTGCAGCTATCTCAATATCCAATATTGAGTCTCAGAAAGGTAGCCGTGTTACAGTCTACATTTTTTGTTAGTCTGTAAGGTGCTGCAGCACCATTCATTATCTCGACATTGAATTCAGGTTATTTCCCTATGTGAAAATTCCAGGGTAGTTTGTAGTGGAACCTCCATGCATAGAGATAGAGTTCCTTTAGTTTAACTTGGAACAAAATTAAATATAAAGCACACAGTGCCAATGCTCACAAATACTTCCCTGAATTTTCTCTACAGTATTTGGTGATTCTTTTACCAACTATGGACTTATAATTTGCTCCAATTTAGAGGTCTTAAATTAGTTGCCAATTTCTCTCTCTCTCTCTCTCTTTCTCTCTGGCTACGTCTAGACTGCAGAGTTTTTGCACAAAAACAGGTGTTTTTGTGCAAAAACTCATGGCGCATCCACACTGCAAGCGCATTTTTGCACAAGTAAATTTACAGTAAATCAGAAGAAGAGAGGGGTTTTTGTGCAATAGTTATTCCTCTTTCTATGAGGAATAAGCCAAAGTGTGCATGGACAGGAAACAGGGTTTTTTTTGTGCAAAAACAGCCCTATTGAAAGAAGCACACGTGCTCTGGTAGCCATTCTGTTAATAGCAATCAGAGCTTTCTTGCAAGAGAACATCCATGCAGTGTGGACGCTTTCTTGCATAAGAAGTTTTTGCAGACGATCTCTTCTGCAAAAAGCTTCTTGTGCAAGAAGCCTGCAGTCTAGATGTAGTCTCTGTCATCCCATATCGATATATCATTACTTCTGTTGTAATCTGTACCCCATTACTAAGGAATCTACACTTTTATTTTTTTCTCTATGAAATTATCTTTACCTCATCTTGAACTTTCCAATACACCAACTAAAGTTCTTCTTTAAACAGCCATGTGGCAGATTATATTCTCCCCTCCCGTCAACCAATCAAGCTGTCAGATCATATTTTCGACAGTAGATTTACCTTTCATTAAGAGACTCATGATGGAATTTTTTCCAAAAACTTTTGTAAAATTGGCTAGGTGAATTTTTACTTTATCATTCTGAAGCATTACGTTTTGGCCACTATAGTGGTCAGGATGCCAGACTTAATGAACCAATGATTCTTAAAATGGTTCCAGTGAATCAGTCACCCACGCTTAATTATTTCATTACCACCACCCTTCTTGATCATCTCAGAACTGACTCATTTCCTCTCCCTATGTGTATTAGTCCAGTAGTGAGGTAATATAATGTAGCCATCACACATCCATCCTTAAATTTCACAAAGATTAAATTGAACATGAATTCTTATTCTGAAATTATAAGCCAAATCACTCAATAACTATCTCTTTTATGGCCTTCACTGACCATGTGTTGGCCACCCAGAGATCTCAGCTTGTGCCTGTCCCACTCTCCTCTTTGCCAAACCATTTCAAGGGTTTTTCTGTTATTTAAATACTAGCACATTTACCTGGCATTGCTTTGGTCCTAAAGGAGGGGCATAGGGCACGAAGCTAGGAATGTAGGGCATAAGGAGTGAGGAAAGGCTCTGAGTAGGGGACTGTGTATGTTTGTAGGAGGGTGGCTAAGGAGGGCGAGGTGCCCAAAGGCCCCTGATAGTCATGCCAGGATTGCTTGCTCTTCCCCTTCCTTTCCCTGTAAGGGAGCAAGAGCAAAGTGCACAGCTTGTCTGCTCCCTGCACTCCCCAGCCAGAGTGAGGCATGCAGAAAACTGTGTACTTTCCCCTCACTCCCTGAGGAAAGGGAACAGCCAGCAATGTCCTTGTATGAATCTGGGGAGGAGGGAGTTCTTCTTCGAGTGGCCCCGTGGGTGCTCCACTCCAGATGTCGGGTCCCGTCTCGGCGCCGCGAATCGGAGAGCTATCAGAGCCGTGGTCCGCCAGACCGCACATGCATGGCTGCCAGAGGCAGCATTCGCGCCTTTGATGTGTTGCGCGCGGTCCGGCTTGCTCAGTTCCTCTCAGCCGCCCTCAGTCGCGGACGAGAGCTCCTGCTTGTCAGTTTCACTTCACAACGGGTTTTTCAAAGAAGCCTTCACATTTGTAAATAGTTCAGAGCCTGATTAGTTATTTAGTTCTTGTTGATTTCTAGTTAAAAAAAGAAAAAGAGAAGAAGAAAGAAGGAAAGTTTCCCTCAGACTGTGACTATCTCTATAAAAAAAAAAGAGGGGAAACGGACTCAATCTCACAGCGAGTCAAGGAGACAAGCAGAGGGGAGACTACTCAATTTCTCCCTCCTCCTTAATTCACCATGCCGGGATCTCCCAATTTTAAAAAATGCTCCATGTGCCGGGAGCCTATGCCGGTCTCGGACGGACATGATTCTTGTGTGAGTTGCCTGGGTGAGACGCATGTCCTCCAGAAGTGCATTCACTGCAGCAAGTTAACGGCAAGGGCTCATAGGGATCGAGACTTGCGCCTCAAACTCATCCTTTATGACAAGGTGCTGGAGTCCGATGCTGTACCTGCCTCTGGCATAGGGGCCCAGAAACGGTGGGCAACATCTCTTGGGATGACCGTTAGTAAGAAATCTAAGCCGTTCCCAGCGCGATCCCTCCCTGCCACCACCAAAGTCAAATGCCCCGACAAATCATCACGGGTACCTGCCCCAGGGCATCAACGGGCTCCTAGGGTGAGGAGATCGCCTGAGCCAGGACTGCAAGTGGCAGCGGCACCGGCTCCGGCAATAGCTCAGAAGCCGGCATCAGCGGGCACGCGCAAACCAGCACCGCCAACGGCTGCTCTAGTGGCACCGGCTAGGGTGTCTTTAAACTCCCCGGTGCCGAGCCAGCAAACGTCCCAAGCAGTACCGCAGGCATACTCTGATCTGCCGGCACCAGGCTTCTCCTCAGCACTGCCAACACCGCCCCCATGTGGCGCTCTATCAGCACCACAGCCAGCTTCAGCCCCAAGCTCTCCACCAGCAGCTGAAATTGACAAGGCTTCATTGCCTTGTAAAGCTGCGGGGAAAGAAATCTACAGGGCATTGTCCCCATTGCCTACCTTCTCCCCGGGACCATCTCCTTCTCCACCCAGATACCGATGGCACTGGGACTATAGCCTCTCGCCTTCTTACCAGCTACTTAAAAGACCCTCGCGGGGGGACACAGTTTATATAGAATCAAGACACTCTCTATCGTGTTCTCACTCCTCCAGGAGGTCACCAAGGCGCAGATCACCGAGACAGTCACCATGTCGGGTCTACTACATCCGCAGTTCAAGATCTTCCCGATATTCTTCACCAGTACGGTCAGACCACTACTATGGCCGCTACCACAGGGATGATTATGATTGCCCCCGCCCTGGCCATGCTACCCTATCCTATAGAGACTCTTCATGTACCCGTCCATTACCCAGTGTGCAACACTTACCTGACCATCCACAGCAATTGTTTTCTTCGCCTCCATCGGAAAACTTAACCATCCATCAGGATCATTCAGAACCAGAAGAGGGCCAATTGTCCGATACAGCAGATCCTCAACTACACATTCCCCCAGCCGACTGTTCTTCCTCTTCTCCGGATGAGGTAGTGATTCCAGAAGACGCCCCTCCCTTGGATGACCTGAAGTAGTTCCAGGATCTGTTCAAGAGAGTTGCAAACACACAGGAGATACAATTAATGGACGTACCAGTAAAGAAACGTCGTCTTTTGAAAAATCTACGGCAACAACAGCAAGCAAAGATCACCCTTCCGATTGATGAGGCCATCATGGAAGTGGCAGACAAAATATGGCAGACCCCTACATCAGCTGCCCCAACTAATAAAAGGGTTGATAGGAAATATTTTGTACCCACTAAAGGACTACATTTCCTTTTCAACCACCCTCAACCCCTTGTTGTTGATGCGGTACAACGTAGAGCTAAAGCTCCCCAATATAAAAATA
>CM057848.1:97194492-97206161 GCA_030068395.1 Apalone spinifera
GTGGAAATGGTGTATCCGCATAAATACCATCCTGACAGCCACCTACTTGCCGGGTGTCCAGAATACTATTGCAGACTCACTCAGCAGGTTGTTTCCCCACAACCACGAATGGGAACTTCGCATGGACATTCTGCATTGTATTTTCACCCAATGGGGGTTCCCCTTGATAGATATGTTTGCTACAGCGGCCAACGCCAAGTGACCCAATTATTGCTCCAGGGCAGGGATCGGACGCCACTCCTTAGGAGATGCTTTTCTTCACAATTGGGGAACATCATTACTATACGCCTTTCCCCCGATCGTCCTAGTTCCCAGAATCCTGGAAAAGATCATTATAGAAAGGGCTCGAGTAATCCTCATAGCTCCAGGTTGGCCACGGCAGCCTTGGTATTCAGTACTCCACCAGATGTCCATCAGATGTACACCCTTCCTCTGCTTCCAAACCTCTTGACTCAAGACAACGGTTCCCTTTGTCATCCGAAACCTGAGACCTTACACCTCACAGTGTGGATGCTCGCTGGTTCAACCCGGTTGAACGCTCATGCTCACAGAGAGTCAAGCAAGTATTAGTACATAGCAGAAAGGAGTCTACTCGAAAGACTTACCTCGCCAAGTGGACCAGATTTGAAGTGTGGTGTGGCAGTGATGTCAGGGACGCTCACGTAGCAAGAATATCCCAGATACTTGATTATATTTTGCACCTCCACGACACGGGCCTTGCAATAGCCTAGCTGCGAGTGCATCTAGCAGCAATTAGTGCTTTTCATCGGGGTCAGGATGGGTTTTCTGTATTTGCTCATCCCATCACAAGGAGGTTCCTAAAAGGACTTACAAACCTCAACCCACCACGGCGACCACCACCACCTTCCTGGAATTTAGACTTCGTTCTGGATTCCTTGACATGCCCCCCCTTTGAACCCTTAGCTAAGATACCATTACAGCTTCTGACCACAAAATTGTTTTTTCTGCTTGCCATTACATCGACGCGCAGAGTGAGCGAAATAGCTGTGTTCATGTCGTCACCTCCTTACACAATTTTTACTAAGGAATTGGTGACTTTGAGGTCTCATCCAGCGTTTGTTCCGAAAGTTTGTTCGGATTGCTACATAAACGAGCCAGTTGTTCTTCCCTGTTTCTATCCCAAGCCTCATGCTTCAAGGGAAGTCGCAGTGCTGCACACGCTTGATGTGAGGAGGGCATTAGCTTTTTATATAGAAGGAACGCGACACTTTAGGAAATCGGACCGCCTAATAGTGTTGTTAGCGGATCAAACCAAGGGACAACCCATCACTTCCCAACATATTGCGAGATTAATAGTGTCGTGTATTACAACCTGTTACTCCATACGTAACAAACCTCTTGTGCGTTCTCCTAAGGCCTTTTTTTCGAGAGCAGTAGCCATGACTACAGCTTTTCTCAGAGGTGTTCCATTCCGAGACATTTGTCAAGCAGCAGCATTCTACCTTTATGAGGCATTATGCTGTAGTAAACCAATTTGCTGCCGATTCCTCAGTGGCTACGGCAGTTCTTTCGCATATCCAAAAACCTTAATTCCGGAGCGCTCAAGTGTTCGAGTACTGCTCCAAAGTCACCTGGAGTGGAGCACCCATGGGGCCACTCGAAGAAGAAGAAGAAGAAGAAGTTACTCACCCTGTGAAGTAAAGATTGTTCTTCGAGATGTGCCCCGTGGGTGCTCCACGACCTGCCCTTCCTCCCCGCTCCGGAATTTTTCATTTTTCTCGTTTCAAGGAGCAGCTGAGAGGAATTGAGCAAGCTGGACTGCGCGCAACACATCAAAGGCGCAAATGCCGCCTCTGGCAGCCATGCATGCATGGTCTGGCAGACCATGGCTCTGATAGCTCTCCGATTCGCAGCGCTGGGACGGGACTCGACACCTGGAGTGGAGCACCCACGGGGCACATCTCGAAGAACAATCGTTACTTCACAGGGTGAGTAACTTCTTCTTTCAGCCCCCATGGCCTGGGGGGTGTAGGAGGTTTAGAGCTGGGACAGTCTTGGGTGGGGTAAATATGCACCCATCACTTGCCTGATGATTCTGTCTCTTTTTGTAGGGTTGTATGAGAAGCAATCCCATTCCAGGCACATCACGTTTTTCTGGCAGAACGAAACTGCTATCTTGCTTTAAGTTATGATAAGAGGAAGCTGCATATCAAATTAGGTGATCCTAGCTTTTATTGTTTAGGAGGAGTTCTTGAACAAACAGACAAACTCTCTCAAATATATAGTAGATGGCTGGATGGGCATCATTTGTATTAACCTTGTATTGGACAAGAAAGAAAAGGAAAGTTAATAGATCACTTTGGCAGCATAATATTGAAGGGGATAGATGGTAATGAATTTAGTACAAAAATACACAAGAGGAGGAGATTAGAGCATGGAAAAGCAATTTGGTCATTTGGATAGGAAGGAAGGAGTACATTGTATATAGTTTCAAAGAAAATGTAACTGTATTCAGGCCTCCTGGATGTAGAAGAAGAAAGAAAGAAAGAAAGAAAGAAAGAAAAAGAAATGAACTGAAGTTAACTCTCATCCAGTTATGCGCCTGGGTGACAGGAAAGACTATAGTGTTATCATTTGAAATAGAGAATGGAGATGTTGAAGAACATTCAGGAAGAACAAAGATCTCAGTTTTGGCCATGTTGATCTTAAGGAGATGCTGAACCATCCAAGATTAAACATCTCAGAGTAATTGAGAAATGCATAACTGAGTACTGAAGAAAGGTCCACAGTGCATAAGTATATTTGAAAGTTGCCCATACAAAAATAATAGTTAAACCCATATGAGATGACCCAGTTACGTCCACACTGCAACACTATTTTGAAATAACTTAGTCCATGTCTACACAGCTGGCAGTTATCTCAAAATAATGTCAAAATACTGTCAAGCTGGAGGACTTCTTACTCCAACTCCTGTAACCCTCTTTGTACGAGGAGTAAGGGAAGTCAAAGGAAGAGTGCTCTATTTTGAAATAAGTGCTGTGTAGACACTCCTTATATTGAAATAAGCTATTTCAAAATAAGACATGCAAATGATGTAGCTCAATTTGCGTAGCTTATCTCAAGTAAAGCCCTGCAGTGTAGACACACCCTAAAGGATAAAATGTCCAGAGAGCACATGAAGCCAAGAGCTGAGCCATGAGAGATTCTATCAGAAGATTTAAGCTCCCTTTGCATCTAGTCACTGTTCCTTTTTGTGTCCTTTTGTTGGAGAACTACTTAGAAAGTTTTTCCTTATTCTAAATACCAGTGATCTTTTCTGATGTATCACATATTTTTGTCTCAGACAATTAATCCTTTAATTACAAGATTTGTTTTTAAGTCAACTCTAATATTACTCTGCTTTGAAGTTAAAATGGCTAGTGTTATTAAAACTCTGTAACTAGTCTTTGCACATGTTTTTCATCTTTCTGCTGAGGCTTTTGTTGAACCTTTTGACTCTTCCAAGCCAACCCACATCAGCTAAGGAAGTTTAACATGTTTGTTGATTACGCCTACAAAGCCTGTGGCAGAATAAGCAAACTTTTTAGAGCATTCATTTCTAATTACATAACATTAAAATATTTCCATAATTATAATTACTTACATTTACTTTGCATCCAAAAAGATTATAAAGAGAAGAAGGCAATCCACTGACAGGAAACAACCCTGTTAAATTCAGTTTTTTTGGTTATTAGGAGAAATATCATATACAGATATGTCAGTGACTTTTTCTTGAGTGATGATCTTGGGCTATCTCTGTTATACTCTTATGAGACTAGGAATAACTTCTAATTTACCTCTGTTTGCATTCACATATGCTACTTACTCACTTAGCTCAGTAACCCCATATATATAGGCTGGCTTCTGTTTTTCACAACCTTGTATTCTGTATTCTTTGTACAAAACTTGTGTTTTACATTACATTTCTCTGATTTACAGTAGGTCCTTAGTTTGCAATTAACCCCCTCCCCCCTCCGTTCAAATTTGTAAGTGGTGTGTCCACACTCCCAAGCCCATTATTCCAAAATAAAGGGGAATGGAATTCTAACTCTGTCTTTCTGCTTTTCATGCACATGATATATACTAGTGCTCTTACCCAGTCCAGTCATACTATAATTTATAAATAGCATACCCTACTAGAAAACATTTTATACAATTGAAAAATAGCATTAGAAAAACTTTCTCTCTTTCCTTTTCATTTGAAAGAGATCTGTGGAAACTATGCATGAAATACACATGCTAATTACTCAACACAATGACTTATGAGAAACTATTTTAATAAATCTGCTGGCAAACACGATTTTATCTATGGGAGTTAGATAACACTTTCTTAACACTCCCATAAAAACATAACAATTACCAGTTTATAAATTACAGTTTCGGGTTAGCTAAACCTACAAGAGCTATGGTACTTTGTAGAAATGTTAAACAGGAAAAAGTAGTGTCTCATTTTCTCTTGCCAGCTTGTTATTCAGAAGCTGAAAAATTGCACTCTCTCAGCCATGGTATTGCTGAGCCTAAATTTTAAAATATCATCAGGCAGGCACCCAAAATTATGTGGCTTAAAAATTAAGTGGCTTAAAAATTAAGACTTTAAAAAAATAGTTTTTGGATCTTTTTGGTTGCTTTTTAGCTTTTAGGTACACTTGAGTTACATATTTAAGTTTCCTCTGCCACCATGAGAGATAGAAACTTGTATTTTAAATGAAAAATGAGATTCACTTGTTTCCATCAGAGGGGATTTAAGTAAAACAACAGATATAATGAGAGTTGCAATAAAATCAGATGAGGACAATACTTACTATGACCACTACATTAGGGTTAGGATTACGGTGCCAAATGTTGAACCCTTACCTTTAAAGTTAAAAATAAACTACTGTAAACAGTCTTTGAAATAAACAAAAACATACTCTAATACTTGCAACAAACTTATTGTAGCTTTGTGCTGGAATGGGAAACTGAAGTTAGACTGGCTAGCTTCTTTCCATTGTGAAAAAGAATTCAAAGCAGTGAAAATAAAGTTATATTTAAAACATTATTTCAAATTAATACATTTATGGTGACATTAATAACCCAGACAAAGGGTTTAAAAAGTATCCCATTAATTTAGATTGTTTTAACATCAGGATTATTTTATACTTAGTTTTGAAGTACAAAAGATATTCAACCTTATACAGTAAAACTCCAATAGTCCGGCATCCAATAGTCCGGCACTCCTGATAGTCCGGCATCAAAATGGCAAGAGCCTAGTGAGTGAGCTTCGGCAAAAAATGAGTCACAAGGTAACAGCGGCAGCAGCTGAACTGAGCAAAAAGGGTAAAAAAGGCTTAAAAAAACTAAAACATTACAGTATACTGCATACAGTATGTACAATAAAAAGGGTTAAGAACACTTTATATATATAGTATATAATGTATACAGTACATATATATAACCTGCTTATAGTACCTCTTGATTGTCCGGCATATCTGATAATCCGGCACCACCTAAATCCCATAGGTTCCGGATTATCGGAAGTCTACTGTAATTTGTTTTGTAATAATATTTATTAAGGGCTATTTGATGATCAGATTACACAACACCTGACTCTATGTGTACTCATGGAATATAATCACTTACTGTTTCTTTCCGACACTCCGGCTTAAGCACATCCAAAGTATCTTAACATGACTAATACACATGGAAAGATATACACACCTTATTTCTTAAATTTAGATTAGCATTCAATAATCTGCAGGTGTATTTTCTTTGTCATGAAGAAGTTATATTAAGGGAAAGATGAACCAATTTCCTGACAAATGTATAAACAAATATCGAGCCAATTTCATTATATCACAGTCTTCTGAGACATACAAATAAATTGTGTCATAAAAAGTACCTAATATTCATTGTCAGTTATATCATCCTCCTGCCATACAACCCATTTGAGTTACTTCAAAGCTACATCTACATTACAGTCTGGAGCCATGCTCTGAGATCGATCCACCAGTTGTTGACTTAGCAGATCTAGAGAAGACCTCAGATAGCTCTCCTGTTGACCCTATTACTGTACCCCGGACGAGAAATAACAGGAGAGGTTCTCCCATTAACTCCCCCACCTCCAACTGCAGTAACTTGACTTAAGGTACATCAACTCCAGCTATGTTATTCACATTGCTTGAGTTGCATAGCTTCAGTCAACTTTCTACTATAGTATAGATGTAGCCCTAGAGCAGGGATGAGCAATCAGGAATGGAGAGTGGGCCACATGAGTGGCCCTCCTTCAATGGGCCAAAGCAGCCTGCAGTCTATTGGGGTTCCACCTGTGGCTCCATGGCCCTCCTGGGTGCCCCTCCATACACCTCTCACACACCAGGGCACTAGATCCCCGCACTTTCCTGCTCCTCCCTCTCCTCCTAGCACTTTTGGAGCATGCAAAATGCCTGATTTGTGCTCCTCCTTGCTCCTCCCTGCAAGCAGCTGATTCATGGCATTCCAGCTCTGGGAGGGAAGGGGGGAAGCGGAGATGGAGCCATATGTGACCCGTGGGCTGCTAGTTGTCCACCACAGCCCTAGAGTCACCAGACAGGACCTGTTAATGATTGTGGGGGTAAAGTCCCATTTTATCAATGGAAGGCCCTATCGAAACCTAGCTTTTCTTCCTGATTGCGATCCCTGTATTTTTTACCCAGGATTCCTTTCTCTAGGTGACCAAAACAACCATAAAGAATGTTATAGGCTAGATAGGGAAGCCATACTCCAGCAGTATCCCTTTATTTGGTGTAACCTATCTGGTCTCTCCCCTTATCTCTGTAATACTTGTATTAATTTTACAGAATTCCATAAATATGTTTGAATTAACTACACATTAAATTGCATTCTCCATTAATCAGGTAAAAAAATCTTCACTTTTTTTACCCTTATTCTTTTCTTCACCATTCCAAGAACAAGGCAGAAAGTTGTTTATATTTTAAAAATATTATTCTCAACAGTGTCAACATATTAGCCTAGTAAAATGTAAATATTTGGGAAGAACCCAACCTGCTCACATATTTGTGGATGCATTCTCAAGAGACCAACAGCTCTCCAAGTTAGTGGGCTTGTTGAACTCACAGATTGAGCTCTTAGCAATCTGTAACTAACAAATGCCCGATTCAGCTTTCCATGGCTGTTACAGAGAAAATACTTCTACATTGGGATCAGCTTCAGTGCTTATGTAGCTCAGGAAACTTCAAGAGATTTTTCTGGGCAGATACTCATTTAATTGTCAAATTGAAATCTGGTTGCAAGTAGGTACTTTTATAGAATTGATGCCCACTTACACTGTTCTGAATGTGGTCCTTCAACTGGACTGGACAAGCAGTACTCAAAAAGAGATTTGACATTTATATGGATAAGAACATACAGATTTCTGGTTAGTGCTAAGAAATAACACCTCATTTGCAGAGTTTAAGCCAATCCATTAGGTATTCGGATGAGACCTGCTTGGAATGCTGATTATCCCACATCTCCCTCTTGCTAGGTTTCTTGATCTTTTTTTGAAGCACCTGGTGCTGACCACTCTTGGAGGCAGGTTGCTGGACTAAATAGATCCTGGTTCTGATCTAGTAATTCCTGTGTTCCATAGGCTTCTTTTTATGGAAAGGGACTGTTTAACACACACTCATGTGACAATTTATTCTATCTGCATAAGGCTCAAGTAGACTCTGTGCAACCCCCATACTCTATGCATGGAGAGGATAGAGCACAGATTCAATTCCTCTCAGCTTATTGGGTCTGTATGATAAATGCAGATACCTATCTCATAGAGCTGGAAGCAACCTTGCAAGGTCATCAAGTCCAGTCCCCTGCCTTCATGGCAGGACCAAGTACCATCCCTGACAGATTTGCCCCAGATCCCTAAATGGCCCCCTCAAGGACTAAATTCACAGCCCTGGGTTTAGCAGGCCAATGCTCAAACCACAGAGCTATCCCTCCTCCCTGCCATCATCTCTGCACATGTCTATTGTGCTTGTCTATGGCATTCTGTGCTGCAAGTGACTGTTCCTTCCCCTTGTGTTTCCTTCATGTGCAGCTTCTTTGTACAGTTTACACTCAGACTTGTCTCTGATGGAAAATTACAGTGTGTTAGAACACATGTTAACAAACACCATGCTAAATACACTGTATAAACATTATTTTTTAATATAATTTCAACTGGTGGTACTTAGTAGGGCTAACCAAGATTAGAATACACAATGGGAATGTTTAGAGTAGAGAAAATTATGTTTTAAAATGTGTCAGATAAAACTTTTAACATCAACAATTTCTAGACAGAGCAAGTCCTGCTATGGAGAAACACAGGCTTTTCCCTTTTGCTGTGTATCTCTAACAAAAAATAATCAGAGTATAGCTTTTAAATGTTGCTACAAGTAAGCCCCCATCTTGATATTTGAGAGTAAATATTTATGTGGAAAGTTGGATTCCTTTAAGCAAATGTATTTTATTCTAATGTGAATAACTGTGCATGCCATGTTGAAACAACTACAAAGCATTATCTGTTTCTTCAGATATTTATATTATGAAGCAAAGAATTAACTGTAAATAATGACAGATTGCTTTAAAGACAAGAAGTTGGTCCAATGAAAAATATTACCTCACCCTCTGTCTGCTCTGATTTCCAGAAACAGAGATAACAGAGGCAAAACACTTTAATTCATTCTTTCAATAAATCATTAGTAATTGCCTTGGTGAAAATAAGCATTCTGAATGGGTTATTTAAAATTAAACTTTCATTAATCTGGTAGAAGGAAAAAGCATCTCAAAGATAAAGAACAACAAAAATCAAATAAATAAATAATTTAAAAAGTTCCCAAGGGATTCCAAAATGCAAGTCACATTTCTGCTTTTCAGGTTAAAATACTCACATATCTGCCGATTGATCTTTAAATTCGTTATGGCTTTTAGCAAAGTGATCTGTGCTGTCATTGTGCTGGCACACACTCAGATGAGTTTCTGAGTGTCCTACATTTTCTTTTAAACCGTTATTTCAATTGCAAATAAGTTGGTCTGTTTCTCTGTAGATGAAAGCCATCTAAATGCACACGGCCAGCAGTTCCCGGGAGGATAGTGAGCCTTCGTGTAAAACACAAGACTTTCACCCCTGTGCAGCCCTGAAAATCTTCAGCAAAGCTTTGAAATAGTGCTCATCTTCAGTCCACTATTTTCTGTAACCCTTGAAAGTATGCTAATTATTTTCTATTAGTTTCCGTACATGAAATTAATTCGGTGCGCATGTAGAGTGCAAGCACAGGCTTGGTAAAGCATTAGTATATTTCATGTAAACAAGAGTAATACAACTTAAATGTGTTGGGACACTTGCATCAAAAATAGCAAAGTCGAAATTCTATATGTAAATATAGGGAAATCTCGGGACAAATATAAACCCAAGATAATTCCCAGTGAAATAATAATGAGCATTTATATAAAGCCATTTACTGCATACTGCAGTTGAACTCGGAAACTCGAAAATAAAATAAAACATCGAAGTCCTCTCTGAATCCGTAACGGCCATTAAAATCCTGAACTCCGTGAAAAATTTTTAGAGTTTAGAAAGACGTGGATTCCTGGGCATCTGAGGAAGCCACTTGAGGCTGATTTACAATCATGCAGTTATAAGGTCAGCACGTACAAAGTGTGCGGTTTATAAACGGGTGCATTACATAACCGTTATTCCTAAAGTGAAATTTGGTAATAGAAAACCAAAAATGATCATTACAAAAATCATCAATGCCTTTTTTATAGGTAGCCAGAGAATTGTGTACATCTTTTAACGTGTTTTCGCTGTCATCGAGCAGCTTTATACTTTAGACTTAAAAATAAAATTAACAAATCAGCACATATTTTGCATTTATCTTGTTCCTTCACACTCTATCAATCGGTACATAAATATGTTTAGTACAACAGGACGTACCCCTGTAATTATACTTTGGGTACAAGTCAGATTATAGAAAGTTAGGCTCCTAAACCCAAATGAAGGCAAATAAATGAATAGCCTGATTTTCAAAAGTGCAGCGCGCAGATGCTTGAAATACAGTTCTAATCTCGTAAATGAGGATTAGGGAGTCTAATTACCCGATATAAAGTGTTAGCCATAGTCTGTAAAACGTTTATGCAATTTCATCAGAAATGGAAGGTTGCAGTGGAGTGTTAGTCTCATTGCCAGATATTAACTAAACCTAAAATAAAAGTCACGCATCTGATGTTTTTAAGCACGTGTACACAGTAGTTTAAAACAAGAGGAAATAATGAAATTGTCTGTATATAAATCTGTTTAGTAAATGGAGAAATGAGTATTTGGGTGTTTATATCGAATAAATATGGAATAATATTTCTGTGCAGGAACAGTCTCTTAGTTTTTCAGCTCATTCTTGAAAGCTTTAATATTGTTGTCATATGGTAGGATGGTTTAATGCGGTGGTAGGACGCGGCGATCCTTCTATAGGTTTTCTCGATCGATGTCAGAAACAGGGCTGTCCTTTGGAATTTCTCAGGTCCAAAGCTGTCTGGGTTAGGAGAGAAATAGTTTGGCTTCTATCTTAGTAATTATGTCCATGTCTGAGCATTTCATATGATATGTCTACAGAGTATCATCTCGACAAACAAACTGAAACGCTGAAAAGGTTTTCAGGGTAAGTCTCCGGGGTGCAATGAAAAGGCTTTTTCTGCTTTAAGCACTGAGAAGCAATCAGCCTGATGCAACTCTCTTCTCCCTCTCCAGCGCTCCCAGAGGGAGACTTCTCTGTAACTACTCTCCCTCCTCCAGACTCCCCGTGTCACCGTTACACAGGAACCAATTCCCGGATTCCTGCCAAACGCACACAGCCAAATGGACCGACCCCCTGGCTTCCCCTGGCTTGCGCAGTCTCCCTTCCAGCCGCCTCCCAATTATTCTCTTTTAGATGAATGAGAAGGGAACAACTTGCTTGCCTGACATTCGGGTTTTATCTTGAACCCGGAGTCCGCGAGCTGCAGATTGCCACGCCGTGTTTCTTGTTAAAGAGCACCTCTATTCCCTCTCCTGTGAGCGAGTGAGTGTTATTAGCAGAATGTATCTGCAATCTGGTACTTGGAAACTCCGGCGCCCATTGTGTAAGCAAAGTAAAAGGAAAACCTTCTACTTACCAACAGGAATAGTCTCCATAGCACAATGGGAACATAACGCACGGGAGAAGAAACGCAATGTTTATTGGGATGATGCAAACAGAAAGTGGTTTATCCCTATTTGTTGCGGTTGGCAGAACCCATTACCGCTCCTACCGCTTTTCTGAAATGAAGAAAAGAGCCATCGAGAAAGTACACACCTTAACTGAATTTTCCACCGGAAAAACTACTCGCTGTCCGCTCTTTTCCTTGGGATGGGTTTGGGTCAATGTGCGTGTGTGCAAAACAGCTTTACAAACATACAGTAAATCCAACCATCCTGTCATGGAGCAGGTGTACAAACTCTAGACACTCCTAACAAAGCCATTAGACAGTGACTAAGCGCCCCTTTCAGTGTGATTCATTTGACCCTATAGCTTGAACCGCTTGGCTCGGGCAGAGATTTCTCCACTGCAGATATAGCTCTTCGCTTTCGAAGTGCCCAGGAAAAGGGAAGCAGCTGGGGAGCTGCCGGAACGTGACCACTTCAACTCTGGAATGGGGGGGGG
>CM057848.1:97206171-97216787 GCA_030068395.1 Apalone spinifera
GGGGGGAGCCTCAGATGCGAGACACACTCAGAGCACGTCCTGCTGCTCCAAGTACCTTGCCCAAAGGGAGCTGCCAATCTAATGGTATTATGGCAATCCGGAAAGCCAGGGGTCGTAGCAAAACTGACTGAATCACGCAGGCTACAACATCTGCTAGCAATCCTCCCCTGCGAGAGAAGGTGGTCGCGCCAGTCCCACTGTTTGTACACTTTCTGCGGAATAGAGATGGGTTCGTACGTTACTTCTCAATATCAGGTGCTACCGTCGGTAAACCAATAGTTCCGGGTACATTTCCTCTTGGGTCTATAGAAATAAATTACGACTCTGAAATGCGTGTCACAGAAGACAATGCAAGTAAAATTTTCACTGAATCCTGTTGGATTCAATGCATATAAAAACTGTCCTCTAAAGAATGCATCCCAAACCCCAATCTAAATCAGTCCTGTTCAATGAACAACCAGAGAAGAGCGAATGGTCACCATGTAACTATTAGCTTTGAATAGAAGTCCCTGTAAGGAAGGGAAGCAGTCTCGTGTCTCCTCAGTCTTAACCAGCATCTTTCTTCAGAGCAGTTTCCCACAAAACTGCCTACTCCGCTAGGTTGCGCTATTCTTCATGTAACTCCGGAGATACATACAATTATTGATCTCACACCCTGTGAAAAGTGAATGTAATGGTCGGGGAATAATTATTTTACAAGATGCTTGAGGTTTAACTCTCAAGTTAGTTTTCCCTGAAAAATTAAGAATGCGAACTATGCTGTGTGAAAAAGACTTCCTCATGGCCGAGACTTGTGGAAGAGAGGAAAAATGGAAATTGTTCTTCGTGGTGGACAGAGTCACTTTTTCTTCATTATAGAAGGAAGGCCTGATTTAACGCACACTGAAATCAGAACGAAGATTCGCATTAATTTCAGTGGGCTCTGTGCTTTCCATTAATGTGTGATTTTTAATTTGTTAGTTTACATTTCCCCGTTCTCTCCCGTACACTTGGCCAAATACAAATGTACACTAGATACCAGGGACTATGGAAACTATCCTAACTTGGCAATCAAAGGCTGGAACCTGAAAACTTAGTCCGTTGAGGTCAGAGGAACTACCCAAGCGAGTAAAGCTTTGAAGGATCGGACTTCAAGATACCAAAGGGAAACTTTTCTAATGTGATAAGCATAACAGACTTATTTGTTCCGGATACTATATTCGTAATCGATAGAATTAAGCTTATTTAATAACATACAAATTCCCATTAATTAGGGAAATAGTGAAATAGTTTGTTCATTGATGTTTTACTTCGTAGCGAAACATAAAATTATACTATTATAATATGTTTGTAAATAATAAATATTAAATTGCAGTTTTCCATGTATGCAATTACATTACTATAGCTACCCATTTGCAGACTAAAGATAAATCCGTGTTCACGGTCCTTTATTCTGTCTGCAATGCGGTATTTTTTGCAGTAGATGTCGCTTCTAATAAGTAAATAACCGATCCTTTGAATTTTTCATGAAAAAGATGTGGTACTTTTTGAGGGGGTAAGAGGGTGGACTGCACATTATTAATGACTCGAGACGATTTCATTAATCGTCTGATGTGATCCCTCTTTCCTGGGGGAGGGGGGTTCGGTGACCTCAGTGCAAATAAACCTATCGCATGGAGCCAACTGACAAGCAAATTTTGTGAATGGAATACTCGGTGACCGGAGGATGACGTAATTCGAGAGCTGTGGGTTTCGTGCCCACTTGTGGATTGGCTGCATTTTGCCAACAGACTTCGTGATTGGCTGGCTAGTGCCGGTCGAACGCCTACACACTTTTACCCTGGCGGTAGATATAAAAGGAGGGTACTTGGGCATTGAACAGCATCACGATTTAGAAACATATATTGAGGAAACCTCCATCACGTTTCGCTGTTACTGAAGAAGCTTTGCATTTCAAGGTAAGCACGCATTTTCTTTTTCTTTTATTTTTCTTAAATCTAGAGTTTGGTGAGCTCCAAGGCAGCAGAATCTGCCGTGTTTGAAGCTGTACGTGTACTCAAGAAGGTCTTTAGCTGATGCTGTTAAAGCTTGTGATGCCTTTCACTTTTTAAATTTGTTTTCTCGGTGCGTTCAGAGAACGCATAGTTTTGAATCTGCTAGATTTCGTATACGTTGCTGACTTTCTCAAAATAAAAGACATTTAAAATACGAAGATAAAGGAATGCACAATCCCATTACAATAATTAAAAGCGATTGATACTGAATATTATCATACTTTTTATATGAAACAACACTAGTCTCTACTGGGTTGCATAACTTTTTTTTCTTTTGTAATCATTTTGAGCTTTTCATAAAATCTGTTATAAAATGGAAGAAAATTACAACCTTCATTGTATGTTAGCTATCAATATATGCTATAGGTTGTAATAGGTGTTTTAATTTATGAGTGAAAAGTGAAGTTAGTTTAAAGATATTTAAATAAAGCTATGTGTCAGAGAAGTTCTTCAAGATATGTGTTAATTTTTCTACTCTCTCGACTTGAGTTCATTTGAGATATTTATCTTTGGTCACATTTTGGGGATTTTTATTAAAATTAATTTAAAGGGAACATTTTAATAATTTTATCTAATCTGTATTTGAGTTTGAAGATTAGTGTGTAAACTATATAAAGAAGTAAGCAGGCTTTAATGTACTGATTTCTAAACAAGCAGAATTATTTTTAAATTTAAAATTAAACATTAGAGTAATTCAAATGTATTAATCTTCTGCAAAAATGAGACTACAGAAAAGTATTGGTCATATTTATATTTTAAACATGACTATAGTTTAGCTTTGATACTTTTTTATAAGATTTACAGTACCTGAAATGCCATTTTGTCCAGTTTAGATCGGAGGCATTAAATGCATGGAATTATGTGTAATTCTTCAACTACTGGGTAGAAGGGACATGTTTCCCATCAGCTTATAGACAGACCTGCATTAATTTAAATCCAATTTTAGTTACATCTTGATCAAAATCCTAATTCTGAAAAACTTCAACTATTACATTTGATCATATAAAAAAATCCTGAATATTATTTAAAAAAAAAACTAAAGCAAAAAACCAAAGCAAATTAACAGCTTACTACCAAGTGAACCTAAAGAAAGACTGCATTTTTAGTAGATCTGATAAGATTGAGGAGGTTGGAAAATGGCCATTGTTTGATGTGACTCTTTGTTGTAGAGAGGACATTATGGTTATGCTGAAGATTTCATCGTTCCTTGCGGTTTATGCTTTGGTTATGTGCCAGATGGATAACTCCCAGGCAACTCCACTCAGGTAAGACCCAGAGAGTTGTGAACACTCATGAATTTCAGAGCACTGAATCTGAACAGAAAGGAGATATTTAGTTTTCTTCATGGTGGCATATAAGAAGTGGATTATAGTAAAGGAGAAAGCAGGAAGAGGAAATTTAGCCTTTTTGGCAAGCTCATATTTTAACATGCAATAGATTACTTATCTACTGTGCAGAGGACTGAGCTGTTTTTATCTTGAGTTCAATATGCATATGACAAAAACACGCTCAACAATGTGGAATAGTGTATAAAAGAACTCATCCATCCAAGAGCATATATGCAAAATTCTGTGCAGCACTTAAGCTTGTATTCATGCTGTCTTGCTTGTCTCCACATAGACCTGGCTTAGACTCTATAACAGATCGAGTGATGCTCAGTGATTATGAAGCTCGAAGGTTATTAAATGCATTGGTAAAAGAATTTGTTCAGATGACAGCGGAAGAACTGGAACAGGCGAGTGAGGGGAACAGGTAAGGACTACTGCTCTGAGGATATGCACAGATTCTGGGGAAGTGGGATCATCCTGTGTATGCATTTGATTTCCCACAAGAGCCATCTCAGCAGACACTCAGGCAGGCTAAGATTTTCCTCTCCCTTGGGACTGCAGATGACCTTGTACAATACTTGGGGTGGGATGGTACTGCAGAGATGTTTTCCTGTGTCAGTATCAGGAGGATGGTTTCCACTTAGTTAACTTGCTTTTATCTGTTTTTACAATCAAGAGACAATTAAAAAAAAGCCATTGGAGGGTAAGTTGAACTTCATGGAGGGGGTTGTATTAAAATATGGCAGCAAGAGGTATGTTTTCCTGATGTAGTATTGAGGGCTATTCGATGGCTCCTGGATTCTCTGTCACGATAGTGCATGCTGTCCTGAGGCATGGAAGGCCATTGGCTGAAGCTGGGGCATCCTAATAGTGCACGCAGCGCCACCCTTTCCTTCAGGGCCAAGGCATGCAAGTACATTTGCATTAAACACAATGAATTTCTATTCCAAAGCATGTTAATGAATGAGAGACTGAACAGCATGTCTGCGACATTAGAAGACAAATCTCCTATTCTTTGACTACCAGCATCCAAAAAATCTAATCAATTGCTTGATAAGTAAACAATATTCATTTTGTGTATGATAAACCTCTGTTACTCTGATTTTATGTGTATGGCATCCTTCCCCCTTTGCATGAAATGAGTCTGAGGGGAATTTTTCTTTTCTTTTCATCTCCTAATTATAATTTTTATCTAGGTATGTAATGCATGAGTATGCATGATTTATATTACTTTTTTGGCATGTTTTTTCCCCTTGCAGCCTGGATAGACCTATTTCCAAACGCTGCGCCAGTCTGAGTACTTGTGTGCTGGGCAAACTGTCTCAAGAATTGCACAAATTGCAAACTTACCCTCGTACTGACGTCGGGGCTGGAACTCCTGGCAAGAAAAGGAATGTGCTGAGTGACCTGGAAAATGAACGCTATGCAAACTATGGGGAATCCCTGGGAAACAACTAGACATGCTTATTTCCACTCTTCTCCTTTTTTTAACTTGATGCATGTGGATCTAACCTTGATTGCTAATTTTGCTATGTTATTTTGATCCTGTTTTTGACAGAGAATGTTTGAGATGGACTTAAAGTTAGGAAGATAAAGAACATTACACACATACCAAGTTAGGAAAAAAAACTATACACCAAATAAAAATAATTAACAGCATTGCCTTGAGATTTCAAATGATTTTCTTAGGCATCTATTTAAAAAAATCTAAAGAAAGCTTTTCATTTCTGGCTATTACATGTACAGATAAACTCTTCTTTCATGCCTGCTCACACTTGTTCAATAAACCTATTTTTCTATGAGGATTAGGCCTATTGTTTTAATTGTGTTGGAATGCAAGCTTGCTATACAAAGCCAGGAAAGTTTTACTAATCTTTTCAGAAATGAAGAGGAGTAGAACAAAAGTTGTATAATAATTTAATTCCAGAATAGTTGAACTGTTGTACTATGTTCTTATATAGGGGGAGAACCCCTAACACTTTTAACTGCGTTCTATCTGTATGTATGCATATATAATTAGTCATTTGTATGAACTTTTGAAATGGCTAAGCATCAAGAAATGCATATATTAATTAGTGTGAAAACACTAGAAATGTAATCTAGATTGTAATCTCTTCTCATTGAATTCATCCAGGTAAGAATGTTAATATTTCTTTTTCATTTTCCTTAAAATTGTTTACATGAAAAGTCTTTACAGTGATTAACATGTATTAACATGGATCACTGTTTCTTTTTTCTTTCTTTTTTTTTTTTTACCATGTATAGTAGTTTTAGAAATTACCTGTGAGAGAGACATATATTAAAAGATTGAAAAGGGGGACCTTTTATATCTGGGTAAACCATTTAAAATCTTGTTTTCTGTTAATTGAATACAATGATTTTCAGATTTAGTGCTGCTTTTGTACATCTTTAACTCCCCCCTCCGTCCCCATAGAGCATATATTTTACAACAAGGGAACTGTTCAGAAAACAATTGTATTTGGACACAAGTAGTAGTCCTGTGGCACCTTGTAGACTAATAAAAATATATAGTATCATAAGCTTTCGTGGACAAAACCCATTTCATCAGATGATGAGCTGGAGTCATTTATTTGGACATAAGCTTTCGTGGGCAGGAACCCACTGTTAGGTGCCTCGTTTTTGCTGAAACATTAACATGGCTATCTCTCCAAAATTCTTCTATGGTACTGTTTCTATAGTCCTAGCTCAGGCAACATTTCCAGTTATATCAGTAGGAGAACAGCTTGAATAAAGATTATAAAAGCATGTTCTCTAAGGCCCCAATACAGCAAAACATGCTTAGGCATGTGCTTAATGCTAAGCTAGTGAATAGTCCCATTAAAGTCAATGGGATCACTAAAATTATTATTGCTCTGCTCAGTGAAGGCCTAAATAAAGAACAAAGCTATTTAAATACCGCAATCAGATATATGGAAGAAGGAAAATGACTGGAAAATTATTTTAAAAACCTAGCACCTTCTTACTCTAAGTTTTTGCTATGTTACTCCATCCTCTCTACAGAACCTACCTAGGTGAGGCCTAGCTAGATTCTTTTACTACTTATGCATTATCAACAGTTGTCTATTAAGTCTGTTGGTGGGAATAGAGTTGATCAATTGTTGAGGGCATATTTTGTCTACAGAACTTTAACTATTGGTGACGTGGATAAGAAAGAAAGAGCCCAGTTTGAATTTCACAACCTGAGTTGAGTCTGTAGCCGTCCATAGCTAGAAAAAGAAAAACATTTTTAACTTTTAAACTGAGTACAATATGCAAATCCTTGAGATGCAATCAATATCAGACTCCACAATTGCATTTTTATAGATATATTTTTTTTTCAGGTAAAACTACATTTTATTGATTTTAAAAAGTGTTTTTTACTTTTTTATTTTATTTTGAAAAGCAGTGTAACAGCACAGAAAAGGGCATGCAACACAGCAACGTGTGTAACCCATCGTCTGGCAGACTTCCTCAGCAGGTCAGGAGGAGTAGGCAAGAACAACTTTGTACCTACCAATGTGGGATCTAAAGCTTTTGGCAGGCGAAGAAGAAATGTTCAAATATAAACATCTGGATGTCATGTGGAATATGGTAAACACACTGCAATATATGTAGAATCTAGACATCCTTTGGTAATGTTATCATTACTAATATCTTACTGACAATTCTTGTTTAGATGAATAATATATTTATGTTTTCTAGATCCTAGAAGGAAACTGTGATAGTGAATACAAATATGTGTTACAAATCTAGGTATACATAATTTAAATAGTTCATCCATTCTTTTTTTTTTCCAAAGTAAAGTGAAAAGTTTAAATAATCAGTTGTAATGAATGCCAGATCAACTTATAAGAAAAAGCCAGTTGGTTCAAGAAATAGTTTAAGTTATCAGTGGATAGCTATGCATTGTACCAAAATAAATATTTCAATGTCAATATTTTGGTAATTTTGTATTTCTTTCTTTCTTTCAGATTGCCATGAAATAAAAATGTTAACTCCCTTTTGTTTCTAATGAAAGCAACTCTTCTCCATAAATCAATAAGGCCAAACAGAAGACTCATTTTTTTTTTTGCATCCTCCTAATATTTAAAAATGTTTTGTTAAAAACAAATGAAAGCACTTCTGTTATGTGTAGTACAAAACAATCTAATTACTCCAGTTAAATTATTGTATATTCTTTTTATATGCAATTCTATTCAAATAAAATGTGATAGCATCTATTATTTATTTATCTATCTTCTAGCATATATGTGAAATGTGACCCATGCTATTTATCTGGGCAATATTGCCAAATCTCGGGGATTACACAAAATTGCTGCCTATCAAGGCATATCTGTAAAATATGGTGTGCTGTGCCTTGATGTAAAACATTTAACTGACATGATTGTACAATATGTTTAAAAACACTTCAATATTGTATCATTTGTGAATTTAAGCAAGATTAAAAAAGTATTTTAGATACATTTGAATTGAGAAACTGATTTTTCATTTAAACAATTGTATTGTTAGTTTATTGCAGAGGGTTTTTGGAAACATCTGGCATTAGCTTAAAGTTGAAAACAGATTAGAAAGATGATTGGCCTGCTATCATATGGTACTTCCTATGTCTTATCTAATTATAGACTTTAATGTGGTTCTTGAGAACTAAAGTTGGCATGTTCAGAATAAAGAAAACATTTTCCTTTTTACAAATTCATGGAGCAGTAGCTCAAAAATTATTACAAAATGATTAAACAGAATAACCCCCCTACAATTCCCTCTGATAGTAACTAACATAAACATAGAACACTAGAACTGGAAGGGACCTCGAGTCTAGTCCCCTGACCTTGTGTCAGGACTAAGCACCTTCTAGATAATCCCTGACAGGTGTCTATCTAACCTTCTCTTGAATATCTCCAGTGATGGAGATTCCACAACTTCCCTAAGCAATTTATTCCAGTGTTTAACCACCCTGACAGTTAGGAAGTTTTTCCTAATGTCCAACCTAAACTTCCCTTGCTGTAGTTTAAGCCCATTGCTTCTTGTCCTATCATCAGAGGCCAAGGAGAACAATTTTTCTCCTTCTGCCTTGAAACACCCTTTTAGATACTTGAAAACCACTATCATGTCCCCTCTCAGTCTTCTCTTTTCTAAACATTCCCAATGTATAGAGCAAGACAACACAGTTGTGTATAGTCTCTTTCATACTATTTCTCTGTAAATGGTTTACAGAGTTAAATAATGTGAGGATAGACAAAGGAGAAAATATATGTATTCAGCTGAGTCTGAAATGTGAGAATAAATGAGGACAGAGATTCAGGAAGGCCATTGCAGACTGAAGGAACTGCAAAGAAGTAATTTCTTTAATTAATCAGTGTTTAAGATGTGTCTATTCAGGGGTAAGGGCTAGATGATCTGAAGAAGAGAGAACGGAGCAATGAGAAATTGGAAAAAATCCATGGGTGGTTTTAAAACACCTTTTAACAAATGTGGGTTCTTTCTTCTACAGAAGGAAGTTGCTGACTTTTCAATATGCTTCATGGGCTAGATATTTTGTGTATATCTACAGTGTGCATTTGTTATAGCAGTGTGTACAGTATATACGTGTATATAAATAGCATTGTAGGTAGTGAAGCACTGCTTAGGAGAGTAAAGAGGCACCCTACATGGCTTTCCACTTGCCCAAGCAGTGCCCCCTATCTACACTGCTATTTTAAGCAGTGAAACATTCCATTATTCCCTTGCAGCTAGAGTCTTCCTCCACTTCAGGGAAAGACACTTTAGCAGCAGCCAAAGATCCTTGCGGAAGGGAGGCAACAAGGAGACCCTTTTCCCCTGCCTCCCTCCTGCCAGAGTCTTTCCTCGCTACAGTGAAAGGTGCTGGCAGCAGCGAGCTGCTGAACCATTTCTCCTCTGCCATTGCTCTTCACTGATGCATGCAGCTATACATTGCAGAGGGGACAGCTTTTTCACTGTGGCATACATCTACATGTACCCAATATGCTGCCACCTCCACCACGGGTGTGCAGTATAGAAATAGTCTCTGAGTCTGCTCTGCACTACCAGTGCAATCTGATCCTAAAGTCAGCTTCACCAATCCAGGGAGGGTTACTCCACTAAAGTGATGATCTCATGGTGTGGATAAGTGCAGGGGATGGTTGGAAGAAAGAAGTATGTCATTGGGATACTCCCATATCATGCCAATCCTAAGCCATGTTTTTGGCCCTTTTGGGCAAATTAGAACCCTAAGATTGCACGAGTCTCGGTATATCTAGACAGCAGGGTTTGGTCAACAAAAGTGGCCTTTTGTCGACAAAACTATACGGCTGTGTCTACATTGGTGTGATTTTGCTCAAAAGCACCCGCTTTTGCTCAAAAACATGCTGCCTGTCTAAACTGGTGGGGAGTTCTTGTGCAAGAACACTGACATTCTAATGTGTGAAATCAGTGCTTCTTGCGCAAGAACTATGATGCTCCAGCTCAGGAAAAAGCCCTCTTGCGCAACTATTCTTGCACAAGAGGCCAGCGTAGAGAGGCAACATTAATTTCTTGCGCAAGAAAGCCCGATGGCTAAAATGGCCATCAGAGCTTTCTTGCTCAAGAGAGCATCTACACTGGCATGGATGCTTCTGCACAAAAGCACATCTCTTGTGCAAAAGCACATGCCAGTGTAGACACTCTCTTCCGCAAATACTTTAACGCAAAAACTCTTGCGTTAAAAGTATTTGCACAAAATCTTGCCAATGCAGACGTAGCCGTTACCTGTGTCTACACTATCACCGCGTTCTGTCAACAGTAAGTTGATAGAATGCAGCAGTTTTGTCAACAGCGGTAAACCTCCTTTTACGAGGAAGAACGCCTTTGTCGATGATCTGTTGACAAAAGGTGTGTGTAGAAGCAGGGAGCCAGTTCTGTCAACAAAAAAAGGCCTCCAGGAAGAAGCCCTGGTGGACAGTCTAGCCTTTACAGGTACAGCATCTCTGTGGTTCCTGGCCGCAACCTCTTGAAGGCACAGGCACCCAGACAGGCCTTGCTGTCCGGCAACTAGTCAGAGCACCCATGACAGCCATGTCCCAGCCTCAAGGCCCCCTGGCCCTTATCGGGACAGAGAGGAGGACTCACCCAGGGGTACCAAAAGGTGGGCACTAGCCTGGTGAGGGCCAGAAATCAAAAACCTCCTGGAGCTCTGGTCCTAGGAAGAAGCCCTGCAAACATGCCACAAGAATGCGGACATTTATGAGCACCTGGCCCAGGGACTGGCCACCAAAGGGCATCA
>CM057848.1:97226050-97260201 GCA_030068395.1 Apalone spinifera
GGGAAGGGCTAGCCTCCATCTAGTTCGAATTAAGTGGCTACACAGCCCTTAATTTGAACTACTTAATTCGAACCACTTAATTCGAACTAGGTGTTAGTCCTCGTAGAATGAGGTTTACCTAGTTCGAATTAAGCGCTCCGCTAGCTGGAATTAAGTTCGAACTAGCGGTTTGCACGTATAGACACTATGAAAGTTAATTAGAACTAATGGCTGTTAGTTCGAATTAACTTTGTAGTGTAGACATACCTTAAGATACTTATTTCGAGTTATTGCGCAGTGTAGATACACCCTAGATGGCAATGGTAACCATAAAGCATTGCTGGGGTCATGTCAGGGAGAGGAAAATGTTTTTGTGGTGTGGGAATGATGCACAAACGCTGTCAGTTCTGAGCTTGATGGAACAGCAGGATCACATTCCAAGAAATAAAATTACATGTTAGGAAACTAGTGCAATGTTGTTGTTGTTTTATTTATGGTCTTATCCTGCTCCTTTTGGCCCCCAATGTTCAGTGTAGTTTGTCCATTTTTGGGTGCAGACGGGATACTGGATTGATCAAGAGTTTGCGGATAATTTGGAGTATTTGACTTTATGAGCAACTGGGGAAAAATCGTGTTTTGTTTTTCATGACTGTCTCTGTTGATGAAATTACCAAAAGCCCTAGCTTTTTTTTAAATGAAGAGCTATACTAGACAAAAATATATTTAGAAATTAGCATTTAATAAGGGAATATACTGATTCCATTGTACTACCTTTTCATTTTTTAATTACACTGCCATTCTAAGCAGTGCTGAAAGTGGATTGAAAATAAAATGCTAGTGGAGTATAAATGGCTTCCACTTTATCAGTAACATCCTATCTCAGTTATTTACAATTCAGTCAGGCAACATAATACAGATTAGTCATATACAAGTGTTTGTATTAATGTTGAAGAGGCTACATACCTGCATTTTGGTTCTAATAGTTTCAGAAACTATCAAAACTATTTTTCATTAACAAATGGTTATTTTAAATGTGTACAACCAAAGCCTCTTTGAAGTGATGTGTAGAGTTGCTCATGACACATCTCACTGCTATTGAAGACTTCTTGGGCTTTCATTTTGTACGTCATTATGTGATGGTATTGATCTCAGTGCAAATGTGAATTGAAGAAACAGGTGGGCACAAGAAAGGTTATGCACTAGGCATAGTCTCCTGCACTGACTCAGAGTAAACCTCATGGTTCTTACACAGCCAGAGTTAATCTCTGCCTCTACAGAGTACAAAATGAAAAAGTACTAGGTGTGGTTGGAGAATGAGTGCATCAGAGAAGACATGATGAGCCTCATGCTTGACCTCTATCGATAGGGCCATGGTGGCTGTAAAACAATACTTTCATTACTGCAGGATAAGTTTCCCTTCTGTTCCTGGTTCTGCTTATAGCTTTTTACCTTGTTCCTATACACGTGACAGTCTGCACCTGTGCTGTGAAGGATCAAGCCTTAGGATTCAACTTCACTGAAAATGTAGTAACTAGACATAATTTTAAAATAATGCAGGTAGATTTACACAGTAACCTTGTCCAGTTCGTTAAATCTCTTTGCTTCTCTTTTGTTGGTAGAGCTGAATTAATCTTCCTGAAAGCTTCCATAGTCTGCTGTGTAAGAAATGAGCAGAGCTAATGCTATTGCTTCTGTCTCAGAACCTTGCCAAAAGCAGTTTTAGTGGGCAGTAGTAAATTTTGGTATTGGTTCTTTAATTCAACATTGTCATGTATAATTAGCTGATTAAATAGCTGGATGAAATGGGTCATTTTTAAAACCTGTTGGATAATTTGGATCTGAGAATATTTTTATTCCTCTCCAGATGGACATATTTAATTATCCTAGAGTCACAGTATTTCTAGACACAGTTGAGAATGCCTGAGATTTGAAGGTGCTGACTACTCACAGCTTCCTTTGGCTTCAGTCTGAGTTCTGGGTACTTGGTGCTTCAAAAAATCAGACCATTTGGTTTTTGTTGACAGGGTTGGGTATTTATATATATATTTATTCTGCATATTTATCCTATCATTACTGTTATAAAATGCAGTGCATTCTTTCCCAGTTCAGCAAGACATTGTCTTTTATTTTTAACCTATATGTGTACATATTTTAGAGTGCATCCATCTGTGAGTGGGAACCAATTCGATATGGACCTAGCAGAGCTCTCCCTTCTTATCTTCTGGTAACTGCTTCTTATCTTCTGGTAACTTGACCCTACCTTCCTCCTGTCACCTGAGTCTTGGTTTGCCCTCTGGTCTGTCTCTGACTCTGTGTGCACCTGCTCCAAGACATCATGCAACACCCCCACCCCCAGCCTCCTGAAAACTCTCCTAACTTAACTCTGTGGGAAATCATTTCCCTAGATTTCATAGTTAAGTTTGCTGGCTCTCCGTGGGTGCATAAGCATCCTGACCATGGTGGACCACCGCATCAACTTGGCACGTTCCATCCCCTGCATTCTCCAGCCTTCCTGCCAGGAAACTGACTGGCTTTGGTTGCCTCATGTTATCTGGATGTGTAGCCTCCTAGCAGAACCGATCTTAGGAATGGGCGAGCTGGTCTGTTGCCCAGGGCCGCCATTTTCAAGGGGCTGCCGACAGAGCTGGTCTTAGGGGTGAGCTGCATTTTTTTAAACCATCTGGCAACCCTACAGGCTTGCCGGGTAGTCGCCCAGGGCTGCCAATTGGTTAGGACTGGCCCTGCCTGCCAGAGTGTACGGTTCCTGACAGCTGTGAATAATTTATCTCCTACTTTGGGCATGAAATCTTGTGGATATTGGGCATTTGGTCCTGTCTCTCCTCTACCTATTACCCCCAGTCAAACAGGCAAAAAGAACAAATGCAAATGTAGGGACAGTGACTATAGTGCTATGTAAATTGCCATCAGGAAGACTGGTCCTTCGTACTACTGTCTCCAGCTCTGAGCTCCAGTTCCTGGAGCCTGTAACTATGAAGCCTGACTACCACTGCTCTGATCACTAGGTCTACCTGACTATAGCCCTGTCTACAGAATTGGAGTCTCAAGTATCATCCCCTATTTTTCTCTTACTCCCTCTCAAGTTTGCTTTGTAACTATCACACCTCTGGCTGAAAAGGGCAAGACATGATTCAGGTGAATGCCTTAATGCCACTTCCATATGTGCCAGTGTGGTCACAACTGTGGTGTAGCCAGAAGGTCCCACTTGGGTGGGCTCTGACTTCAGCTGGGTGGGCAAGAATGGGGGGGAGAGGGAAAGCAGGAGAGGAGGGATGAGGGAAAACTGCAGCACCCCAGCCCTGCTTCCCAGCACTCCGGCAGGGGCAGAGCTAGGGAATCCCGGTGCCCTGGCATTGTTCCCCGGCACTCCGGCCAGGGAGGAGCAGGGATGCTTTAATACCCTGGCCCCAATCCTTGGCTGGTGCACTGGGTTCACTTGCATGACGTGGGCCTGGATACAAAGTGGATGGGCCACAGCCCACTCAGGCCCTCCCGTAGCTACGCCCCTGGGTCACACCAAACTCAGGATATGGTCTTCATGCAGGATCTTTATTCTCCATCACATTGCAGCTCAGGTGCAAAATATTCTCATTTGAATCACCACATTGTAGCACATTGGACTAGCAGTGAGCTACAATGGAACTTCAAAGTTATGAACAGCGGTCTTACGCACTGACCTGTCAACCACACACCTCATTTGGAACAAGAAATATGCACTCAGGCAGCAGCAAAGATAAATAAAAAAAACCCTAACAAACTCCCAAAACCCATCCCCAACCAACCCCCACAGTACGATGCTATGTTAAATGCAAACTAGTAAAAAAAAATTAAAATAAAGTTTAAAAAAGATTTGACAAGGGAACTGTTACTGTGCTTATTTCATTTAATTTAAGATGGTTAAAAGCAGCATTTATATTCTGTATTGTAAAGTTTCAAAACTGTGTAAAGTCAATGTTCAACCGTAAACTTTGAAAGAACCACCGTAATGTTTTGTTCAGCGTTGCAAACAACTGCTATTTGTAGAATCTTCATAACTTTGAGGTTCTACTATACTCATAAAATATGATAGTACTCTAGCCTGCTGACTTTTCGGAGCAGTTTTCTATTTACTTATTTTGTCGCATTTTTATTTTATTTTTGTTCAGGGTGCTTATTTTCAATAGATTTTCCCTAATCTTGTCATATCAGTGCATGGAGACAATTTGGCATTGAATTCATTGACTCTGTGCCTATGTATCTCACTCATGAACTGAGAAATTTGTTTAGTTTTTTCAATTGCACTTGAAGGTTTTGCCTCCTTTGAAAACCAGGCTTCTGAGGAAATTGTATCACAATAATGAGATACAGGGATTGTGGAAAGCTAGGGGTCTGTCAATACTGCAGCTGGGAGCAAGCCTCCCAGCCGAGGCAGAAAAACTCATGCTGGTAGAGCTCAAGTAATGCACTAAAAATAATACTGTGGATGTTGGGGCTCAAGGCAGTTCAGCTTAAACTCACCCTTATCCCTAGGTCTAAACTTGGGTGGCTGGCCCAAGTCTCCACTGGAGCTGCAATGTCCGGACTTGCAGGTCCATCAGGCTTGAGTGATAGTGTTGAGGTTCTGAAGCAGCACTAAGCAGGAAGTTGACTGGAAAAGAAATGCAGGAAGGGAGAGAGCAGAATGAAAGACCTGGGCTGCGGAAGCTGTATTCAAAACTGGATTTCAGATCTGCATAGGTTGCCTCAATGCACTGAGCAGAAATGTTCTCATCTGTGCAACAGGTAACCCCAAAATTCCTACTGGTCTTCTTTAGTCTTGATAACTGACTTTACCTGTACTTTTTACCACCCCATGCTTCAGGCCCTTTTTCTGGAAATACCCTAATCAACCCTGGTTCTAGCATAGAACACAGGCTAGGTGAAAGTTGTGCCATGCTGAGAACTGACCATTTACTCCTATACTAAGTTTTCTCTCTCTCCCCCCAGCCAGTTTCTGTTTTGTGATAGCACTTCCCAACTACTTAAATTCCTTAATAACTTTGTGTAAGGGACTTCGCTAAATGCTCTTTGAAAGTCCAAATAAACATCAACAAGTTTCATATGTCTTCTGTTCTTCTGATATGCTCAAAAGCTTCTAAGAAGGAGACTCTGTTTTCTGTTACAGAGGCCATGTTGTTCGGTCACTTTTCCAGTATGTTCACCTAGGCCATGTCTACACTATGTGGAAGACGATGCTGCTGCAGTCGATCTTCTGGGGTTTGAATTAGCGGGTCTAGTGAAGACCTGCTAATTTGAACTGAGAGGGCACCGCCATCGGTGCCAATACTCCTGCTCCTCATGAGGAATGAGGGAAGTCGACAGGAGCATTTGCTCCCTCTGACCTCCCACTGTGTGGATGGCCCCAAAACACGATTTAAGATATGTTGACTACAGCTACGTAACTAACATAACTGGAGTTGTGTATCTTAAGTTTACTTTCCCCTTTTGTGTAGACCAGGCCCTGGATACTTCATATTTCTATTTTTAGTGATTAATTTAACCAGTTTTCTGCTTCCTATTTTATTGTTTATTGTTATATCTACAGATCTGAGATGGCAGTTGACCAAAAGAGCCAAATGCAAGCCAGGATGGATGAAAAATATCCTATATTAACTGTGTAGTTAATATTTTTCTGTGTAGAAAAATATTCTATATTAACTGTGTAGTTAAATCATTTTTCATAATCTTCAATCACTGTCCATTTCTGCACAAAGGCCGTAGCTGAGAAATCTACACATTTTAATTTTATGAGGACTGGGAAGTAGTTTGTGAAGACATCTCTTTGTATATCTTTTATGAGGTAGACAGAACAGACAAAATGTCTGTATTGTTTATATCATTTTTCAGTTAGATGGTGGCTTAGTTGTACAATGCTCTCTTGTTTCTCAGATGCCAAGGCACTATTTTCATGTGTGGGTACTTTAAAAATATTTTTAGATAGCTCTTATCTAAATTAAATATTTTTGTAACTGGAGTCCTTAATGGAATTAATTTGAATATTCGGCTACTTTAGTGGTTTTCCAAAAATTGTTGGGATACCATTATTTTATAATAATGATAAGTGATATGTTAAATGGTAAGTACTACTATCCATAGCTTGCAGATAGAGAAACAGGTCACAGTGAGCCAGAGGTAGTCAGGAATAGAGCCAGGTTCTTCTGGCTCTTGTTCTAAAGAGCTTAGGAATTCTTCAGGACAAATATGTCCACACGGGGGCACTGCCCAAGATGATTGGAGAAAGGACAACCTACCATGCCTGCACAGATAGACACCCTGATCTGGTTATACTCAGGTGGAGGTCTTCAAGGCTTCAGGAAGGAGCTCTTCTCTTGTGCACAATCTTGAAGAGCATCTAAATTCTGTCATAGCAGAGGTTTTCTTTGATGGGGCTTCACAGGACAAGTGCTACCTCAAAAGACCTCTCATTATTGCCTAGAATGATGTGATTTATAAAGACACAATGTCAACTTACTTCTCTCTCAAGATGGAAATAACCCACTCCTGGGACTCACAGGCATGATTCTCTGTTACCAGGCCTTTTTTTGGAACTCTTGGCATTAAATGGATGTAAATGTAAAGTGGATGCAAACTTAATTCATGGCTACTTTAAGGTGTCTTTACACTGTGTTAGTGTAAATGAGAATCCATCCCTGAAATTTCATGGCTGTATGGATGCTGTGCCAGCACTCTACTTCAGTCTTGGGACAATCTGATACCTGAGAAGATGGGGGATGTTATTTTACTTTAACTCACTGTAAGTTATGGTTAATTGGAAATTAAAACTATGTAACTGTAGATAGGCATTTAATTTAAGAAATGGAGCAACTGGAAAATACAACTTCTTGAAGCTAGAGGGCATAGGAGACATAGAATGTCTGCATGTAGAATTAGTTATCAAGTTATTTGAGGCAGCCATTTGGAGTAATTTTCTGTTGTTTTGATACAATATGCCATTCACCACTTAACATAATACAGTTCAGATTGATTCTGTCCCCTTTCCAAAGAGCAGCTACTGAAATATGGAAATTTCTTTTTGAATTTTGATTACTTTTTTTGTAGAGATAGTCAAGATTAAAAAATAGCAATTTGTAGAGAATTCAATCTAAACAGAGACCTTAATATATACCGGACTCAAAATACTATATAAATAAAAAAGTTTGTGGTTTTTATTAACTAGTATTCTCGTAGAAAGCTATGTTATTAACTTTCTGAATTTTCATAGGTTTTCATGTCATTCATATAAAAATATACACCTTAGAGTATAATCATTTTAAATGAAAAAGATAGTATCTACTTGCTCTGTGAAAGATGAATGCATATATAGTTCAACAAATTCTATTACCAAGTAGAATACCTGTTTATGTACATTGTCTGTGTTTTTAAAATAAAGTTCATGGAGCTCACCATAAATGTTACAAATTGAGCAGTGTGAAACCTTCATGATAAAGCTACACAAAATGCACTGGGCTTTGGATTCCAATTCAATGTTAATCAACTGGAGATTTATCAAAAGGTATACAAAGGATCACAAATCTTTGAGATAAACTGGGATTGATTCAAAACAATTTCATGTTGAGGTTTTGAGTTCATTTGAACTGTGTTGCTGAGTGAAATCCAGGGAGTGTGAGTTTACAGGAACTGAAATCAAATAAAAGGTTTTCATCAGTGATTAATTACCAGAACTTCCAAATTCTCACTTCTCCTGTTATACGGTGGTCCCAGATGTATGCTGAACTGCTATTGAGGATTCTTTCAATTTCCATTTCAAGCAGTAAGAACTATTGTGTATCTCAAGGTCAGGTCAGAATGCAATGTGCTTAAGATACATATCTGCCATCATATATTATAAAAAAATTGTTTAAAAATTGTTCCTTATCAGAAATACTGAATATACAGTCACATTCTGCTGTACAATATAGTGTAGAGGCTGATCTTGCAGCCTTTACTCAAGAAAAATATCCAAGAATGTAATGGATATTTCCATTGAGAAAGGGCTTCAGAACAGGCCCTAATCTGGGTCACGATCCTACAAACTCTTAGTCATATAAGTAGTCCCATTGCAGTTAATGGGAATTCTTATGTCAGGAAGGGTTTGCCAGATTGGAACCTTCACGTGATGCTGTATATTGTGTGAAATGTGTAAGGATGACATTCAACTAAATAAGACACTGGTAAAGTAATAAATCTCTTGTGAATAATTCATCAGGTTCTAAATTATGCAGTAATGATGATGAATGAATATGTTTAAGGGAATACACCTGAAGATAGCAATGAGGCAACAAATAACATGTTGTATCTGCTGAACCTTTTCTCAAGTGAGTACTTATACAAATAAATAACTACATGAAATGGACAGTTGGTGAGTCACTATTTCATAGTTAGAAACTATGGACCAGATTCAGCAAAGCACTCAAACACATTCTTAAAACCTTAAGTGAAGGATATGTTTAAGTGTTTTGCTGAATAGGGATGGACTTAAGCACAGTGATAGTGGAACATTTTTTGCAGTGGAGATGCTGAAAGCCAGTAGTGCCTACCCCAAGCTTTTTACTCAACCCCCTTTACTCCTTTCTGTGCCTGTGGCCTCAGGGGGGGGAGGGGGGGAAGGAGGAGAGAGGTGCATGAACAGGATATGGAGCCCAAGGCTGTGACTGTGCGTATGGAACCAGGAGCAGGGCTGTTGGCAGTTGGGACCCCGTGTGTGGCCTCCAGGTGAAGGGCTATGAACAGAATCCTGGATGGGGGGCCAGGATCAGAGCCTTGACTGCTGGGCTGGTAGGAGCTGGGACCCTGTGTGCAGAGCCCTGGGCATGGGGCTGGCAGCATTTGGGACCCCTCATGCAAGGCCAGGAACAGAGCCCTGGGTATGGTGTCAGCAGCCCTGGGGCCCTTGATGAGGGGTGGCAGCTGGGACCCCGCACAAAATCTGGTGATGCTGCAGCACCTATGCACCCCTTGTTCCTATACTTATGCTTAAGAATGTGCTTGAAGTGAAGCACCTGTGTATGGGCTTTCCTGAATGAGAGCCCATGCTGTAAAATGGCGCTTCCTTAGATGTGTCACAGATAGATATAGGATGAAAAAAGGATTTACCTCCTGAAGCAACTGCATGCTATTACATAATTTTACTTACAAAGCTTTTTCCCCACCCTGGCCTGTAACTTTGCTGGAGGTCTGGCAGGATATTACAAAGAGGTAACCTAGGCTAAATTACAGTATAGTAATAATGAAGAGTAAATTACATTCTTATATTTCAAACAAATAAAATATGAAGGAAGGAGTCCAACAGGAAAAAAAAGTGGATAAGGATTAGGGAATGTGAAAGTTCTGATGACTGTTGGCCAATATTTAGAAAACAAAACATCTTTGCAATAGAAACATCTTACGGACTTTTTTTTAAAGAAATGGGGAATGATGGACGGAAATGGATGGTGGGGGCAGTGTTCCAATCCTTTGACCTGCCTTGGTGATGATGTATGAGTAGAGATTTAGGGCTATATTTTTCAAGGAAGCATTACAGTGAGAGCAATAGCCTCTCACTAAAGAATGAAGGTAAAACGGACTCTTCCCAACTTGGCAGATCCAGATCCCAAGTCCATGCTTCAGTGGGGATAATAGGTGCTTTCATAAACCAAAAGACAAGCCTGAGATCATCACAAGCCCATGCCAGTCTGAAGGCTGATGCCTACTCATTGCAGAAACAGCTCTGATGGTGAGACCCATGTGTTTTTGGTCTCAGTGGCATGTCAAGACTGCAGACATTGCTTAGTGACTGGAGGATCTTCAAGTCACATGGTTGGCCTGTGATTCTTTGTGCAGAAGGCAAGCCACGGAGACAATCAGTTCAACAGATCATAGGAATAAAAAGACTAAGGACATGAGGAATAACAGTTTATATTGTTAGTATCCAATAGCTAATGATGTTGGATCGTCCAAAATGAGATGTTGGTACAGGGAGAGATGGTTTCTTATTGGACTGAGTTTAGAACAGAGAGAACTCTTTTGTCTCTGTAAAGGAAAGTTGCCCCTTTATTTCAGAGTTACAGAGCAGGAAGGAGAACTTTTGTCATCGTCCTCTGTTTTTCCAGGTCTTCCCTCATTTTGAGCTGCAACAGACAGGAGGAAGAAGAAAAAAGCAGTTGAAACTAAAAACCCCAACCCAATGGCAGCTGCTGAAAAGCTGTTGGGATCTATGTAAATACTCAGTCCAAAACATAGGTATATTTCCCACCAAAAGAAAAAAAAATTCAGTTCAGCCCTGCTCAGCTGGTATCATTCATTTTTAATGTCTGGCTTCATTCTGGTGGCGGCTGTTGGTGTGGGCTGTAGCAAAGCTTTAGTTCCGTCCATGACTCATTGGGAACAAGTTGCAAATGTACCTTCATTGTTATGGGATTCAGGATACTGATCTATTTTGTCCTTTTGTTTAATAGACTATTATTTTGAAAGGGGAAGTGAACCATTTTAGGATGCTTACGTGCCCCTGAGTACAACAGTACTTTACAATAAAATGAGATACACTGATTAAGAAGCCAAAACCTTATTTGGTACGTGATATAGTTCTAAACATACCCAGCTTATTAGTCCAATCTTTCTTTGCATCCTCAGTTTTCATTTGCAGATAACTGGTAGGTGGTAGGTTCCAAAAATACAGGTTTTAATTTTGTTCAGTACCTTGAGTTTTGTAAGGTGTAAGACTGCTGTTTTTGCATTTTCTGCAGTGATTGTGTCTTTGATCTTCATTAGTTTCTTGCTATGGGACTGTGTTGCAGTGGTCTGGAAAAGTCCAAATTTTGTTTTCTTGAAATGATAGATATATTTTTCTGGATGTAGTTAGGATTCTACCTAGTTCTAGAACTGAGATGCAGGTTGAACCTCTCTAGTACAACACTCTCTGATCAGGAAACATCTATCGTCCAGCATGATTTTAGTTAGCCTGATATCCACTTATCAGGGTATGGCCAAGTTTCCTGCAGTCCTATAAACTTTGTTTACAGGTACCAGTTCAGGCTTTCAGTGTTCTGTGCTGTTATTTAGCTCTATTTTACCCGTAAATGTCTTCTAAGGGCCCTGTAAGCAGTGGAAGTGTTGGTAATGCTGATAGACAACACTAATCTCCCATGGTTCTGCAAATTCTCTGGTTCAGCACTGGTCAGGTCCTGATGGTGCTGGACTAGAGAGATTTAACCTGTAATTGTAATGATTGTATTTCTCATTTAATTTTCTTTAGTTCACCCCTAACAGGGAGCATTTCATAGCTCTTCTCTATATAAAAGGGATCACAGTGAGATTCAGTGGGAGAATGGGGTAGAAACAGGGGCAGCCCATGACTATAGGCCGACTGGGCCGTTGCCTAGGGCGCAGCTTTCAACGGGGTGCCTGGGGCGCCCGATGATGATGTCATGATGACATCATGATGACTTGCAGGCGGGGGCACCGATTGTGCATTCTGCGTGGGGCGCCAGCTGCCGCAACCCACCTTGGGCCACTTCTGGGTAGAAATAATTTGGTCTAGAAAAGCTATGAGGTCAGGATTTTTCCTACACAGAAGGCTTCCCAGAATCTTGATGTTTGTGGACCATAGCAGATTTTCTGCAATCCCAGTCATTGGGCTGAAATAGTTCAACGTTTAGTAACTGCTGTTCTGAACTTTTGCCACTCGCTGGCGGTTTCCTCTTGCTTCTGTGCTATGCTCTATTTGATCCAGATGTTTCCCATATGAACTACCCAGTCATCTAGAATATTTATTTTGGAGGTCAATCTCAATTTTACTTTCTGACAAAGACATTCTAGTGCAGAGACTATCAGGTTATATGTGGAGGGATCTCAAGACTTTGGCATTCTTACATTATTAGATTCAGTGGGTGGGTTCCACTATGTCCTTTTGCTGTATTAAAACTGACCTCAATAGGAGTAATTTGAGTTTTGTAGCATTTTTCAGTTCTGGCTTGGATGCAGCTAAAATCTATTCCCAGGAAACTTGAGCCCAAAATAATGGAAATCCCATAAGAACAGTTTATGTATTTCTCAGTTCTCAGATATTACAGTACTAGAGATATTCTGAACCCAAAGTCATGATCTTAGTTTGCTTTGAAGTTGATTTCTGAGTCCTAGTCAAGATCAGAACAATTCCCTATAGTGAATATCTCTGAAACATATTTGTGGACTACTCCTAAAATGATAAAGTCTATACTATGCATAAGTCTGATTTAAGATATTTCAAAACAACCAGATCCTCATATATCTGGTTGTTTAATTTCCAATAATGTCAGGGGATGTGAGTGCTTCTAAAGTCAGCTTGAGCATTGCCTTGTGGGAAATCTGTCTATTACAGTAGAATGGGCCAGGCTCTGCAGAAAGTGATATAAATGAAAGGAAAGACATGGTGAAAATGAACCAGCACATGGTTTACAACACCAACATAACAACCTTCTTGATTGCTTGTCCAGCCAATTTAAAAACAAAAAATGTTGGAATGAGCAAATGCGAGGACAATTGCAGGAAGGAAACTAGTAGGAAGAGATAGGAAGCTAGTGGCTACCAAGCTGAAATGAAGAGCAAAGCAAAACAATAGGAATTGGGAGCAGACTAAAGGTGTATCTACACTATATTTCAAAGCCACAGCAGTGAATCTTAGAGCCCATGTTGACAAATTCAGACCTGCAAGGCTCACACTATGGTGCTAAAATCAGCAGTTTAGGCATTGCAGGTTGGGCTGGGACTCACACTGTGAAGCTCATCGTCCTCCTTGGGCTTCACATTCAGACTTGGAGCATCTACATTGTTGCTGGTAGTGTGATAGCACAACCTGAGTGTGTTGACACAGGCTCTGAGACTCATGGCTGCAGGTTTTAAAACACAATGTAGACCTACCCAAAGGGCCCAGTCCTGCAAGGACTTACTCGTGTATATATCTTTATATGCTATGAGTAGACCCACTGATTTCAGTGGACATCAGGGTAACAACCTTTTTGTAATGGACATGGTTGGTATAGCTGAGGATTTGGACTAGGACTGGTAGATGAAAAATAAGGCTATGTTAAATAAAACAAACGAGGATATGTTTAAAATAAAAGTGCTAATGGTATATTTGAAAACGGCCAACAGCCAAAAATATAAATATAGAAGAGGAAAGAGTTTTTTATAAAATTGTTCTTCGTCTTTCCTCTTCTCTCACATTTGATTGGGGCAAGATATTTATCTTATTTTATATTACAGTGAGACTCAGTGGGAGAATGGGGGAATATACTTGGGATGCTATTTAATAATAATAAATAATAATTAATGTGATAATGGCAATATCATTACCCAAACAGCTATTAGACTGTTTGGGGTCCTGAGTATTTGTTAATGATATGCTAGACTTCTAAGGGCCTATAGCTACTGTGAAATGACCACATGTTTATTTTGAAATAACAAGGCGAGCGTCCACATAGCAAGCCGGTTATTTCAAAATTATTTTGAAATAATGGACTTCTTATTTCAAAATAATAAACCCTCATTTCATGAGGATTAATGCTTATTTTGAAATAGCTATTTCAAAATAGCGGTGGTGTGGATGTTCCACTGCTGCTATTTCGAAATAGGTCCTCTCCAGTCCCTCCTGGGGCTCCAAATTGACAATAGCATGTCCACATTAGGGGAGCCTGCCTTGGACTAATTTCGAGACTCCCCTGTAGTGTGGATGTGCTATTTTGAAATAGTTATTTCGGGAGTTATTATTCCAAAATAACTTATTTTGAAATACCCGGGTAGTGTAGACATTCCCTTAGTGGAAAATCTCTGAATGGTCCCATTCACATGAAGCCATAATTACACCTCTCCTCACAATCACTCATTTCTAATATCCTCAGAGTCATTGCAGTGTTTGAGGAGTGAAGAATTCCTTTGTCTTTAAAGCAGGAAGAACCTTGGAACCTTTAAAACCTATAGAACATTTGCAGACTGGTAAAAATCTTGATTGATGGGAAAGGCTCTGAGGCATCATCTTTGTTTGAAAGAAGCTGAAGTAAATGTATGTCACAGTAGCTGCTACAATGCACTCTTTTTCCCAGAAAGAATTCTAAACAGAGAGGGAGAGAGAAAGAGAGAGCGAGAGAGCCGCCAAGGAAAGCTCAGCTATAGAAAGCTGTATTTTAATATCATTTCCATGCTTTTATTTAATAGCTTGTTCCAACAATTGTTATAATTCTTATTCAGGCCAATTTTAATTCTTCAAAAAGTATGTTTTAAAAAAATTGTTCCCACCAACATTGTTGAAAATGTTTAGCGGGTGGAATAGCTCTGATGCTTGTAAAGCAGGGTTGAGCAAATCAGATAAAATAAAATATGAATCAAATTTGTCCAAAAGCTTTCAGTCAAAGTTTCTCTGAAGTTTCAGTAAATTTAAATAATATTTTTTCTTAATTCTTTTTTCATTTCTAAGTGCATCTAGATTTTCAGTCTTCTGCCTAGATCAGAAGGAGAAGAGTCAAAACAACACAAATGGATGGAACTTATTCCAAGTTCCTTTGCAGCAACTGTTTTTTTTTCTTTTTAAGACAGAGCTTTTATTTAATTAAATGTCTATGTTAGCCTTTTCTAATTATTACATAACAATGCGAACCTGCTGTAAGCATCAGCTAGGTACAGCTTCACCCAGAAGTTCAGAGCTCCATCTTCCAAAACCTTTTGTCTTTGCAGCCACATTCCACTACCTTAGACAATGACCAAATATGTGACCAGGGTCATTCCAACATCCATGTAACCAGAAACCTAGCGCGTGCAAATGTCAAACCTTGGAGTTATAACTAGGTAAATAGAAACCATTAGAAGATAAAGAAGTTAATATGAATATGCTTTATTAATTTTTAAAAGTGTAACTTTATTAAAACCATAACATTTACACTGCTGGTTTCAATGAATTTGAACCTGAGTAACTGAGAGTGTAGCTCAGCCATTCAGGGAAGTTACTATTTCTTTAAATGATCTGCTGATTGTGAGCTGTACTGTGATGCAGGAAGAAGAAGACAGAGCACAGAGCTGGTAGTTCAGAGAGAGGATGAAGACAGTGACGTGAAAGCCATGTGGCTGTGAAAGGCATTGCGCTGGTTTTTGTTCTGTTCTGCCTAACTTAATTGAAGAAAGCGTACTTGAGTGAATTATCCCATTCTATGTGCAAAGAAAAGATAAACTGTGAGTAAAAAGAGCTAAAAATGGGGAAACTTTAAGAACTGAAATGATATGTGACTTTTACTGCAAGAAATCTTTGTAAGGAAGAGACTGAAGACCTTAAGTATCTGGGAAACAAAAATGCATTGGTTTTAACCAAAACCTGCAATTTACTAGATTAATGGTCTGCAAAGATACAGTTTAGTACTAAGAGAAGGTTGGTAAGTTAAAAAAAAAGAATATTGTTCAATGTATATTGACTTGTCTAATTATATGTAGGACTTATTTCCTTGAGACTAAACTGCTTTAAAAAAACAGCATTGGGTGTGTCTGTCTAAATGCATTTAATGTTGGGAACATGTAATTTCCACATATGGTATCATTTAGTTGTTTTAAAAGGAACAAAAACAAATGTATTTTTTAAATACGGTTACGCCTCTCGCTCCCTTCCTCACTTGATAAACATGCAGAAGTGCATTTCTACAGATGATGTCAGATTATATCTATAGTGATATGAAATTAACATTTGGCATTTAAGGTAACTGTTGTCTGTCATTTGTTTGTATGTAGTTGTGTGGGGAATAAAAGAGACTGAATAGTTACCTGGGGACAAATCCTGAGTGCTACACATGGCTTTACTAACTTTCTTAAAATTTCTGAGCTCACTGCCTTCATTAAAATTGGGAAGCAGACATGGAATTTTCCAAATTAGGTCCTAGATGGGAAATTTTCTTGTATGCCACATTCTATTAGAGTCATTGCTTTTAGGGGGTAACAGAGAGCCCCAGCAGCTGGGAGCAGGGGCCGGCCAGGAGTCTGGTGGCAGAGTGGCTGGTGGCTGGGAGCAGAGCCAGGTTGGTGGCTGGGGCCTGGAGCACAGTCGGGGTTGGGAGCACATTCAGGGCTATGAATGTTGCTAAGGCTGGTAGCCAGGGTTGGTGCCGGTACTGAGAGTGTGGCTGGGCCCAGCAGCTGGGGCCAGAGCTGGAGGTGTTGCCAGGGCCAGCGGCTGGGTATGTGGCTGGGGCTGGCGGCTGGGAGTCTGATGCTCCACCCTGGGCAGTGTGGAGACTGGCAGCAAGGGGCCAGAATTGACCTCCCCAATCTAAATTCCCTCATTCTGGACCTGTCCAGTCCCAAGGGTGCTAAGGGAGGTCCAACCTGTAGTAACAGCAGTTGGAAGACTAGGTAATCACTCACTTTTGGGCAGAGCGCAGGGTTTCAAATTTGGTTCTCTATGTTGCTCTGTCTGTTTCTTTGGATACTTTGGGAATAGCACTGACTGTTCTTCCAGCTGACCATGGCCAAGTGCATATTCTTCCAGAGTCAATCAGGTGATGGGTGTGAGTGAGGTAAAACTGTTAATTTTTAAATGGACACTGTCTGTGCCTGAGGACTGACCCATTCTCTGGGTTGTAATTCCCAGAGGGGCTGATGGAAATGCAGCAGTGAGTGGTAAGGCCTACTGGGAGGTGGGATATTTCCCAGTGTGGGAAGGTGCAGCTATTTCCCAGTGTGGGAGAGAGCAGCAGCTTGCTGAGAGAGCTCTTACAGTGACTGAACTATAGGAGGAAGGCCCAGTGGCAGTACTCCCACCTGAGACAAAAGGAGAGGAGGAGGATGGAGAGGCCTAAGAGAAGGCCTTGCAAGCAAGTATAGTAAATAGCAATGGATGAAGAGAGGGAAGAATGAAGCAGTTAAGTCTGAAGCTGGACTTGATGAATCAAGATGATCAAAGAGATGGAATGCCAGCCATATGAGCAAAGACTGAAGGCGCTTCAGTATGTTTAGTTTGGAAAAGAGGGGATTAAGGAGGGATGTGATAGCAGTCTTCAAATGCTTGAAAGGCTGCTATAAAAATGATGGAGAAAAGTTGTTCTCTCTTGCTACAGAGGGCAGATCAAAAGGCAATGGGTGCAAATTACAGCATAGAAGATTTAGATTAAATCTCAGGGGAAAAAATGTAACTCTAATAACAAAAAGACAATGGACCAGACTGCCTAGGGAGGTTGTGGAAGCTTCTTCACTGGAGGTTTTCAAAAAGAGGGCATCTGTCTGGGATGGTTTAGCTACAACCCCACCTGTATCTTGGCTGGGGGATAGACTAGATGACCCTTGTGGAAAGGCAAAGGCACAAAAAGAGCTCAAACTAGTTACAGGCATAAAGGGCCTGATGAAATGCTTCCTAGAATACTCAAGGAGCTGATAGAGAAGGTATCTGAGCCTTTAGCTATCATCTTTGGAAAATCATGGAAGACAGAAGAGATTCCAGAAGACTGGAAAAGGGCAGATATAGTACCCATCTATAAAAAGGGAAATAAGAACAACCCAGGAAACTACAAACCAATCAGTTTAACTTCTGTGCCAGGAAAGATAATGGAGCAAGTAATTAAGGAATTCATCTGCAAACACCTGGAAGATAATAAGCTGATAGGGAACAGCCAGCATGGATTTGTAAAGAACAAATCATGTCAAACCAATCTGATAGCTTTCTTTGATAGGATAACAAGTCTTGTGGATAAGGGAGAAGCAGTGGATGTTGTATACCTAGACTTTAGTAAGGCATTTGATATTGTCTTGCATGATATTCTTATCAATAAACTAGGCAAATACAACTTAAATGGGGCTACTATAAGGTGGGTGCAAAACTGGCTGGTTATTAATGGTTCACAATCCTGCTGGAAAGGTATAACAAGTGGGGTTCTGCAGGGGTCTGTTTTGGGACTGGTTCTGTTCAATATCTTCATCAACGATTTAAATATCGGCATAGAGAGTACACTTATTAAGTTTGCAGATGATACCAAGCTGGGAGAGGTTGCAACTGCTTTGGAGGACAGGATCATAATTCAAAATGATCTGGACAAATTGGAGAAATGGTCTGAGGTAAACAGGATAGGCTGTGTTTAGACTGGCATGATTTTCCACAAATGCTTTTAACGGAAAAGTTTTTTAACGGATACTTTTGTGCAAAAGCACTTTTTGCGGAACAGTGTCCGTGCCAGTCTAGACGCGCTTTTGCACAAGAAAGTCCCGATCGCCATTTTAGCCATCGGGGCTTTTTTGCACAAAACAAATCTCATCTGTCTACACTGGCCCTTTTGTGCAAAAGTTTTGTGCAAAAGGGATTTTTGCCCAAATGGGAGCAGCATAGCATTTCCGCAAAAAGCACTGTTTTCATACAGTAGGAAGTCAAAGCTTTTGCAGAAATTCAAGTGGCCAGTGTAGACAGCTGGCAAGTTTTGCGCAAAAGCAACTGCTTTTGCGGAAAAACTTGCCAGTCTAGACACAGCCGATAAAGTTTAATAAAGACAAATGCAAAGTGTTCCACTTAGGAAGGAACAAGTTGATCTGAGGAAGTGGGTCTGGCCCACAAAAGCTCATCACCTACTAAACCATCTTGTTAGTCTTTAAAGTGCTGCATAGTACTGTCTTTAGTCATCTAAAAGGAAGCCACTGACCAGTGAAGAAACTGAGGCATAGCTGCATCCTGACAGCAAGAATTAAGGGGCCTGCTACACAGCGATCTACTATTAAACAGTGACCCACTGCACAATTTTTACTGAGAATGGGAATTAAATGCATGGGAGCTGTACGTAAACTTTCATTTCTGAGACAGGGGGAATACACATGAGAATAGGTAAACCCACAACCCAGCCAGGAGGACCTACAGATTAGTATTCCTAGAATGTTTCAGAAATGTCAAAATATGGATGTCCATCTATCATTCCCCCTGCTGGTGCTTTGATAACACAGCTCTGAGGACAGTATACATGACTAAGGGTACGTCTAGACTACAGAGCTTTTCCGGGATACCTCCAGTATCCCGGAAAAGCTCTGCCATGTCCAAGGAATGCGTATGTTTTTCCAAAATTTTTTTTGAAAAGTACATGCGTTTTTTCATCATCCCTGTAAACCTCATTTTATGAGGCATAAGGGATATTCCAAAAAAGAGTTTTTTTCTGACATTTGGCCCTGTGTAGATGGGCTAAATGTCAGAAAAGCCTCTTTCAAAAGAAAAGCAGAAAAAGATACACAACTGCATATCTTTTTCTGACCTTTCTTTGTAGCGTAGACACAGCCTAAGTCTTTTCAGATGTGTGCATGTGAATATACTGTCTGTCAGAATTCCTCTCTCTCTATTCCCCAATATTAAAATATGAAAATCTTCCCTCATCACTGACATTAAACTACATCCATATCTCATTAGAACTGAAATTTAAAGAAATAAATGAAATCTTAAAGAAATATATGGGTTGTTATTTCTTATTGGCAATGCAGCAATATGCAAAAGTTCCTACCTGATTGGAAACTCGCAGTGCTGGGTGGTGTACAAATACCTAATGAGAAGCAGTTGCTGCCCTAAAGTATTCACAATCTATGAGGATCTGAAACTGGTGAGGAGGAGAAAGAGCAATATATAGCATACAAGGATGATGATAGACATTCATTTTTTTAGTGACAGTAAAGAATATAAATATTTATGAATTTTAGTTGAGGGATCTTTAACCTATTTGTTATCAGGTGGCTAATTTCTTGTATGCATCCCAAAGAAGGTAAAGAACATGAGAACGGACATACTGGGTCAGACCAAAGGTCCATCTAGCCCAGTATCCTGTCTGCCAACAGTGGCCAATACCAGATGCCCAAGAGGGAGAGAACACAACAGGTAATCCTCACGAGATCCCTCCCTGCCACTCATTTCCAGACAAGGTTATGAAACAGAAGGTAGTGGCCTTACAAACTAACTGAAGAATAGCTGTATATGCCTAGGACGTAGACTAGAAGACAGCACAGAGATGGCTGTGGGTAAAGAAGCCTGTAGGAAGATAAAACTAGTCTTATTAGTGAAGCAGGGTGATGACTCAGTGGGAGAACAACTAGATAGGGAGGGGCAGAGCTGTGAAAGTGAAGGTAAGAAGCTTGACCTGCATGTGGTGGAAAGAGGAAGTCACTGAATTCAAAGAGGGGTTGAACAGGGTCAAAATAATGGGAAAGAAGAAATTAACAGATGTTGAGGATGTCAGAGAGGCAGAAAGAAGGATGTGATAAAGACCTGGATAGTAGTTCAAACTAGTAGGTTCTACTGTGGAATTGGGGCATTGGGATGGATTTTAAAATGCAGAACCACATTCAGTAAAATGTCTATCACAGTCACATTGCTCATGAGAACCTTGTTGTTATTCAGACATGTTTACAGTTTTCTTTTGGTAAATTACATGTGGATTCTTAGCTTGGGTGAAAGTGTTTATGGTATTTCTAGGTCAGAATTCTATGTAGTAGGGTCATTATTTATCTCCAGATTTATTCAACTCCTCTTTGGGCAGACTTAAATTTCACAGGGTCTTTAATTACATTTCCCCCACTAGCTGACCACTATAAAAATTAAGTCCTCACCACAAATCTGTAAAAATGTTTCCACTGCAATGAGAGACAAAAATAGAATAATTCCACATCTTTTTGGATGGGTGCCTAGCTGTAGCTGTGCAGCATTTGACTGACAAGAGGATGTAGTCTTTGCTGAAAGCAAACTTTTAACCTCCTCTTAGTCTATAGCAATATTCAAGTAGATGAATGGAAAGAGAGAGAGAGAGCGAGAGAGCGAGAGTGAGCAAGCAGATTTACACTGTGTTTGCTGCAGTTTTGTTATTTTTGTCTGCTTTTTCTGCAACTTCTCTTTTCTGCAACAAACATTTCTATAGTTCAACCAATTTGCTGAATACCCTATCTCAAATTGGTGAGTGTTAACTCTTTTGGTTTTAATTTGAATTATTGAAATAGCACTTCTCTTTTGTGTATAGTTTTAGTAGGGAAATAAAACTCTACTGTTTGTCTTGGTAATTTTAGAATTGTTTCAGTGTATAGTATTTGCCCTATTAACCGTAATGTGTAGTCTTTCACAGTTTAGAAAAATAAAGTTAAGGCACAGCTGAGTTCAAGTATACAGTACATAAACTTCTTATTAAAACTTTAGTTACAGTACATCAGATTCCTCTCATCTGTGCTGTATAGTATGGATCATGATAAAATTTGTGGGATTATAAGTAGCAAAACAGATAAATGGCAATTTTAGTGAAACAAACAGAAATTTGTATTGTTTGGTATCCACATTATGAAAACTAAGGTAAACAGTTATTGTGCCATCACAGTATTTATTGATAGCCTTTTGAGTTGTCTGAACTATATTAATTATCGCTGGGAGTTTAATAGCATTTGGTATGTTCAATATAATGCTATTTAAAAATAGAATTTAGTTAATTTAATTATTTCTTTCTATCAAAGTAACATGCATTACATTAAGCACCAGAATTTTAATATGATATGAGTATAAATTTACTAATTGATTAGTCCATTAGATTTCTTCTATTTCCTCTACACAAGATTTGTATTCCTATATTTGTAACTTATTCAACATTTGTGTATATATCATCAGTTTATAATCCTTTTTAAGTCACATCCTCAACTTTTGTAAAGTTTCATGTCTCTGAAGTCAATACCAGCTGAGGATCTGGTCCTTATTTTTATAAAATTTTCTTAGACTGATACAAATATTTCCTATTGGAAAGGGAAAACTATTGCTAGGAAAAACACTTTTCCTTAGTTGTATATGTGGCAGTTTCCACAGACTTACTGACTGAAAAAACCAGTAATGTAATCTCTTTATATTTTTTTTTGTTTAAAGTAGTTCAAATCCAGATGGGGTGGGGAAATGTTTTAGTATGGAGAGCTTCCTGAGTTGGATGAATGCTTATGAGAACAGTCTTCTTATTTAAATTTTTTAGCTAAATGAAGTACTGGTTGGACCTCTCTGGTCTGGCACATTGGGACCTACTTAGTCCTGAACGAGGGAATTTGCTGGATGAGGGGAGGTCCCTTGCCGCATGGCCTGTGCTGCCCCACTGCCCCCATGATAGGGCTCCAGCCTGGCCCCATTGCTGCTCCAGGCCCCCAGGACTCTCTAGCTGTCACTGGCCCTGCAGCTGCCAGGACCAGAGCGCCACAGCTGGAACTCCCTGGCTGTCACTGGGGCTGGAGCTCTGCAGCCACCTGGCTCTGTGGCCAGAGCCAGAGCTCCTCAGCCATGGCCAGAGCTCTGCAGCTGGGATCAGGGCCACAGGGCAGCTCCATGGTTGGGTCCAGAGCCAGAACTCCCTGGCTGGCCCTGGGGATGAAGCTCCCTAGCTGCTAAGGCCAGAACAGGACCAGGATGGGAGCTCTGCAGTCGGGGCCAGAGTTCCATGGCTGCTGCCAGGCTGGAACTTTCTGGCTGCTGGGGACAGAACTCCCTGCCCCCACCCAACATGGAGCTCCTGACTGAGTCGCTGGCCCCCCCACTGTGCTCCTGCTCAACTCACTGTGCTCCTGCTCCTGCCGCCAGACTTCCCTCTTGGGCTCTATGATACAGGGACATCCATGGTCCATTGCCAGACCAGAGCGTCCCAGTTTAGGGAGGTACAACCTGTACACAGATTTGAACCAAGGTCATTAAGTGCTAGAATAAGGGTATGTCTACACTGCACGGCCATTTTGGGATACCGAAGGTATTCCAAAATAGCTACCTCCCATCTACACAAGAAGCCCATTATTTCAAAATATTGTTCATAATAATGGGTTAAGGGATGTCTCGAAATAACACGTTATTTTGAAATTTGGTGCTGTGTAGATGTAATAAGCTATTTCAAAATAGACTTGAAATAAGATATGCAATTTGTATAGTGCAAATTGTATATCTTATTCTGAGTTGGGGTACTGTGTAGACACATACTAAGAGAAAAATTGAGAGTTTTTTTTGCAATAGACATTCTAAAAACATTTATATTTTTAAAAGCAGTTTTGGGGCCTAATCTTATTCATAAAAGACTTATGATTGTAAGTAAGGATGAATATGGGTATGTCCCACTGGAATCAATGGGTTATCCATGGGAGTGAATTTGCTCACTTGCAAAGTCTTTTCAGGATCAGGCCACGTGTCTGCTCCTTTGATATTTAATTTTATTTTTGATATTGAAAGTCTAACTGAAAGTTCTGTACATCTTATATGGGGAATGGAATTGTGTTGCACCTGCCAAAAGGAAACCAAGCTACATTTTTATGGAGCTCAGCGGGACTGAATGGAGACAACATGGCATTATGCTTGGTGTAGATTTTACATCATATTTAAAATCTGTTCTCATTACTTTGAACTCTAAACTTTGCTAAAGGGGAAACACCAGGTTTGTTTTGCTTTTTTATATATCTTTCTTGCCTTCTGACTTTTGATATGTAGTAGTATTCTGTAAAGTAAAGCTGTATGAGAAAATTGTCCCAAGATAAAACTGGAGGATGAGGTGCTCTGTTCAGAAAACAGTATTAAGTAACTGGTTTGGAACCTCCTTTGGCACATTTTATTTCAATGAAAAATCAAATGGTCAGCTTGCTCAGTCTTTAATTTTTTTTTTTACAATCACTGCCATGAATTTTTACTTTTCATTCATCTATGTGAATGCTAAAAATGCCATGGTTGGTATACGGTAGAGAGATCTGGTGGAAAAACAGGATATACAATGGACTTGATAAATATTTCATAGAAAGTTTAATCATTGAAAATTCTTTTCTATAAATTTGACTCTATAAAAATAATCTACAGGCCTAAGTATTTACAAGGTAAGCAGAGTGAAAAATGTGCATCCCTTGAGACTGAGAGTACATCTAGATTTCAAGACTATTTTGGGATACTATAGGTATCCCGAAATAGCTACCCCATGTCCAAGGAATGCGTTCGCTATTTTGAAATAATATTTGAAATAATGGACACGCTATTTTGGCATCCCTGTAAACCTCATTCCATAAGGAATGTCTCAAAATAGTGCTTCATTTTGAAATTTGGCACAGTGTGGATGCACCAAATTTAGAAATAGCTTATTTGAAATAAAATTGAAATAAGATATGCAATTTGCGTAGCACAAATTGCATATCTTATTTCAATTTTAGAGTGCAGTCTAGACGTACCTAGTCTTGGAAGGCTCTGCATAATAAATTTGCTCTTTCCACCGGAGGCCCCACCCCTTCCTGGGGTTTGGAGCCACACTCTATCTTTCCCAAGGGCCCATTAAGTCTGTTAGCCCTACTGATACCTACCCTTTGTTTCCTTTCTTTTAACCAGTTACCAATCCATGAGCGGACCTTCCCTCTTGTCCCATGACAGCTTACTTTGCATAACAACCATTGGTTTTCCAGTCCCACCTTCACAAAGCCCTGACAGAGGATGAGATAAGTAGGGGTTGGGCCCAGTGTTCCCGCTAAACTGCGGGACAGCACAGCTTCACAGGTGATTAATTAGCCCCACCCAATCACTCAGCTCTGAAGCTGTGCTGCCGCGCAGCTTAGAGGGAACACTGGTTCAGCCCAGTGTGGGGGGGAAAGGAGGTTGAGGTTGGGGACCTTCCAAAGTCTCTGGAAACCCTCTGATTCTCTGTTTGTCTCCTTCTCCAAGTGGTAAAGGCCATCAATACCATCTTGCTCTACAGGCTCAACCTCCTGGACAATGTGGACACCATATTCACTGGCTTTGCCACTATGGGCTTCCTCAACTGCAGGGGGGCTATTGACTAAACCCACATCACCATCTGGGCCCCTAACCACTGGCATCCAACTACATCAACCAAAATGGGTACTTTTCCATGGTCCTGTAGGCCGTCAAAATTACAGGCTTGCTGTGTAGATGCTTACTTAGTTAATATAATGTGAGTTGTTTTGAAATAACTGCTGTGTAGAAGTGCCCAAGGTAATCTGCTTTGATATGTTTGTTATCCCTTCTAATCTCTTAAAATCTATCTTTTGTAGTTAAGAAACGTGTTTTTGCTTTATTTAAATCAATACGTGGAAATTGTAACTCAAGGGCAAAAGTCTGTTTGTTGCATATTCCTCCCCATGTTGAGGGAAGGTCGAATTTTATGAGCTTATGCTGTAAAGATCTCTATGCAGAATAAAATGGTATAATTCTGGGTTTATATTCCAGAGGGGGGGTATATGCTTGAGGACCTGGTAATTGCCCTATTTATACCCTTCCCATGCAGAGCCTAGTCAGAGAGCATGCAAGTAACTGCAACTGGGCGTGTCCCTATTTGTATATGCTGATGAAAGCGCAGGCTGGAGGGCTTGGCAGCTTATCCTAGCAGTACAGTGTGAGGTGGAGCCAAGGCTGTTGATTAAGGAAGCTCATTGTTACCCCAGTTACAGATGGCACCCTGGGCAGAACCCATTACATAAAGTTTCAACCTGAGCTCCCTAGGGGCATGTCTACACTAGGAAATTATTTTAAAATAATAACTCCCAAAATAACTATTTCAAAATAGTGTGTCCACAAAACAGGGACTCCTCAAAATTAGTCCAAGGCAGGGTCCTCTAATGTGAACATACTCTCTTGATGCAGAGCCCTAGGAAGGACTAGGGAGTAATTAGTTTGAATGACTCCGGGGAGCAGTTATTTCGATATAGCAGGAGTGGAGCGTCCACACTACTGCTATTTTGAAATAACTATAACTATTTCAAAATAAGCTTTATTCCTCATGGAAAGCTGGAGTTATTATTTTGAAATAACAAGCCCCTTATTTGGAAATAGTATTTCGATATAAGGGGAGTTATTTTGAAATAATTCTTTAATGTAGACCAACGCTAAGAAAAAGGATGATGCACCCTATTATACTATTCTTGCCTAGTCAGCTCTATAAAGTGTGTAAGGGGATGTTAGGAAGGGCCTGGCTCACCCAGGCACTTTAACCAATACATGCTGACCAGGCAGGCATGAAGGGAAAATGTCTGTTTCCCTTGAGGTTCAATAATGTGATTATCCCTAGCCCTTGCACAGGAATGGTATCTTCCTTTTTATCTTTTTCTCCACCACAGTACATACATGTCAAGGCCAGAGATAATCAGGCATATAATATACATTTTTGTGGTAAGGAAATGGTTAAATTTAGAGGTACTTATAATCACTTGTATGATAGTAGAATAATGCTCTATTTACAGTATTTGTAAATGCTGATTTATTTTCTGGAGAGAGAGAGAATCTGTTTTGTGGTAATGATGTAGGTCCAACTCCTAAGTTTCTTATTCGGCAAAACTTTTGGTAGGCTATTTCCTCTAAGGCTATGTCTATACCGCCAGCTTTTGCCAGCAGATCAGCATTTTTTCACGCTTCATTTGCATAATCTATTTGAGCCGTTTTTGCACAAGGGATTTTTGCACAAAAACAAGCATGTTTCCTTTTTACCTCAGAGGGATAAGGATCTTGCGCAAAAAGGGGTTTTTGTGCAAAAAGGAAATGCCTATACTGCTTGTTTTTGTGCAAAAAACCCTTGCGCAAAAAGGGCTGAAATAGATTATGCAAATGAAGTGTAAAAAAATGCTAATCACCTCTTCATTTGCATACTCTCTGCTGGCAAAAGTCGGCAGCATAGACAAAGCCTAAGGCTATGTCTACTTTGGCAAGATTTTGCGCAAATACTTTTAACGCAAGAGTTTTTGCGTTAAAGTATTTGCGCAAGAGGGCGTCTACACTGGCATGTGTTTTTGTGCAAGAGATGTGCTTTTGCGCAAAAGCATCCGTGCCAGTATAGACGCTTTCTTGCGCAATAAATTCATGTTGCCTGTCTACACTGGCCTCTTGCGCAAGAACAATTGCACAAGAGTGCTTATTCCTGAGCGGGAGCATCATAGTTCTTGTGCAAGAAGCACTGATTTCACACATTAGAATGTCAGTGTTCTTGCGCAAGAACTCCCTGCCAGTGTAGACAGGCAGCATGTTTTTGAGCAAAATCGGGTACTTTTGCGCAAAATCATGCCAATGTAGACACAGCCTAAGTGTATTTCACCCTTCTTCACTGAAGCGGGAGCTCATCTGCCTCCAGAACAACATCACTGTTTACATGGGTTCCCAAGAGAGCACTCCATGGGTCTGGGCAATCCATGGAGCCGGAGAGGGCAGTGAGTGGACATTCTGGGGGAGTTCACTAGCTTTGCATTTTGCAAGGTGACAGATAATGTGGTCCCAGTGTTATTTCCTTATTCTGTGTTCCATGGCCTCTGGAATAAAAGGCATTTATAACCTATAGTTGTGAGTAGCCTCTAGGTAAATGACGCCTGTGGAGCTTGGGTTAGATACTAACGTTAGTTGGATTGTATCCCTAAAAGAGAGCTAGTGCCCCTAGTTTTTATCTTATTCAAACGGATTCATTTATATGAGTTTATTAAATTATCTGTGGAGATATTTAAGAGTAGGTTAGATAAATGTCTATCAGGGATGGTCTAGACAGTACTAGACTGGTCCTGCCATGAGGGCAGGGGACTGGACTTGATGACCTCTCGAGATCCCTTCCAGTCCTAATATTCTATGATTCTATGATATCTGTCTAGAAGTGGGTGGAACTGCTCTGGTTTCAGCCTTGTTTCAGCTATTTGCAAGCCTCTCTCTACTGTAACACTATCTCATAAACATACAAAGCCAGACTGTGCCTTTGATTAAACATGCTTGTTTGTCACTGTCTTTAACATGGATATTTCGAAACCCATAATATTGTTCAAAGTATAATTAGTGGGGGTTTATATTAGCATGATGGGATCTGGAAAATGTATGAGTTTATGTTTTGCCCACGACATTTTGCAAATTCAGCCTCTTTAGATGCTTTGGGGATTGACCTTTGCAATACAGGCCCTTTTGGGCTGGGCCTGTTTGCATCATGATGTCATGATGAAAAAAAGTGGTGAACTAGCTCAAAAAGTTGGATTTGGGTTTGGATGTGGTTTGAGAGTGAGTTGTTATTCTTTGCCCTGCTGGTAACTGTTATGACAGGAAGTAAATAACTATGCATATTGTTTCCCCATCTGTAAAGTGAGATAATGATAATTATGTGACACAGAAGTCATAAAGCTTAAGTTAGTCATGTTTGCAAAGAACTCTGAGATTTCTGAATGAGCTATAGTAATGCAAAGTTTTATACTTTGCATTACTATAGCTGTTCCAACCTTAGTTCTGTGTTTCAGGCGATTACACAAAGCTACACTAACCAACCTAACTTATTTCAAAATGCCTCAATCTTATTGACATCTTTATTGATGAGTATGCCATAAAGATATCCTTCATAAATCTTAGTTATGTAATCTGACACTTCAGCCTTTCATGGAATGAATTACCTCTTTACTCTCAAGTATCTGGAATGAGTTAATTGTGGTTGGAAATGGATAATTTTAAGGAAAGGAAATCTTGCCACCAGTGATTCAAAAAAGTTCTAATAGAGATGTAGTGTTCTAATGAGGGGAAAATATCCCAAACAAATGCTTGTTCTTTAGTATAATCCACAGTTTTATTTTTTAAATTAGCAGAAGCAGAACTGAGATTCTAGCTCATTTGAAATGATTAACAACACATTCTGTGACTGTTTGAAGACATTCCTTTGTAGGTTTCCATGGTTACATATGGCAACCGGGGCTGTATCTGGTTATGTGCATGAGCAGAACTTCCCCTCTGTTCACGTAAAAGCTAGCAAGTTAAATACAGGAGAAGAAAGTGAAACAGGTATAAGAAGCACATTTTTCTGTTCTTATCTCTTAAAAGTGACTGAGGTATGTGATCGGAAAAATTGCTTAACGGATGATTTTCAGGATTTTTAAAATGTTCTGTTAACATACTTAGTTCCAGATACCCATCCTCAGTGTGTATCAGAAGATGGAGCTCTAAAGGAGACAGAATTTGGCTCAAAAGAGGCATTTCTCACATAACATTCCATTCACTCTTGCATCTACAGAACCCTGAAGTTCCTAGTTCAAATTGTGCCATACTTAATAATAATTTCATCCCTGCCAAACCATTCAGGATTCTACACAGTGAAATTATACTAATAATAATCAGCCATCAAAGCATGCAAGAAGTAAATGCTACAAAGAGAAGAAATTAATTGGAAATGGGAGAAATATACAGAAGCCAAATCCTTAAGTAATGTAAATGGGCACTGCTCTGTAGAGCTTGTACTGGTTTACACAGGCTCAGGATCTGGCACATTTTTTTAAAATAAGGCAATCAAATGAAAATATAACTTTAGGGAAAATGACTGATTACTAGATTATCCTTAGCCTTTGTATGTGTGTCTGGAAAGAGGTGGGGTTAAAGACAGAGATTAAACTCCTTTAGTTTAATGTGTAAATAGACTATAGTGGATCAAAGTCAGTAAACAAGCCTATAATAGATTGTCATATTTAATAGCGTGTCTTCAGGCCCAGGGTTGGAGTTAGCCAGGAGAGTAGTTCTTTTCCTTCCCTCTGACATAGAACTAGGGTTACTAACTCTGATGTACACTATTCTGGGACATTTTTTCCTCTAACATGATGTAATGTAATTTTCTTAAAAATCTCCTATTAAAAACTCCAGGATTGCTTTCAATAGTCATCAGGAGATTGGTGCTTGTTCCAGGAGACTCCAGATCAATCTGGGAGGGTTGGCAGCCCTACACAGAACAGTGGTGAGAGCAAAATTCTCTATGGGGACTGCTGAGGTTGACAGGAACCAGTTCATAAAACCCTCTCTAACTGAGCCTCAAGAAACTCTCAGTAGAACTGGAGATTTGCAGAAAAGAAACTCATTCTGGATCCTAGACACTGAGGATCAGGCCTTAACAGTGTGGACACTAAGGGCACATCTATACTTACTGGAAGATCAATACTCTGGAGGTCGAGCTTCTGGCATTTGATTTAGCGGGTCTAGTATAGATTAGGGATGTTAAATTTAATTTAATCAGCAAATCGAGTAGTCGATAGAATTTCCATTGCCTACTTGATTAGTCGATAAGGGGGGAAACTGCGGGGCTAGCTCCTGGCCCTGGGAGCTAACCTTGCTGTGGCTCTGCCTTTTAAATGTTGTAACACCCAGTCCCAGACACTGTGCCTCTGCTTTAAAAGCATTTAAAAGGCACAGGCACAGCGGGGGACTGGGTGTGAGTTGAGATTCAGCTGTCCCAGCTTGCACCCAGTACCAGACGCTGTATCTCTGCCACCCCTACCCTCCTGGCAGAGATGATGCTGGGGAGGTGGGGGGAACTAGTTTTTAAGCCAGCTCCCCCCAGTACCAGCTCCTGCTTCCCTACTTTCTACACGAGCAGGGAAGCAACTAGTCAAGTAGTCACTCAACTACCTGATAAGCATATACTTATTGGGTAGTCAACTACTGGCCTAGTCAATTATATCCCTAGTATAGCCACTTACATCCCTATTTTTACCCCAGGTCAAATGGCTTCTTATTGTGAAATAAGCTTGTTATGGTGAGTTTCGGTTTATTGTCTATCAGAAGACAAATCTGCAATGAGACATTGTTAGCATAATACACACACAGACAGTCCCAGGACATAACCATGATTCTTATGTTGAGAAAGTTTTTGAGGCCTAAACTTTCTCAAGAATGGTAGCACTTCTACGACACACCAAACTATATTCAATGCATAGTATTTGTAGTCTGTATTGGTAAAATCATGTTTTGCAGACCTCAAAGCAAATATAATGCGATGCTTGCAGTCAGTTCTTGCATTATTGTCTGTACTTAAAATAACTGTCATGGTTTTCCCCATGGTTTGGAATGGCATGTGGATTGCACAGGAATCTGTGGTGCCAAGGTTGCTGATTGTGTTGTCAGAAGGATGTGGATATGGAAGTGTATTTCTATTGTTTCTATGTAGAGATTAGATGTGACCAGTGTTCCCTCTAAGGTGTGCGGCAGCACAGCTTCACAGGTGATTAATTAGCCCCATCCAGTCAGTTAGGTCCCTGTACAGAGCCCTGAGCCTCTGACTGGCAGGGCTGATTACTTACCTGTGAAGCTTTGCTACCGCGCAGGTTAGAGGGAACATTGGATGTGATTTATCGTAACTATCTAGCCATTGGTTATCCTACAGGTTAGAATTAATTTTCAATGTGGTATGCTGATTGGATCTCCAGTGGTAGCCTGGCCAGTGGGTGGCTAAAGGACTGGCTAGATCTACACGAATTAGGTGTTCTGATCTGTGCTTTCTCTGTGAGGGCTGAAGGACTGATTGATCATGGTGACTTACTTTTCTGTGAATAGCAAGGGTGAGAAATAAGCAGCCAATGGGCTGGATTCACCACTTCCCATCGCTCTCAGTGGCCAGGAACAGCAATCCACAGCCAACAAGACCAGTGAGCAACCATATCTGTGCATATGCAGGCAAAAAAAGCAGCTGGTGGCTTGCCAGAGGCTAACCCTGGTGAACTGCATCCAGCTCATGGGACACTTATTGCTCACCCCTAATGTATAGTATATGGAACAGCAGAAATAAATCATTGCCTACATGAAATTTTAATTTGTATTAACTTCACTAGCGCTTTTTATATAGCCTGTTGTAAAACTAGGCAAATATCTAGATGAGTTGATTTACCCCCGGAAGATTTCTGCGTACTCCCAGGGATATGCATACACTCCTGATTCAGAACCACTCGCTAAGAAAACTTACTTGATCAGGGAGCTGCCAGTCTTGGAGCTGGCCCATACCATTCTGTTGCAAGAGATCTGGCTCATGCAACAGAAGAAAGGCAGTGACTACAAGGAGATAAATGTGGTGATTTCAGTGCCTCTGTCATTACTTCTCACACACAATAACTACACTATTCATCTCCAAACCTCTGCCAATCATTATGAGATGTAGCTTCAATGTGATTGATTCACTGCATTCAGTGTTCAATCCATGTACCTTTTGTACACATATCTGCAGCCTGTCCATAGGATGATTCAGGGCGGCTGCCCAGGCCCTACACTTTGGGAGGTCCCCATGGTGCCCACATCAACTGTTCTATGGACAGAATGCACAAGGGTATTACGGGGGCCTGGTTGGGCTGGCATCAGGAGTTGTTCTCCTCCCCCTTCCGCTGCCCTAACTCACCACAGCCATTGCAGCTGGAGCGACCTGGCAGCCTGCTCGGTTCTGCTACACCACCTTCTCCGGGCTGGCTGTGCTTCACTTCACCACGGCAGTGGGAAGCAGAGGGCCCCGGCCCCGGGGCACTTCACTTCCTGCTGCCTCAAAGAAACTGAGCACTGCAGGCTGGGAGAGGTTGGTGGGACAGGGTGGAGTAGGCTGCCCAGCCGCTCTGACTCCCACCATTGCAGTGAGTCTGGACACCTTGCTGCTGCCTTGCACCAGGCCCCATAATTGGGCACCAGTCACAAGGAAGGGGTGTGGCATGGAAGCAAAATGGGGGGTGAGGCCTGTGGTATCGGGGACTGCCCTGGGCTGCATATCTGGGCACATCTCCCTTAGGTCAAACAGAAATCTGGTATATTATGCTCTGAAGATTTTCAAGTATACATGCTAGAGGCCTACCACAGACATCTGTGGAAACAAGTCAGGAGGAGCTGCAAACAGGACTGAAGCTGCTGTCTCTAGCTGCAGTGAGGAGTTGCTTCTTTCTCTTAAGACAGGAATATTGTTTAAAAAAAAGTGAAAATCAGCATGAATGATTTTATATGGAGCAGCTTCACAAAACTGGTCATCTCAGTGCACTGTGACAGAAAATATTGTTATGAAAATGCCTAATAAATATATTGAGTCCACCTATTGGCTTTGTGATTGCTTGTAGATCATGGAATGTCATCTTAACATTGTATAATGGAGTTTTGGATATATTAGTTGTTTGAGAAATTTACTGTGAATCCCTCCCCGTGAGTTCTGTGAACATGCTCTGTTCATTTAGCTACTGCTGGCTTTTCAGCTAGATGACAGTGAATGGACGGGAGGGGGAATTCTATATCCAAATTTTCATTAGAGAGCAGAAAAGATGTTCACATTTCCCTCATTATTTGGCTTTGTGTTGGTTCTTGTTGCTATAGTAACAGGTCACCATGAAATGAATTGGACCATTAGCACTAATAATCCCTGAAGCGAGTTGTTGTGATGCTTTATAGGTTCTTGGCCATAAGGTGCTTAAAAGGTGTGTTGGAATGGGACGAATATATTCAGAGAATAACAGATTGTCAAAGGGCTCCTGAGCTTGATGCAAATGGTGGCATGGCTATTTCAGTTACTATGTAGCTCTCTTGAAATGCAAATAATAGAATACTTGTCACAGATGGGAGAGCTAGAACAATAGTTGTAGTTGGGGGTGCTTATGAAAATCAGAGAAACAATGTATTTAGTGTTTGTTATTACTAAAGTTTGGACCCTCCACCCTTGGTCCTCCACCCTTAAGACCAGACCAGTCCCAAACAAGGGAATTTGCTGGAATGGGTAGGTTGCCTGCCACTGGCCTCCCAACCCACTGCTGGCTCTGCTTCTAGACCCAGCTGGCTTGCCTGCCTCCAGCCGCCTGTGCTGCTGACCTGGCTGAGTCTCTACCACCAGCTCCCAGCCGCCCTACTGCACACCCCTCTATAGGGCTCTCAACTGTGCCACAGCCCATCCCTGCGTGGGGCTTTCAGAACCTCTGGACCACCCTCTGATGCAGGGCTCCTGGCTGCGATATAGGGCTCCCAACTGCACTTCAGGGTTCCTTGCACTGCTGGACTGACCCCAGCTACGTGGTTCCCAGCCTCCCACCGACCCCATTGCCCTGGGGCTCTCTGGTCCTGGAATATCCGTGGTTCTGTTGGACCCCAGGTGTTGCTGGCTAGCGAGTCCTGGTTTAGGAAGATATAACCTGTACTTCAGTTCAGGGGATGTGGCAGCACCCTAATCACAGACTCTTCCTGCAGATGTCTTGGTACCATGTCCATTTAGTGTTTGCCCATCTGTTACAACCCAAAGCTGCCAAAGATTGCTAAGGCTAACTTGCCTTGGAATGAGACAGTGGTTTAAAATCTGCTTGGGGTGAGTTTTATACACATACCTTCCTGCCTAACTCCTGGGTTCACACTGATCTAGCAAGAGTGAATGGATTCTACCCTTGATAACATGTCTGTAAGAGTATGTCTACACTACAAAGTTAATTCGAACTAATGGCTGTTAGTTTGAATTAAC